>OY294070.1:119113339-120333334 GCA_958510875.1 Endomychus coccineus
GAGCCGTTCAAAAAAGAATAATGACGACGTTATTATTAATTTTTGATATTGAAGTTTCACCGTCTCTTATTAAATTTAAGGGAAATATTGTGGGCTTTATATTCTTATTCGGAGGATATCTGATACGATTTCTACCACTTAATAACATACTAATGCGTATTCGTTTTCATTTATAAAGACGAATTATCATGCAACCAATATCTTTCAACTATCAATATTTGCAGTGTTACACACGATTTACATGTTATGTTCCAAATATGCCATGGTAGCGAAGATGCAACAACGGAATGCATAAATATATTAGGTACCTTATTCTATGAGATCACTTGAATCTAATGATATGTTTTAAGACAGAAAATGTTAATTAAGACGTAGTGACGTATATGTATAGTCCAGTCAAAAGTGTTGGATACTTCTAAAATTTTATAGAGCGCATGGAAATGCAAAATTGCATCGTGTTTAAATGGCTTACATATTGTTAGTCAGAAGAAAAGGGGCTCATGATTATTACTATTAATAAACAATGGAAAACCATTTTCCATTAACTAATGGAATGTCCTTTATAACAAATCGGGCTCTTTTGATCCAAAGTTTCTGAAATTTGGTATCAGGGGGTTTTATGGTCCGCTGAATCCGGATATTTGAAGTCGGAAAATGGAAAATTCGATCCATTTGCTGGAAAACCTGGAACAATTTACCAAATCTGAGCATCAAACAAAATTTTGTCTTGGACTGTGGCATTGAAATAATAGGATGTCATGATGTATCTCGGTACAACTTTCACTAAGAGAAAGAAAATTTTAGAAAATTGGTGGAAAATTGGCTCGTTTTTCCTCCATATTCCTATCTCGGTCTTCGTCCGGAGTGTCTCAATATGTTTTTGTGGTCGCTTAGTATTATTTTATGGTTATGGAATCAAAAGCAACTATAGCTTTCTGGAAGACTCCGAAAAATTAAAATTTGACATGTTTAAACGACAATCTTTAATTGTTATATTCTCCGAAAAATTTTAGATAAGAGTAGAGTAAGAGTATAGTAAAAGTATTTATTGCATGTATAAGCTATTGTCTACTTTTGTCAAATAAAATATGAAAATTATATACTAAGATATGTATATAAAAAAAAGATTTGAAATGTTTGTAAGTAGATGTAGTTGAAAATTCATATCGAACACAGAATGGACTTGACAAATTTCAGTGGGCATGTATGACATGCCATACAAAATTTATATAAGCCATTCAAAACTATTTAAAACAATCAATTGGTCAATAGGACAACAAAAATTCTTTTGTCGAGTAGAATGCATGATGAAGAAAGAATTTTTTTAATGTGAATTTAGAAACTTTGAGGGAGCATTCTTTTAGCTTCTTGGGTAGCTTGTTCATACATATTTTACTATAATAGTTAGCAGAACAGCGACTCGAATTTAATCTCAAGTAGTCAATATCAATATTATGGCGACATCTAGTGTTATAATTATGCAGATTATTATTAAAAGCATGTGTATCAGACGACATACCCATTAGTATGAAATTATAAATATATAGTAATGGAAAAGTCATAATTTTGAAATCAATAAAACTGTTTCGAACGTCATCTCTAAAACGTTTCTTTGTTAAGATTCTCAATACTTTTCATTGAAGGCAAAAAATCTTATTCGAATGAGGTGAATTACCCCAGCCTGGCAGGGCATATGACATATGCGACTGAATAAGGGAGAAGTGTGCCATGCGCATCCCCTCTTCAGGCAAGTAGTATACTAAATTTCTTATCAAGAAGATATTTTTTGAGATTTTATTAGCTACACCATCAACACGACATTCCCAACTGAGGACTGGATCAAATAAAATACCCAAAAACTTCATATATGAAGGAGAAAGGACGCAATTTTCACCAATTTTCCAGAATTCTCCTTCTCTCAGTGAAAATTACATCGCGACACATCACCGCATCTTATTATTTCAATGTCACAGTCCGAGAAAACATTGTGCTGCTAGGATGTGGTGAAAGTTTTCCGGGTTTTACAGCAAACGAGCTGGATTTTCCATTTTCCATCTTCAGGTTCAGGAATTTCGGATTAAAAGAGCCCGAGATACAGAAATAATTTTGCATTTTCTTGTGGTCTATCAAATTTTAGTAATGACCCCTATTTTTTCATACTTTTGACTGGAATATAACTTCGGAGCATTATCCGTTATATCCAGTTCTCTATATTGTTGGAATTTATGGAACATATTATAATATATGAACTTGATTATGTAAATCAATTCATCTTTTGAATGCGGCGGAGAGTAACACGTAGCGGAACGCAACAAATGCCGTCATACTTGTTGAATTTGAATTCAACGTTCTGAAAAGGGCAAAACAAAATTAACGTTAATATTTTCCATTGTACGAATTATGTGAGGGATGCCACATATATCATGTTTAATTTCTAAACCACACATTCGTGTTCATTCTATTATCAGTATTTAATGTACGTGTTCTGGAAATTAATTATTTCGTAAGCGTATCCATTTGACTCAAACATATTGCTGTTCTGAACTTAAGGTACCTAGATAATATATAAGCTCTTTTATTGTTCAGATAGATTCTATCTATCATCCAGTTAGACAAGTTTCTCAAACGTTTGGTGAACATATGATCCACGTCGTTGCTAATTAAAACGTGTTGAGTTATTCGTCAGTGTTTTTTTTTTATACGTTACTCTCGACAGATTTTCATTTTAGATGAAATATCATATTTCAACAACATGAGATTCCCGGTTCATCAACAAATTCTTTTCTTCTCGAAAGACCCACACAAACACCCACATAAAATGCAACCTACTAATTTGAATAATATTAAATACGATTGAAGTACTGGGACTTCGATGCTGATTTGAAGCATATTCACATGAAAAAATTCCTTCCAAAGGAACCACACAACTACAGTTTCGAGCAGCTAATTAATGAACCAACACTGCTCCCTGATAACAACCATCATTATGCCAATACTCTTAAGTTACCTCTCACTAACAATTCAGATCCCTATGAAGTAATAGTCTGTGCACCATTGGAGCATTCTGACTAATCTCCAAGAACTGTTCTTATATCCCTTCACGAATCGAATCAATAATTCTACCTACAGTTCGGCATTACAACATAGCCGACTGGGATGACCTTCCTAAGGTTTCCTTCGAGAAGCGTAAAATTTGAATCGGAAGACCCAACGAACTTTGCCAATAAGAATTCGGAGATTTTCATGCTGGGAATGGAAGCTTAACTATACCATACCGACAGTATACCATCATCTGGTAAACTATGGCCCAGAATATGTTGCATCCAGAAATATTTGGACTCAAAAGATCAAATGAGGCTGATGCTTTTGCCATTACCTATGATCTTGAACAACTGATTCATGAACCAACACTGATTCCTGATAGTAGCCTCTATATGCCAATAGGCTTGATTTATTCCTCAATAACAATCCAGACCCTCATGAATTAATAGTTCGTGCACCTTCGGAAAATTATGATCATTCACTCATCACCAAGAACTGTCCCCAAGTTGCTCCACGAATCAAACCTTGCGAACAGTTTGGTATTACAACTCAGCCCACCGGGATGGTCTTTGCATGATTATACCATGAGTTGCTCTGGAGAAGAGCATGTTTTGAATCTGAAGACACAACGCAATCTGCCTAAGAAATTTTGGGAACTATCATGCTGGGACCGGAAACTTACCTAGTCCATACCAACAAATCACCATCATCTAGTGGATGATGACGTTCAATGAAATCTGTTCTAGGGCCTTGGCTTCAAAACAAACAGGACTGTTATTGCCGGTAGAACAGAATATGTTGGAGCCAGGAATATTTGGAACCAAAAGATCAAATGAAGCAACAAAAATTATCGAATATCAAACGGTTACAGTTTGTTTTGCATCTTGCCAAAGCAAATGTGAGGAATTTCACACTTAGCGCATTCCCTTCTTCAACCAGATATGATAACAGCAGCATCTACAAGAGAAGGACATGGGATAAACTTACATAAAAACAAACCTCAGGAAACATTAATTTGAATTTGCAAAAACTGAAATGTTTACTTGATAGCGATTGTTTTGTCACACAGTTATCAACCAAGTTACGAATATGGACTACGGTTGGGAAGGGGGTTATTCACAAGATAATTAAAAATCACTGAGGTATAAATACTAAGTTGGTAATTTAATTTTCAATAACTATTAACTTTAATATGCTTTAAAATGCCTATTGTCAAATTTTTTCCATGAAAGACTTAGAATATCAAATATTTTCTCAAAATTTAAACATATGTACTTGTTTGGTAACAATTTCAAAGTGATAATTAATTTTGAGTATGACATGATGTGTCAAAACAATATTCTTGTTGTTACGATGATTGTGAATTGTGGGTTTTATTCAGCTTTATCAACGAATATTATAGATTTGCACAGATTAAACTATGAAACTATAGAATTAACTCACTTAATTGTATACACCGGGAGAAACCTAAATAATACATTTAATATAGTAAGTAAATTTGAGAAACATTTTGCACAATTTTAATTATAACATACGTTTTAGTTGTCCTTCGCTACAATCAAAAATATTTGCAGAATCAGGAAAAGCGCTAACAGCCCTAGAAATTACTTTTATGTTGAAATTCAACTGACAATGATATTAAATATTATCATATTGGCGTATGCGCCAGGACAAGAATTATTCGTTTCACTATTTAGACTGAAGTCTATTTCGAACGACTCAGTAGCTCCGGCAGCCAAACAAGGCCTTTTCTTCGAACTTCGAATTGGAGTACTACGTTTTTTATTATTGTTTTTTAACGTTTTGCGTATGTAATTTCATAAAATGGTTGGTACTCATAGAGTAATTTTCGGCAAATCTCAGAATTCAAGAAGGTGGTCAAATCTGTGTTAAATATTTGGGTTCCGTTCAAGTTTGTACTTTTTTGTGTTTACCTTGTGTTCCTTGTATGTTCATAGCTGATTTTAGTTAAAACTATCATGAACTAACTAAATGTTGTTGCATTTAAATGGAAAAAAGTAAATGGCCCCTTTTTGATGTACATTATAATGTAAAAAAATAATTGAAAAAGGTGAAAACAGAAAATTAAAAACTCGTCGTACAACGCTGTACTGACTAGCGAACTTGAGTTAACTGAAGTTGAATTTAACTGAAGTTATTAAGACCGTTAATGTTTTTTTTTGAAATCGACTTAAACGTTCATGAGTTAAGCAATTTGTTAGTTTCGATAATTAACGATTTACGGATCAACGTTACCCTATCAAGCTTTGATGAAAAGTATACATTAATTTAATTGCTATGTGTTATCGGAAAAGTAAAGTTGACTATACATAGTCCTGTAAGTCAATAGCTTTGATAGTTCAAGTGAAAAGTATTATAATAATACATGATACATAGAGTTGTCACACATATGTTATCAATTCGGAAGAACTTCCAATCTCATGATTTTTTAACCTTTAATTTATAATCTCAGCTATTGAGAAACCTAATTGTAATATATGTATGAACAAGTTAAAGGTGTTGTATTATATTTGCTGAAGGTGTTGTGGCTCGTTTGAAAAAACCTGTAAGCAACTTCAATATTCTTTACCCGAAATATACAAATATACACTGTGTAATTTGTTAACATCGTTGACTAATTGTGGTCAATTAAGCAAAGAAACCTCAAACTTGTTTATACTTACCCAGAACATTTCTCAAATGAATACTGCCAAGAGTAATTGCCAATCATAGGAACTCTAACCTACACTCCTCACTTCAAAGCAATTGAATTTTAGATGAATGTGCGTGAATGATCTCTCAATGTACTTACACGAAATTGTGGCCAATTAGGCAAAGAATCCTTAAACTTCATAAATTTGTATATGTTTCTTAATGGCACTTATAGGTGTCAAAAATTCCTATAACAAAATCCTAAATAATCAGTTACAGTTATACTAAAGTGCTTTTCCTTCATCTTTCAAAACACCCTTAGAATAATTCCTAGAATATTAAATAATAATTATCGTAATGCTCAAATTGCATCTTAACTTACACTGTATTTTCCCGGGATTTACCTGATTTGGAATTCTCGATGATTCCTTACTAGCCTTACAAATGTCATTATCCTATTATACCTAAGTTCCTATTTATACTTGAGCTGTTTATTGTTTACTTCATAGTTTTGTATGATAATGGCACTTCGTTGTTGAAACTATAGTATTATTAAAAGTGTATAAAAACAAAGTAATTGTTCTTTCATTCAATCGTAATGACAAATTACCAAATAGTAACGGCTTCTACAGTCAATTTTTTGAATTCACCATAAATCACTGTTTCACATGGTTGTCGCTTACAGAAAAGTCACGTGTCTATAACCAAAGATGTCGTTAGTGACAAACAAGGCCGCCAGCAGGAATTTTCCTATATATTTATCCGTACTGCGACCCTAAACCAATTTAAAGGGTATCAGGGTTCAACTGATCTGCTGTCATCTCAAGTTTGAACACCATTTTTATGCTTGAACCTAAGTCACCAATAAGCTTGTAGGTCAGAGACCCATGTGTTAACTCTTGTTTGTGCGTTGTGCAGCTGGCACATACTTTTATGGAAATCAATAGGCCCCAGAGTTTTCTGGACAAAACTATAGAGATATGATAGTTGTTATAGTTTCCCTTGAATAAGTTCCGTCTTCAATAAAATGTTGAGATAAAATTCAGCAAATCTATGCTAACACCAATGCAAGTTCGTCATATCGCTCATACATTGTACTTCTTGCCATTAACATGTACATTTTATCTTTTTCACTAGAAAGAGTACAATGAGATGCGCTAATCAAAAAACATATCTCCAACATAAAAGTGAGATTCGTCGAAACTACGTGACGGTTTGTAGCTATAAAATGTATTATAAAAGCTGCTCTCATTTCAATAGAATTAAAGTCGAACATGAAAATAGAAAGAAACTAAGAAAGTAAAATCCACACAATCGGCGACAATGTTATACACTCCATGGGAATTGTTGGGGTAATTGTTTTATATTCTACTCTAGTTTTTATAATGTCTCCATCGCACAAAATGACAACATTAAGCACGAATATTTCATCATCTGAAGGTCAAAAAAATCATACCAACTTAATTCCGTGGCTTGTAGTCCATATCAAAGAAGCAGTGTGTAGTGCACAACAGTAAACTGTATTTAATATTTTTTCAGCGGAATTCCAAACATAAAAACTATCTGAATATCTTGATTAGAACTTAAAGTACAGTAAAATTTTTCAATAGCAGTCACTAAAAATATCAAAGAGTTTTAATTAAGTAATTAAAAATTACACTTTGTGAAAAAACTGTTCAATGGAAGTCTATTTCAAATTATTCATTTTGGTTTTTGTCACTTCATTCTCACATTTCATTAAGGTTTGGGAAATATTAATGACCAAATCGCCATTGGGTTTTATCAATAAAAAGTTTTGTGTGTCATTCAGTTTTTCACAGACTTCACTTATATTTTGCACAGATGAACACAAAATCTCTTCGTCTTGATCACTTTCACATTCTTCATCTACAATAGGGTCAGTTATGCTTCATTTGTCAGTGAATTCCAGAATTATTTTCTGCAAATCAGAATCTGGGTTCTCTGTTAACGAGTTCTGAATCGATTAAGAGATATGTTTCCAGATCTAGATATACTGGCATATTTTTTTGAGAGAAAGGACAACTGACCGAGTGAAATATCATTTTTTACAGTTATAGATGGAACATTTTCCCATGCTGCTCCATACCATAGTAGAAATCATACAATGTTGCTGATCATTTCCTCTTTGAGTACATGCTAATATTTGAGCTGGCTGAGATGAACCTTGATTATGTGATTGGGATTGAAGCAATTCCTGATTATGAGTGAGATATTATGATTGAACAGACTTTTGAAAATGAGGACTTTGAGTTTGAGTGTTTGTAGATTCTTGCATTTGAGAATGATACTGATGAGAACCTTCTCTATTTAATGTTTGTTCACTCGAAGAAAAAATATTTGCAGTCTTATTTTCATGTGAAAGAGTATTATGTTTACCTGAACAAATTCTACACCTATCTCTTGTGCATTGAGAAACTAAATGTTTGCCAAAACAATTGAAACATAATCTATAATTTTTTCTGCTCTTTCAAAATTATCCCCGGTGTTCGTAAAAGCCAAAATCATTCCTATCAAAGATTTCCTATATTTTATTTTAAGATTTTGTATTATCCCTTGATTCAGTAATTGGTAATGAGCCGTAGTGTTGTGAGGTAGAAAAACAATTCGAACATTTTTTAATTCTATTTTCGGTGGGAAGTAACGTTTTCTATCCTAGTTCCCCCTTTTTTGTCGAAGCTTCTCAACCAAAAACTCATTATCTCTGTTGTCATTCAAGTTAGAAAAATCTTGGATTCCGGATTCCACGTCACAATAGCACAACTTAATGCCGACGTTTCACCAACCATTACAGGTTGCATCTTCGGGGCAGGCTTGAGGCTTCAACTGAAACTGATTGTACTGGGTTCTGTAGCCGTATTTCTTGTAGGAAAAAATCTTTCACCCTACATAGTTCACTGCCTCTATTCCGGTGGTTAACTACGTTTTGGCACCTGATCCTGCGTTGTGTGATTATGTGCGAAGTAGAATTTTCGAGGATGGGCTTCCAAATGTTGGGAAGGTAATATCTCGAGGCGCGGCTTAGATTATTTAGATGTTTCAGTATTTCTATAGCTTCAAGGATTTTTCGCTGATAGAAGTTTGGGGCTCGGGCTAGGATTTTAGTATGTTCGAAAAGGATTTGATGATAAGTGTCAAACTTGTGTTCCGCAAGTGCAGATCTGCTGGTGTCACGAAGCCTTGTGCAGCGCTCATGTTCTTCCACACGAGTAGCTATTGTACGAACTGTTTCACCAATGTAGACTTTACCGCAAGAACAGGGAATGCTATAAACACCTTCTGAGTGAAGATGAGGGAGGGGATCGTCAATAGGATTGTGAAACTGAGAGCTTTGGAAGTGTGGAAAACCGAGTAGAAATATTATGTTTTTTAAGGATTTTGGAAATTCGATCTGTTATATTTCCAATATATGGTAGATAGGCAGTGTATAAAGCAGGAGGGGAGTTTGTGGCTCAGGTTGATTTGAAACTATAGGCGAAGTGTATTTCTTTGTGGCTTTTTGAATGTTGTAATTGTAGAAATTATTTGATAATAAGACAGATGAAAGATGTTTCAATTCTGATTTTAAGGATTGGGGTTGAGATAAGTTGACAGCTTTGTGGACCAAGGAGCTTATGACAGATAGCTTCTGGGCAGGGTGGTGGTGGGAAAACCCATTTAGGTATCTATCGGTGTGAGTGGGTTTTCGATAAACAGAAGGTCCTAAAGTACCGTCAGTCTGTCGACTAACTAATACATCTAGGAACGGGAGTGAACCTTTCGATCCAACTTCCATGGTGAAAAGGATATTGAGATGTTATGAATTTGAATAATTGAAGATGGGGACAAGATTTTCGCGACCATGTTGCCAATTAACAAAAGTGTCGTCGACATTTCTAAACCTACATTTCGGCTTGAGAACAGATGAGTCAATAACATCTTGCTGAAAAGTTTCCTTGAAGATATTAGACCGGAGAAAGTGTGGAGCCCATGGCAGTACCAAGGACTGCTTGTAATTAATTAATGATTGTGCAAAATTTGAAGGAAGTCGATAGTTGTGTTAATTTATCAAGTTGCATCACCTCATTACATCGGGACATTCTGTATTTATTCTAAATTGCTTTCAAATAATAATTAATTGTTGAGAATGGATGTGGTAGTTTGACGGTAGTTGTTTATTGTTGGCCACCATGAAAATCGCAATAAAAGTACAATAGAAAGTATGAAAATTGCAATCAATAAAGTTAACGACTCATAAATTAAGCTGACCAATTATGCCTTAATAACTGTTTTATGTCTACGAAATGGTGAAATAATATTAAGTCGGTATTAATTTATATTTCTTATTAAATTGCATGTGGATCAACGTAACTGTTTATATACTAAACTTATATTACGATAGAAGAGCTTATAGCAACTTGTGCGTACAACACATTGCAATGGGTAGGGTGGCATATCTGTCAATTTGTTCTGATGCAAATTATAATTTGATTCGTGATAATGAACTCATTTTTGAGTATAGAGAGCTCGACTACTAGAAGGGACAGCAAAAACATCAATGTATTCGACATTCACTACTACAACCTCATGGCAATATGAATCTTCCTTAGGTAATACAAAACATGCTTCCCTACGACAGAAATGAATTATCTTCAACCGAATTCATTGAGTAATATATATCTATCAGCCTTATCTATACCTAAGGCAAGCCGTTTTCGAATATTCAGACTTTTTTGAAAATATTTGAGTTTGCACCTTCCTCTCTGTCATTTTTTGATATTTCGGAATAGTACAGGTGCTGGAATAGTCGAGACAACGGACCAAGGAGAAATGATTTCTTTGGACCTAGGGACACTTGCGTGAGAATTCCGAGCAAAATATTAGCAATTACAATATCTGCTTGAATTATAAGGAAGAAAGCCTATGAGAATAAACAAATCACAATCATAGCGAGCAACCTAACAATGCTTAAGGCACTGGAGTCATACACAATCACCTTACAATGTGTACTCGATTGTGTAAATAAACTGACGGCACTAGTAAAGAACCCTAATAGAGTGACACATATGGTAGTCTGAGGAAACCAGATGCGAAAGGACTGGAACTGTCGTCGCACTTGCTAAAGCGGGGACGAAACAACCCTAGATTGAATCAGAGCCAACCTGTGATATCTCGCATGCCACAGAGAAATTTGTAATCCAAAAATGGCTAGAGACAGAGCACCGTGCCCACTGGAGGGAACTGCCCCGTATGTCGCACTCTAAGCGACTGCAGCTGACGTTCAGCAGACAAAAAATACGAAATCTTGTTGCATTCCTGACCGGACACGCCCCATGGAACAAACATCTCTGCACGATGGATCTGGTAGATAAGCTCACATGCAGGGGTTGCGGCGTGGAAGAAGAGACACTCATGCATGGGCTGTGTTAGTGCACGGCGTACGCGGCTGGTCGTCGAACATACCTTGGAGACGATAAAACAGAAGTATCCCTCACATCAGGCTACTGAATGTCATAGAATACACCGGACTGATGGAGAGATAGCAATATGTAAAGGCATAATAGGATACTAACGACCGCAGTACAGTGGGGCTCCCTCTGTGAAGGCGAACCAACCTCACGGGGAGGTACGTAAGAATCCGGCACATCCGGAGGCGCGGGCCCCCGGGGCTCCTATGCAAGATCTCTCCTCCTCTACGCAAAAAAAAGAAAAAAAAACAGTGAATGTCAATACACAATGTTAGAGATAATCTCATTTTATATTTTATCGTGGGAAGACCCAAAAGCGAATGGGACAAAGATACCGTCCTAAAACTCATAGAAAGGTCATTATCTGGTACACTGATGGCTGTAAAATAATGGGAAAAACTGGAATAGGAGTATATGAGCTTGGAGCAAAATACTTTGAAAGCTCAAACAAATCCCCAAGCATTTTCCAAGCGGAAATTCACGCCATAGGAAAACGGTTCCAGTTCATTATAGAAAGAGACTTCCGTAGACAAGAAATCAATAAATAGTCATGTCGGACAGTCAAGTAGGCATCAACTCGTTGAGCTTACACGTAATGGGATCCAAGATGGCTTGGGAATGCTGAGAGAAATTAAACGAACTAAGCAGTTACCATCCTCTGGATTCCGGGACACACCGGAGGGTAACGAAAAAACATAAGAACTCGAGGAATTAGCGCCAGCACGATACTGAAAGAACTCAAGAGAGTAATAGATAATAATAGATTCAATCAATGTATAGAACTACAAGGACTGATACTTCTGGGGAACTTTAACCAGAAGGCATCTAACGAGTGCATCAATCTGACCAAAAATAAGCTCAGAATACTAACGGAAATCCTACCAGGGCATATTGACAAACTCGGATCAGTAGAGGAAGAATAGTGTAGGTTCTATCCACATCCTCACAGACTGCACTACCTTGCAGAACATAAGGGAACGACACCTAGGGCGTACCAAATAGAAGAGGCATATCTACCTAACTTCAAGCCATCCGATATCCTGAACTTCCCTAGAGCTACCGAGTTAGAGAAGCTGTTGTAGCTGTTGAGACATCCTGAAAGGTCCAGCAGCAGAAGGGGACTCAATAGATATATTAGGTCGCAGTGTGAAGTATCCTCAACATGATTCAATACACAATGAAGAGACAGATAACTTCAGTGATAAAGAAGAAGTAAAATTTGTGAATGAGGTGATTCATGCCATAATTGTTTGATGACAGTAGAGATAGTAGTATTTATATTTATACATGATCGATAAGAATGATTCATTCATTCCTCATACCGTCTTATTCTTACGAATATCTCAGCACCATCATTATAGAGAAGGATTTTTTCCAATATCTTTGTATTTTAACTGTATGTTTCAGACCATTTGTATTCTCAAAACAAGTGTTATTTATGTATCATAGATATCTATTCTATCTAGTGAAATTGCCTCAAAATGATTAAGCAGGCAAGTATAATGTTCAAACTATGATTTATGTCACTGATTTCACGTTATCTAAACTTATCGGTGTAACTAAATATAAGGTTTTGTGAACGAGTTTTATTGTTTTATTATCATGAACATCATATATATCTTTTTGACAAAATGACGGTCTTTATCTAGACATGAATAATTTATAGGGGAATGGAACTCATTAATTGTCAAACTAAAACACCGCTAACTTATTAAATGCGATTTAATCTTTACAGAATATGAGTTATTAGTTAGTTTAATGATGACATATTTGAAGGTAATGTATCTATATGACTAGGGATAATATATTAGTAAATGACACTTGAACTTATCTTAAAGCCGTTATCAATATTTCGACAGAAATTACTCATTCTATATTATTGTTTCATTCATGGTAGGTCTACAGGAATCTGTAAAGAATTTATTAGATTTTCAACCCGTACTCTTTAAACGGTATGTAGATGATTGCCTAATGTGTGTTCCCAATGCTAAAATTCAGTACGTGATTAATAAATTTAACAATTTCCACTGTAAATTTCAATTTACTTGTGAATAGAAGTGAACAAACACATACATTTCCTAGATATGAACATTAGACATGATGCAGATGGAAAAATGGAAACTTCGTGGCTTACTAAAGAAGTTTGGCTTCAACGTTATCTTCACTTCAATTCCGTTGCAACACTTTGTTATGAAAAAAGTGTTATAAACAGGCTTACAGATCGCGCGGTTACATTGTCCCTTCTAGAAGACCGTTCCAAAATTCAAAAATTGTTCGTAATACACTGGAAATGAATGGCTACCCAAGAACATTTTTCAATCCCATCAGTGAAGAAAGAATGAACAAAATCTATTGTGGAACGTCGTATATAAATAACATAAGCGGTAATATTCGTAACATTACCATACATTTCGGAGACCTCAGAGAAAATTAGGAAATGTTTATAAAAGTACGATATAAATGTTGCGCATAACTGTGTTGGGAAATATTATTCAAACCTAAAACCTTTAATACCTAAAGATAAATAAGCTCACCATAAATATTAATAAACGTTGGAGTTTCACAGGGTAACGTCCTTGGGCCCCGTCCATTCATAATGGCATTTATAATGTGTCACTTGGCACAAATACTGAGTTAAGAAATTATGCAGACAGACGACACAAATATGCTTGTAAAAGGTTCATCCCTGAATTCCATATCAAACAGACAAGTACGTCCTTATGGAAGCAGCTCAAGCAATGGTTTTATATAAATCAACCACTTCTTAATGAGTTGAAAACAAATTGCTTACTGTTCAGAACAGACAGATCTAAATGTCAAGACTTCCTCGATTATGGAGAAATATGCCTTTCTATTTCCGAAAGTGAGAAATTCCTAGGCGTAATAATTGACGAACATCTAAAATGGTACGAACATTTTACGTACTCTCGAAAAAACTGAATATGCTTTGCATTGAGTGTTTTATCCAGAACGATGAGCCCTAGTTTCCTAAGGAGTGTTTATTTTGCCAATTTTTATTTCAGCCTTGAATAAGCTATTTTGGGATTTGAGAAGGCTCTTCAAGACTAATAGATAACTTTAAGCTCTAAGAATAGTTCTAAAAATGAAATTCAATCAGTCATGTGAAGGTAAATTGTTTTTAACAACACGAAGCCAGTATATCTTTGAATGCCTACTTTTATTGGAAGAAAGATCAGCACATATTCTCACAGGCACTGATAGATCATGAATATAACACGAGAAATAGAAACAGCTATAACTATCCTTGTCATAGAATAACTTTAAGCAAAAACAAGTCCTTATTGAGCATGCATTCGTTTTTATAATTGTCTACCCAATGGTCTACATGAATTGATTATTTCTAAAAAACGATTCAAGAGTTTAACTATATATGTGTTTAAGAACTCTATTCCGTTGGAGACGTTTCAAATAGTTATAGTATAGGAATATTCCACATCCTTATACGAGATTACATAAAATCCCTCAATTAGCAAATACAACCTTATTTATATCATTAAATACATACAATCCATATGTTTGTAAATGCATAAGGGATACATAAACAATATGTTTAGTGTTATGATTACCTTGTAATAATATAAAGATATTGTTTAGTATAAGCTACACAGCAAGGGACCCTGACATCCGAGCGTGGGAACCTTAGAGTCAAGGTAGTTATTGAAAGACTGATATATATTGTTGCAATTACTCTACAGAGTTTTGATTGCCCCACGTTGTGGTGACAATTGATATTAAAAAGGCTTTACTTTTTTATAAATTAGTTTCAAATAAATATATTTTGTTCAATTTTTAATTTTATTCCGGGTATTTTTTTTTTATTTGTTTTTTAATTTTACTTTGATTTGAATGATTTGAATGAATTGATATTATTATTATTTTATATCATATGGAATTAAATAAAACCTTATTCAAAATGTTGAAAGATTTATATTTAATTTTGGTTATGAATCCTGTATTATTATTACAAATTGTACAAGTTAACTGTTTCTAAAGTTTCTATGAAGCTGACAATAGTTCTTTATATTTTGAAATTCTCTATGTTTCAATTATAACCTCAAACTACTTAAAATTGATACATGTTTACAATAACAATCTTTATATTCAGGTACAACGATACAATGATTAAATTGTAAATGGACTTTTATTTATCTATTAGAACGAATGTTGGTAATGTGGTAGATTTTATATCTTCTTATTTATTTGGTTATGCACTTTAAACAATACTCTGCTTTTACACGTTCACAGGTAATACGTTGATTCTTCTTTATTATTTAGGAACTTGTTGATGATTTGTTGTTAATTGTTTTATTCTTTTAAGATATAAAACTGTGTTTATAACAAACTGGACCTGCTATCAAAGATTGAATATTCTACGATGCTACTTAAATAACTTTGGTTATGTTAACCTTAAACGGTGAGATGAAGACTCATGAACACTATTTGCTTCGTAGGAACTACAAATTGGCTTCGGTTATATAAACTTGTCGAAGCTACAGAGACTGTTTCAGTTCTCCGATGTTACTAAAAACTTAGGTTATGGAAATTAATTTGAGCTGCTTGGAGACACTTCAATGCTCAGATGTAAATGCAAACTGACTAGCTTCCTTCCATTTTTCCATTTATAGGGCCCACAAAAGGACGCTAGTTCATTCTCTTTTCAACCAATCAGGTACTTCTTCTTGATATCTAGAATGCTATTCCAATTGTTGGATCTGACAGTTCTTTTGTATTGTTAAGCTTTAAAATATCTAATTGTTGTATCGACCAAAAATTTTTATATTTTGAAGATTTTCAAATTAATTAAAGTTATTATGATTAGGTTCCTATTAACTTTTTAATTCTGATTATTATGTCTGTTTTGACATTTGTCATTGCTTAAATCTAATACATAATTTATAATATAAATAACATTTATACAACTTTGTATAACTGGAATTTCTTAATAATATCTTAAATCTATAACTTATTTTACTAGTTTGTGCTATCTTCTGATAGTCTTTGAATCATTTTAATTATGATTTTCTTCTTTCGTATCACTGTACGTTTATCCACTTTCCCTGTTTCTTCTTTACACTTCCTATATACTATTTAACATTTTGATTTCTGTTATTATACAATGTTTAATATTTTATACTACTTATAATTTAACTTTAAATAATGTTTTTAATTCCATATTATATATACTTTTTAATCTTTTCTATTTTTACTGTTTCGGTAAATTCAAATTCTACCATTTTATTTTATGTAGGAAATGAAATCATAACAATATATATATACTAGGATTATTATTAGCACATATTATGATTATTATAATTATGGAGCATTAAGATTATTTTTGATTATGGATTGATTGTATTGTTGTGTAGAGTAAGACTTTAAGTAGTTATGACGTCGAGCTCTAAGTTCAGTAAAGTGCAACCTTTTTAAAACGTAGTGTTTTAATCACTGTGCCCCAAAGGATCACCGATTAGTTTGTGGCAAACAGTCATTAAGAGCTGATCCCTACATGGCGATCCATACCAGTTTTTTCTAAGGAAAAAGGAAAAACGAACTGCAGGAACGTATATGGAAGTGATCTCCACATGGCCACCCTTAAATTAGTTACTATGTAAATAAAAAAATCAAACTCGATTTTATATTACCTGTATGTTTTTTGATACTGTTGGACATTTTAATTTTAATGTGTTCTGTTCCGGATAGTTTTCAAAATACTAATATGATTGTTTTATTCTCATTGTACCTGACATTGGACCTGACTATCGCATCAGCCTATAACTATACAGGGTGACATAGGAAAAAGGACCGTGCATAGTGTCAGGCGATAGATGACACTAAAATAAGAAAAAAAGTCCCTATTAACATATATGATCAGACGCTTAGTTTTTGAGATACGGGTGTTGAAGTTGAAACAAAAATTTCGTTTTTTGCAAATATCTCCGTAACCGTTTATTGTACAGAAAACGTATTTTGCGAACATTTCCTACTCATAGCAAGCTATGTTCTGTGCTATGAAAATTTGTTTTTTTAGTCATAATTGGTGAAGATTTTGAAGGGGTAGTGCATGTTTTTCTCTCCAACTTCTACGCCACTGGAAGAAATACAATTTTGAGACATTCATTTGAATTGCCAATATTTTCTACACAAAAAAGATACTCTTGGTTATAAACTCTAAAGTTGACCTTTTTCGAGAAAAATCAACTTTATGTTGAGAAACATGGTCAATTTTTTGGTTTTGTTACTTGTTCTAACGTTTGAATAAATTTTGTTTAATTAGTAAGAATTTACCATGTTTTTCAACATAAAAGTTGATTTTTCTCGGAAACGGTCAACTTTAGAGCTTATAACAAGGAGTATCTTTTTTGTGTAGAAAACATTGGCGGTTCAAATAGTTGTCTAAAAACCGTTCTTTTTACAGTGGCGTAGAAGTTGGGAAGAAAAACACCCACTACCCCTTCAAAATCTTCACCAATCATGACTGAAAAAAAAAAATTTGTATCGCACGGAACATAGCTTACTATGAGTGAAAAATGCTTGCGAAAGCTGTTTTCTGTACGATAAACGGTTCCGGAGATATTTGCAAAAAACGAAATTTTTGTTTCAACTTCAATCTCAAAAATTAAGCGTCTGAGCATATATGTTAATAGGAACTTTTTTCTTATTTTAGTGTCATCTATCGCCTGACACTATGCACGGTACTTTTTTCTATGTCACCCTGTATATTATGAAGTTGAACTATATAACTCTACATAAGCAATAAATATAGTGATATTCGTAAACAGTTTCCATTCACACAAACAATAATAAACCCTTCGTTCTTATTCGTCAGTCTGGAAGTCTTTGTGAAGAATACGTATTTATAGTGGAGGGCTAATCATTATATTAAATATTCCGATCAATTACTCAAACATTCATCTCATATTACGAGACGATTATAGTGAGTAGAAACTTCATCAGCATCCTCACTAATTTAATTATAAAATATGAAGAGCGACGCGAGAAAAGCCAGTCCTGATGTGGGTAATGTCTTCACTGTAAAAGGCGTCAAAAGTGGCGTATTTATAGGAAGCTGTAAAGCCACGTGACACACCTTTGAAGTAGTGATCCAAGGCGTCGTGGGACATCAGTTCTTAGTAGCGTATTAAGGTAGACTAATTGGCAATTACAGTATTTATGATCTAATACACTCCATCTCTGTAGCATCACATATATTTCAAATAAAAATAACGGTATAATTTACATAATTAACGCCAGAAGTATGGCTTATGAAGCGAAAAAAATTAATTAAAATTACGTCTAGTCAACTGATTACCACTTACGTTTTCTTCGACGTTCAACATGTAATCCGATTGACGGCATTATTTCGATATGGAGTTACTAAAATAACAAATAAAGCTTATTTCGAGACAGAATGACGTTGGAGATGAATTTCAAAACGTAGAACATATCATCATGAGTTCAGTTTCAATCGACTGACAGATTTATTGAACAGAATTAGTTGAACTTGCTGCAATATAGAAGGGCGATGGAGGTGAATTTTAAAATATAGGTCACCAAGAAGACACAAAGATTCGCGATAGTCTTAATGGTTGAAACATCAATATTGACGAACTTTCATTATAGGGATTTTTCAATCAACCACCAAGTTCCCGTCTGCCAATTCGTAGTATTAATATTCACATCATTTTGATTGTCGCAATATTATACATATTAATATTCGTAATACGTTTTCATTCACGAATGAATCCGCAGAAATGCTATACTCAACATAGTGCTATTATTGATTTGTAGATGATATTTCAGTTTGTTAGACTTCAAAGTAGGTATGTACGAGGGCAAGGTGGAAAAAAAATTAAACTATAAACGATTTATTTGGTCAAAACTTATTTTATTTCTCAACATAATCTCCTTGTAGCCCGATACATTTGGTCCAACGGTTTTCTAATTTTTAGATCCCTTCCAAATGATACGATTTCGACAATCCTTCCAAATAGGCGTTTGTTTAAGTGAAAATTTCACACCTCTACTTTTTAACCAATAAGATGTCTTAATTTTGACTAGTTACCATGACAACTAAAAAAATTTCCGGAAATTTTTTCGTGGTGCCACGATATTTAAGTGGAAATTTTTTGACAGTTGAAAAGGTAAACATATGATCTACAACCATTAAATATTGTAGATATACCTGTGAATAATGCAAAATTTCTATAAGAATTAACATTATTATTTATTATTCGCTATAAGTTTCATTAAACAGAAAACACAAATTTGTTTAATTATTATGCATTAACAATTTATATTTCAAAAAACGTAGGATCAACAAACATAGTAAGATTTAAATGTTGTTTGAATTCTAACACATCCTCCCTTCTTAATGGTGAACAGGAAGGTGACGAATTAATTAGATGTCTGTGTTTTAAGACATATATGTAATATTTAGAAAAAATTTTGTTCAAATCTCTTTTACGCAAAAGGCCATATTTACTTGACATCTGCAGCAGACTTTCTTGGATTTTCGTAAACAAACCATTCAATTCTAACGCTTCCTGGTCGCAATCTTCCATTAAATTCGTTAAATATATTAATTTTGGATGACATATTTGCACTTGACTCAACTCTTTGCAGTATTTACATAAACTGTACGTTTCAAAGCATTTCATTTTTCTCAAATTGTTTAACGCAAATGCTTACAAGAAATGTTTTACATAAGAATATCTTTGTTTGCTGGTTTACTATACAGTAACTCAATGTAATTTACCAATATAAACCTGATATGTCAAAAGCATGGCCGCCTACATCACGGCCACCTACTGCAACAAACCATGTTAATATTATATTTTTTACATTAGAAGTGTTATGGATTACTTTAACAAAAAATACATTTCTACCACCTATAGTGACCTAAAATTATGAAAGGGCGATAGACTGATGTAATACCCATCTGAGTTTTAGCATTTGGTGTAACTAAAGTTGGTAATATTTTTTATTTAACGAAACATGGTGGACTTGACAAGCAGTGAAATTAATTTAAAATGTCAGATTGGATTAATAATTTTTTTCCGAATTACGGTGTGAAATTTTCTTACCGAATACCACGCAAGCTTAAATTATTCCTGGAAATTTTCTTTCGGGCACGAATATTTTAAGACTTCGGGATAATTTTCAAAATATTCGTGCCCTCAAGAAAATTTCCGGAAATAATTTAAGCTATTGTGATATTATAAGTGAAAATTATACACCTGTAATTTTGAACCAATCAAAATACGTTATTTTGACAGATCACCATGGCCACGGAGGTATTTTAGTGGACCTTTTTTTCTCGTGGGATACCCAACAGCGAATTATACTGCAAATTTTTTGACGTTTACAATAACAGACCATTTTTGATAGACTGGTTTTTATTTGTTCACATAATATTTAATTTTGATACATTTTAATTACAAAGCTAAGATGTTTTCTATGTTCTTCGGACAACTCCTCTCTTCTTAATGACGAAAATGCAGGACTTTGAATGTTTTCAATTAAGTGTCTATGTCTAATAAAATATATATAATATTTAGACACTAATTTATTTACCTTTTTCCCATTCAGTACTTTCAATTTTGCGAAGTTTAGATGCAAATATTCGTGGACAATTCGGAACAAATTTTCTTTTTTCAAGTTGGAGCCACAATCCTCTATTAATGCGAATAAATAAGTCATGGTACGATGATTGATCATTACATCAGACAATTTCACGCATATTTTGCATATAGTATGATTTTCAAATCGATTCATTTTTTAAAGAAAGAATTTTATTGGTTTTACTGGCTGTGCAATATTCTTTATTGCAACAAAACGCGAGTTTTTTTGATGTTTTGAAGTGTCAAAATACAATGATCACAGCCTCCTATGATTGATGCTTGCTGATGCTGGTTATGAATTCCATACCATTAAAGCGCGCATAACGCACGTTAATAAAATGGCACTTTTGAGCTACTACAATCAGTAGTAATCAACAGTTTATAGGCTAAGAGTCCATTGGTGTGAAGACAAACTGAATATTATTATGTAATCTGTTCCTGTAGGTATGTATCTATGAAACTAATATTTTTTTCATTTTCTACCACTTGTAGTAGCCCGAAGTAAATAAAATGATCAAAGAATGTAATATATTTCATTATAAAACTGCATTACCGTGTAACTACAATGAGTAGAAAACAATATCTTAAAGGGCAGGCTGAGCCATTACATGGCCATTACCGAAACTGCAAAGCACATTAAATTTGATAAAATTATAACTTTCTACCACTTGTAGTAATCCAAAATTGATATAAAATAGAAGGATATATTATGTTACGCTTTAGGTTGCCATTTTCATGCAACTACAATGAGTAAAAATTTCAGAATTATCGCAGGCTTGCCTAGAGGATGGTATCGAAACTTCGACGCAATGTAAATTTGTTATATTTGCCTAGCTAGGTTTCCAGCAGTTGAAAAATAACATAAAAAAATAGATGAGTTTTTAGTTTTTTATTTTATATGAATGGTTACAAGTGATAATAAATCTAATTATTTATATTATTTTGACTATTGTAATTATTGTTTATATGGAAAACGCAATTATTTTAAACTATGGCAGGTTGATTGGAAGTAGTTGCTTGTTCTTGATTCAGAGATTCTCGAATCGTCTTTGCCGAAGTTGAAGCAGACCTCATTGCGTCAATTATTTCTTGATGATGGCCCGAGTTTATTTGCAGATATGGTTTTATTGAGTGGCTGCTACCATGACCGGCTATTTTGATCAACTGCTGTTCTCCAATTCCCGTTTTGGCTAAAGTTGGAACAGCAGTGGCCCTTGCAGAATGATTTGTTATTTTGATCTTTTTGACATCAATTCCAATCAATGATGCAGCGGATTTGAACCAGGAAGATATTGTATTCTGTCCAACTGGACTGCTCTTGTACCAGCCTTTGGAACTGAGATTCTTCCAGTTTGGATTTGGCGTCAAAAATAATCGCTTCGTTTTGATGGGGCCTCGCTTGCTTGTTAGTTTTTTGAACAGTCTCACTGGGCGTATTTCTTCGTTGAGTGTTTGGGTGGGAGTTTTTCTTTTTTTACTTTGACTACACGAGACGGAAACCCATAATATTTGAAGAACATTGTATGAGAGGGCGGTGGAATGTTTTGAGAGGAGATAGACATTCGAATTTTAATGAGTTAATTGTTATCATGACGGAAACAAAATCGGAAAGACACTGTCGTAGATGACACCCGGCTGCTTGGAATAAATATAAAGCAACGCAAAAGGAAAATGGGAAAATATCACTTTCACTGTTAAAGACTATGGACTAACTTCAGGCCATAATTCGAAATTGCACCTTTTTTTATCAAATTTTCTTGACGCCACTGTATTAAACAGGAAAAATGTCCCAAGAATGTAATAGTTGTTTTCTCGTAGCTTTACAAGCAACCAGAATATTCACATTTGTCTAAATGTCGAGAAATCGAACTAATATTTATGATTCGAAAATAAGAGACGATAGCAAATTTTTGTTTCCGCCAATGAATTTATGTCAAAAAAAGAGATCAAGAATGTGACGTCCATTGCTCTGTATTTCAGTTACCCTGTACAAACATCGACATTTGCCCACCCTGTACAAGAGGACATTTTTTCACCAGGTAAAAGCTAGCGGCAAAAACACTTTATTATACCTAGCAAGAGAAAATACGAAACAGTAGCAACATTATAAGAGTGAGGTGAAAATATCAGTTGTAAGTGAGAAGCTGTGACCTCCACGACGAGAACGAGAAATATCTTTCGTTCGATGCGATGCAATTGTGTTTTATGGAATTCACAATATCTAATTTCGATATGCCACGTGACAATCCAGCAGCCTCATGCGCTAGCAAGTTATAAGCGTAACAAGATTCGCATGAAATTGCGAAATTTAACACTTCGAGAAACGTCAGATTAATTAATTCATTAATTTCACACGCCAGACATCGTCCGCTCGTGAACTATTCTATAATTCTGATGTTACCAGATTGTAAATGTGTCACAATCTTGTGATGAATACTTTTGAAATTTCCGAAACGAAACTTCATAGTCTCATTTATTAGTGTATATTTGTGAAATACCTAAGGTATGTTTTTTGTTAGAATAAATCAAGGTAATAGAACAAAATATGATTTATTGAAAATTTGAAAAATAAAAAAATAGTTATAGAATTCGATTATTTTATATTATTTATGTGAAAAAAGGAGAATATGTAAAATCTAATAGAGAAAACCGTCCACTATGAGTCCAAAGTGGTGTTATTTCTGAACGCAGGAGACCTGTAAGGGATATTGTCAAGACTACTTGACTACTTAAATGATATCCTATGAATACCAATCTAAAAAAGAAGGTTACATACCTTTATTTATCCCGACGAAACATTTTCAAAGATGGTACTTTCATCCTTTCATCCTTTTTTACCACAAAGTGTAAGAAGTATGAAAAAATTGTAATTGTTTCAAAACGTTTATTAAATCATAAGTTTTTTAATATCTATATTTATATTAATAAAAAACTTACCTTGGATATTCTACAGATATACACATATAAATAAGACTATGAAGTTCTTTTCCCACACAATCAATTATTGAAAAATATCTTTAGTAGAACAGAAGTAGAAGTAGAATTCAAAGATTTAATATAATCAAAAATTAAACGCTTCTTTACATGAACTAGCACGTGAACGACATTCATCATCTGAAGCTGCTGGTGAGACTGGAAAAAATCATAGCTTGGCGAAAAAAACACAAGGATATATGATATGCCCAGTAAACAAATTCCTCTACCTGAAATTGGAAAAAAAATCGAAAAAGCATATATCACATCCTTTATACTCCCCAAATCCTTATACTCGCCCGCGATGCCTCAGCAGTATCGAGCGCCGTGTCGTTATTTACGTTTCTTAAATTGTCTATTTCTTCCGATATAATTAAGTCTAGTAACATATTTTGAACTCAAGCTAGCACGACTTCACTCTTTATATCAAACCAAGTTTTGTTGAAAATACAAAATAACGGATTCATCGAATCTGGTACGATATTTCCGATTCTACTCATCACGTCGCAATAAATCGAACGCCAAAATATGCCTTCTTAGGAATCCTTCCAAGTGCCGCAAGCCACGTTCCGATCGGAGATTTGGTCGCCGAGTTATTCAACTTGTTCATTACAGATTTTTAGATGAATTGTTGTAGAAAGTAAACACAAGAGAAAAGTGCACCTACACTATATAATAGCGATAGCTGAACTCAATACCAACAATTTGAGCTTAATTAGATCAATTCTTAATGAAGCTGAAAGTCTCTATATTCTAATAAACAATTGACCTAATTTGTTTATTTACTCTGATATATAAGCAAGTGGCCTAATCTTTGGCCAAAATGTTGTCCGTGACCTGTTTTACGAAACGATTAAGCGAATAGTTTCGGCGAAAAAGATCATTAATTTGTCGATAACAATTTATTGAAGGAAGCAAATGAGCCGTTGTTGATCTTAAACGACGTGTGTTGTCACTATATATCACTAAGAAATTTCATACGATTATACAAAATGGTTTTTGTTTTAAATACTTTTTTGGATAATTTTTCAACTAAAACGCAGATATAAGCAATTGCATAAATGCAATTTTTAACTTCACCACCATCGTTTTCAGCGTCACTTTTTCATGAGAATCGGCCATAAAATCGCGTTAGCTAAAAAAAACTATTTGTGACATTATATTGACTGGCTTACACTGGGAAATTCCAATAACACATAGGAATTCAGAGACTTGTAGATATGCATTGCGAACAAATAAATTGAAAATGATTGAGGAAAATCGTCATATATAAACATGTGCCAGGTTTCTCATACTAGACACAGTTATTAGATTCGTTATTTATCACTTTGTGGCTGTATGGACTTTTTTGTTATATTCTGCATTATTCATCAACACATGAGGAGTCTTGCTTAACATTCATTACTAGAATAATTTGATGTCTTTACACGTTTTTAGCTGTCCGCGGTCAACAGCTAGTCAATGATATATACCATAATCACACTTTTAAGCCGCAGAAGTGTCCAGAAGCGAAAAGTTGTACTGACAAAAGGAGGTGAAATACACTGATCAGAAGAATTAGACGATCAACTCTTTGTATTTCTATATATTTTTCATTGTAGAAATGATTAAGATGGATGGTAGCTGCCAATCCACTTGAATTTTTGAGACTAACTAGATATATGTGTTCAAAATTTGCTGGCATAAAAATTCAATGTCGTCCCTCACGCCGTTTTCTAGTTATTGAACAGAGCGGTGAGTCGAAATACTCGACGCTATTCGCATTATTTCGCACACTGTTTGGTGCGCTAACTATATGGCCGATTGTAGAGAGAAATATACTGGAGGGAATGTGCACGGAAAGCAGTACCCTGTAAGCTAGCTTCTCGTACTGCAGAGCTGTCGTCGGCATTTCTTTTATTCAACATAAACGGCCGCCTCCTTGTATGCCGCCTATGTTTAACAAATGAATATACCACTTATCATTCATACCAGTTCCGTAAGCTTCATCTTAACAGTGGAATGAACAAATGATATAAATAAAATAGTTTGATTTTCATTAATTTAATCAAGACAGAGTGAGACAAAATTAGTGCTGCGTCTGCAAACGAAGCCGTTTCTTCATACGGCATGTTGGTCGAGCGGTGACTCCGGCTTACTCAAAATGTTCACAGAATATAGATATTATGCGTTGAATTTACTGGTTTGTTAATTCAATGTTGTACCTTGAGCCGTTTTTCAGTTACAGATTTTCTACGCCCATCCATACCTATGGCAGTGCTAAAGGATCGACTAAACATACTGTGGCTCGTGCTTTCGATTGAATTATGCGGAAGACAAAGTGAGCGCAGCGAACTGCTCAAACGGCACGTTGTGGTTTCTACATAGCAGTAAAACGGTAACTGTGATATACAGATTTTAAACGACCATTCATACCTTTGAAATTGTTTGATAATCGAGATAGCCCAATTAGACAGACTGCGACAACAAGGCGGCCTTCTTGGGAGAATTTCGTCACATGGTTTTCCCACTGTGTAATTTTTATTATAGAATTTTCTCTCCGATCACTCCGTGTGGTAGTTGACGAATGGCTATCAACTTTGGCGTTCCATAGGGATCTGTCTTGGGACCATCTTTGTTTTTGCTCCATATCGACAACACTCTGTCCCGTTCATAGCTTAGCGGATGATGGTACCCTTCACATAACTTTCTCCTCTGGATTCCCTATATCATCCAAGGGAGTCAGAGGGGTGAAACACAGAAGGGATAATGACAAAATTTAGATTTGGCAAAACTTCTAAAATGAGATCTAATAATGTAGTAGTTTCATGCAACCAAAACTGAAGCTTGTGTCTTTTCCAAGAAAGCAGATCCACCATCTCTGATATGATGACGCTACTTAGAACTATTTCTATGAAGTCCTCAATATCCATGCTTGGTATCACCACCAACAGCATCTTCTGATGAGGCAATCATGTGAGGTCCATTGTGAAACTAGCTTCAGAGAAAGTTGGTTTATTATTTCGTGTCAAGTAGTGGAGGCGAGTTGTGATTTTTCTGGTAATTTGCGCGCCTGGTGTCGTGATCCAGCTCAAAATGTTCGTTTTGATGAGACCAATAAAAAAATCCTAGCTTTTCTATCAAAAATATTTAGTGCAAGCCTTTCGTTCCTCCAAAAAACAACCCTTTTTAAGGTCAATTTTGGAGTTTTATTTTTTTTGGACCCCTTAGACCTTTGGCTTGCGTTCAAATTTTAAGAGTCTGGGCTCACCCCCCTTCCTGGAGTAGATATCTATGTCATTTTTGGCATACATTATTTTGGCTAAATCTTCACCGAATTTGATGCAATTCTTCGGAGAGGTAGGTCATGGTAACTACAATATGTGATACGAGGATGAGGTCAAACAATCTAACATTTTTGATGAAAATCCAAATTTGACCAATTTTCACGAAATTTTCAAACTGCTCCCCAATTCACCGAAATGGTCGTAGCGGACTCTACTTTGGCTCAAATGTAAGGTTATTTTATGCAGTTTAACGAGTATTATTCTCTTTTCAATATTCATCCATATATGTCATGTTTTATTGGTATGCTGGTTCTTAATGTGACTGAAAATAAAATGAAAACTCTTTTTTTGACGTTTCGATAATACTTTATCATCTTTATCAAAAATTTTTGTATACACACTTATTCCAGGAGAGGGTGCACCCAGATTGTCAAATTTGAGCTGAACGTTTCTTGGGCAACCACAAGAAAAGGGTCCAAATCGATAACCATTGCCGGAAGTCTAAGGGGTCCAATAAAAATAAAACTCTAAAATTGACCACAAGAGGGGTAAAAACCGGTTTTTTGGAGAACCAAATAGGTTGCACCAAATATTTTCAATAGAAAAGCTAGGGTTTTGTTGGTCTCATCAAGATCTACAAAACACAGATTTGACCTGTCCTGAAGTACTGTTCACATGTTTTGGACCCAGGCGAGTTTACGCCTGGCTGGTGATGTCACAGTTCCGGAGTCATTGATCACTCTAGAACATCGTAGAAAGATGGGCCGACTAGACAAACTCAGGCTAGGCACCCCTTCAGCCTCAACCTCTAGATCAGCCGAACTTCTTCCTACTAACTTGTTTTTTCTACCGAACGGAGAAGTTATGGAATTATTTGCCTAGTGAGGTGTTTCTATCTCAAAATGGTCTATGTTGAAAACCTGTTTAGAAATCAAAGGGAACGTTCAAGTTCGCCTGTTTGCTTTTATGAAAAATGAGATGTGGAAAGATTATATTTTTATTTGTCATTCGTAGTTTTTAAATGCAGGGACATCTACGCTGGCAGAAACTGCAATTTTGGTTGGTTCAATTCCAACCATTTGTCGGAAAAATTCAGCACCAGCGGAAATCATAATTGATTTTAGTTTTCGAATGTCAGGAACGCTACAAGCTCGTATTTTTTTACAACGTAGCTTTCAAGTTAGTAGCTTGTGGAGATAGATTGTGTTTCAATAAATTGGTGTTTATAAATGAATTTAAAAAAAATCAATAGATTGATAATTGAGACCTGCATCTAACCATGTAAGAAGGAATGTAGTCTTATCAGTATTTCAATAAGGAGGTAGTTGATTGTAGAGACGTTATTGTTAGAAATACAAACTCAAGGGCCTGAAAAAGTGCATTTACCGCATTTTGAATGGAATTTTATTGAACTTTCTATTTTTATGAATATCGGAAACGATGTTTGCTTTTCAGCTCATCAATGATTTCTATATTTAGCATATAACCTTTTCGATTTCCTCCAATTGTAGAAAGATGAATCCGTTTCAATATCCTTCTTAAAACAGCATTCGATGGTAAATAGAAGAATCCGTCCGCGAGCGGAAATAATTTGAAATGTTATTATAGCAAAAGTTGGCAATTTGCACTTGAATTGAATCGTGAATTTAGTTTATTTCTCAAATTACCCATAAGTTTTCAGCTAGATAAGAGCTGGGTATTAATTACTTAAGCTATCATACATTTTGAACTCGTGACGGATTCAAAAGTGAAATTGTATTTGGAGATATTTAACATTTCTTGGTGAAATGTTCCGAAAATGGATTCAATATCACTTGGATCAGATTTAAAAAAATTAAATGTAACATAGTCGAGTCAATGAAATATGGAACGTCTAGAAGGGATCAATTCTGGTAAATGAGATATATTTTGATGATATTCGGGCTCCAGGTAAATTTGTGGGAAGTAGAAATATCTTTTTTTTGTTTTATATCGAGTTTTTGAGTAAAACTGTTCAATTTCAAGAAAACATTTAAAGACATATCAAAATAGAAAACAAATGATATATTTGAAATCATAGTCCCAAAATAAGACCCTTTTACTGTTGAAAAAATGCACTCTCTTCTAGTTACAAGGGGGCAAAAAAGAAAAAAAAACCACAATTGCAAAAAATAAAAATTTGATAATTGGAAATTGTTCGTTATGCAAAATGAAAATTAAAGATATTAAAACTTTTCCTAAGATCAATATTTTCACGCAAAACAAAAAATATTCTAGTTTGAGTGGAGGGAAAGGTAGGAAGAAGAACGCTTTTCAATACATAAAAAATTGAAATAATTATGAGAAATAAATAAATATTTTTTTATCCATTATAAATTTTCTAGAAATGCAGATGGGCAAAAATGAGTCAAAACACGGTTTCTTCGCCTAATTTTGATAAGCTTTATAGAATACGTGATTTTGGAGTCGCATTTATTATTGTAAAAAATAAGAAATATACCGTAAATTTCATTTTATGCTAACGAATACACAATTTAGCTCATGTTTAACCACTCAAGGAGTTGCCAGCACTCCCTAATATCAATATAATATAATAATCACTTCTGGAATAAATTATTCTCAATAAAAAAATACGGGCAGTCACCGAGCACTGTTGACAGAAATGAAAACTGACATTATGAAGTAACCAATTTATTTTGGAAATTCCATCCAAATTCGTATGATTTCATTAGTATCATCTCTTTCTACATGACACAATTTTCCGACAGTGCCATTGGACAATCCATCCTCAACATCTATGTTATTAGTAATCATGTAGGGTCGGTTAAGAACTAAAATCAACTCGTATAGTGATCCACCCGTATCATCGGTTCTCATTTTATGCAACTTCTGCCTGACGAAATTTTGTTGTTCAGCATTATGACAACCTACGAAGAAATCCTATGCCACAGATACTATTGTCTACGGAGTTTAGTATGGAGTTGTTGTACTTGTTGTAGCATTCGAAATTACAATTTTATTATTTTTTAAATGAAAATTAATATAATTAGTTTTTCTTTAGTTTTCACAACTGTCAGCATTTCAATCAACAATTATATACATTTTTATATTTAACAATAAAAAACGTATAATGGGCGGTACAATCCCTGTAAAGAGTATGAATCGGTCCTCGTGCAGATGAAAGTTATATTTTTATTGAATTTATTAATTGTACATTGTGTACTCAGTATCGTATCTACGTGCAAGGTTTTAAATATTGTGAATGTAATTCTGGTCATAAGAATTACATTACATTAGGGATGTGTAATGTGTATAAGTAATACTACTAATACGAAAGTACAAAATTTTATTCCAAATAATTATTTGTGGTGTAATTTACGATTATACTGACATTTGACGGAAATGTTTATATGTTTACATTTTGCGTTTCTTTTTAGATTATTTGTTCTTTTTTTTCGAATTGAAAATGTTTTCTTTTACCACCATCCGTGGACATCTTCAATTCGGACCAATGCTGTTTAACATTACTTTCATTTACATCGATGTAAATATTAATAAATAATATGTTTTGAAAATAAAGTAATGTGTATTTATTATAATGACTATCGGGTTACATTCATACTATTAACAGGGATTGTACCACCCATTATACGTTTTTTATTATTAAATAAAAAAATGTATATAATTGTTGATTGAAATGCTGACAGTTGTGAAATATACACATCACTAATGTTATATTCTTATGACAAGAATCATATTCACAATATTCAAAACCTTACACAATGTACAATTGATAGATTCAATAAAAATATAACTTTCGTCTGCACTAAGACCGAGGATAGAGTAACTGAATAACGTCGAGTATCCGACTCAGATATGCACACGTGTGTAAGCGTATAGAGAGGCTGCCTGACGCCTGACCTGAGTAGTTGCGCACGCGGCAGTATACATAATACCTAATACATATAGCTACAGCGTGACTGTACGTGACGGACTCATGGTTTTAACCCCCATCTGAAATAGCTCAACGCGCCTAAAGAAGTTGTCACTTCAAAAAGTTTATTTAGGTGTCATCTGCCTTGGCATCAACTTTGTTTCTGCTCCATATCAACGATCTGCTGGAGGTTATCAAATGTCTAGAGAGCGACAAAATTGTGAATGACCGGCAATGTGGCTTTCATCAGCAGATATCAACAGGAGACCTGTTTGCGTACGTGACACATGTATGGCAGAAATCTATTGAGAAACATGAGAAATTTCTAGCTGTATCATTTTGTATCTCTAAAACATTTGACCGAATCTGGCACCAAAGCCTTTTTGAGAAACTTCCTTCATATCGCTTATTTCACTCAGATAGATCACTCCTTGTGGGGGTTGAAGAAGTATCCTCCGATACAATGGCTATAAATGCTGGTGTTCCACAGGTATTCATCTTGGCACCCACTTTGTTTCTGCTCCATATCATCGATGTGCTGTAAGTGACCACCTGTCCCGTTCACAGCTTTGCAGATGATGTTACACTCCATACCGCTTTCTTATTTAATGAAGCCAAAGGTGCGAGACAGGGACAGGCTGATCTGGAAATGATTTTGAAATGGGAATCTGATGATCTAGTGGAGATAAATGCAACCGAAGATCGAGCTTGCGTCTTCTTTAGAGAGGCGAGTCCCACAGTCCCTAATATGATGATGTCAGGTACAACTATTTCTATAAAGTTTTCCTCATCCATGCTCGGGATCACCCTCTCGTGGGATGATCATGTGAGGTTTGCGAAAACCGCTTGACAAAAACTCTATTCTGTGCAAGAGCTACTTCACATCCCAGCAGCTCTTCATTATCTATAAAGCACAGGTTCGACCTGTCCTGGAGTAATGTTCACATGTTTAGAGTTCTGCTCCAAAACATACGCTGAAGCTTTTGGATCCTATCTAGAAGAGAGCCATTCGTCTGATTGATGAAGTCACACTAACATATTCATTGACCTTTCTAGAAGGTCGTAGAAAGGTGGGCAATCTCTTTTCTATAGATATTTCCATAGTCTGTGTTCATCGGAAATCTCGTCTGTTGTTCCACCGCGAGAAATTCCAGATAGGCCGACTAAAAGAGCTCAAGCTAGTCACTCCTTCATTGTCAAGCTTGGGATCTACCAGATTTCATTTTCTATCGAACGGCGAAGTTGTGGAACTCTCTACCTAATGAGGTCTTTCCCTATGCCTATAACCTCCAAACTTTCAAGAAATGCCTTTCTCCGCTCTCAAGATTCTATCGCTGGCTCACACGATGTTCTTGGAACATTATAGGTTTCCCTCGCGTGTAGCCAAGTATAGAAAAAAATTTTTTTCTAGTAATAATTCTGAAAACGTATCTACAATTTTTATTTCAACGATTTAACGTTCTCATTGGGACTCTTATTTATCCAAAGGCATTTTGACTGGAAAATTTTTCATTCTATACAATTTCCTACTCTTTGCCTAGTGAGGTTTTACTATGTGCCTATAACCTTCAAACCTTCACGAAAATTGCTTATCTGCTCTCCCAAGATTCCACCGCTGGCTCACACGATGTTTTTCTAACATTATAGGTTTCCCTCTAATGTAGTAAGGCTATAGAAAAAAAATATACTCTCAAAACTACTCTACTTTTCAAACTAATTGTTTTTTTTCAGTTTTCGTAAGAAACTCTGGAAATATTGGTCTTACGATAAAAGTTGTAATAACGAAAAATGTACATTTTCGAATATCAAAAAACAAACAACAAATTTTAATTTTATACATTGTTGGCTGTTTTTCGACACCTCGTGTTTGTTTCTAGGTGCCGTAGCTAGAAGGGGATACATTTATTTTTCGAAAAAATTTAAGAAATAAACAGTTTTATTTTTGGTCCAGGAACCTAAATAAACAATTTTTTTCTCATTCTTACCACATCATTTCATATTGCATCTACACCTTAAAATTTTGAACGTTTCAAAATACATTCGATGATTTTTTTGATGTGAAAATACACAAGCTTACATCAGAAATAGAAAGAGATATTAGTTAGTTAAATACAATTGAATATACAAAATATTTTAGAATTATATTTTTCCTCAATTGAATAGTTGAAAGTGCTCGTTTTGTTCAAAAAAGTTTTCCTTGTTTATCGTTCGAAATAATGAAATAAGATTAAAGTTGATTATGTAAAACCAAAAATATGTAGGCTTATCGAACATTATCAAATCAGATTAGATATTATGAATCATGGAAAAGTGATATCATTCATATATTGCATTATGAGAATGTATGAAAATTAGTCTAAGTGTACATTATCAACTGTAAATAAATAACATTGGTATAAACAATGTTTCCAAACGGAATGAAACAAAGCTATATCATTTAGAATAAGTAACTTGAAATCGCTGATTCGAAAATGACATAGTTTTGAAAAGAAAATCTAGTTTGAAGCGTTAGGGTTTTCCCCTTCCTACGTATTTCACGTAATTTCAAGAACTGCCAGAGAAGAAGAACGATGAGATGATATGATATAAAACCGTAACAATATTGCATAATTCATCGGTTTTTGCAAGTTAATCTGTGAAATCTTATATTGTTATACTGTACAATGGCATTTGATCTTGAACATCAAACTCAGATTCATTCTACTTAACCGATTGTTCGGCTGCTGGTTGTTCATCAGGGTCTTCCAAAACATCTCCATTATCGTCGAACTGTGTGGTTTCTTTACACTAGTTTTCGCAGCAGTCGCCACAATTGGTACAGATGAGGGAGTAGTGGGGACAAAATTTCAGAAAAACACAAGCTCGTTGAGATACCTTCTTATATTTGCTATAAAAAACGTACAATTTATCAATTTATGCCATTCTCCTAGCTAATGTCACAGTCTTTCTCAATGCCCAACCATTGCTAGACTAAATAGATCCTGTTGATGAGCTTCTACCTCTGACGTAGGTAATGATGCCGAGTAGGAGGTTGTTATAAATGCATATTTCTGTATTGGTACAGTAAATCTCAGGAAAATAAGTTTTTGTGGAAGAGAGGACCACGTCTATTTTCCATAAATCATTAGCGAGGTACGTGAGGAGCTTAACACCAAAAAGTTGTAACCTCACCTAATGTTTTTTGAATTTGATTTCCCCCAAGAACGGTAGGTGGTAGTGGAAAATTTTGAAAACCAAAAATTGTACATTTCAATTCATTTAGGTGCAGCGCTACAACCCTGAATACAAAAAGCAGAGAACCCCAAAGTAGCCAGAAATTACTTATTCCTCTTTTTCGAGACGAGAAATATCTTTGCCGCACAGTGGAGATATAAAAGTTGGAGAGCAAAATGTATCTGCACTTTTTCCTCACGATGCACTGTTACGGAGATATAGTGCTTTCATTTTCTAATAATCTACCACTTTGTATATACCCTTCTTAGCTTTCAGCCGACCTCGGTTCCTTATTTTCAAGGAAAATCAAAACTCGTAGTCCTACTCAAAGAGGATGAGATTTTGCGAAATACTACAGAAATTTCCATGAAATCTTTCAATTGAATACTTGAAAGTGCTCGTTTTGTTCGAAAAAGTTTTCCTTGTTAATCATTTGAATTAATGAAAATAAGATTAAAGCTGATTATGTGTAATCGAAAATATGTAGGCTTATCTAACATTATCAATTCATCAGATTAGGTATTATGAATCATGGAAAAGTAACATCATTCATATATTGCATTATGCGAATGTATGCAAATTACTCTGAGTGTGTTATTATCAACTGTATATAAATAATATTGATATAAACAACAAAACAAAGTTTCTAAAGTAAGTGAAACAAAGTTAATTCTCTTAGAATGAGTAACTTGATATCACTGATTAGAAAATAGCATAGTTATGGAAAGAAAATCTAGTTTTATCAGTTAGGGTTTTCCCCTTCCTGGGTACTTAATTTCAAGAACTATAAGAAAAGGAGAACGGTGAGATGAGATAAAACAATATAATGTTGCATAATTCATCAGTTTTTGCAAGCTAATCTGTGAAAACTTATATTGTTCATTATCCATAATAAATGATAAGCAATAACAAGAAATGGGAAAAACAGGCATTACGTATTATCAAATGAAAAAATTAAAAAGTTTAATTACTTCAATTAAGTTTTTTGCACGACCTGTATAATGGCCTTTGATATTGAACATCGAACTCAGTTTCATTCTACTCAACAGATTGTTCGGCTGTTGGTTGTTCATCAGTGTCTTCCAAAACATCTCCATCATCGTCGAACTGTGTGGTTTCTTCACACTAGTTTTCGCAGCAGTCGCTAAATTAGGTACAGATGAGGGAGTAGTGGAGACAAAATTTCAGAAAAAGACAAGCTCGTTGACGTACCTCATACATTTGCTATAAAAAACGTACCATTCATCAATTTTTTTGCTATTCTTCTAGGCAATGTCACAGTTTTTCTCAATACCTAACCATTGCTAGTTCCTGTTGATGAGCTCCTAACTCTGACGTAGGTAATGATGCCGAGCAGCATATTTCTGTATTTGTACAGTAAATTTAAGGAAAATATAGCCAAAGAAAAGAGAACCGCAGCTATTTTTTATAAATCGTAAGCGAGGTGTGTGACGAGCTTAACACCGAAAAGTTGTACATTTTACTTTGGACATTTTTGGAAATACATAATGTTTTTGGATTTGATTTTCCCCGAGAACGGTAGATGGTAGAGAAACATTTTGTAAGCCGAAAATTGTAGAGAACAATATTATCTACAATTTAGTTCATTCAGGACATCAAAGTAGGGAGAAATTAATTTTTCCTCTTTTTCGAGGGCAAACATTTTTTTTGCGTCACGATGTACTGTTACAGAGATGCTTTCATTTTCTAATAATGTTCTACTTTGGAAATACCCAGCGAATGCAGCGTCGTAACTTTTAATGATTGCGACACCACCTCGGTATCTTATTCCCAAGGCAATTCAAAACTCGTAGCACTACTCGCAAAGGATGAGATTTTGCGGAATACTGCAGATATTTTTAAGAAGCCCCGCATCCATCAACAAAGCTTCGAAGCTGCAAGACAAGTCATCTTTGAGGCATTGAACGATGTAAATACTGGCACAGACCAAACCCACACAGTATACAGAATGACCGTAAGTATAGTATAAGAAACAAAAATTCAGAAAATTCCACCGCCCTTGCTAAACTTTGTTTTGATTATAATAAAAGATCTATTCTGGAGATGATTCATATAAAACGTGCCTCCAAGTCTGTAAATCATCGAACAGATAATCTATCATTAAGTCAGATTTATACTAATTCAATTAATTAAAACCCTTGCAAATTCCTACATGCGTCTTTATAATGTTAAAAGTATATTTGAGGTAGAATGCTCAAATAGTAATATTTCTTATAAGGTCTTACAACCTTTTTCTATTACCTCACAAATCCAACATCTGGTTCGAAAGTAGATACTTGAGCTTCATATTTTTTGGTTTCAGTCGTGTACAGACTTTGTGACATGAGTTCGTATATTATAAGAAAATTGGTAGGCAGTGGATTTTTGATACATTTCATATACTTAAAACATTGATGTGTTACAATTTCGATTGTTCGTGTTTCTGTTCGTTTCGGCGACGTTGGCAATTGAAATTGGTGCGATAAGGATGCTTTGTGCTGACACAATTAGTTTTAAGAAATCCCGTTTTAGACATAAGTCCTGTGATTATGTTCGTGAGACCAAAACGTACGTAAAGACGAAAATAAGCATATGTGTTAGTGTGATCTATTGCTCGAGAATTTATATATAACTCATACCTGGGTCAAGAAAAAAGGTTAACAGTACTTATTCATAATATCTCAGCTAGTGAAGTAAGGAGTAATTATTTTCCGATTGTGCATACAACACTTTGAGAAATTGTTCACCCAACTCAGCAATGGCATAAGGGCCAGCATTCCACTTCAAATGTTCCACCTTCCCTTGTATCATCACATACTGAAATTCCTCCATTTTAGATATGATTTAAATGGTTTTGAATCCCCCCAATATAATGTTCAAATCAATTCCTATATCCTGTAAGATTTATGATCAACATCTTCCGATTATTCAACTGAATATTCTGGTACATGTAAAATTTGTTTGCAACTATTTATTCCTGCATTTCATGTAAAATTCATGACAAGCTATGCATTCATAAATTTCAATCTGAAACTTAGCATTTTATCTTATCCCGGATCAAAGGATAAATGTTTGACGTGAATTTTAATTTCCTATAAAATGCATAGAGAGAGTATTATGGAGTGAAAACTTGTCAGTAAGTTTGATAACAGCTCATTTCATGTTTATCATTAAAAATTGATGTAAGCTCTTCCTCATTTCAGAATAACGCTTTTCACATAAATTTAAGAAATTTTACTATATCGTGTCGGCATTGAAGAAATGTATGAACTCTTATAAAACTGTTCGTTTGAACCATTAATCAAAAATACTCCCAAAACGTTCACGTATTGGCTCGCAAAATTGATAACTGCAAATTATCAGTTTTGAAGATGATTAACAAATGAAATAAATTAATTGTTAAATTAATATCATTCATAAGCGTAATAAGGTATCTCTAGATTTACCAGTAACACTGCGGCTGAAAGTTCCATACATCTGTTCCATCCTCTCGAGCTCATCAGCGTAACGAGTAAGCTGCAGTACTACCGGTCCATATCTCTGTCGGGGCTCAAATGCCTACGCCATGAGTAGCCAAAATATTGAACTATCGGAACAAATGCAAATTTTTCCATTACAAGATAAAGTTCTCCCCCTCTGCAACCTGTATCGTATAGTCCCAAATGAGACAGTCTGTGTCGTGGTCTCTATAACATCGGCCAAAAGGATCGCTACTTGTAACTACATTGGAAACTTACTGTCTCTGGATGAGTTTTGGTTCTGGACGGACTTTAGTTAAGTGACGACTAACACTCTTACATATTGGCAAGTTTTCTGGAACAACTCCGGGAAGGGCAGGGTCTCTTTCATTGCTGTCATCGAGGAGTGGCTTCCATAAGCTACTACGGTATTTATCCCCGAAAACTTTGCGGTATGCCACCTCCCGAGAGGTATAACGAAGGTATTTCATGAGCGATTAAATAGATTGCTCTTAAAAAAACACTTAATACTTAGTCAACTGTTAGGTACAGCCATAAAGACACTGTCATAGGATACTTTACATTCCTTTGTCATTTTGAGTCAAAGTGGATAAGATACGAATTTGGTTCTTACTCCTATGATAGGAAGTTATATCTATCATTTGACAAAGACTAGAAAGGTTGAAGAAAACTAATGAGTGTCAAATGTTAGCTAGTATACCCAGTGTGGCTGTTTTTATGAACCGGCAAGTTTTACAGTCACTTGTTATGATTTCAACTATAAATGATCATTTATAAAGACAGTCTAATTACAACATTAAATCAATTTATTCCCACTAGACAAATGTAGTTCTTTAAACATCTCTCTTTCTCTCTCTCTATCTTTCCTATTTCTTTCTTGTTGGGCTGACCACGCACTACATAATTAGTACAAAGGAGACTTGAGGAAAAAAGTTCTAAAATTAATAAGTGAAAGTATTGAGCAACCCTTTCACAAGAAGCGTTAACAACTAATAGTTGAGAGGTTGGACTAATGAAGAGTACAATCTATTGTTTTTAAATAAATATAGAGGAAAGAGGTAAAACATTCATTACATTGGCGCAGTCGGTAAGATTCGAACCACTGCTTCCATAACATTTATTGCAATGGGCATGGTACCTATGGAAGCTATTTTTTTAGAATCGGAAAGTTCCAGGATGGCCAGTTTACTGATTGCATCATCTTTGATGGCCCCTCCCATATGGTCTTATCCTATCGTAATTTTGATGTCATCAAAGCAGAACTTGTAGGTGCAGGATCTATCTTGCCTAATACGAGGGCAAGGTGAATAGTTCCTGAAAAATTAAAGAAGAAATGATTTATTTGGTAAAATTTATTTTATTTCTCAACATAATTTCCTTGTAGTTCGACACACTTCATCAAACGTTTCTCTAATTTTTCCTTCAAAATAGGCATTTGTTTCAGCGATGAACTCATCGTTGGAGCCAAATCTCTTTCTACCGAGCCATTTCTCCTAATTTGGAAATAGATAAAATCGCAGGGGGCCAAATCTGGAGGATGCGATGGATCACGAACCAATTCGTACCGCATTCGGTGTGTTCTGATGGATCCATGTTTCGTGCACGGTTACGAAACGGTGCAAAAAGTCCTTTCTATCGCGCTTTAACATCGCCAAGCACTCCTTTGAAGTTGTCATACGGTCGCGCTCGTTATCAACAGAGAGCAAAAGCGGCACCCATCTGTTAGTTCCGTGCACTTTAACTCGCCGATCTTCATACCATGGATTTATCGACGATTTCTGGCGTTGTTACCTCAATTGGACGACCAGAACGTCGGCGTCCTTTGTGGTCATACTACCAAACGAAAATCAGTAAGCCACTTGTAAATCATTCCAATCGATGGTAAAGATTCTCCATAAAATCAGATACATGTCAAAACAGAACTGAAAGACGTATCAGTCTGTAAATTTTAATGCATTCTAGTTGGTAGATGGTACGTCACAAATGTCACATGGGATTTTCGATTGCGGCACAATCTGTTTTATTTGTAAGGGACTTTTCTACTTGCTCTACTTGCGTAAAGTATTTCGAAAGATGTCAGAAACTCCATGGTGCTTTTGCAGCACCTTAAACTCAGCATCCTTCTATTGATTGGCGTTCTCATTGTTTAACTTTCCTAAATCTTCTAAGTCAGACAGTTTGATGTGAGGGTCACTATCATATACTAGATATATGTGTGTAACATCTTTGTATCTGCCTTTTAGAAGAGTTTTATTTATATTATGTTATACTTTAATTTCTAACACGCTTCATCCTTCTAGCATTATTACATTAGCCCTGTAAGTAGGAGGGTTAGGTCCAAGGAAGCGCCGAATTAAATATATGTATATGGTTTCGGAGCTCCAGCCACTGTGTATTTAATCTACTCTTCATTTATTGAGACATCGCATATCACCCAGGCCATGGATGGAGGTGATACATTTACACTTCTGTTGTTGATTTTGATGGGTTGTTTGTCGTTACAAAAAATAGCCCACTCCATTTTTTATGGATATATCTCTAAAATGTGTTGATTTATTAACAAGAATACATTATATTTTCACAATTTTAACATCCTGTATTCCAGTATTTCAGAGTCAAATTTTATTATTTCTGCCTTCTGAATGTACACTTACAATTGGGGCTATTTCTTATGGATCACCTGTATAAGTTTATTTCATATCGTAGTAGATCATCTGCATCTGGAAGATATGCATTCTTTGATGTTTGTTTTGATTTATGCGAAAACGAAACCGTAATATCCAATTTGAGTTTCTTGGATTTATTTCATTTATTACCTGTATCTCCGTCAGGTATCAAGTTCCGTGCTACTGGAAAGCATATTGGTCTGGATATATTGCGCACCTAATATAACGTCATATGATAATGACGATAACGAAATTCCTAACAATAGCAACTACTTGGTATACGAGGGTAAGGTGGAAAGTCCCTGGAAAATGAAACAAGAAATGATTCATTTGGTCGAAACCACTGTCGTACATACAGGTATGGGAACTCTATTGTTTGACATGTCTCTTACATGTCGCCAAGCTCGTAGTCCCTCGCTCAGCCACCAGCTAGCGCTTGGATCGAAGTATGGCAACAATCACATTATTAAGTAAAATAATTTTTCTCGTAACGCAATATTTACTATTCTGATTTGAGAGAGTAATAGAACTGTTACTCTTGTCAAAATGTATTACTCACCTTAAAAATAACTTCCCCCTTTTCGCACACATAAAAGACCTCGTTAGAACGATTTCTTTCCGCATCTTTCGGCACTTTAAAAACAAAAGTTTCTTGCTTTACACTTTTGTACCCCGTTTTGCATTTCGGCACAATGCACGGTTTCGTAATTTTTGTCTAAAAAAGGTTGTATTCCTTGTGTTTACAAGCCATCAATGACAGTTGCCAGAGAACACGGTCGTATACTATGCCATAGATCATTCCTTGACTCATGCGCCACCCTTTTGGTACTATGCAACAGCTGACGCTTAGCGGACTCACTTCTCACATAGGAAACAGCCTCGAGTTCCCAGACCTGTATATACGACTATGGTCAAAACTTATTTAATTTCTCAACATAATCTCCTTATAGCCCGATACACTTCGTCCTACGTTTTTCTAATTTTTCGACCCCTTCCAAATAATACGATTTCGGCAATCCTTCAAAATAGGCATTTGTTTCAGCGATGACCTCATCGTTGGAGATAAATCTCTTTCCACCGAGTCATTTCTTCAAGTTTGGAAATAGATGAAAGTCACAGGAGGCCGAATCTGAAGAATACGGCGATTGACGAACCAATTCGTAGCGCAATTCATGCAATTTAGGCAGTGCGCCGGTGCGTTGTCCTGGGAGATGAGCACTTTTTTCTTTGCCAAATGCGGCCCCTTTCGCTTCAAATCGAAGTCGAATCGATCCAACAGGTCTGCATAATATACGCCAGTGATCCTTTCTCCTTTTTGGAGGTTATCCATATGGAGGATACCATGTGCATCCCAAAAAACTGTCGCCATGACTTTCTTGGCCGATAAACCCATTTTGGCCTTTTTTGGCTTCGATTCGCTAGGACTTCGACTGTTATTTGGTCTTTGGTGTATTGTGATAGATCCATGTTTCGTCCACGATTACGAAACATCGCAAAGAGTACTTCTTATCGTGCTTGAACATCGCCAGACACTTCTTTGAAGTTGTCAAACGGTCTCGCTTAATGTCAACAGATAGCAAATGCGGCACCCATCTGGCAGATAGCTTTCTCATATTCAAAAATTTATGCAAAATGTTCCGTGCCCGTTTGGTTGAGATGCCGATAGCCTCAGCAATCTCGTGCACTTCAACTCGCTGATCGTCCAATATCACACCATGGACTTTGTCGACGATTTCTGGCGTCCTTTGTGTTCATACAACCACCACGAAAATTAGTAAGTCACTTGTGAATCGTTCCAATCGATTGTGATGAATTCCCATAATGTTTAACACGCGATGCTTTGTTTTGCGTAATGTTTTTTTCACGCAAGAAAAAATGTTTAATCAAGACGTGAAATTCACTTTTTTTCATATTTACAAAGATCTTCAAGGCGGCTTGCTTTCGATGGGTGTCAATATAGAACTGAATAACGTATCAGTCCTAAAATTTTAATGCGTTCTAGTTAAAGACGGTACATCACAAATGTCACGTGGGATTTTCGATTGTGGTACCATCTGTTTTATTCTTCAGGAACTTTGCACCTTGCCCTAATATCTTCCTGCGTTCCATGAAAGAATTAAATACTGGAAACAAATATTTTCGGAAATCCTTCTCATATCATGTTGTAGTCGGTTTCTGTTTTGCAAAGAATATAAACTTTTTGATTCTGCATCCGTTCATCTGTACTAATTTGAAAGATTGGTGATTGTTTCTTGTTTACACTATTGAAGAAGTAGCTAGATATATTGGAAGAGATAGCCTAATAATCTCCTCATAAAAGTATTAAATGGAATAAAAATAAATATTATATATAATATAGTTACTAATTTTTAGATAATTCAAACTCATTCTATTGTTCTGTATGAATTGTTCACATTATTATGTGATACAATTTACAAGAAGGCACCTTATCATTAAAGCAATCTACTGACAACGATGCGAATAAAACTCCACATAACGATCTTCTCAGGTGTAAAATTAATTAACTCACCTGCCTCGACCGGTGTTGTATTTCCTTTCAAATGAATTGTGAACGTTGTACGCATAAAATAATGATTTCATTCTTGGAAAAGAACTAATAACTCCACTATTTCAATAACAGGTTTATCAGGCTATGAATGACTTCAACAATTGAATTATCTCATTGGATATAATTGTACATACAACTTATAATCTGAAATCATCTCCGCCAGAGGTATAAATAACCCCATTTGGACAAGCTGAAGAATCAAGTGATCCAAACGCCATCTAACATGAATAGTTAATAGACATCGATAAATTAAATGAACCTGTTTCACCCAATCGGTTATTTTGAAATATCTCAAGGTATGGCTACCTCCGCTCGGGGTATTAATAACGATATCTTTTACTTGCTGCCTGCCCAGAAAAACTTTCTCTTGCATAAACGCAAATCTAACACATTACTTTCAACTTTAACACCCTGTATCTCAGTAAGTAGCAGACTTAGTCCCATTATTCTTGATATAATATAATTTTTCCTTCTGAACATGCGGTTACAATTTGGGCTATTATTTATATATCACCTTGTACAGTAAAACTTCTCAATAGTGGTCACTAAAAATATTATACAATTTTTGCCGTTTAGAGGAGTGTTCGCTATATGACGTGTACCTTGTGACTTTCCGGTCAACTGCTTACTGCGGTAAGCTTCAAGTCCTCGGGCGCCAGATTTTTCTAAAGGTTCACTCCTTTTAGAGGACTTCTGCTAGGGTCCTGACCACTAGGCTTGTCACTATGCTATCTATAGATAGCCTTGTCCCTAGGGTAGCTACCGTGAAGTAAAACCAGGGCCCATTGGGCAGAAAATAGTATCAAAATTGTAGGCTTTATTTAATATTGATACCTGGTCAAAACTTAGCTCGTTAAAAGATGGAGCAGAAATAATTTAATAAAACGGGGAATTCCAAATATTAAAATATATAATAATTATAACAAATACACTTTCAGAATAATTTATCAATACAATTGAACGGTAAATTTCACAAAAATCCACCCAGGTGGAAAATGTAATGAAACTCAAACGATATGTGCAAACTGTTACAACATATCTACTTTTTTACGATATGTTCGGTATTTAATTTCAATTGAACGGTACGGAATCGGTTGATAAATGATTCACATTTATCAATTTGCGGAAAATTCAAATCAAACAGATCCTAGCGTAATAAGCGGTGTTCGGTAAATATTCAGATAGCAATTTTACTTGAAATGTTCATTTCACACTACGATATATTGAGCGGTTAAAATTCGGTCGGATCGAAAGATATTGGTCTGCACTAGATTTCCGGTCGTACGATATCAGATTTTCACGGTATTTTCGGATAATTACTCTAATTGAGCTTATTCTGTCACATAACCCACCCTTGTACTAGCTATCAACGGAGTTCCCGGTAATTGTATGACAGTGTTAGATTTCATACAGATTCAGAATCTAGACAATTAGGGCTTATACTTCCGGTATGTCATAGTGTGCACAAACCCTAACTATCGTATTTGCAATAACCCCTACATCCACGGCCGGAGACTTCTCATACGAATAAGGGGTAATTACTATTATCACTCACACAACCACCCCAGCTTATACTTCCGGGTTGACACAGCGTGCACAAGCCGTTGGCGGTTTGGTCGTCTAGGATATACTTATACTTCCGGGTTGACACAGCATGTACAAATATACCAAAGACGCCCCTGTCGTTCAAACATACACACTCTGTACACACCATACAATTACTTGAATATTTTAATTCACGTGCGAATTCAAATCGTGCCCGGTCCGACCTATGACGGGATAAACTCAAATATAACAATTCAAATTACTGAAAGCTACGGAACTCAAGATATCATACAATAGAACATTGCCAATCATAAACCACGGAAATCAATATATCGTAATGCCCAAAAATATAAACTATTTAGCTATCATTTACCTTATGTAAAAGTTCACTAAACGGAACACTATTGTTAATTCAAATGTTAAATCTGACTTGAACTCGGATAATAATTAATTCACTTTGATTTTAATATAATAATCTCATTTTAACGGTACCGATTGATAATCAAAATCACATAAGAGAGTAACGGTACTGATTGATAATCAAAATCACGAAAGAGAGTAACGGTACTGATTGATAATCAAAATCACAAAAGAGCGGGTCACACTTTAACGGTACTAATTGATAATAAGAGGACGATCTTTTGTCTGTCATTGCTTTTATATGTTTTCGAGGTTCTGGTCAAGTCCGCTCCACCAATTCCTTATTTTGTGCCAAGGGTTTTTTACTTATGTCCCGAACAATGCTTAAAAGAGACGCTACTTTTTAGATCTAAAATTCGCGCACATGATATCACTTTAGTTCCTCTCGGCACAATAAACAACTGTTAACGGAGTTTTTTGGTTGTTCGCCCCTTTTTATACATAAGGCTGTTCCAAAGTTTGATGCGTTAACTTGCCAGACCCCCGTTTTTACAACATATTTTATCGGAATGAATGCAATTTTTAAACGGGATTCATCTATTTGAATAATTACAGTTATTCAAAATTGCGGAAATTTAGAAAAGTGACAATCTCGGAATACACATTCGGTGTTCACGCATATCTATTGGAATAATGAACTGTTCCAACTGAGTTTACATGTAATATCCGTATTTACTGCCTGATCTAAAATAAACGATATTTCAAAATTTAAGCTTCTTTACAGCTATAAAGGAATACAAACTCTGGAGGATTATGTAAAAAAAGTAACAACAATTACATATGTTATTTTATTAAAATTTCATAAAAATTATATGTGGAATGGCTTAAAAAAACAATTCGTCAATAATCGAAAGATTTATGTAATAGTAATATTATTAATATAATAAAAAACAGAATTATTTCACATCTTTTTATTGAGAATTTATTCAATATAATTGCAAATGGATCGCCATTTGAAGAAACTAATCATTTCAGAATATCATAAAATTTAATTTCTCAAAACCATTTTGAATGTATACATTGAAGCTAGAAGCATGTTTTATTTTAAAATCTCAATTGAAATGGGTATCGGAGAACGAAACTACATATATGATGATGTTTCAACCCAAAAGCCATAATCACTATTGTGTAATATTAAAATTTTCAAAATGTACTTTTATTTATTGTTATGTAGCTCCATTTATTTGTAACTAGGTACATGATGGAAATTTTCCTATGCACTCCAAATTTGTTAGACATGCGAAATTGTTTTCAATTGTGCGAATAACAAAACCCTAGTTTTCCTATATCCGAAAGTGAGTGCAAGCTCCTTTTTTCTGCAATAATGGGTTTTTTCACCTGTTTTAGAGTTTGGTTTTTAGTTTTATTTTTGGTCATTCACACTGTTTGGTAAGCTACATAATTATGGTCTTTTCATTGTCAATCTATAGAGATATATTTGCAAAAATAAACTCCAATTATATATTTTGATTTTTTTTTAATAAAATTTAATTTCCATGAACATTAAATTTACTCATAATAGTGCGCGCACACGTATAATGTAGAGGGAGTAAGTTGTCATTGAGCGCATATATAAAAATGAATCACTACATTTCATAAGAAAATTTGGGAAGAAAGTTGAACTTCAATCCTTCAGAGTAAAATTGTATTTATAATCGCATACGTCTTTTACATGTGGAAATTTTCTTATCTAGAACAGCATTTCTTCACACATAGCTTCCAGAGCTGGGCTTCGTTTCGGGCTCTTCTGACTTTTACACTTCGGGCAAACGTCGTATTTTATGAAACAGTAGCTGCAAATGGTGTGTCCTTCCACGCACAATGGAATTGGAGGTTTCACGTATTTCTTGCAGTTCACACAGGCGAACTCGGAGAATAATATTCTGTCAATTTCGTCATATATCGTCATCTGAAATTATATTACATACTTATTAGTTGTGGAGATCTGAACACTTCTGTGTAATACTGGAAGAAGTCAAGTAAGAAGTAGACAAGAAAAATCCCATTACTGGATAGAACTACAAGGATTGGGGTGGTCAAACATACTTTTGGGATAACATATCCAGATAAGATGACTGCACCAATAATGAGCAAATAAACTCAGCACACCAACAAGAATTCTAACAGGGTACTGTCGGTTGAGAGAACACCTTAAAAAGCTCATATAAGTAGACGAAGAAGAGTCCATAGAAATTTTACTTACTATGTTTTTGAATTAATTTCACTACAGATATATTCAATATAGGGGAAATATTATTCTTTAAAATATTTGATTTAACTTCGAGTCATAATGGTTCGATTGGATTAAATACACAATAGTAGGGGTAAGACGCAACGCAACGTGTTCTTCATCAATTTTGAAAACTCTTAATACCCCGTTTTTTGTAAGTTTCTTCAAAATACGAGGTCTGTCGCAAAAGTATCCGACTACTTCGATTTCTCGGCGCTTGACTTATTCTTCGTTATCCGGGTGGTGGCATCTTTCAAAGTAGTCCCCATTTTATTGAACAACAGTCTCATATCGATGCTTCCACTTTCTGAAGCAGTCTTGAAAGTCAGTTTTTGGAATCGCCTTTGGTGCATTCGTCTCATTAGTATCAACAGTCTCTTTGTCGTCGAATCGGTATCCTTCAAGCGGCATTTTCAATTGAGAAAATAACCAAAAGTCGCAGGGAGCTATGTTTCAATATTTTTTAAATTTTCATCACTATTGATCACTTCCAGATTGTCCTAAGCGATTTCTAATCGAAGGTTATTTTGCTGTTCTGAGAGCACCTTAGGGATGAATTTTGCACACACACGAGTCTTTCCTAAATTCTCGGTTAAAATTCGCCTAACAGTACTTTTTGGTATTCCAAGGTCATCTTCTAGTTCCCTCACAGTCAAACGACGATCTTGTCCAATCGCAACTCGCACACGCTTGACATTATTCGATATTGTTCCCGTCGAAGGTAGACCATAACGAGAACCACTTTTAAACCGCTTATACCACTCTTTTATTTATGTTTTGCCCATACACTCGCCTCCAAAGGCCTTTTGTAACATTTCAAGAGTTCCCACACAACTTTTACCAAGATTAAAACAAAATTTTCCGCAAATTCGCTGCCGTCATTTTTAGCAACAAGCAAAATTCGACGAACGCAAAAAAAAACGTAGTGAACAAATACACGCTGCGCGGGAACCAAGGCGTCTAATCGGTAACTAAGGCATTTGAGGAGAAGGTTAGGAGTTACTGGTGACGTTCGTACCCTACAGAGGTCGCTTGAGTGAATGCAAGTCGGATACTTTTGGGACAGACCTCGCATTATCATCATTATCTATCAAAGAATTTTGAATACGTGCTTTGTTGCTGTTAGAACTAGGCAACTACTTGACAACTATGATAACTAACATTATCCATTACAATTACGCTATTTTCATTTTGAAGAAGACGATGTTCAAACCAATCTTTAAAAAGTCTTGCGTCAGTGTCTTGGTGGTAATCTAGAAGGAAATCTATTATGTTTTTAGCTGGAAGCAGTTCGGAACAAATCCATTTTGTTATTGTTATTCTTTTGCCTTCATTTGGAGTAGCTGGTTTGGCATTTTTTTGAAAAATCTTTCCAGTCTTTTTTCGCAGTTTCATGTATGAAGGGCTGAAAATATACGCATATATATGCATAGTTTTTCTTTGAAATATGCAACAATATGCATTTATTTGTCAAAATATGCAATTATATGCCTTGAATATAACATGGAAAAATGAAAATAAAGAAACGCCGACTCTTACAAAAATTATTTATTTTAAGTAAAATTGAAAGAAAAATATAATAGGTTAAATTCTTAACCTAAAATAGTATAAAATGCATTTATAACGATATATTTTTCAAAATTTTCCAATAAAAGTGTTTGCCTCCTGTCTGTAAAAATATGTTTGTACAAAGAAAAAGATCTTTCAACATCTACCGATGTGATCTGGCAATATTTTAATTCGGGTAGTAAGTTATAAGGCCAAGGTATTACTTCGTTGGATGGTTTAGTATCAAAAATATTTTTGACTTCCATTAAATACTTAAAGCCTTCATTCTTTCCCACAATAACTTCGAGTTTATTTCTTACTTGATTTCCTACATCACCGGGAACTTTTTTGCATTTGTCGGAAAAAGTTTCAACAATATTAATTGATTCTCTTAAACTCATATTCCTACTTTCTAATGAAGTTATTATATCTGGTATAAAACTAAAATCAACCTTAATAAAAACAAGTTCCTTAGCTAAATTTACATTTTTGAATACTGCTTGACTTTGCACAATACACTGTGAATTGTCTTCTAAATCTATAACTATGTCTTCAATGGCTTCAAAATGGTCTGCTTAGAATATCGCGGCCTTAATCCATGTTCCCCATCGAGTAATTACGGTCTCTGGAGGTAAACTAACTCCTGGCAATTTCTCTCTATAGATCTGCACTTTTAGAGGTGCTTTCAAAAACACTTTCTTTACATTTGAAACTAATTTGTTCACCAAGGGATATGCTGTACTAATAGTTTCTGCAACTCTGTTTATCCCGTGTAAAAGGCAAGTGACATGTACCATATTGAGATAAAATATTTTTAAGTTTTGGCCTACTTTAACCATATACGGCGCTGCGTCGGACAAAAACACTAAAAACTGGATTTAGTAGAAAAAAATTTGATAGAGACTGCTGAATAAATCGAGTTACGGTCACATTATTTGTTTTGTCTAACTGTTTAGAAGATATTAAATATGGCTTCCCTGGCTCATTTTCTTGGAGCCCTCCAATAATAAGATGTGCGATATATCGACCACATGAGTCTGTGCTTTCATCAACAATAATATAAAAACGTTCATCGCCCAGTGAGACTTTAATTTCTTCCATTACGGTTTCGTATACTGTTTGCACATACTTCTTTCTAAGTGTGGATTCGTCAGGGATGTTTTGATTACAATATTTTTGCAAAAAATCTGTGAATTGTGTATTTTGCAGTTTCTTCAAAGGTATATTTGCTGCGACTAAAGCTTTGCATAAGTCTTGATGAAACACCTCCTTTTCACTCTTTGGTTTGACATTTTGGAATGCGGTTTGCACACACTGCTGAAGCACAGATTTATTTTTCTGCAACTTAGCTTTATGCATAGCTGTTTTCAAGTGTTGATCAATTTGGAACTTCTTTTCACAAACAATGATTTTGGCACAAACTTTGCAAAACACTTTATCCCCACTAAACTCCAACTCAGGAAAATTTTTAATCCACGAAGCGGCTTTCGGCATTTTAGGCGTTTGAAATAAATATTTTCGAAATCACTCTTTTCACACTGGAATCCATCGACAAATTAAACGATACAATATAAACACAAAAGAAGAGACCACATTTGCTCTCCAATTGGGCACCGAAAAAAAACAAGACAAGAAGGTTCACTTGGCGTCGGTACTTTGAAGTCCGAACTATAAAAGCAAGCCGCCGCATTCCAACTAGACCCCCGCGCACCGGACAGAAGTTTCTTACTTACTGCCACCGAACACGACTTGCCACCACTAGGGATTATTTAAGTGTGCCAGCGAAGTAGACAACATTAGGGGTGGAGCTTCAAATGAACCTTCTTGTCTTGTTTCTGTTCGGTGAATTAGGCAAGCTGATTACTTGGAAATTCCTAAACATCCAATAAATGCCGGCAGTAAACCATATAATAATAAAATGGGTCCATAAACCATGTAATAATAAAACCTACCCAACTTTTAAATTATTTCAATTATCTGCAAGGGTCGCACTTAATCTTTTGATAAAACGAAAAACATAAAAATATGCACACAAATTTTATTTTTGCCGAAATATGCAATTTTTTATGAAATTTGTAAAAATATGCAAAATATGCAAATATATGCACTTTGCATATATTCCGCCCTTTAGTCATGTATATCAAAGCATGTTTCGTCAAGATAGATAATTTGACGAGTTTCTGACACATATTGTTTAAAAGACAACAAATATCCATGACGCCATTCCCGTAAATGTTCAGATTCCATTAGGGTTTGTCTTTTGTCAATCGTGAGATATTCAAAACCCATTTCTTCTTACACTTGAAATGGTACCGGAAATATTTGTCTCGTCGTTGGTCAGCCTATTGTTTACGGAAACCAGGGTAGGTACAGATTGTTCTTCATACATTTCATAAATTGTCCTTCTTAATAAATCTACATCATTCTCGTCAGTACTTCTAAATGTGCCAGAGTCATGTCGCTTTTTTCAAGGAATAATAGGCTTCAGTACTATATTTTTTACCGAAGGTAAAGAAGTACTCGTTGAAGTAGACGTTTCGGATAAAGCATCACTTGAAATGAAATCTCTTTTCAGCAAAGACTGATATACTTTGCTAATTATTTGTTTAGCATCGGGAGATAAATGATTTCTTCTGACAGTGAAACTACAAGATGATTCACTACCAGCACAAGCCAAGGAAGCCATATTCTAACACTAGTAGAACAAAAATCACTCAATAAGAACTAAGAATTTCAATTTAAATTTGACATTTATATTATTAGGTATATAATACGTCCGAAGGTCTATTCCTACCTACATGAAATGGTATAATTAGGATTGCAGGTGAATAAAATTTGCAGATACTTCGGCTGTACCCGAAGAGATGTTAAATTTGATTTCTTTCATGGCCAGAAGGATAACTAGGGGTCATTGCAGCCAATGACGATTCTTGTTATATTTCTGGGGTGTGGTTGTTGGCAGTTTATTCATTATTCACATTCATGGTGAAGGGTTGTTCTAAATTCACAAAAAATTGAAATTTGAATCAATTTAGGAAGTCGTTTTGATACATTCCAACATGATAATACACATCTTTTGTTACTGACTAAAACCTGATGTATAACCAGCATGAAGTAAGTAATTTATTTAGTAAGTAAGTAATTTATTTCATACATTGATAAGAACCTCTATGGGGTAGAACAGGTCACAGTAAGAGAAACAGAAAAAAAAATGAATGACGTTAGCCTACAATCATAGATACATGTTAAAATTGAGGAGAATAAAAACAATTTGAATATAAAATATTTCAGTTTAGTAAAGATTGATTTCAAATTAAGCTGATCAGGTTGTCATCAAAGTATTCATCAATTGTGTGGTAAGCCCTTGCAACGAGAAATGATTTCAGAATGGATTTCAAAACACTCCTAGGTTTAGAGCGAAGTGCTTGTGGAAGTTTGTTAAATATTTTTGCTGCCAAAAACTGAAATTTTTTTTGCAGATAAGTGTAATTCAATTTTTGACATTTTATATTTTCCTCCAATCTTATTCGATACTTATGATTGTCAGCGTTGTTCATGAATAGAGATGGGTTATCTCTGACAAACAAGACGGTTTCATAAATATACATAGCATAGAAGGTAAGTATTTTATACTTAACGAAAAAGCTCACACAGCTCTGCATTCTCTTGAGCCTGAATATATTTCGCAAGCACCTTTTTAGTAAGATGAAGATTCGGGATACCTACGAGCTAAATTTTTCAAATCATCATAACCCGAGTTCCCCCAACATGAAGTTGTATCAGATGTAAATAGCAAGCAATACCAGCAATATGATTTATTGTGTACCTCAGATCCCGTTAACTATAAATATTTTTTATAATTATCAGTATCAAATGATCGATTTTGAAACATACCTGTCATCACTAATCCTTTCAAATCCGGTAAAGGCCGTTTATTTCTAAAAACACTTTTCTGTCATACGTTAATCCACTAAATGGATTTTCTAAGATCTCAGCAACTAAATCACTACTCATTTTAACGTTCAATAACCAAAGAACTCTTTGTTAATAACTCACCGAACAGATAAATTATAACTTAACCTTACATCGCGTGGCGAAACAAAAACAATAACTGACGGAGCACGTGTCGCTGTCGCAGCAAGTATCGTATTTCTTACGACCGACCGAGTGTGTACGAGAAGCTAGCCTACATAGAGTGTTGCCATATTCGCTGTTTTACCCTATTTGGCAATTTAACTGGTTGGAAAAACGGCAACTGTGTTGACCACACGTATTTAGCGTTTGAGATATATAGAGAATCTAGCCTCTGGCCACTGTTGCCAGATTAAAAATAACTACTGAGAACGGAGAATTAATTGTAAAATTTAAAGAATTATCAGAGAAACAGGAAATAAAATGGAGAATGATCATTAAGATAAATTGGTGAGGAGGCTGAGCCTCCTTAGCCTCCTTCGAGGAGCCGCCACTGCTGCATATTGTGAAATGTCAATGTTGATTGCAGCAGGTAGATCGTTTACATAGTTAATATACAACAGCCTACAAGTACCTACAATTTATACTGCACCACCAACTTTCATAGTTTTCACAGTTTTAGTGCTAAAATCTTTGCCAGGATTTCCTGGGACCGAGACAGTACCATCTTCGAAGATCTTTGTTTCTTCGAGATAAACAAATAGGCGCACTTAAAACTTCATTTCTCAGTTTAGTATGCCGATGTAAAACAACTTACATGTATCGCAGTTTACACAGCACACGATGTCGATGTACGTAGATTTGCATTTCTGATAAGAATAATTGTTTCTGTACTCTTGAAGATTAATTTTAGCAAAATTTAGATTCAGAACGAATTATAAACTGTCAACATAAACCTGCCAATAAGCTAATTGAATAAATCGACAGCTTATATCGGCAGCTCTGTAATGTGTTGCCAACTGTTGAAATGGAATATACCTGGTTTGTCGGAGATAGTGCGGCAGTTGATTGTGGAAGGAAATTGGCTGTAAAAGTAACCAAGTATGACGTAATTTCTTGTCTACCAAATTATGTGTTTTCCTCCTTTAACAATATTCTGTTTACCGGTTAATTTAAACTTAATACTCGATGTAATATGTTCCTGCGATTTTTCATGTCTGTCTATACCACGAGCTAAATTTTTCAAATCATCATAACCCGAGTTCCCCCAACATGAAGTTGTATCAGATGTAAATAGCAAGCAATACCAGCAATATGATTTATTGTGTACCTCAGATCCCGTTAACTATAAATATTTTTTATAATTATCAGTATCAAATGATCGATTTTGAAACATACCTGTCATCACTAATCCTTTCAAATCCGGTAAAAGCCGTTTATTTCTAAAAACACTTTTCTGTCATATGTTAATCCACTAAATGGATTTTCTAAGATCTCAGCAACTAAATCACTACTCATTTTAACGTTTAATAACCAAAGATCTCTTTGTTAATAACTCACCGAACAGATAAATTATAACTTAACCTTACATCGCGTGGCGAAACAAAAACAATAACTGACGGAGCACGTGTCGCTGTCGCAGCAAGTATCGTATTTCTCACGACCGACCGAGTGTGTACGAGAAGCTAACCTACATAGAGTGTTGCCATATTCGCTGTTTTACCCTATTTGGCAATTGAACTGGTTGGAGAAACGGCAACTGTGTTGACCACACGTATTTAGCGTTTGAGATATATAGAGAATCTAGCCTCTGGCCACTGTTGCCAGATTAAAAATAACTACTGAGAACGGGGAATTAATTGTAAAATTTAAAGAATTATCAGAGAAACAGGAAATAAAATGGAGAATGATCATTAAGATAAATTGGTGAGGAGGCTGAGCCTCCTTAGCCTCCTTCGAGGAGCCGCCACTGCTGCATATTGTGAAATATCAATGTTGATTGCAGCAGGTAGATCGTTTACATAGTTAATATACAACAGCCTACAAGTACCTACAATTTATACTGCACCACCAACTTTCATAGTTTTCACAGTTTTAGTGCTAAAATCTTTGCCAGGATTTCCTGGGACCGAGACAGTACCATCTTCGAAGATCTTTGTTTCTTCGAGATAAACAAATAGGCGCACTTAAAACTTCATTTCTCAGTTTAGTATGCCGATGTAAAACAACTTACATGTATCGCAGTTTACACAGCACACGATGTCGATGTACGTAGATTTGCATTTCTGATAAGAATAATTGTTTCTGTACTCTTGAAGATTAATTTTAGCAAAATTTAGATTCAGAACGAATTATAAACTGTCAACATAAACCTGCCAATAAGCTAATTGAATAAATCGACAGCTTATATCGGCAGCTCTGTAATGTGTTGCCAACTGTTGAAATGGAATATACCTGGTTTGTCGGAGATAGTGCGGCAGTTGATTGTGGAAGGAAATTGGCTGTAAAAGTAACCAAGTATGACGTAATTTCTTGTCTACCAAATTATGTGTTTTCCTCCTTTAACAATATTCTGTTTACCGGTTAATTTAAACTTAATACTCGATGTAATATGTTCCTGCGATTTTTCATGTCTGTCTATACCACGAGCTAAATTTTTCAAATCATCATAACCCGAGTTCCCCCAACATGAAGTTGTATCAGATGTAAATAGCAAGCAATACCAGCAATATGATTTATTGTGTACCTCAGATCCCGTTAACTATAAATATTTTTTATAATTATCAGTATCAAATGATCGATTTTGAAACATACCTGTCATCACTAATCCTTTCAAATCCGGTAAAAGCCGTTTATTTCTAAAAACACTTTTCTGTCATATGTTAATCCACTAAATGGATTTTCTAAGATCTCAGCAACTAAATCACTACTCATTTTAACGTTTAATAACCAAAGATCTCTTTGTTAATAACTCACCGAACAGATAAATTATAACTTAACCTTACATCGCGTGGCGAAACAAAAACAATAACTGACGGAGCACGTGTCGCTGTCGCAGCAAGTATCGTATTTCTCACGACCGACCGAGTGTGTACGAGAAGCTAACCTACATAGAGTGTTGCCATATTCGCTGTTTTACCCTATTTGGCAATTGAACTGGTTGGAGAAACGGCAACTGTGTTGACCACACGTATTTAGCGTTTGAGATATATAGAGAATCTAGCCTCTGGCCACTGTTGCCAGATTAAAAATAACTACTGAGAACGGGGAATTAATTGTAAAATTTAAAGAATTATCAGAGAAACAGGAAATAAAATGGAGAATGATCATTAAGATAAATTGGTGAGGAGGCTGAGCCTCCTTAGCCTCCTTCGAGGAGCCGCCACTGCTGCATATTGTGAAATATCAATGTTGATTGCAGCAGGTAGATCGTTTACATAGTTAATATACAACAGCCTACAAGTACCTACAATTTATACTGCACCACCAACTTTCATAGTTTTCACAGTTTTAGTGCTAAAATCTTTGCCAGGATTTCCTGGGACCGAGACAGTACCATCTTCGAAGATCTATGTTTCTTCGAGATAAACAAATAGACGCACTTAAAACTTCATTTCTCAGTTTAGTATGCCGATTTAAAACAACTTACATGTATCGCAGTTTACACAGCACACGACGTCGATTTACGTAGATTTGCATTTCTGATAAGAATAATTGTTTCTGTACTCTTGAAGATTAATTTTAGCAAAATTTAGATTCAGAACGAATTATAAACTGTCAACATAGAGCTGCCAATAAGCGAATTAAATAAATCGACAGCCTATATCGGCAACTCTGTAATATGTTGCCAACTGTTGAAATGGAATATACCTGGTTTGTCGGAGATAGCGGGGCAGTTGATTGTGGAAGGAAATTGGCTGTAAAAGTAACCAAGTATGACGTAATTTCTGTTTGGGCGAACTGCGTTTATCTTGTAATTATGTAATCAGTGAAGTAAAATTAGCCTTTACCCTGTTAATTTTTCAAACAAGTATTGATTTTTCTACAAATTTGGAATCAGCTTAAAAATTGTATAAATAAAACACGCAATTTGGAATGTTCAAATTTTTTGCTTTCACTCTGCTCTACTCTGTTCAACATTTTCATACGCCATTTTGGAAACGTCATCTTGAAATTAGGAGATTTTACATTCACAATTTTCGGAATAAATTTCTGAATTTCATATCGTACGATTTACTTACTTTCTATATTAAATGTATATCGTGACGTCCTATACATATCTACTATATCTCCTTCCAATTCTTTAAATTGTGAAATACTCAACTAATCTGTTATCATGATAAAATATTTGTTTTCAGTATTTTGAATTCAATCCTCACCCTCAGTACAGATTTCAGTATTCAGTATTGAATACATTTTGATTTTGTCACTATATGATCATATTTGAAAAATGCAATCAAATCGTTAATGAAAAAGTTATAAAAATGTGCTACTTACGGTGCTTAATATCACATGTTACCTTGGATTAAAATGAATTATCGACCTCAATACTCAGTGACGAATTGATAATCTTATCAATTATCAATGCTATACATCGATCAATTATCTTTTCTTAGTAAATTATAATTGGTGATGGACAAAACAAACAGGTACATCTTGTTGAATTCTACACATTTTGATTTTGAGAAAAAAAGTTCCCATCAACATATATGCACAGACGCTTAGTTTTTGAGAAATTGAAAAAAAAATTTCGTTTTTTGCAAATATCTCCGGAACCGTTTATCGTACAGAGAACAGCTTTTGCGAACATTTTCTACTCATAGTAAGCTATGTTCTGTGCGATGAACATTTTTTTTTAGTCGTAATTGGTGAAGATTTTGAAGGGGTAGTGGGTGTTTTTCTCCCCAAATTCTATGCCACTGGAAAAAGTACGGTTTTGATAAAACCATTTTTCTACACAGAAAAAGTGCTCCTGGTTATAAGCTCTAAAGTTGACCGTTTTCGAGAGAAATCAACTTTTATGTTGAAAAACATGGTAAATTTTTTGGTTTTGTTACTTGTTCTAACGTTTGAATAAATTTTGTTTAATTAGTAAAAATTGACCATGTTTTTCAAAATAAAAGTTGATTTTTCTCGAAAACGGTCAACTTTAGAGCTTATGACTATGTGTACCTTTTTTGTGTAGAAAACATTGGTAGTTAAAATGGTCGTCTCAAAACTGTACATTTTATAGTGGCGTAGAAGTTGAGGAGAAAAACACTTACTACCCCTTCGAAATCTTCACCAATTATGACTAAAAAAAAAATTTTTGTGGCACAGAACATAGCTTAATATGAGTAGAAAACGCTTGCGAAAGTTGTTTCCTGTACAATGAATGGTTTCGGAGATATTCGCAAAAAACGAATTTTTTTTTCAATTTCAACACCCTGTATCTCAAAAACTAAGCGTCTGTGCATATATTTCAATGGGAATTTTTTTTCTCAAAATCAAATTTTTTATCGACTGTTGAAGTTCTGCTACTAAAACCTGGGACACCCTGTATACATAAGCTAAGAGAGAGAGGATATAACAACTAACGGCATCTACCCGCGAGTAGATAGATCTTCCGTACTTAATAAGGAATATGTTAGGACCCCTTGTGCTAGAGGGCGTCACAAATCAATGCAAAAGGGAATGATTGAACAATTACTATTTACATTGCGTTGGTTCTTCTAAGTAGATGGCGTGAGTAGTTCTATCTCTTTCCCTTTCTGTTGTTGGTTTATGTATATATCAGCAGAGATATCGATCGGTGGCACTATAACTCTACTCATTTCACTGATGAACCAGAAAAGCGAAACAGCTATTTGGAGCTATTTAGTTGTGGTGTCGCTGATTGATCTAGACAGACATCTACACACTAACTTTGTGGATTATATTAAATTTCTAACAAGTAATTTTTCAATTATTGACTTTTCTTTCTGTTTTGTTAGACTTATTATATGCAGCGGATTCCTCTCCCATTATTTTATTTTTTCTCTTGCAGGGAAAATTTTTTCAAGGCTCCTCCTGACTCTTTTCCGAGTATATAATTCCTTGTTCAAATTCATTCAGGTCCCCCAAATTTGAAACAAATCGACTAATATTTAGAGGTGCATCAAGCCCAAAACATGTTTTTTGAAGTTTTTCCTCAATTTTTGAGAGGTTTCATAACACTGTTCTACAATAACGGGATGTTTGACACTTGAGGGACATTATTACATTTGAACACAAAGTATTTAATGCATTTCAGCCGCCACATCCACTTTCCCACAGATATATTGGAGTAAAAAACCATTTTTTAAGGCCTAAAAACCGTAATTTCAACTTTCAACTTCAATAACTTCATATTTTCAGGTTCGTGATGCGTCATATGCTCTTTTAACGTAATCCAGTATCACGTAGCATCAATTGAATTGACAATTTCAGAGAAAATCGCCCATCAGTTATGATAATCTGCACTCGAGTGAAAAAACTCACCACTTGAAAATGCACCAAATATATATCTGTGGGAAAGTGGATGTGGCGACTGAAATGCATTGAATACTTTGTGTTTGAATGTAATAATGTCTTCCAAGTGTCAAACATCCCGTTATTGTAGAACAGTGTTATGATACCTCTCAAAAATTGAGGAAAAACTTCAAAAAACACGTTTTGGGCTTGATGCACCTCTAAATATTAACCGATTTGTTTCAAATTTGGGGGACCTGAATGAATTTGAACGGGGAATGATATACTTGAAGAAGAGCGAAATATAAAAATTTTGATTTTTTTTGGCACAGCCTAAGCGACATGTAAAGGATGGGGAGTGGAGAGGTTCGGAAGAAGGAGATAGGTAATAATAGAGACAATTACTGATCAACCACTCGTCTGACTAAGTCGATCGTGACCATATTTCGAATAAGCAATTCTGGATTGAATTATCAAGGCTCCTTCTGACCATATTGGGACATGTAAAGGATGGGGACTGAGAGGTTTGGAAGGAGGAGATAGGTAATGATAGGGAAAACTGCGTTCCAAATAAACAATTCTGGAGTGAATTAGGCGAGTTAGGACCATAGTACCCCTTCCGTAGGGTACAGATAACCACCGTGTTTCTAGATGTCCAGCTACTCTAGGTGTTGAGCAAGAGCACAGCACCCGAAGGGGCCTCGACCAAATATCCCCCAAACATAAACACTATCTGACGTAAGCGAGGGCTTGGCGTGTCTGCATTCTGGGGCATTATGATTGCTTGAATGCTTTGAGGGTGTTATCTTCGAGAATGGTATTAGGGAATTTGTGTGGAAGTGCGACTATTGATCTTTCTTCGGAATTTTCCTTAGCGGATACTTCACGAGCCAACTCGCTTGCCTCGTGAAGGCCTCCTGTTATATGTTGTCTATTTATCCAACGCAGTTCAATGTCGTTAGTGTATTTCTTCTTGGCTTAGGAATTTTGGCTTCCCAATACTAGTTTGGTGGTCATCTTGTTCCTGCACATTTCTAGTATCCAGAATTCTTCTTACCTTCTGGTTGACATGGTTGATAGCAGTGATTTCCATTTGAAGCTGTGTTGCGTATTTCCTTAGGGGTACGGTAGATTCACAGTTTTCTAGTAAACCCTCTCCCCCAGCTCCTATTTTGATTTTAGAGCCAACAATGAAGATGTGGATAATCCCCTTCTCTTTGTTCATGGCTCCCGTACTGGTTAATACCTCATAAGGATGTTGGTTAAAGAATGAGAGGATTATGTAGAACCACCTCTACATTCTGTAAGTGTGTAAAGTAGGGAAACAAGGACCACATACAAGTTGCCAGTGGAAAGAAGGAACTATTGTCAAAAGTGTCAAGTGCAGTGCACTTTACACCATACTTGGATGCATCATTTTCAATTATGGTGAAGGCAGCTTTATCAAAGGCACCTTCAATTACAATGAATGTACTCAGAGGTAACTTTTTATTTCCAATCATATAGCTCGGAAACAAATCATGTGCTAGCTCTATATAAAGATGCTTCTGAAGGTTTGCTCATTTCCAGAATAATAAGATTAGACCACATTAACCGTTTTCCATTAAATATCAAAATAAAGGACACATTTTGACAAATGACAATCACTAACATTTAATTATAAATATTACATTATTATACAATATAGTTTTATGCCGAGATGAAATTAGAGGAATATATTTACGTAGAAGATTGAAATAAATATAAATCTTCTAGAAACATGAAACAGCATTGAAGTAACATCGCCAGTGGGGTCGAATTTTTTGGGTTGCCTGCACACTCTCATGTCCTCTTCGTTGAAGGTCCATCTGGAATATACCAAAAAAACAACATTAGATATCATAATTTCGAATATTAGGTTTTCCCCATAGGTGATCAGCTGGTACCATGGAGCATCATTATCTTTTCACTTGATGTGGTTCTCAGATTTAGTGCAGAAAGCACACTAACTGGTGTACTATAATCTAAATTTCTTAATAAGTATTGATTGTCGGTAGTTTTGAATTAAAATAATCCAATTTGGAGATGGTTTTGAAGGACTGTAGAATTTCTCAACGACTCAAAATATGTTCTGTCTATGGCTCATGGTTCACAAACATGCTATAATTCAATGGAAAATAAATGTTATCCCGAGATATACAATACGTCTTTACTGTGTGGGATCTGTCCAAGTGGGTTGAGATTTTTTCATTTGGAAACAACTCTGCTGTGCTTAAATTAGAAATATTTCTGATCTAATGAAAATTCACCAAATAATCAATATATTTTCCTTTGTACACACCTTTTACTATACCCTCTCTGTGCAATTTTTCCAAAATAATAAAGGAAGATATAGTCATTTCAATGATCTGCAAAAATGTATAGTCCAACTATTTGATTTTTGATAACACATGAAGACGCTGATACTCATGTTTGAGTTTGGAAACTCCATGAAAAAGAAAATCTTCATTGTTAAGAATTTGATATATTTTGATTGTGGAGGTTGATATCATCACTTAGTTATCTTTCAAGGATTCAAAGACGTTTCTTGTTCTTCCTCTTATGATTCAGATAGATTAGGTACACTAAATAGTGATTTGGTTTTCTTGATCTTGAAATTGTGAGATTGAGTAATTCTGGAGTTTCAACTTTGAAGACAATAAAATTGAATATTAAAATATGGATAAAGCACTAATAAACACTTTAATAATAATATATTGACCATTGTTTATTAGAATAAATTAAACTGCATATAATTAAGATGAGAATCCTTATTAAACAGATACGAAAGTACAATGTGTAGTTTTATTTCCGGAAAATGTTCGACAGATAATGAGGAATTTGAATCTCTTATTGAATTTTCACAAATCCGAAATTGGAAGATAGAAAATTGAACTAACCATCTATGATCTCGTTTCCCGTGGTAAATTCAATAATAGGAATTAGATCATATTCCTAAATATATAAATATATATAAAGTTGTATCGGTATACATTTTCTCCAACACTCTTTCAGAATCTATCAATTCTATTATTAAAAACTAGATTGAAACGTATTATTTTAACAGACTGCATCGAAATCTATATTCTCAATCAGCTTTCGACAAATCGGAAAAGGCTTACCTACTTCATTGAAGCAATGAATTATCTCGATCCATGCCTTGTCGTTGAATATAGCGTTCATATGACGCCCTTTGTTCCGGCTGCTATGATTACATATTGATATTAACGCCCCTCGCGTCTATTACGTTCGTCGTTTCTAGTGACAGTTTGCACTGTTTGCGGAACATTACGTTTGACAAAACTATTACTATCAATCAATAGAAGCTTGTTAGAGAAAGTAGGTATAGTCTAGTAACACGTTTGGAATGGCATATTCCACTCTCTAGAACCGTACAAACTTTTACCTCGCGTGAAATATGAGCCATTCCAAACTTGTTGTAGAATATACTATTCTCTGAGAAAACCGTTAAATTCCGAGTGGGTATTTTATCCACTCGTGCTGGTAAATATAGCTACCCACCAAACTTTACATTATTAGACGGACCTGAAAGAAAATTCCTTAAATATACAACTGCTCCTTAGAAAATACATATCGAATCAAAAGGAGTCGAATTCGACATTAAATATTTGATAAGACTGGAGTAATGCATCTAAAAAATGTATGATATTGAGAATATTAAATTAGGGAAGTTACGTTTGGAAGAATGCCATTTGTATGATTTAAAATATGTTCAAATTACACGAATTAAGAAATTCCAAAAAAAACTACTCTCAGAATCCTGTGAATATTATCATCGCTAGCAACCGGACATTTTATATACTATACTATAAGTCGCTTACGTTTCGAACATTATTGTCATATTTTAAATTGTAGATAATGATCGTAGTGCGCAGGGCACTTCATCGCAAAGATTCTAACAACAAAGCGAAAAATATGAATCATGCTCGAAAATTAAACAAATTAATATAAATTATGACGAACATTAAATTAAACACACTTCGGCAAATGACATTAAGTAACATTTAATTATAAATAAATACAGATTACTGAAGATCTTTATACATTTATATTATCATACAATTAGGTCACGTATAAGAATATACGAAATATCATGACAAATTTAGTTATTTTGACAGTTGAAATATATCTTCTAGAAACAAGTAACAGCATTGAAAAGACATGGTCTATAGGGTCGAAATTTTTTTGGTGGCTGCCCACTCTCGTGTCCCCTTCGCTGTAGATTCATCTGTAACACATAAATAAAGCAACATTAGATAATGCGCTTTTTCTAATATCATTACTTGTCATTATTGACTTTTATTGGGTTTTTAGAATTTTGTGTAGTAGGAAATTCCGATGATGGGCTATTAAATTACAAAGTAAAACAAATGATAATATATTATACTGGGTTCCCCATAATAGACTACCCATTTTATATTATTAATAAATTCCCTACGAGATAACTAAATAGGTTGTTCTCTGTGGGATTATCTTCTGTAGTCTTTGGGATTTAAGTAGATTATTAATCAAGTAGGCGCCTGCCACAAATAAATTTTTAATTAATAATTTCGTGGAACGTCATTTTTCTACGAGAAGTTTGTTAGTTTTCATCAATAATTATTAAATTTTTTGCTTTGAGACATTATTTCAACATCCGTTTGAACTTTCATGGATTACTCAGTCCAACAACGTGTGTTTTGTGTAGAAACTTACATAAGAAGCAACTCGATAGAAGAAGTTAGGCGTGCATTCCGGCGTCAGTTTAATAACAACAATAGGGGTCACGCGCCAAATCGTAAAACTGTTAAGTTATGGGTTCGTCATTGGCGTGAAAATGGTTCTGTACAAAATTTGAAGAAGCCTGGACGTCGAAGAACAGTTCGTACACCAGAAAATATTGAACGAGTTAGAATTGCGTTTACGAGAAGTCCTAAAAGGTCTGCTAATCGACAAACCCTTATCCTAGGAATATCGAAGGGAAGCTTAGATCGAATTCTTCAAAGGGATTTAAAATTTCATCCCTATAAATATCAAATGGCACAGCACCTTAGCAATCAAGATAAAGAAGCAAGGTTAGCATTTTGTCAAGAATTTTTGGATTTAAATCAAGGAGCAATTCACAGTTTCCTAATGACCGACAAAGCAAATTTTTATTTGAACTATATATAAAAATTCTCGGGAAATAGGTCACAATAACACTTTGTTTTAACTATTCGTCTTTACGTACGTTTCGGTCTCACGACCATCATCAGAAGACTCACTATGTCTAAAAAGGGGGTTTATTAAAACTAATTATAGCACAAGCGTCCAAATCGCACAATTAAACTTCAATTAAAAGAGCCCACGCCGTCGAAACGAACAGAACCACGAATAATCGAATTGTATCGTCAGAATGAATTGTTCGTTTCGACGGCGTGGGCTCTTTTAATTGAAGTTTAATTGTGCGATTTGGACGCTTGTGCTATAATTAGTTTTAATAAGCCCCCTTTTTAGACATAGTGAGTCTTCTGATGATGGTCGTGAGACCGAAACGTACGTAAAGACGAATAGTTAAAACAAAGTGTTATTGTGACCTATTTCCCGAGAATTTTTATATATAATTCATACTGGGTCAAGAATCTTATTTTTATTTGAACGTCATGGTCAAGAAACAGAATTTTAGATACTGGTCAAATGAAAACCCTCGTGAAATCTTTACACAGAACCTCCATAATCCAAAAATTGTTGTGTGGTGTGGAGTAGGATCTTTTGGTATTATTGGCTCTTATTTTTTTGAGGATGAAAATGACCGCGCTGTAACAGTAACATCCGAGCGCTACGTTAATATGCTAGAGACATTTCTCATTCCAGAATCAAATAGACGAGGATTACTAAACAATGCCTTACTATTCCAACAAGATGGGGCAACAGCTCATACCGCCAGAAACTCAATGAGGGTCCTGCGAGAAATGTTTAATGGCCGACTCATTCCTCGATTCGGAGATTTGCCTTGGCCTTCGAGGTTCCCCGACTTAACGGCACCCGATTTTTTCCTGTGGGGATATTTAAAAACCAAAGTGTTTGCGAGTCGTCCAGGTACAATCGAGGAACTGAAAGTCAAAATTTGTAAAGTAGTTGAAGGAATAGACGAAGGTTTGCTACGCCGTGTAATGAACCACTTTTTATCTAATATTGAAATATGTGTTGAAGTTGGTGGAGGTCATTTAGAAGACGTGATTTTTAAAAGTTAGAATTAGATTAGCCAAATATTTATAAGTTATCATAAATCTCAAAGAGTTAGCTGTAATTTAGTATAATAAAAAGTTTTTATTTGTTAACTAAATGGGTAGTCTATTATGGGGAACCCAGTATAACTATATTCCAAAACAAAAAGGTGTGATGCATTTCGTAAATGATGTGGCTTTGTCAGATACTACCTCCATATAGTAGACATGATTAGTAGATAATTGTAGAGTTTTAGCGTTTGCTAAAGTTGATAATGAGATGCAAATGTGTAAAGAACAAATTTATACTATAATAAAATAACCAAATATTAACAGTTGTTCCACGCACAATGTCAGAGAGTTATTAACTGGATAAGAATAGTCTAAGAGCCGGGTATGTGATAGTTCCTAGGAATACAAATAACTCTTGATATGAGTGTTTCATTTATAGTTACTGAGTATATCAGTAAGGGTGATGCTCAATATATAGTAAACTCCCGCTTACAGTCTTTCAACTCAGTAAATTCTTAATAAATGTCCTTTATATTACAGTGATCCGGATAAGTCGTTCAATTACAGTTGATTCTCGATAGGTGTCCTCCGAATAAAGTGAAATCCCGATATCAAAATACTCCAGAAAGCTGTGATTGTTCTATTTTTCATCCTATTATTCGTTCAAACAATTACACAACTCATTGATGAAATACAATCTGGCATATCATTCCTTTTCAATATATTCCGAGCGTAAATCGTTCTGAAAATGATGGATTGAAGAATATGTCCAACAATTTTCAGCTTTAGGAATGATAACATTGGATAGCGAAAAATGGGGGTAATTTAAACCTGGTCATCGAAGGCTTATGGACAAGGGAGGGGAGGGGGAAGTGTGTGATTGTCCTTTGTAGAACTTATTGTTTTTTCATTTTGAATGGTCTTTAGGAACGATGACATACCCGTTTATATTGCCGGCTCTCCTACATTCTGGTCGTCCAGTTGAGGTTACAACGCCAGAAATCGACGATCGGCGAATTAAAGTGCACTAGATGGCTGAGGCTATGGGCATGGATCCATCATAACACACCAGAGACAAAAGAACAGTCGAAACAGTCGACTTGTCCTGGCGAAACGAAGCCGAAAAAGACCAAAGTGGGTTCATCGGCCAACAAAGTCATAACGACAGTTTTTTGGGATGCACACGGTATCGTCCACATTGACTACCATGAAAAGGACAAAACGATCACCGGTTTATTATGCAGAGCTGTTGGATCGATTTGAAGCGAAATACCATTCCCTTTTTGCTTATGATTTTCACTCCCTTTTTAAAAGAGGCGTTAAAATGTCGAGCGATCCATGTCTCATAATTTTTACTTCCCTCACTATACGTAGTTTAGGGGAAGTATTGTAATCGGCCTAAAATACTTTTCTGGATACCCGTTTTGATACTTCCCGTAGCCATCTGAACTTCTTCAGGAAGCCGCTTCCCACAATCACTAATATCATGATGTCAGGTATATTCCTATGAAGTCTTCCATATCCATGTTCGGGATTACCACCAACACCACCCTCTCATGGAATCATCATGTGAAATCCATTGCGAAAACCGCTTCACAAAAATGTTCTATTCCGTGCCAAGAGCTACTTTACATCCCACCAGCTCCTCATAATCCAAAAAGCATAGATTCAACATTCAAGAACTCTATTCTTCATTCGACCCAATCAATTGAATAATAACAGCAGGAACTGATAATAAATATTATTTACAGGTCATATTATTGGTAGGATGCGTGCTTATACAATATATGTGGTATTCGTCGGGAAACCATTGTTACAACCTTACAGTTGTTGCTTTCGCACAATACTTGCTCATCATTCTGATACTAATGGTTGCCTACATCCATGATTCTGCAGATGATGTTTTAGAACTCGTGATACTAATTACTGGAGCCATATTCCATTTGGTGGTTGGAATATGGCTGATAGTTGGATATGCTGTTGATGATGATTCCAATGACTTTGAATTAGCGCTGGGAATATTGGCCTTAGTAGTAGCATGTGTATTTTTTTTTGACATAATTTATTCTAAGTAATTTATGTAATTGAAGTAAAAAAAATTCCAATACTAATCACGTTCTATTCAAGGTGAAAAGTGAAAAATACAACAAGAAATGATTTATTTAGTGAAAACTTATTTTATTTCTCAACATACTTTCCTTGTATCCCAATACCCTTCCTCCAACGTTTTTCCAATTTTTCGATCCCTTCCAAATAATATGATTTCGACAATCCTCCAAAATAGGCGTTTGCTTCAGCGATGACCTCATCGTTGGAGCCAGATCTTTTTCCGCAGAGTCATTTCTTCAAGTTTAGAAGTACATAAGAATCGCAACGAGCCAAATCTGGAGAATATGGTGGATAACGAACCAATTCGTAGCGCAATTCATTTAATTTTGCAATGGCGACTGCGGAACTGCGCGTCAGTGCGTTATCCTGGTGAAAGAGCACTTTTATTGCCAATGGCTTTCGCTTTAAATCGGCGTCGGATCGATCCAACAGCTCTGCATAATATACGCCGGTGATCGTTTCGCCCCATTTCAACGTAATCGATGTGGACGATACCGTGTGCACCCCAAAAAACTGTTGCCATAACTTTATTGGCCGATAAACCCACTTTGGCCTTTTTCGGCTTCGATTCACCAGGACAAGTCCACTGTTTCGACTGTTCTTTGGTCTCTGGTGTGATGTGATAGATCCATTAGGCTGTGCCAAAAAAAATCGATATGTTTTTATTTCGCTCTTCTTCGAGCTGTCTAAAGTGAGACATTTTTTGACATCAGGAACATATTTCTCTTAGCGGGATGGGAGGGAGTGGAATGGATTTGGTATCACATTAACTAGCTTCACATTAAAGGGAAGGTTCTAACCTTTTCAGAACTCAAAGATTCATCCATTTTCGACTAAATGCAACCGAGTTAAGGCACTCTGAATTTTTGTAATTTTTGCTGTATTTTCCACTCGAGTGTAGATTATCATAACTGATGAGCTCTCTGGAATTATCAATTCAATTAATGCTACGTGATACTAGACTACGTTAAAAGAGCATATGATGCATCACGAACCTAAGAATATGAAGTTATTGAAGTTGAATCTAATTCCAAACTTGAAGAAATGGCTCGGCAGAAAGAGAATTGTCTCTAACGATGAGGTCATCGCTGAAACAAACGCCAATTTTGAAAGATTGCCCAACGTATTATTTGGAGGGGATCGAAAATTTAGAAAAACGTTGGACGAAGTGTATCGGGCTACAAGAGATTATGTTGAGAAATAAAATAAGTTTTGAGCAAATAAATCATTTCTTGTTTCATTTCAAAGACTTGTCCTCGAAAGTGAATAAAAAAATATAATGTTGTGTAATATTCAGTAAATCCTGTTTATTCCCTAGTAAGCCATGGTTAAAATACTGGATCTTATTCTTCTTTTGTCTTACGATTTTGTATGTATAGGTATTCTGCAATCTTATAATTGGGTTTCTGTAGCCTGTTGTGCACTGAATAATATTCGGAAATATTGTTTTAATTTTTAATTTCGTCTCGATTGCCTCCCCTTTCTATTGAAGCGCCCTAGGCTACAGTCTACTCAACCTACTGGTTAATATTGCTCTGACTATAATAATTTATGTGGGACAATGTCGAATGCACGGCTATTATACAGCCGTCAAAGTTAATTAAAACCGTTAAATCAATGCATTTCAGCTACGTGACTATATCAGTAAGGGAGCAAATTGAGCAAAAAAGAAAGAAGTGAAGTTCAAGAATAAATAGCCATAGCTAAAAATGTAAAATGTAATTTGTGTTTATTCAGAACATCGGAAGTTGCGTAAAAGCTTTTCCATTGCAGTTATTATTTTCGTTTTCTTGTCGCTTTTAATTATCACGTGAAGCAACGTTTTAGAATCTGTGAAACTGCTATTTAACGTTTGAATCAAGTGGGCTTGTTTCGTAATTACTTGCAAGAATATTGTAGTCTTATCAGTTCCGGACTGTTTCAATATGCTCTTGAATAGCAAACAACTTGCTTCTAATATATGGAAATTCGAAATTCCGAAAAAAACTATTTGATATGGATTTATTTTGATGTAAAGGTAGAGATGTGGAACACAAAATCACATGAAAACGCTTGATGGTAACACTTCTCAGTCAGCTTCATTGAAGAACCAGTAAACTCCGGAATCTAGAAAAGTCCATTGTGAATTCTTTATGATGTGAAAAGAGAAACAGTGTGTCTATTCATCCAGTAACCGGTGATTTCTTGTTTCGGGCGACGCGTTTTGTGCGTAAATCAAAAACTACCTGTAACCCTCTCATTTCGGGCGGATTAAAAATTATCGAGTTTATTCTTCTCATTTCGTGCTGATGCAAGTTAAGGACGCTGGACTTGACTTTGTAGTGGAAGTACCAACACTGGCAAGCGTCAAAGATAGATTCTACAGAGACAGGCAAAAAGCTTTGGGAGCTAAATTTTTACCAAAGAAACGGCAAGAAATCGTCATCCTGGAGACAATGCAACACCTTGTGCTAATAGACGACGGCCAGGAAGATCGAATATTGATTTTTTGAAGTGATAGGACTATTCTATCCCAAGGCTCAGAATTTTTTATGGACGGGACATTTAAGGGCTGTTGTACCCTGTTCGACCAATTGTATACAATACAAGTAGATTTGGGAAACTCTGATGTCAGCACAAGGTTTGTTCCAGCCATCTATGCGTTTTTACCGAACAGAAAAGAAGCCACATATAGAATACTTTCTACACTGTTGGAAAAAAGTACAAAATTTAAGCCAGAAAAAGTCCACATTGACTTTGAATGGGCAGCAATAAATGCTCTCAAACAAACTTCTTTGTGAGTGAAAATCCAAGGGTGTAATTTTCATTTCAATCAATGCCTGTGGAGAAAAGTGCAAGAGTTTGGTTTAGTTACAGGATACAAACAAAATACAGAACTTAAGGAACATGTTCGTATGTGTGCAGCCTGTGCAAGGTTTCTGATAATGGAAAACTCCTCACAGGAAGATGCCCTGGTGAAGTTCAACGACTATTTTGTGGAGCAATGGCTTGAGGATGATGAATTCATATAGGTGTGCTATAAGGAGCGACACTGCACAACAAATTCGTATATAATGTATATACTAAAAGTTGAACAAGCTATGAATAATAGAAGCATAATGTGTATCATTTTTCTTGAATTAGGTTTCTACTAATAACATTAATGTTAATATCTATAAGTCTATTATTTCTGTAATTTTTGCCCCTTCTACTAAACGATTGTGTGAGTAAATACCAGTAAATACTATTATTATGACATGTCAATTTGTATCCCAAATGTAAACTTTAAGAAATAAAAAATCTACTGCATATAAGATTATTAGTTGTTATTTCTCTATAATCCAACCGATCCTATGATAGACTGAGATAAAAGTAGGTATTCTAAATTAGCTAAAAGTATAAAGTATTGGAGATAGGAAGGTAAGTCCTTACATAATTATTTAGTTTCCGACTTTCAGTTTAAACCGCACGAAACGAGAAGGTATTGCAAATACATTTTATTGCATCTAGGGGGTACGCCCGAAACGAGAAGGTTTTATAATCCCGCCAAAACGCGACGCCCGAAACACGAATAAATCCAGTAACCGGACGATTAAATTCATTCAGCTCTACCAACTCTCCTCTAGCGGCGAGCGATTAACAGTTGATACACCGAATTCAATGTCGTTGCTGCAACGGCGATGGTAGCGAAGCCGGTGCAACCGACAGGAAACACTAAGCGGCAACGTTATCGCAGGTTAGTTTGTAAATTTTTTCGGAATACTAAATTAGTACGATATTGAAAACTTGTTTTTGTAATTGATTGATTTTTCTCGCCCTTGCAAACATGAAATAAGCGGCAACGTTATGAACAGTTAACTAATATACATGAAATGATTAAAAACTGCTAAAGGCGAGAAAAGACTTCAATGTGAAAAGTCCCTGAAAAATGAAACTAGGAATGATTTATTTGGTCAAAACTTATTTTATTACTCAACATAATCTCCTTGTAACCCGATACAGTTCGTCCAAGATTTTTCAAATTTTCCGATCCCTTCCAAATAATACGATTCCGTCAATCCTTCAAATTAGACGTTTGTTTCAGAGATGACCTTATCGTAGCAGTCAATTGGTAGCGCAATTCATGCAATTTTGCCATTGCGACTGCGGACCTGTGCGCCAGTGCGTTGGAAGAGCACTTTTTTCTTTGCCAAATGAGGCCGCTTTCGCTTCAAATCGGCATCGAATCGATCCAATAGCTCTGCATAATATACGCCGGTGACCATTTTGCCCTTTTCAAGGTAATCTATATTAACGATACCGTGTGTATCCCAAAAAACCGTCGTCATGACCTGGTTGGCCGATAAACTCACTTTGGTCTTTTTTGGCTTTGATTCGCCAGGACAAGTACACTGTTGCGACTGTTTTTTGGTCTCTGGTGTGTTGTAATGGGTCTATGATCGTCCGCGGCTACGAAACGGCGCCAAAAGTCCTTTATCTCGCGCTTAAACACTCCTTTGAAATTATCACATGGTCGCGCTTGTTGTCGACAGATATCAAATGAGGCACCCATCTGACAGATATCTTTCTGATACTCAAATATTTATGCAGAATGTTCCGTACCCATTCGGTAGAGACGCCTGAGCAATCTCGAGCACTTTAACTTGCCGATCGTCCAATATAATACCATGGATTTTATAGACGAGTTCTGGCGTTGTAACCTCTATTGGACGACCTCGAGAATGGTGGAACAAAGCGCCGGGAATGAGACAGGCCCAAGAGTTCATTGAAGAACCATCGCCAAAATTCAAGGGGTACCATAGAAGATCAACTAGAGTCATGGTTGGGCTCCTGACAGGGCATTGTAGACTCAATAAGCACATGAACAACATCGGACTGGCAGATACAACCCTATGCATGTTCTCTGAGAAGACGAGGAGATCTCAGTACACATACTGTGCAACTTCGGAGGCCTAACAAGGCTAAGGTTCTCAACGACAGGAAAGGAAAAACCACAACCCTCCCATTATATGGAGGACCTTAGGTCTGGTCTATGGAGTCTAGTAATAAAGACGGGTCTAGACAGGAAACCACGACACGATAGATGTGCAAAGGTCGCCGTGATGAGGCTGCTAGCCCATACAAATCTAAAATAATCTAAAATTAACAGAATATTAATCTTGTAAGAAATAAAAACATATTGTATATTAAAAATTATTGAATTGTTTGTTCAAATGTCTTCTCATCATTCGTAGTTTCATACATTTTATATTGTTTTGTATCTGCAGTAGAGGGGGTAGGGCCCTCATAGATGACGTGTCCAGGGACCCCCTCAAGGATTAATCCGGCACTGCACAAGACAGATGGGCGATTTGCTGTGGTTATCACAGCGTAGGCGTAATGAGTGATGCAGGACAGGTGTAACATCACAAGTTTGTCCTAGTTGCATTGCGGTTCGGCCTTGTGTAGTATAAGTAGTTTAGAATAAGCATACTGAATAGATCATAGGTATGTATATTAGTCAATGGGTTGTAATTGAAGCTTTGAACTCTGAACAGAAGTGAATGAACTTTAGATAGCTTAGATCAGCAGTTTACTTATTCAACATTTATGAACAGTCGTTAATATACCGTTGAATTGGAATCATCTTCCAATCCGTTCTTTTCACTATAAGAATTCAAGTATGAATCTAATATAAGAGTTATAAACTCCAGCCACTACGGGCTAGATCACATGGCGATCCTGTTCAAAAAAGAAATGGAACTTTTGTGTAAAGAGTGATTGAGGAAATGTCACAATGAGAAATGCATCATCCTTGGAGGAATTTGTTACAGCGTGATGACAGTATCAAGTTCGTAGTGGCGTGGTTAGCAATTAAGTAGTGCTGCGTATCGCAATAGTTATGGTTAGTATGGAAATGGTTAAAAAGAGGCCGGGCTGAAGAAGCTACGTTACCTGTGTGGAGAAAAAAAAATTTCCCATCGAAATCTTGTGAAGGACTCTACAGAAAGAAGATGAGATGTCACAGTTATCAATAGAAGGGTATGGAAGCTAGATAATATTGTATTAGAGTTAAGCAATGTTAGGGATAGTATTGATAAAGCGAATTATGGAAGTTAAACTTAAGAGGAAGCAAGCATTTTCGTGGGAAATATCAATAAATATACTGATTGGAATAAAAAACGCGACACCTAGTAATAGTTGAGCAATTTAATCAAAATTCTTACAGAAGAGGCACATTAATGTAACTAGTAAATGATTAGATGTTGAAGTGAAATAAACATAAATGGAAAATTTATTCAATAATGTTTATGCACTCATTAAACTCGATGAGGTACAGTTTAAACAGATGATCAATTTCGCCTTGAGCTATCCCATCCCAAGCTTCTTGGATACGAAGTCAAAGATCATCTAAATTGTCAGGGCATGGCGTATTTTATACCGATTATATCCCAGACATGTTCAATCGGCGAGAGATCCGGTGCACGTGCAGGCCATGGAAGCACCACCACATCAGCATCTTCTAAATACTGCATTGTAACCCTTGTGGTATGAGACCGGGCATTATCCTGTTACAAAATTGTATCAATTAACCCCCGAAGATATGGCACTGCAACAGGTTCCAACACGTTGGTTATGTAATTGGCTGCATTTAAATTGCCCTGGACGAAAACTAGAGTTGACCTACTGCCATAACATATTGCACCCCAAACCATTATTCCTAATGTAGGGGCAGTATGACGTTCAACAGCAAATTGCAGATTTCTTCTACCCCACGTAAACGCTCATCATGGGCCCACAAACTAAATCGCGATTCGTCACTGAAGACCCACACGGTTGGCACCCTCCCTCATACCAATAATCCGACCACGTTCAAACTCACTTAACTGGCGATAATTCTGACGTTGTCGAACTCTAGGCTTTGTGGATAATATTTACGACAGAGATGTGAAAATTGAACTGTAAAAAATGTTCATTTTTACGATTAGGGCTTGAAAACATTCCTCTTCTTTACACGAAAAAAAAACATAATAAAAACTGAGATAACCTTGGAGTTTTTTACTGAAACTTTAACATTTCTTGATTATATTGAAGTATTCTTTCTGTGAAAATTTCAGGCATACTGCTCAACGAACACTAGGTGTTGCGTTTTTTATTCAAATCAGTATATATAGTTCTCATTGGGAAAATTTTAGATGATAGGTTCCAGAATATAGAGCAAGGGGACTCAGTTAATGTTAATAATCTAGCGAAATTGCTGAGAAAATTGATTTGAAAACCGCAACCGCCTTGCTGCCAATAATGAATGGTGATGAAACAGTCACTATGAATTATATGGTGAACTGTTGAATGAGCCAGGAAGATTGCTGTAAAGCCAAATTAAGATATAGCCCTGTCTGTTGACATTATCGGATATATACTCATTACATATCACTGATAGTGAATTACACAGCCCCCCATCAAGAATACATTTTTTATACAAAACCATATTTCAGCTATGATTTGAATTTTCTTTCGGCAGACATTTTAATGTCTTATATCGAATAAACTATGAGTTCCCTCTAGCAGGTTATCTTAGATACACTGTATACGACGAGATGAATATTTGTTATTTATTTATGATTTTGAATTGAATTCTATATGGCAGTATAATCACAACAAATCAATCATAGAACGTGTAGGAAGCTGGTGACACGTTGATGTGAAAGAACTCACTACATTTATTGTTGAACGGTCGAGGGCTATGTGATTTACTATCAATGATATGCAACGTGTATGAGATATTCGATAATGTCCCCCTGACACGTTCATAATGAGGCAGGGAACCGTATAATACATCCCTTCAATACAAGGCCGAACCGCAATGTAACTAGGACAAACTTGTGATGTCACACCTGTTCTGCATCACTCATTCCGTCTACGGTGTAATAACAACTGCGAATCACCCATCTGTCTTGTCTATTCCGTTATATCAATTATACATTTGAGGTTGTTTAATAGCTACAAATTGGATCGAACTTTGATTCAATGATCTGAAATCATGAACTCAATTGGAAATTACAGAAGCACTTTTTTCGTTGTAAAGGTCCACTGAAATCTGCTTCAATTCTGGAACAGCTTCGCCAATTAACGAATACTTGCTTCGAAGTGTGACCTCGTGAAAGAAGATACTTGGGAAAGCAATCATGGACATTATACCATTCAAGAATAATTGTTTTTTATACATTTTCCTTAGTTGTGATTTACAATCTGTCTTGTCTGTTTTAATGGGTGGGAATGAGGTTTCAGGTAGTTGATTCTAAATCTCATGTTCACGTAAGACAGATTTTTGGTTTTCCAGGTTGAACAGTGATAACACATATGTTAGTCCCAGACAGTTTTTTCGTTTGGCGAACCTAGATATTCCAAAACAACATGTCTTAAAAAGCAGATGTCCCACTGAAAATGTAATTCACAATGCCACGCATTGATAATACAGTTCTCGCAATTCTCAGAATCCACAAGGAAACAGTTGGGAATACTACCGCCAGACGGCCTCGAAACAATGCTTAGTGTAGTACAAACACATCTCGCATTAGAAGTCAATAGACAAAGTTTTGGTTCTTCAGGTAGCAAAGTGACAACACGTCTGTTAGTCCCAGATAGCTTTTCGCCCTTATCATGAGCTCGTCAGTAGAACGAAGCAAACTTGAAGTCACTGATCAACAATTTCCGGTATAGATATAATTACCACCTTCGAAATGCTTTACGAACCTAGATGTTTCAAAAAACTATGTGCCAGAAAGCAGATGTCCTACTGAGAATGTAATTCACAATGCCACGCATTGATAATACAGTTCTCGCAATTCACAGAATCGACAGGGAAACAGTTAGAAATACTACCGCCAGATGACGGCCTCGAGACAATGCATAGTGTTTTACAAACCCATCTCATATTTACTCTTATTTGAAGGTTAAGCGTGCAACATTTTATCAAAATTGGTTTTAACGGTTGATAAAGAGGGCTGGGGTAGTTTGTTTGAAATATCATGCAGGACAGTGATTTTCCTCTTGTTTTGAACGTGGAGCGTGCAAATTTTCATCAAGTTCGGCATTTGTCTGTTTTAAGGGATGGGTAATGGAGTTGGAGTTAAAAACCATTCATCTTAGGCATAGGAACATGATACATGGTAATATGAAAAATCCTAGCTTCCGAATGGATTCCGCGTCACAACAGCACGACTTGATGCCGATGTTTTGCCAACCATTACAGGTAGCATCTTCAGAGCAGACTTCAACTGGAACTTTTTCAGTTCGGCTACAAGCCATGCTATTGTGACGCTGAATTCACCCAGGATACTGTGACGGTGACGTTAATGAATCTTAGAAGGAATGGTCTGTTAGCAGAAATGTATATAGCCAAGTCAAAGACAAGAATCTCACTGAGTTTGGGCAAATACGCACCGATATTCCAAGCAGAAGTTGCTGTAATACATCACTGTTCCGAAGAGCTATTAGGGCAAGACTTTAAGGGAAAAACCATCACCATATACACTGACAGCCAAGCGGCTATGAAAGCATTCAGTTCCTCACAGGTCAATTCCAAACTTGTCTGGGACTGCTTAGAAACCCTTCAAGAGTTGGTCAAAACAGAATGTCTTTAGCCTGGGAACAGGCCACATAAGTCGCAAAGGCAACAAAAAGACTGATTCACTGGCCCGAGAAGAAGCAGGTAGGGCTCTAATTGGTGCAGAACTCTTCTGTGGTATATCGAAACCGCTGGGCAAATCATATAACAGTACTTGGTTGAAAAATCGAACTTGAGATTGGTGGAACAAGGCGCCGGGAATGGGACAGGCCAAAGAATTCATTAAAGAACCATCGCCAAAATTCACAGAGTATCTACTAGCCAGAATAGAAGATCAACTAGAATCATGATTGTAGACTCAACAAACACATGAACAACATCGGACTGGCAGATATAACCATATGCAGGTTCTGCCAAGGAGACGAGGAGACCTCACTATACATGCTGTGCTACTGCGAAAGCCTAAGAAGGCTAAGATTCTCAACGACAGGAAAGGAAAAACCACAACCCTCCCATCATATGGACAACCTGAGGTCTGGCCTATGGAGTCCCTAGACTCCATAGAAGGGATTACACAGGGAACTCTAACATAACAAGATGGCATACACAACAGATCTGCACTCGTGTTGGTGAGGCCCCTAGCCCATAAGCCCCATATAAATATAATTTAATACAAATCTATTGAATCTTAAAATGAGAATTTCGGACACTCCTGCAAGTTGAATATATGCCCATCATACATATTTGATAGCAATGCGAATAATAACGTGGTACGGAGTCAAATTAAGCTACAGATAGATAACACACCCGTTCCTTTGGTAGACGGGGCGAGGAATCTTGGTCTCGTTATGGACAATTATTTTAGGCATAGAGAACACTTGAAGCTTTGTAACAAAAGAGCTTATGCTAACTTGAGGATGTAGTATTCACATCGAGGGTATCTCCCGGTCGCTGTAAAGGCAATGCTTTGTAAGTCTTTGGTTTTGTCGCAGTTTAATTATTGCTCATCAGTTTATTTTCCATGCTTGGATGTAAACTCTCTTGCAAAGATACAGAGGATACATAATGGTTGTTTGCGTTATATATTTGGTATTCCCAAATAAATACTAGCACATTTCCCATCAATTAGGTGAGCTTAAATGATGAGGAATCGACTTAGGCTTCAATCAGCCTGTTTGTACCATTCAGTTGTAATTTCTCAGGTACCTCCTTATCTCTATAATAGTAAAATCACATATAGAACTGATGTACTTAACATAAATATTCGTAGGAGAAACTTGATATCGGTACCACGTCATGGGTTATCACTTTTAAACGTTCCTTCAGTTACCAGGTGTATGCACTGTACAGCGGGTTGCCTGCGTTTGCCAGGGAATTAAATAGGAAGGGGTTCAAAAGATATATGTTCGATGTTTTGGCTAGTGTTCAGTGGGGGACATGATGAATGTGTGATTGCTCGAGTTTGATTATTTCTTATTTTATTGGACATTATTGTTATTATGTTATTGTGTTATTATTTATGTTTATATTTAAGACTCGTAAAGTTTGCCGTGTAACTGGGGTTTAATTTTGAATTTTGTACCTGCAGGTTGATATAATCCGGTTGATATTGCATTGTATTTGTTTTCTTTTTATTTTTCAAATGAGGGTTCAAGTGGTAGAACAGAGGACGACTATTCGTATTCATCCATCTGAATTTCGCCCTAAGGTTCATACAAGTTAACTAGTTTTTTCTTTTTTTTTTCTTTTGTGATATTTACTTGCATTTCTATGTTTAATTTCTTGTGTGAATAAAGACGTATTATTATTATTATTATTATTATATTATTTATAACCAGAAACACACAATTGTCATTACGTTACAATAAAATACTATAATTTCATTAAAAAAACTGGATATGGTTGTCCAAAATACCATTTGAAACAGGGCTATCGCGCCCAAAAACGATACAGTTCTAATTTCTCGTACTTTGAAGCAGCGATCTGCAAAAATTCCAAATCCATACGACCAACAGGAACGACACAATCGTTTCATACTTTTCACGCACATATGTACATACAGACATCATGTCAAAAATAGTGTAGATCGATTCAGAAACACTCAGAACGGATATATCCACGAAAATTCAGAAAATTTGGTTTGGGCCGATTACAATAGTTACCTTAATATTATTATCAATATGTTTGAAAAGGGCAGAGGTTCTAGAACCTATTATGCCCAAAATACAAAATATGAACAGTACCTAATAATTTACAATAAATTTTAGAATGGGAGCAATTATTGAACAATAGCAAAATTTTCGAAATTATAACTAAAGAATGTGAAGTAAATGATAAAAAAATGATGTAGTGCAGATAAAATGTAATAATTAGTTATGACAAGCGACGGGGGTAATGCGTCACTAAAAGAATGATAGGAATTTTCAAAACAGTTGACATGTAGCGGACACTACATTATCCGGTAGACCATTCCTAGGTAGGAAAACCCTGTTAGATAGAAAGTTTTGGCGGGATGTGGATTCGAAGTTTTCCCGTGTTAACTTAAAACTGTGACCACGGAGGCGGATGTCAGAATTTAAGGTGAATAGATGTTTTAAGTCAACCGAAAATGATACTTGTAAAATGCGATAAGTATGCATTGCATCTCCATGAATTCTTCTGAACCAGTTTATGTAGTCGCGCTTCGTGAGAAAGATGAAAGAGATCATGGGCCCAGCGGAAGACTTTTCGTTGAACTCCTTCGAGAAGTTGAATGTTTTTGATCAAATAAGGAGACCATATGACAGCGGCGTATTCGATAAGGGGTCGAATATATGTCTTCTTCAGTTTTAAGAACAAATCCTTGTATAGACTTTGGAGCGCTTTACTCAAAGTGTAGGAGCCGTAGTTTGCTCTGCGAACGATCATGCTGATGTGCTCGGACCAACTCAATCTGTAGTTAATAGTGGAACCAAGATCGATTTGGGTTTCAACAGGAGTAATGAGTTGCCATCCCTTTAAAGTGTAAACAATTTTGGGATAGTTACGTCCAAGATGTAAAATTATGCATTTATTTAAGCTTAGGGATATATCCCATTCAGAACACCATTCTTCCACAAAGAAAAAATCAGGTTGAAGTAAAATACATTCTGGTAACTCAAGGAACGTAGTAGGTCTGGAGAATATATTAAAACCGGAAGGGAACCAGCGTGGGTCCCTGTGCGACACCTGAGACAACATTATGCAACTGGAACATGGATCTCCCGACTCGAACTAAGAATGATCTGTTGGATAGAAAAGAATCTATCCATGGAAGCAGCTTCCCGCCGATTCCAAAAAAGTCAAGTTTGGCTAATAGCTTAGTTTTAGGAACACGGTCGAACGCTTTTGATAAATCTAAGTAGATACATCTATGGGCAGATTCTTGACCAGGTTAGACATCCAAATGTAAAGACAGTATAAAAGGTTAGTTGTTGTTGACCTGCCTGGTAACAATCCATGTAGGCTATCAAGTATAACTGCGGAGTTCAGTAAGAAAGGAACACGCTGATCAACAATAAGTCTTTCCATAATTCGTTATTCATGAGTGAGGAAAATAAAAACGATCATCTGTGTCTCAAATCTTGCATTACAGCAGAAAAAAGGTTCATGTTCAATAAAATAGTAATGCTATCACCAATAAACCCATGATATGAATGAGCAAGTTCAATGATAAATGGACGATGGGAAGAAGCTGTCTGTGGGTGAATAATTTGTAAAACGTCAGACTAATTACAGGAAATAAGAGAAAACGCCTAGAATAACAAATTACAAACCGGAGAAAATGTCAGTAAGTTGAACTTCAAGCTGCAATATTAACTATGTTGAATCAAATTTAATTAAAGCAGAAATTTATGCGGCATATGTGCAACGTTCAACGATAAGCATGGCTGCATATAATGAAGAACAATATATAGATCAGTCTGAGAATTTTAATAAAATGGTGACAACCCCTGCAGAAGAAATATCTAGTAATTTCAAGTATAAGGTCAACATTTGCTTTCCTCAAGTATTTAGATCACATCTCCACATTCAACACTATTTATTTCAGTTCCTACATTTTGCCAGTAACATCATGAAAAATTATTTCATTATAGATTCAAATCCTGCACCCGAAAGGTGCATTAGAAATGTTATTCCATTCCAATTTTCTAACTTTCCAGCATAGAAGGTTAGCAATATTAGGAGAGTCCTTCCCTTGTGAAACCAAAGTTGAATTTGCTGCAATCATTCCAGCAAAAAGGTTGACTTTTCTTATGATGTAGTTCAAATTTCCAGTTACATACAAATACCAAAATATTCGAGGTATTGTTGCTTTGTAACTATTACCGATATTTGAAAATGCCACTGTGTGGTGGAACGGTTGTCATCAGGTATAATGTATATTTTTGTATCGTTCACAATTCAACGTTGATAACTCACTAACTTCATCATATAATAAAATTTCATCGACGAAAATATAATTTGAAATCAATATTGTTAGTTTTATTCTATTTATCCTGTCATCACATCCTCGAAAGTGGTTAAAAAATTGGGTCACTTATTTCTGGAACAATACACGGTATTTATTGTTCATTCTACTTATTTCCAATTACACTTGATTGAATGATGTCCCTTCAGTCTCTGGGAGGCATATTAAATCAGCGAGAAAGTATTCATAAAAAGGCGATAAAGCTTTTTTTATTGCGGCGTCCCTTCTGGTTATAGTAACGTGAACAAATTAAATTTGTCACAATTACACTACAAATTGAATTCCTTTGCAATAGAACGTGTCCGGTATCACCCTCACAAACCTTCAATGCTTGATCCTGTTGGGTATTTCTTGGCTGAAAAGTTGAAATATTTGAACATTCAGTTATCCCAAACGGACTGGATTTGTGGTGGTAGTGTCAAAAATTACTTGGCACTTACTCTTCCTTAATCCCAATACAACTTGTCAAAACAATAAATATTCCAAATGACTTTCTATTCAGTGATTTAGCAATACCTTCTTCGCACGTAATGATAAAAGCATGTATACGGAGGTAATGTATTCATTATAGACACTTGTACGTTTCTCACTGATCAAAAACATGGTTATGTGTCATTTTGATTTTGTAATTTGACACTAGAAACATCGACAAAATAATTCTGTAACATAACCACAGGAGGGTTGCTTCTTATTTCCCATCTTATTTTCTACGCCACTGGCCGTTCAATTGGAAAAAGATATTCCTAACAAAGTAAAATGGCTAGTATTTTGAACTCTTAATAATGATTCTTGACCCAGGGACACCAAAAAATATAACACTCAAGTATCCGCTTTCGAACCAGATGTTAAAGATTTATGAGGTTATAGAAAAAGGTTGTCAGACCTTATTGGATAGAAATAATTCGAGCATTCTACCTGAAATATACTTTTAACATCATAAAGACGCATGTAGGAATTTGCAAGGGTTTTAATTAATTAAATTAGTATAAATTTGACTTAATGACTGAGTATCTGTTCTATGATTTACAGACTTGGAATCACGTTTTACGTGAATCATGTCCAGTGAGATCTTTTATAATCGTTTCTTTAGTTAAAATTTTAACATTTTTGTAATCGAATTGATGATTTTATTCAAAGCAGTGTTTAGCAAGAGCGGTGGAATTTTCCAAGTTTTTGTTTCTTGTACTATACTTGTGGCCATACATTCTTTTTTGCTAATAGTGTTTAGAGATTTATGTTTAAGTTGCATCGCAATCTAAACAATTTAATTTGTATACTGCGTGGGTTTTATCTTCAGGTATTAAAGGCTTTAGATTTGAAAAATATTCCCGAGTTAGTAGGCTTATGCGCAACATTTATATCATACTATTTTAAAAACATTTCTTAATTTTCTCTGAGGTCTCCGCTATGTATAATGTTATAAAATTATCTGTATTATCGTTTACGTTATTTATATATGAAGTTTCATTATAGATTTTGTTTATTCTTTCTATAATGATGGGATTGAAACATGTTTTCAGGTAGCCATTCATTTCCAGTGTATTATGAACAATTTTTAAATTTTTGGGACGGTTCTCTGGGTGGGACAATTTAACCGCGCGATCTGTAAGGCTGTTTATAACACTTTTTTTATAACTTGTTGGTGTAACAGAATTGAAGTGAAGATATCGTTGAGACCAAACTTCTTTAGTAAACCACGAAGTTTTTATTTCTCCATCTGCATCATGCATAATGTTCATATCTAAGAAATTTATATTTTTCTTCACTTCTATTTCACAGTGGAAATTGTTAAATTTATTAATCACGTACTGAATTTTATCATTGGGAACTCACATTAGGCAATCATCTACATACCGTTTATAGAATACGGGTTGAAAATCTAATCAATTTATAACAGATTCCTCTAGGCATTCCATAACTAAGTTAGCAAAGGTAGCTAAAATAGGAGATCCCACTGCTGTGCCAAATATTTGCCCAAAATATTGTTCACCATATTGAAAATAAGTGCATTCTAAACAAAACTTAACTGCACTGCGGTCGTGAGACCATAAAGTACGTAAAGACGAAATTAATAAGCATATGTGTTAGTGTGGCCTATTTCCCGAGAATTTATACTTCAAGTATTTTGAACATTTGATGCAATTTGTGATTTTTACATTCCAATGTATGTTGAATAAGAAGTTGTTAATAAGAGATAACATTTATTTTGTGTATCATGTTTACTTTCCACATTTGAAAGGAAGAAACCCCCTTCTAGGATATTCCTGGCCCTAAAATTGGGTAGTTGACTTCACATTACAACTTAAATATCTTGTAAATGGTGCAATTTTGCAAGGATACATTTTTCTCCAAATTGAATGAGGAATCAAGAGAAATTTCTGGAAAATATGCAGTGGGATAGAAAATAGGGTGGCCAACGGGAACAACACTCATCTGTAGTTACGCTACTGGATATATTTGTTAATTATTTTTTGTGCCAAATGAATCTATCCTAGGAGTAGTTGACCAAATTTGGTCAAAATCGCTGTAACGGTTAGGGAGTCACGATAACAAACGATTTTTTTAAGTCGAATTTGGAAGTGCTGTATCTCCCTTAGGGAACGTTTCTAAAGAAAATTGTATCTTCTATGTCTACTTATTTTCCGATTTACTATGTACTGCTGAAGTTCAGAAAAATGTTGAATACAAAAGTTTAGAGAGTGAAAAATATCCACTTCTATTGTTGAGCAGTATATATTGCTTTTAGTCAAACTGGAAAACAAGTCACAATGGCACCATTTTGGAGGAATTGTGTTATTTTATTAGTTCAGTTCCTATTACACATATTGCGGGATATTAGTATCATATCTACATAAAATATAAAAGCAATAGCTTCGTAATAATTGAGAAAATACTCAAGTAACTTTATCGAATGAAATAACATGACCACTTTAGACTTGGTGTATGTGAAACTATTCTCTTGAAACTCGGTCTTAACGGTTTGGCTGCACTTACAAAGTTTCCTACTTGTTCGATACAGAAACAATAGATGCCGACACCTTGTTATTGTATCCAGTACAAGCTCATATTCCACTAGTGAGGATGTCTAATTTGAAATAGAATACTTGATCCCTGATCCCATACTTCTGATAGATATTTCAAAGTTATTTGGATTCTCCCAAATTCTTTGATACATCAGCCACCGATAGAATGAATATCAGAAATACGGAAACAGATGATATGGTTCATCGTTTTGATGGTCAAAGAGAGATTATGGTTTTTCGCTTTGATGGTCAAAGGGAGAATAGCGCCTTCATAATAGGTGGAAAAAATAAAATGTTTCTGATATCAATCTAAGTGGGGAAATCTCAAAGACAGTTACGAATTATGAAAGTCAATGATGACAATAGAAAGACATTTAAACATTTGAATATAGGTCTGAGATTATACTAATAACAAATCAATTTATCAAATATTGTTTTGTTAAATTGGCGTTTCCATGTACTTTGGAGTTACTTAGTTGAGATGATTCTATGGGATTGACTTTGCCTTTAGGAGATTTAGGAGACAATAGAATTACTTTCACACACTACTGATCCATGTGTAGTTTTCACCTAAAATCGTGTTTACAATTTTCTGTTTCACGTCATAAAAGTATTCTTTTCTGAAGTTTTCTTGAGTGTTTTTAAAAAGCATGAGCAATTCTGAGAAAAGTTTGCAGCCTGAGGTTGAAGAACTGGCAATTTTTGGCCCTCTTCCAGAAAAATTTAAAAACCTTTACGAAAAAAGTTATGGCCGGTACGAAGATTGGTGTAAACAGAAGAACGTTAAAAATAACACACATGAAAAAGTATTGGCAGCCTATTTTAAGGAATTTTCAAGGATAAAGGATAAAAAATCTTCAACTTTATGGAATCATTACTCGATGGTACGAAGTATGTTGACGATTAAAAAAAATGTTCGATTAATTAATTTTTCAAAGCGAAACTCAGATGCATATTAAAAATAAAAATCTAGAATACTCACTGAAGAAAACATGACATATAATTGGCTGGATGCGGAATATTCCTCCTAGTAAAAGTATTAATGGTAATTGGCAAAAGTGGTGCTTGAAGAAGGCAAGAATTGAAAACCTAAGGAGAGAAGGTGTTCATGACAAAGGTTCGGTGTTTAGAATTGTTAACTCTTGGTAATTATTGATGAGGTAAATATGACCCTATTCGCTATGACCAGGAGAGCCCTAGAACTGGTGACAGGACTCCTCACAGGACACTGTCAGCTGAATAAACATCTACACACAATGGGCATTGTTGAAGACCTGGTTTGTAATAGATATGGAGAGGCGGATGAGACTGCCTCTCACATCCTGACAGAATGTCCAGCACTGCCTACTCTTATGCTACAACACCTCGGCAGCACACATATGCTGCTTGAAGCCATGAGAGATATCAGTCCATGCAAAATCTCAGCCTTCGGTACTGCATTAGGCCTGCTTGACTGATTCTTGTATCAAGGGGTGCACAATGCACCCAATCAAGAGGACTGAGTGCTCAGGACTTGTCCGCCCCCATCTTGATTGATTGATGGTCCAACTTATTCAAAAATATGTTTTTTTTATACTTTCACTACACGAGAGGAAAACCTATAATGTTCGAGGAATATCGTGTAAGTCAGCGGTGGAATGTTGGGAGCGGTTATATGCATAGGGAAAGACCTCACTAGGTTATATCTTAGACAGAAAAATGAAGTCTGGGTGGGAGAAGTTCAGCAGGTCTCGAGCTTGACAATGAAGGAGTGACTAGTTTGAGCTCGTCTAGTCCGCCTATCTGGAATCTCTCGTGGTGGAATAACAGACAAGATTTCAGATCATCGACTATGGAAAAGGAGAGATCTCTCACCTTTCTACGATGTTCTAGAGAGTTCAATGGGGTCGTAAGTGTGACATAATCAATCAAACGAATAGCTCTCTTCTAGAAATAATCCAAGAGAGTTTGGGAGCTGAACTCCAAACATGTGCAAGTACTCCAGGACAAGGCGAATCTGTACTTTGTGGGAGGAGCTGCTGGGATGTAAAGTAGTTCTTTGCACGGAATAGAAAACCAAGTTTTTGTGGTGCGGTTTTCGCAATGGACATCCCGTGAGAGGGTGCTGATGGTGATGATCTCAAGCATGAATATGGAAGAATCCATAGGAATAGTGTTACCTGACATCATGATATTAGGAATTGTTTGATCCGGCCTTCCTGGAAAAGACGGAACTTTGAGTTTTGATTGCATTAAACTCTACTAGTAGTCCAGGCATTTAAGGAGGAAAATCGACGATTTTTGTCCGATTTTCCGCGTGGTCTAATTTTGGTCTATTCTTATGTATTTTGACACGCTGAACACGATGGTTGAGTTCAAATTTGGATTAACCTTGTGCTCGGAAAACTATGGCCATTTTTTGGACCCAAAAATGGCCATTTTTCAATTTTTTGCGTTTTGAGACAAAACTATGGGTAGTGTGAAAAAATGTTCAAAGAAAATGTTTTCGAAAAATTTATGCGCGATTTTTGGGTCTGGTTTTTTAGCACATTGAAAAATTGATTATGTTTCAAAGAGTTTTTGTTTTTCATAATCTGTTTTGGTCAAAAGATAGTATTTTTAATTCTCTTCTTTCGATTTCTGGTGGTTTGACCTCATTTTTTGGCACCATAATCGGCCATTTTGAAAAATCGTTATTTCACGAATTTCAGACGAAATACTCACGTTATCGATCGAAATCTAAATTCATTCGAAAGATTTCATTATTCTGCACCTAATATCCGTAATGCATTTTGGTTTGAAAACATAGTATTGGCGCTATTTTGAAAATGTTGTACCACCGAAAAATTTATTTTTTTTGTAGTTAGAAATTTTTCACGGAATTCAAATTCTAGGTGCTATTACAGCGTTTTATAAAAATTATTTTGAGTCTCAGCAGATTGATTTACATTTAGTAGAAATGGAGTTATCTTAATAAATGTGTTTCGGCCTTTGAAGGGCCCAATTCTGGGCCTATCGACTTCAACCTTGGAGCAAATCACAGATAAATACATCGGCTATTTGAGTTCGAAACAGCGTACGAAGATTCGTTCATAATTTCAATTTTATCATAAAAAACTAGCGCGGAAATTCATTTAGCGGCAATAAGCGAGCGTCGGTACAATAGATTCCGCGCGCGAAATTATAGTTTATAAATATTATAAAATGCATCAAGGCTTATAATTGCTTTGTGTGTATATGTGACCGTGACATGATGTTTTTATAGGGTGTTACATAACAAAATTAAATAATTAAACAAAAAAAAATAAGATTTAGGAAAATTCAGACATGGTAAACCATCGTTCACCAGATTATGGTGAATTGTTGGTTTGGGGTATGTAAGTTTCTATTCCTAGCCTGATGATATCCAAGATCTCTGTGCATATTGCATTGGGTCCATCAGATTCAAAACATATACTTCTCCAAGAAAACTGCGAATACCATCCCAGTCGGCTGAGTTGTAATCCTAAACTGTGCGTGGAGGTCATGGATTGGTTCGTGGAGTGAAATAGGGACAGGTCGTAGTGATGAGTGAATGGTAGGAGTTTCCCAATGATGCACGGACCTTTACTAACAGGGATCTGCATTGATAGTAAGGGACAAGTCAAGAGTATTGGCATAATGATAGTTGTTATCAGGGCTCCGTGTTGGTTTATTAATTAACTGCTCGAGATCGTAAGTAATGGTGAAGCATTGTGACCCAGCTATATGCAACAAATGTAGTAAGCAGTAAGTATCCATACTTTTGGCAATATGTCTGAGAATATTGCTGTTTTCTTAAAACTGCCTCATTCCCAAGAATACATAGGCCACAGTCTTAGGAGGTCTTCGTCTTCTTTACTAACAGATTCTGGTACATAATAGATTCTGGTGTAGACCTTATCACTGTCAAACGCCATGGTGACTGGAAAAGTAATAATGTTGCTGAATGATATTGAAAACTCCCAAGAAAATAAGAAAATGTTTCTGCAGCTATTCTAGGGGAAAAGTCACCAGCTATCTTAGCTCGTGTTTGTTTACCGCAGAAAACTGAAAATGTCCAAGGTACCGAAACTGAGACAAGATCTAGATCGAGACGAGATTATGAAGAGACCGAGATGGAATCTAGTCTCATGAAACACTGAATAAAAATACAAATAATAATGCACAATACGAACTTCATTATTAAATTAGATCTAAACAACCCTTAAAATGGGCTTACTTTCGTTGTCACTCAAATGACAATCGATTCACGAAGATATGCGTGTACGAAATTTCCTCCTATCTTACAAATATGATGTATCCTTGGAAATATTCTTTCTCACTATCTAGATATGTTTACATGTTTGTACGCCATGGAAGTTTCCCTTCAATAAATCTGTTTATCAAAATGTAACATTTCTGAAAAGGTCGTTTTCACAGGAAAGGAAGTGTTGGAATTGATGAAATTTCATTTCTTACCGTTCACTTGCACGTTGCTCTTTCTCACAATGGAAAGCTAAAAGGGAGGTCTGACAGTTGGATCTCTATTTTTCAGATACGCCATTGCGTCATTTCTTTGAAAATTGAAATGCATTCACACACCGAACAATTCCGTTTCTTGAATTTGTGGGAGAACGTTCAAACGGAAATCAGTTTTCCCTCAAGAAAGTGCAACTAGATTCAGTTTAGAACAAGTTCACTATGATTCAATGAGGGGAACCCTGTGGGTACTGGAACAATATGAACTTCAAATAGTCTCAAGAACCAACAGGATTCAGGATATACTTGGTTTAATGTTAATTTAAAATTGACGTTCATGATGAATGAATTTGTCCGAAACAAGTTATCGTTCTTTTTATGAGCTCTATGAGAAGAATGGAACAGTTGTCTAGAGTTATTAGTTTTCATTGTTACCGATAGATCTGACTAGAAAGTCCTTATCCTTGTTATCCAACAAGAAAGTAAACTATTTGTTCCAAACATTTATTCATTTTATTTAATTTTTGCATTCAGAAAATCTTATCGTTTCATCCTTCACTCTATGATATGAAATTTTATCCATATTGTAAAATTAAACACTACTTTGTTGATATCACTTTTATTTGTAAATTCCGTTACTCGAGTTTTAGCCTTATTACGCCATCTTGAGACGATATTTAAATACAATCAAAATACGTAACTACTGTAAATACTAATCTTTAGGTGGCAACGTATTACTGCGTGTTCATGTCACCAAAATGTGTGAACGACTAGAGATGGTCCCGTCTGCGTCTCTACTCGTTCACATATTTTGGTGACATGAACACGCATTTATTAAAAGTTCTGCTTAATAGTGGAACAGTGTGAACGACTAGAGATGGTCTCGTCTGCGTCTCTACTCGTTCACACATTTTGGTGACATGGACACTCATTTTATTAAAAGTTCTGCTTAACAGTGGATTCTTGATATATTATAATTATAACATTGAGGTGTTACAATTTCGATTATTCGTGTTTCTGTTCGTTTCGGCGACGTGGACATTTAATTGAAATTGGTGCGATAAGGACGCTTTGTGTAATACAATTAGTTTTAAGTAATCCAGTTTTAGACATAATAAGTCTTCTGATGAAACGTACGTAAAGACAAGAAAATATAAAGCATAAGTGTTAATGTGACCTATTTCCCGAGAATTCATATATAATGTATTTACTCCGCGAATTATTGTTCCGAATAGCTTCTATACCTTGCTGTTGATAGTAATCCTATAGTAATAATACTCTAATTTCACGAATGACTGACCACATCAATCCTTTTCTTACCTACTCGAAATTCGCCACAGTACTTAGATAAACATAAAATTGGCGTATGATTTTGGGATTACGAAATTCGTCACAAAGATAATTATTGATTTTAAAATTCTAAAATTCAATGTAAACCTTATTGATGCAACAATTTTGCTACCATAGGCGTCCAAGTAATATTTCAACGTTTACAAAAAAATTAATACGATTGAGAAATTAAATTATGAGGTAGGTTTTACTTTATTTATTCACTAAATTAGTGTAATAAAAAATAAATAACATATATATGATCAAGAATATAATGTACTTATGCTATATTAATTTTACATAACACTCGGAAGTAAGACATTGACAATTTATACATAATAATTCTATATATAATTTGAATATGATAGGACCTTTTTTTAAATTGTCGTGTAGGTGTAGACAAGCAACTTGTAACGGACATCCAGACAGACAGACGTACAGACGGATTTTTAAAAGTTGCTTTAAATTCGATGAAAAATACTATGGTGAAAGAATTTTTGCTCTAGGACTTTTTTGAACGATTTCAGAAATATCTTGAGTAGATACAATATATCCTTCGGACTTGGTATGCGAAGAGTATAATGAAAGTGATATCAACATAGTAGTGTTTACATTCCTTCACCATAGTATTTCTCATCAAATTTCAATCAACTTTTAGAAAATCCGTATGTCTGTCTGCTGGAGTGTTCGAAAGCTATTTTGCTGAAAAAAATGACTGAAGTCACGTAATCAATTGATCACAGCTTTTTTAAAATTTGAATCCATCATAATGAAAATTTGTTCATGATGCTATATGTTGAATTAATCTGAGTCACATGTAATTAATTTTTTTAGAGGGAGTGGTAGATTACCAATTGTGTATATTCATATGTACTTACTCCCACACGATAAATTCCATTCAATTCTATATAAATTTCTATTTAATTCCCAGGAGCAAACAATTGAGAACCATCAAAAGTGAATCCATTTCCAATATACAACATTATCCAATAGTGCTGTTACCTTGAACCGCCTTGGGACATACTCTCTGCTTTTTCTTTTCTAGAAGTAGGAGTGTTTCGAAGACCAACACTATTCCCAAACTTGTAATCGTTAACGTTCGATGTTCTTCCGTTTCAGCTATATCTTATGTATACACATATATATTTTCAAAATGTTCCTTACTTTCTAATTATTTGTTTTGTAATCAGCTTTTTCACAAATTTAAAAGTATCAAGAAACAAAACAAACTATACAATTTATTTGAAAAAATTAAATGAATCCTTGTTTCCTACAAACTAATATTTAAATTCATGATATAAGGAAAATGCAAAAAATTGTAATTCAAAGTTTAAAATTTTTCTTTCAATCCGTTTTTCATGAATCAGTACAATGTGTTACCATCAATGCCGGATTGAGGGGCCCCCACAATAAACTTGGGAAAAAAAAACTTTTAATTTCCGACTAGTAAACACTAGTTAACAACTTTTCCTTTGATATTTTTTTCGCTGTTTTACCTTTACCTTTACCGTTACCTTTGTATAAACATGATTATATTGTTCTTAAATATTAACAGCAATCATTGATCTCTATTTGTTCACTCCAATCAGGCAATCAATTTGTGTCGATTCATACCGAAAGGAAAAGGAAAAGACCAATCTCCAGAACTGTTTTACTACCAAATTCTCGAAGATAAAAATTTCAGAGCTACATTCCCAAACCTTGAAATTGCGTTGAGAATGTATTTGGTTTTGATGGTATCAAATTGCAAATGGCTTGGAACGACGATGGGACAAAACCGTCTATCAAAGCCTTCTCTCCTGAGCATTGAAAGTGACTTACTTCGGGAACTGGATTTCGGTGAAATCATCAACGATTTTCTGGCGAGAAAAGCTCGGAAGGTTCCGTTCGTTAACGCTAAAATTTAATCTCAGATAATTCTTGTTTCCGATTATATTTATATATGTTTGTTAAATACTAAAAGAATTTACTTGGTTTCACAATAAATTATTCATTGCAAAACTCGACTGAAAAAATTGTTCATTTTATTTGGAAAATAAGTTGGGGCCAGGGGGCCTCCACTTTGTTGCCCCGAGGCCTCCAGACCTCTAAATCCGGCCCTGGCTATCATCTCTTGATCGAATAATTGCTTCACATCTTCTGAGCATCGGCAAAATTAGCTACTTTGTATTGGCATTATCATGCATATAAACACAACTTTATCCAACTGGTGCAGCATTATAGAACCACAAAAAGTTGTAGAATTCCATCTAGGTAGAAGTTGGCATGTAAAAAACCATTTAGGAGAAATCGGTCAGCTCTACAATAGAAATCTCACCGCAAACCATTAGAATACCTACCTGGTATCTGTACGGTTCCAGTACATATTGCAGTATTTTCATATTACCATGTTGTGTCCAAACTCAAGTTCATCATCATGAGTTCATCTACGATCCAAAGCAAGATCTCGATGTTCTTGTGCTTATATCTACGGTCGTATATACAGGTCTGGAAACTCTATGTTTGACATAAGTCTCTTAAATGTCGCCAAACTCGTAGTCCCTCGCTCAGCCACCAGCTGGCGCATGAATCGAAGTATGTTGTCAGGATGTCAGGATTAGGCGCCATATCGTTCAAACACGGTCGTATACGTGCCAGAGAACATCCCTCGACTCATGCGCCACCCTTTTGGTACTACGCAACAGATGACGCTTAGCCAACTCACTTCTCACATAGGAAACAGCCTCGAGTATCCAGACCTGTACATACGACCGTGATAATAATCGACGAGCCAGATTCTGTAAATAAATTGGTGGACTCCTGAATGACCGTCTAGAACGTATATTATCTTGTCTCAACATATTCCTGATGATTTGAGCATTGGGATTTGCATTGTTTGTTTCACTCATCTATGGAATCGATTCCCTAGCGGTTATTTTTGGATGATGTCTGGTTTACAAAAGTGAAAACCGGTCTTCGAGTGGAGTAGTAATGCGACCTTTGCGTGGATGGTTTTCTTTGGGACCTATAGTTTCATAGTTACGCCAAAATCGACTAATTACACTTTTACACTAACATAATTCACAACTATGGTGTGATATCCCGAAGAGATTTATCCTAAATTAGATAACTCATAATATTCTATTTTCTTATATCATAATAATGTTTATTGAATATAAACATACAACATATTTGTTATTCAAGGTTCCGACGGTGAGTGCATGACATGAGTGTCATGGTCAACCTTCGAGTAAAGCTTCCCCCTTGAGAATAGATATTTATGTACCTTAGATGATAGAAAGTTCAGCTAGTTAAGTTAGTTCTTAGTCAGTCTATGTTCGTATTAGAAAGTACCATGTAGTGAACATTAAAACCATACACATCACATTTCGTACTCAGTGTTGGGATTCCAACCATCTGCCTCAAGTTCACATAGTTGAGACGTTGGACAATAATATATATGGCAAGAGCTACTTATGCTGAATTTTATTTTTTATTTTAAGATGTCAAGAAGCTACATTCACGAAACTGCGATTCTCTCATACACCCCTGCAGTTCTGCATAATGAATTAGACGCCATGAAAAATGATGGCAGGAAAGTAAGAAAAGTCTTACTGTTTCCGAATCAACTTTGAGGAAAAAGCTGTTAGATTAGGCGGGTGCGATTAGCTCTAAAGATGACGAATGCGTACATACTGCATTTCAGGATCGTCATTTCGACAAGGGAGGAATGGGGAAATTGTAGCATGCCAAAGCACGACACAATTGGGTCTAAAACAACCACAAGAGTCAAAGAGGGCTTCTGTGGTCTTAGATATATTGATGGGTACTGTGTGCGAATTGGAGATCTCCTTACAGTCTCCCAAGCCGAACTGATCACCTTCCACATTGTGCGGAGAAGATACTCAGATATGGTAAGATAGATGAGATCATCGGGATCTGTTCGGACAATCAAGCGGCACTCAAAGCACTGAAAGGCCCGATTGTCTCCTATAGGCTTGTCAGGGATACCAACGTGATCTGGATCTCGGGTTACTCAGGATGGAAAGGGAAAGAGAGAGCGAACAAACTGGCCAAAGACGGGACCACATTGGACGGTCCTCAAGACCTCCTTGTTGGTAAGCCCTGCAACGAGGGTATACAGATATTGCGGAACCATCTGGGAGATCAACATGCCTCAGCGTGGAGAAGCATTGACGTAAAAGCGCTGCTTGGGAATGAGATAGGCCTAAGGGCAAGTGAGATAATCTCGCAGAGTAGGCAAAGTAGCAGAATAATCTCCGAGAGCTTCACAGGTCACGGAAATCTGATGAATTTTGAACATACAGTAGGGAGAAGCGACACTCTCTTCTTTATGAGATGCGAGAGAAATAAAATGGAGTCGTCTATCCACTTTCTTCGTGAATGTCCTGCCCTCATCCGAACCAGGTTTACCTGGCTAAGCCTGTGGATCATCACGGCCGATGACATAAAGGATCTTAGCGTGAAAAAGATCTTAGGATTCTGTCGAGCAGCGCCCTGAAAATTCTAGCAGGGGATAGTGTACAAGGGTTTTTGGCTAAGTGCACTGGACTTTCTTTTAAGCCCGCTACCATCTCAACCAATATAGATACCAATAATTGTTAGATTACTAATAATCCCCTAATCCAATGCGCACGTTTACAAGATGGGATGTGGAATAGTGCGCAAAGCTCATTTCGCATTTTTTTTAATATTGTACTTTTACACTTTTATTGCATTGAAATATTATTTTACATAATTATACTATACTGATTAGCGCTTCTATTAACGATTTCAATTCGTGCCAACTATCATGTAATTGCGACAAGAGCGATTATGGCTTGAATGCGCAACAATCCTCCTACCTGCCCCTTAAGTAATCAAAGTATTAATTGAAATTCTCAAAAAGAAATAAATAGCTTAGATAGAAAGATACGTACTGTTCTCACGTCTTCGGAACTAAGTGTGTAAGCTTTGCTTCGTGATGGTGCATCAATCATATTTTCCAAATGAGATTCTTCCTCATCTATTGCTTCTTTCAGTGCTAACATAAGTCGATCAACTAGCATTGCTGTTCTTTTCTTTGGCACAATCATCTGAAAAGAGAATTTTTCATTAATATTCTATATCTCAATGTAAATAATTTTAGTTCTTAGATTTGAACATCAATCGGAATGTGCTTATACACTTGGGTATTGAAGATATTTATGATATAAACTACCATCATCTATAATGTACCCATCTTTGATTTAATGATTATAAGGTAATATTCTGAGTTCGAGTCTTTCAGAATTATTTTCCACTGTTAGTGTGTTTAAGAACCCACGTAGATCAAAACCTTTATTACAATTGCGAAAATATCAACGACATATCTGTACCAAACTTTTGGGAACTGATTTAATTTTGATTTAGAGGAGGTTTTATGTTCGCTTAGAAATATATTTGGTTAGGAAAGAGGAGAGTAGATTGATCATTACATATTCGTTTATTTACAGAAATTTTTGTTGAAAGTGAAATAATTTTGCTCCATGCATAAAGCTGTAGGCATCAAATATTCTGAACAGTTTGTGTTGAGAATATTAATATTTGAAAGCCATTTCTCTAGAATGTTTGAGCCTTTCAGGATTATTTTACACTGTTCCCATGATTAGCAACTGAAGTTTTCATCCATTACAAATAATATACATACAGATAGAAACAGGAAATTTCACTTTGTTAAATATCACTTTATTTGGAAGAACGTTGATTGCAATTTCGATTTTTGCAGTTCATTATCAAAACATACAATGAGAAAACATTGAAACGTGATAGTATTTATACGAAATTTACAAAGAAATAATCGAATCTAAGAATGAATGGTAGACATAGCTACTAAGGTTGATTATGTTGAGATAGTAACTCTCAATAAATACATTCTAAGGATTGTATTAGGTGGAATTTAACAGGGTGAACAAAGTGGAATTTCCTGAATCTAATTGCTTGTTAAGTAGATTGTTTGAAAGATTATTGCGTTTGAATATTTCTATAGATTCTGATAGATTAAGTTTTCTACCTTCATAATTGTATGTAAATATCTAGGGAAACAGTGTTGGGTTTCTATAAAGTGGTTTGAAAAAGTTGAATTACTTTTATTCAATTGAAATTGAAATAACTTAAAATGTTCCTTATATCTAATTTCAAATGATCTACCTGTTTGACCAATGTATAGGGCATTACATCCCTCACAAGTTAACTTATAAACTCCTGACTTCCGAAATTTATTGGATTTGGTTTTTGCATTGAAAAATATGTATGAAAGTTTTTGGCTTGGTCAGAAACCTACAAATAACTTTTGTTTCTAAAATATATTCGAGATTTTATCATAAATTAAGGTAACATATTTTTTCTCAGTTTTTTGTTGCACGTTGGGATAAATTTGATTAATAGTCAATTTTAATGACTTTCTCTTCATTAAATTATTTATTAATAATCAAAAAATACAAAATACCCGTTGTATATCCTAATGTTTCTTATAGTGTCTAACTCAGTCTAAAGCGCTGGGTTTTTCAAGGGAAATGTACCATAGATTGGAACGCTGCTTCAATTAATTTTAGAATAATAAATTAAAATAGAAATGGTTCTATCTTAATCAATACTGTTGTTGCACATTGAATCGACTTAGTCAATAACCGTGAAAACAGACTTTTTTGGGAGAAAAACTCTTTACCGAGAAAGTTGATGCATCTTTTATCAACGTCGCTTGTTATATTCCCATGACTAGTTGAGTATCATGCTTTGTCTAGACTACAATTAGTATCAGTACAGATTACGGTGTAGCATCGTATAAAATGTTAGTTTGCGGTTAGATATATTAGTTAAACCGCCAAACGCTTAGGTGAAAATAAGATTTCTTTTTGTTATAAGCAACTTACTTCGTTTTTCGGATATAGGGTGTCAAAGTTTTTAGAAAAATTCAGTTTTTTATTATTTACTTACTCAAAAACCTTTTTGCATGCTTGTTCGCCGTAATAAGGGGCTGCATTTAATGTAATTAGAAAAAAATTATCAATTCGAGTGGCGTCTCAGGGGGCAATCTAATTGATATTAGGACAAATCATTGACGATTTTGCAGACCACACATAATCGTATCTAAAATGAATTAAAACCTAATTAATTAATGAACACGTCACAGGCTGTCAAACTATGATACAAACACACCCTCAATTGTTGTTCGACTACTTTTGATCTGATTTTTGTTGAAATGAATTTTTTCCTGTTATATGCAGGGTCTCAAGAGACAAAATAAATTATTTTTAGTTGCCTAATCCACAAAAATAAGCATACAGAAAAAAACAGTAGCGTACAATGATTTGTTGTAATATCAATTAGATTACCCTCAGGGATGCCACTGGATTTTATAATTTCATTTTAATTACATTGAAAGAAGACTCTCATTACCGCAATTAACCAAATTGCCAAGTTTTGTCAAAATAAGACTGATTTTTCCTAAAAACTTTGACACCCAATATCTCGAAAATGAATAAAGTTAAAATACATGCTTATAAGAAAAAAAACTTAATTTTTACCTAAGAAACCGATCCTAATGGTTTGGTGGTTCAACCCTGGGCTAACCGTTATATTTGTTCATTTACGAATGTTCTGAAAACCGTTATGTTAGATAAACAGTTAGTTGTAGAATCTTTCTGTTATATTAAAATTGCTAGAATTGACTGTTTGGAACATCCAGAAACCATTCAGAGCTTGCTTTTCAGAATGAAAAATGTCAAAAACATCGCAAATTATGTTACCTGATTGCTATTTTAATAATATTTGTGTGCTGTGGATTTTCAGTATTATATTATGAACTAACTATCCGGCTATGAAGCTTAGCGAACATCAATTGCTTCCTTTAAAACGGATACGGTAATCGGAATTTGAGCTCCGCCACTTGATCAAGGTAAATATTTACCACGGTCTATGAACGCTTAGTCAATATTTCAGTTTAGACCACCTTGTAGATACAATGTGGAAATTTACTTTGGATAATCTCATATGTTTATAAACATGGTTGGCTATTTCTGATAAATATTTTTCCTACTACCCCCTTAGAAAATGACGTTTACGATACATGAATTAGAGTAGAAAATAGCCTTTTTCCTCTTTAGGGAGGTAAAATCTCTAACAAGTTATTGAGTTTAGATTTTCCTCCATTTTTTTTTAAATCGTACTCTTTCTCGTAACTTTCAGGAAGTTTAATGGGCAGAAGATTTAGTGATACCAACTTAGCTTAGTTACAAACAAGACTCCTTACATTTGAAAAGTTATCGAATTGCATTCTGAGAAGGAATACTTCCAAGTTGTTCAAAATAGAATTTGATTTTGCTGCATACAGAGAAAATAAACAGTTTTCTGTAAGGTACCTCCCTCTGCTTACTTCAAATATGTAGTTATTGTATTAAATATGGGAAGGTACTTTCGAAGAAATAGAGCTGCCTTTCATTCAAATAATTAATGAAAATGATACTCGATTAACATTGGTAAGTAAGTACACAGTTCAAGTAATTGTTGGTAGTAAGTATATGTAGATTCTTTCTTAACGTGCCAATGATTTTTGAAGAAGTCAATTAAATTAGTTAAATAAATTTGTATTCTCTTTTATACAAAGGTGAATGATTTAAAGACATTTTTATTTTTAAAAAGTAGAGTTGCAATATTTTAATTTGTTGTATAGTATTCTAGGAGCCAAGTTGTACTAAATTAAAATCCAGCCAAGTAATAGTAGATAGAGCATTTTCTTTTGCAATTCTTGAAACTTCATTGAATTATATAACCTACAATTGACAAAGTGACGTACGTCAGGTCAGTCATTCAAGGGAGTACTTTACACACCTTCGACTAAAATTTGACTCGATCCTAATTTCATACTCTTCTATGATAACCTACTACTCCCTATATAACCTGTAAATGGCATACGATCGATACCATAGAATACCGTGGGATAATAGTAAACTTTTCTATGAACGCGTAGTTAACTCTATATAACCTACAACTGTCAGAGTGACAACCTAAAGGTGCCCATACACCTCACCTAAACGTGAACACGCACTATCCGACTAAAACCTTACAAAAGCGTTGCACATAAAAAAGACTGACTGTTAGTTGTTCGTCGGGCGTAGCCTGGTAGCTAGTATTGCATTGAATAACACTCCCGATTTCGGAATCACTGAAAATATTGACAATTATATCAACGATAGTGGTACTACGCTAGAAATACCAATGCCATTAAATGCATACTCTAGCCTAAATTTTGTTCATTAACATCTGTTGATGCCGAGAGGACTTTCTCTGCATACAAGTTAGTGTTAAACGATAAACGTCAAAGTTTTTCAACAGACAACATAGAAAAAATTTTAATTGTTATCAAAATTATTCTACTTAATATTTGAATTCCTATATTTGTGAGCAACAAATAAAATTATATGTGCATGGAACTTTTTATTTTATTCACCTAATCTGAGCATTTACTCTATTGCAAAATAGTTAATCTAATCAAATCACATAGTTGAAAAATTGATAGGGAATATTTGCAGTTTGATAACGAATATTTTAGCGTTTTTTAGAGTATATCTATGATCATAAAACATTAGTTTGATCGGGCTTATCTCAACATACCCACGAATTGGAGTAGGGAAGTAGTTAGTTTGTAAGCTCATTAACTAATGGATACATTAGAAATTTACACTTGAATGAAAATATATCCACGATTTTTTTTTATCTACAGTTGTATCATCAATAAGAGCTATAAATTGTATGATAAGCAATTGTGAATGTAACATTAAACATGGGAACGTATAAGTGTTATCTTCATCAAATTCACAATGAATTATAAATAGATAGTAAACACCCAACTGTTAGGATTATAAACCAAAATGTACAATAATTTTTTGTTTATTTTTTATTTCCAATCTCACAGGTTATAACTAATTTATGGAAAAGATATATTGTGAATGTTATAATAACCATGAGTTTGATCCAGTGGCTGATTGAAGAGAGAGGGGCGTTGGGGATGTCCCCATCCCATCATCTGTCAAAAAGCTGATAAATCATCCTATATAAGCATACTGCCATCCTCGAAATTATATTACCCAATTTACAAATAGATATATTTCCATATATTTCATTTGTAGTGATTAGACACGCAGCAGCTTGCTCAATTCGAGATGTTGCAATTTAATGAATAATAATCGCCGGCAACGTGGATACATTAATCTGACAACGTACGAGTAAATGCTTCCTATGCCAGTGAGAACTGATGAAATCTAAACAATGATCAGCAAAACTCTGGGCTGTGAAATATAAATTGAGAGTGAATATCTACCGTGAACATTTTGAAGCACTAAGTTAGATTTGAACATTCCGTTTATTTAAAACTTAATCATAACAATCTAATGAATCACTTCACTGCATCTACATAATGTTCCATGTGGAGATACTAGCATGTTGGATATGCTTCTACGGATGATCTGACCAAAAACATATCCTGATCAAGTTACAGGATCAAACTCCGACTTTGAAAATGTCTTTTAAATAGATCTACATTTGTTTTGAATACCACTGATAAACACCGTTGGAAATAGGTAAAATAGGTAGATATTTATTGTTACTTTTGATGTAAAATTACAGATGTGAGATTCAGGTTAGAAGGAAGAGAATTGGTCGGAGTGGGGGCATTTATCGTTAAGGCAGCACAAAAAGCTGCGAAAGAACTTGGTCTCCAATATCGCATCAGTCGAGGAGGCCAACTAGAGAGCAACTTCGAGTTTCAATATTCTCGTCTGAAAGACCAGATAAATGCCGCAGAGCAAGATCTTATGCTCAGGCTTGCCAAACAGGCTGACCTTTGGCTACCTAAGATCACCCGGGCTTATATCCGGGACCGAGGGATTTATTACAGCTTGCCAAGATGACGTAATCAACGTCTTGGTCTATCGCCGCAACGTGATGGGTATGCAGGTCCCTGATGTCAGCTGCAGGACCTGTCGAAAGGTGCCTGAGACGCTTTGACACCTGCTGCCGGCATGTCTGGCAAAATCGGCCTTAAAGTACACCCATCGCCATAATACGGCCCTACGGATATCATCTAAGGCATTCGTACGGCATAGACCAAGAGCCGGTGCCACCTCACATGCTAGGAGATATTGAGTCCGTTGTGGGAAACGAAAAATGCCCGTTTTCGACCGTACAAGCAAATAGATCTGACGTTTTCCTCCTCGATAAACAAACAAAAATTATGTATGTCATCGAATTCTCTGTTCCGGTAAGGAAGAACATAGTCTTGAAAGAGGAAAAAAAAAGTATCAAGATCTCCTGTTAGAGCTCCGCATGCTATACCCACAAGCCACAAGGTCGTATTAGTGATTCTGATTTTCGGGGTTCGCTGCGTTCGAACTTGAAGATCATTCTGGCCTGTAAGAACTCGGCGCAGATCTTGATAGACCAGATGCAGAAGGCAGTCATTCTGGGTTCAATAAGGTTTACTTACGGCATATGATTTTGAAACCTGAAGCTACTCAACAACTGGTGGGAAGGAGTAGCTTCGATGTTTTCGTTTTTGCCCCGCGATTGCTGCGATGTTGTCGGAGAGCGTAGCAGCTACTTGTTAATCAAACTGAAGTTACGTTTCCGAGTTCTTGAGGCGGGTTAATACTTCCATAGGTTCATGATTATTGATCACTCCTGGCTGATTTTTATGGTCAGTCCTCATGCAGTTCGGTAATGCTCGGCTAGCTGTCGTAATCCTCCATTCGCCAGGGTTATTTTCCAAGATTTTGATAGTTCTTGGGTATCATCTTGTGTATTGAGATTGTGAGGCCTCTTATCTATCTCTCCAGCTTCTATGGTTTTCCTGGTTTTGTAGTTTCCGTTGTCTAGTATCCTGGTGTTGTTAAAATCTATATAGTTTCCTGTTGTCTTCACGTACTCAGCTGAGGACGATGTAGTCTGCTTTTCTCGTACAGCGTTCATATGCACCTCTTGTGGGTGAGAAAAGCAAATTTCATCTATGTTATGATTTTTAACATCAATTTGATAATGAGCCATATATACCTCATGAAACCTTACATTACGTTACCGTACACGCTACCGATCAGAAATGTTGCTGTAGTTTTTATTAATTTCCAATACGATATATAGATTAAACATAATTTTATAATGTATCAGTCATTATTTGAGATCATTTTCTTTTTTCTGTTGTTTTCTTTCAAATAAATTCAACCTTGAAGCATTTCCAAAAGAAATATCTAAAGGATTTTTTAGACTCATCTTAGAAATGCGATAATATTAGTGTATTAGGTATGCAATTCATTAGAAATATATTATATATAAATTCTCGAGAAATAGGTCACATTAACACTCATGCTTCATATTCTCTTGTCTTTACGTATGTTTCGGTCTCACGACCATCATCAGAAGACTTATTATGTCTAAAACTGGATATCTTAAAACTAACTGTATTACACAAAGCATCCTTATCGCACCAATTTCAATCAAAATGCCCACGTCGCCGAAACGAACAGAAACACGAATAATCGGAATTGCAACACCTCAATGCTATGAGTATGATATATCAAGAATCCACTGTTAAGGAGAACTTTTAATAAATGCGTGTTCATGTCAACAAAGTCTATGAACGACTAGAAACGAGACCATTAAGTTTAAGTATTAACTTTCAAACCAGATGTTAGATTTATGAGCTAATAGAAAAAAATTTGTCAGTTAGTTTTTATTTAATTAAGTTAGTATGCTGATCAAATCTACAGAAATATTGAAGTAAGTAGAGAGATGTAAAAAATAGAATAGCATCTTAGGTACTTAATCAACATAGGAAAGCAAATTTCATCTATTTCATGATTCTAATTATAGGTGGGATGAAAATGATTCTATACTTTGTTTTTCCATAGAAAAATATGTATTGTCTTCACTATTAGACCTGAGTTCGCATTTTAGGATTTATCTGAAGAAATTGTGTATTACAGATTGTCAAAACTATTTTAATCTAGTCGACGTGGACAGCATCACGCGCTGCTCGGTCCGTGCAACACTTTGTGCTACCGTATGATTCTAAGTACCTCTAATGTGGGAGCATAACATCAAAACAACTTGATTAAACTTACACCTAATGCGAAATTCCAGACCGGTAAGCAGAATTAAATATTTCGCGGTTCAGTGCGCCAGAAAGGAATGTTGATGTATACAATCATATAAAACTATGTAGAATGTTGTGTCAAATCAAGATATTATCCTAGTTTTTCCACTATTTCAAGAACGTTGTAATTTATATTACATTGAATTCACATCGTAAAATTATGAACATTCAAACCCAAATTTACTAATGAAAAATTGCTGCAATAACAACACTAAAACAAAAGTTTTATTTATTTTTTAGAACTTCCTGTTTAAACGGGGTTGCCAGACGTAAACTGAGTCCTAAGTTGCATCCCATTCGCTTTTATTAATGTAAGAAACCTGTCTTCTAATGGTTCCATTTGAAATTTTCCCAACAAATATATAATTTCAATTGAGCTCATTGAAACAACACGAAATTATTTCTAAAATTCCATGAACTGTGTGTGACCATGCTGTATGTGTCGGTGTTAGAGCCGAACTACCTTTATTTATTTGAACTGTTTTTATTACTACTATTCTTTTACTTTTTCCTTCAACAGTTTATGCAGGAACAATTACAATACTTTTGAGAGACCGAAATTTGAATACTTCTTTTTTTGATCCTGCTGGTGGAGGAGACCTCATTCTATATTACACTTATTTTGATTTTTTGGACACCCTGAAGTATATATTTCAATTCTTCCAGGATTTGGGATAATTTCTCATATTATTAGTCAAGAAAGAAATAATTTAAGCCTTAGAATTAAATTCACCTTTAAATTTGCAATTTAAAATCATTTTTAAATATAAGACTATTTGCTAAAGAGATTTTTATCTATAAATTTACAATTTAGTGTCTATTTTCAGCCATTTTATCGAGTAAGTGACTATTATCTACAAATCATAAAAATATTGGAAATTTATGTTTTATTTGGTTTATGGGCTGGAATTTTAGGAACTTCCTTAAGATTAATAATTCATTTACAGTTAGGTAATACTATACAATTCATTGGAAGTGATCAAATTTTCAATGTACTTGTAACTGCTCATGCTTTTGTAATAATTTTTTTTCATAGTTTTACCTATGATAATAATTGGAGTATTTGAAAATGTGTTTCAGTTTGAAATTTTCTTAACAATACATAATTTTAATTAAACTCATTGAAACAATATTGAATTATTTATAAAATTCCTACCTTTGAAGATAAGTTAATGGAAAATGTCCCTTAATTGTACTCCTTTAAGGGGAGTTTTTACATTCATTATTTTCCACCAATACAATATAACATTTATAAGCTAGGCTGTGAATTCGGAATGCTCTATATATGAGCCAACTTGTAGTAGAGCCTGTCTAACATATTCATTGAATATCTTAAGTGCTACTTCAACATTTTGATATTCCAAATTTGTATGATAGAGTGTTTTCAAATTCGAATAATATCAAATTTTTTATGATTTTATTAAAGCCTAAAATAAGGAAATGTTCTTGTCTCTGGAGTCAATCTTGGGATACTGCATGATTTGATTTGGGTTTTCATTTCATCGAATCATTTCTTATACTAGTTATAATAAGCAAAAATCCGCAATGTTTCAAGGAAGCACATGTCGATAAATTGCCAATAGAATGGATATCTGATAGACAAGTTTGGATGACAACAGAGATGAGGAATTTTTGGTTGAAAAACTTTGATAAAGAAATAATCACCTAGGGTAGATAAGTTCTTGTATTCTTAGATAACTCTACTTACCATCACCCAAAAATAGAATTGGTAAAAGATGGAATTGTTTCACTACCTTCCAACCCTAGGGATCAAGGGATAATACAAAATTCTAAAATAAAATATAGAAAATTCTTGATTAGAAGGCTTTTGACTTTTACGAATAACGAAGATAATTTTGAAAGAGCTGAAAAAAGCATAGATATGTCAAGTGCTATGGTGTAGATAGTAGCAGCATGGAAAAATGTTTCATCTGCGACTATAAAAAATGTTTTGAAAAGGCTGGATCTATGGAAATGATCCGAGAAGATGAGGGTTTTGAAGAAAGAGATGACATTCCACTCAGTCAGTTGTCCTTCCTCTTAAGAAATATGCCAGGAAATCTAGAGCTGAGAAAATATCTCTAAATCGATTCAGAACTCTAAACAGAGAACCCAAAGAAAGCAAAACCGACCTTATTGCAGTTGAAAAATGGGAACGTGACCAAGACGAAGAGATTTTGTATTTATTTGTGCAAAATATGAGTGCAGTTTGTGAAAAACTGAAGGACATACGACATTTTTTATTCACAAAAAACAATGGCGATTTGGCCATTGATATTTCCCAAATCCTAATGAAATGTGAGAATGAAGTAACAAAAACCAAAATATACAGTTTTTTCACAAAGTGTGAAATTTAATTATTCAAAAGTGGTTTTGTATTCGAGTTACACCACATTATGTTGACAAAAATATGTATATATATGTGCATATGTACATAGTATATATAATTGTTGTAATTTCTTTCACATAATCCAAGAAAATAACAAGATTGAAGGATTTTTCAGAGATATTTGAACTAATATAAAGTATACCTAATCGATTTTGCATTAAGTTGGAGTTGGAGTCTGCTGTCTCGACTTTTATTGAAGTAGGGTCTAAATTGAAGGAATTGACTATTGCAGAATATTTGCCGACAGGCAAATTTGCAATAGACAAAGAAACGGTGAAACTGGCAATTACATCTAATGAAATGGATATAGGACCACGAAAATTCACACAAATTATACGAGAAAAACTATTCATGTTACAAATTACAATAAAGTGGATATTGATCCAAAGACTACAAACATCATGAGATGTTTCCCATCATTACTCTTTCCTGTAATTGTAGGATATTTGTTCTGTTGGCGCCTTGACTCATTGGTAAGGTATAACAAACATATGGCCCGAGTTCTCCAATTTTCTCGAAAGGTCTCGTAGCCTAAATGTATCTATATTGAGTAGCAGTATTTATCGTATTTGTGAACATCATATTAATGAATCTAAAAATATGTCATGTAAACCATTTATGAAGATTCTGAATAGGAGATAAACTAATAATCTAGTTTTATCGATAACATTTGAGCTCGAGCAGAGGATCTAACAAATTGGAAAGCAAAACATCTTACCATCTTGTTCTTTCTAATTTCCTTTAACTCAACGGAAACTAATGATAGTAATCATTAAAAATATAGTGGATGTTTTTGATAAATACGCTTCCATCATACACGCGCATGAAATAAATATCTACAAAAAGGAACTATTTGTCGAGGAACAGTTGAGAACAATTATTGGGATTCATTAGAAATATCTCTTGAACGAAGCATACTTCTTTGATGGTATGAAATTGATAGAAATGCATATATTTAGTGCATTTTTACAGTTGAATTTGACTACAATCAAACATGCACATTAATACTATTGATAAGAAATAATCATCCTTATCAACTAAAAATACTAATAAAGTACTGAGAACCTTTCGGCTACCAAGTAATCAGAGTAAACTAAATTATAAATCAAAATGTGCCTGTTTGAATACCATTTGGGGATAACAATGGGAACAATGGGTTACTCTCAGCTGAAGATGAATCGGAATTTAGTCGAGGAAATAAAGCATTCCACATTCCAAACCCGGCGCAGTTGAATGGTTTGAGATGCGGTTTTCTGCACTCGATTCAGAAAGTGATTTAGAAAATTTGTCCGGTATTTTTTTTTGCGGAAAAAATTTATATTGCATTTGTACAGTCAAAAAATGAACTTTTCTGAGTGCACTTTTTGAGGTGAATAAAAAAACGGACTCGAATTGGTTGCTCGGGCGTTTTTGGGGTCGCTGAACACGAATATGCTATCAAAACAATTCCCTGGGATCCCCTTGGACCTTCTCCGGGATATCGATTTAATGAATAAAAAAAATTAGTTTTAATGTTTGTTAACTGTTCGAGAGGTTATACTGGGTGTCCCATTTTAATCCGCCAGTAGCGATAATTCTGAAGCAGTGCATTGAAGCAGAAAGTGTTCGAGATAAAAAATTAACGGTTATGAGGGGGACATCTGATGCCGTCGACTTTGCCCCCAGCCCCCCGGGGGCGGCGAGAACAGGGGGCAACTTTCAAATCTCAAATAGAAACCCCTATTTTGTATTGCAGATTCGGATAGAGCGTTAAAAAGTAGGTAAATTTTATCCGGGTTGTTTTCCACAATTGATGATAGATGGCGCTGCAAACGTGAAAATGTGTTTTTTTATAAATTAAAAGCAAGATTTTTTCCTTTGGGGTTACCTGAAAGACGTCGTCTTCCGCGATCCTCCAACCACGCGCGAGAACATGATGGAGCGAATTACTAATGCCTGTCATGAAATTTCTCCAAACACGTTGCGGGCGTGCGTGGAGAATTTCGCTAAACGTGTACGATTGTGTCGATACCATCATGGACACAATTTTGAGCAGTACATGTGAATTGTAATGGCGACGGACTCACACACACGCAACACGTACACTCACATGCCCATGCAACACACGAACAACCACACAGACACACAAACAGATTTTGACGTTTTCAGCGCTATCTATTACCAAATTTTAAAAACACCCCGAATAAAATTGACCTATTCTTTAACACTATCCGAATCTGCAATACAAAATAGGGGTTTCCATTTAAGATTTGAAAGTTTCCCCCTGTTCCCGCCACCCCCGGGGGGCTGGGGGGGCAAAGTTGACGGCATCATATGTCCCCCTCATAACCGTTAACTTTTTATTCGGAATAATTTTTGCTTCAATGCACTGCTTCAGAATTATCGCTACTGGCGGATTAAAATGGGACATCCAGTATAAAGGTTGCTAGTGATGATTACGACGTGAAAAAACTCTTCTGCAATACCTGGTGAACTCTGAGCCAGGGTGACCACGTCATCTTCCAGGAATTCGTTAATTTTTCTCAATTAAATGTAACAAATTCTAGCCCTCGGTGACTTTCAAAGTCACCGATCACGACTATGACATTCACAATTTTCTGCAAATTACATGGGGGTATTTTCGGGAACATTGTGAGTATCAAAATCGTGATCGGCGACAATAAAAACCCCCGAAGGCTATAATTTATTGCATTTAATCAAGAAAAATTCCTAGGAGTTGAAAACCTCCGAGAGCCAGAATTTGTTACCTTTTATGAAGAAAAATTAACAAATTCCTAGGAGATGATGTTGATACAAAGAGCTCCAGGAACGCGGGAACACGCCAAGGTAATTTGCAGAACATTGTGAGTGTCATAGTCGTGATCGGCGACTTTGAAAACCCCCGAGAGCGAGAAATTGTTAGCATTTGTTAAGAAAAATTGACAAATTCCTAGAAGATAACGTAGATACAGAGGGCTCCAGGGACCCGGAAACACCCCCAGGTATTTTGCAGAACATTGCGAGTGTCCTAGTCGTGATCTGCGACTTGGAAACCCCCGAGAGCTGGAATTTGTTACATTTAATTCAGAAAAATTAACAAATTCCTAGAATATGACGTGGTTATCCGGACTCAGGGTACACCAGGTATTGCAGAAGAGTTTTTTTCACGTCGTAATCATCACTAGCAACCTTTATATCAGCTGTTGAACAGTTAACAAACATTAAAAATAATTTTTAATTCATTTCATCTATATCCCGGGGGAGGTCCGAGGGGACCTCAGGGAATTTTCTTAATAGAATATTCGTGTTCAGCGACTCCAAAAACTCCCGAGAAACCAATTCGAGTCCGTTTTTTTATTCACCTCAAAAAGTGCACTCGGAAAATGCATTTTTTGGCTGTAGAAATGCAATACATTTTTTCCGCAAAAAAATACCGGACAAATTTCCTAAATCACTTTCTGTATCGAATGCAGGAAACCGCATCTCAGTTCATTCAACTGCACAAAGTTTGGAAGGTTTGGTCTATTTTAGTGCTTTATTTCCTCGACTAATTTGATAAATTGATTTTTCGCTCATACATTTCCATCCCTTCTAAATTACCTAGACACTCGTATTTGTCTGTACTGTGTTTTAAATGTGATGATCTTTCTTGAGAAATGGTGTGACCTGTATTCAAAATGTGTTCGGCTACCGCTGATTTTTCACAACTGTTTTTCTTTATATGTCCAAAATGTTCCTCATAACGAGTTAAAATGTTCCTTCTAGTTTGACCCACATAGCATTTTGAACACGAACTTGTCGAAATCGGAAACTTTATCAAATGTGTCGCCTAAACGGTGTTTTGGCTTGTTCTTCCATCTATAAACTGGTCGTATTTAGAAAAGAAATTATGGAATTTATTAATTACTGGAGAATGAATTTTATTGACATATTTGAAGGTAATAGATCTAATTTAGTTAGTTGACTAGTCTTTTTGCTTAGAAATTAAATTATTGATCAAAGATTTGTGGTAACCAATGTCCAACGCAATTTGCTGAAGTTTCTAAGCTTCTTGTTACAATTTTGCTGGCTCAACGAGACGATCAATAATCTATGACTATTAAACGAAGCTATTTTATATCTAAATGGTGTAGCTGAATCTGCCGGGGTATAGATATTTGTTTGAGTGTGAACTCTTTTATAGTTTATTATGCACATTAGTAGCTTACATTTTAGAACTTCTCAAATTAAAATAAATTCTTCATAAAATTAAGTTTAATAGCAATAAATCTAGGCACTACTAACAAAAACAATTACCACAGGTAGATTTTCTTGGATTGTTCATTTTGACCATTTACTCTCGATCATTATTAGACCAAATTAGTAAAATAATAGCTAAAAACTTTTTCCATGGTGTAAAGAAGAATAGTTGGCTAAGCCAGTTATTATTCTTTAACTCTATGAAATTATTCACAATTTGTCAACACTGCAGCCAATAAAACGCCCCCTTTGCACTTCTTCACCAAACACTAGGCCTACATTACGTGATGCCATACCTTTTTTGAAATTGAGAACTGTGGTCTTGTAATATAAGAAGTCTTGAATATATTCTGAGAAAATATCATGGAAATACACCATACCTTTATATCCATAGGGTTGAGTTAAGATATTTATGACAATAGCTTACAAGCACAAATTCAATGTTATATCAAATATAGATGTTCGGATTGAACCTTGATATAATCATGTAATTATAGCCTAATGAAAATTGTTAATTAGTTCAGAAGAACTAGATAACAATGATTACACTACAACGAATTCCGTCAATAATGCTGCCGTTCATCTTAAATCAAGGGTATAATTTCCTGTGAGCATTCCATCGTTTTGATTTGTAATTTCATAACAGCACTTTCAATTTAATTATTGGGCTCTTGTTGAAATAACAATCAAACTTCCTCTCGTTAGATGATTACAAATATTTATTATTTAATGGAATGTTGGCGAATTGTTTGAAATTAATTTGTCATAAATCGCTCCGAAGAATCTGATGGGGCTGAGTTTTGTAGACGAACGTTATTTGATATTGACATTGTATGACTTCATTTTAGCATTGTAGTCTACCATACTTCGACACATTGTCATATAACTCGATTCAGCTACTAATTAGACTTTATTCAATGAGAGGACACAAATAGAAGGAAACAAAAGGGGCAGGTAATAAAATGTTCAGTATTGAATGAATGCTTCTAGCATTGACTATTTTATCCAACGACTGATTTGTTATTTTGATATTCATTTCAGTTTCCTCAATCAAGATAAGGCAACTTTTTTGGAATTTGAATGGAGGGGTCCGTTACTTTGTGATATTCCATTTTTACAGATAAAAACAAGAAATTTTACTTTGTTCACCCTTTCATACAAGCTTGGTTTGTTCTCTTCCACATGGAAGATAGCTAGAGTCCAACGAATTCCAAAAAAAGGAAAGAAGACACTTCCTAATAATTATAGACCCATTCATTGCACTATTACCTGTGATGGAGAAAGCAATGATTATCGAGCTCATCCAATATCTAGAGAGCATCAAAATAGTGAATGACCGGCAGAGATCAACAAGAGACCTGCTTGCCTACGTAACATACATATGGCAGACATTTATCAAAAAACATGGAAAATCCCTAGCTGTATCATTGGGTATCTCCAAAGCATTTGATCGAGTATGGAGCAAAGGATTCTGCGTAATCGGATATGCGGATGACATCGTCATTATAGTACAAGGGAAGTTCGGGAGCACTATAGCATATCTGATGCAGCACGCACTGAACACCGTGGAAAAATGGTGCAACAAGGAAGGACTCAAAGTAAATCCTTCGAAAATATTCATTGTACCCTTCACAAAGAGGAAGGACATTGGAAACATACAAGACTTAGTTTTGTATCGAAAAAATATACAGATGACGGACACGGTGAAGTACCTTGGGGTAAGCCTAGATAAAAGGCTGACTTTTGGGAAGCATCTGGAGAAAACCACTAACAAAGCGTAATGACCAAATATTGAATGAATCAAGAGAATACAATGCATTTGTCGAGGGTTTTTTTTTCGTCTAAATATGACTAAATATGAATTTTAATATATTATTCTGGATCATTTTAAGATTTTGCGAAGATAAATCTCTCAATTGCTTTTGTAAAGCAAAATAGTTTGTAATTTCCCGCCATAATGGGTCAAAATTGTTATAATACCTACATCATCAGAATCTTGAAACATAAAAATGTTTTCGTTCAAATCTTTTCCTGCTAGTATTTATGATGTTCCTTTGATGGATTGCTTAAAATAATTATTGACCAACCCGGGGACTATTGAGGGTAATGATCACAACCAGCAACCTCAAAAGAACCTCCTTCACAAGTTTCATCCCATTCCAAAAGATAATTTCACTAATTCCTTGGAGGTGACGTTAATACCAGGATGCACTGAGCCCCAGGGACGTCATAGTTTATATCTGGCACAGGAATCGTGATCATCGACCCCGAAAATCCCCGAGAGACGATTTTGGTTGCGTTTGTTTCTGAGCATATTAAGAAACTGTCCCGGGAGATGACCTCTGTAATCATGGTATCCTGACCACCAGGTGACTATTGAGGGTCTTGGTCATGACCTGGAACCACAAGAGAACTTCCCTAACAAGTTCCATTGCAGAAGATATTTTCACGAATTTCCTGAAGACGACGTGGGTACCAGTATGCCCTGGCACCCATGTGTGTGCCCAATAGCCCGCGAGTAAGAAGTTCTGGCACATTCCGGCTATATTTGGTCACTTTTTTTCACATTGAATTTTAGCTCCTGAAAGTGCTTCCAAAAAAAATCATTTTCCTTCGTAGAAATGCTTAAATTTATGTCATCAGAGTATCCTGACCACCAGGTGACTATTGAGGGTCATGGTCATGTCCGACAAGAGAACCTCCCTAACAAGTGTCACTCCATTGCAGAAGATACTTTCACGAATATCCTGGAGACGACGTGGGTACCAGGATGCCCTGGCCCCATCCAGTCCGACTTCAGAATAATGATCAGTGACCTCAAAACCATCAAGTATAAAAATAATGGCCTATTTCGGCTATATTTGGGCACTTTTTATCACATTGAATTTTAGCTCCTGAAAGTGCTTCCAAAAAGATGTATTTTCATTTGTAGAAACGCTTAAATATATCCGAACAAAAACAAACTGATAATTTTTTTTATATCACTTTTAGAATCGGTTAAAAAAGCGTCAAAATCGGTTCAGTTGCTTTTTTATTCTTTACTTTGGCATTTTTTCGGCTTTATTTCTTCGACTATAATAAGCACATTTGGAAGCAGTCTGTCCCTGGAAGGCACAGTGAATATGTAATAGTCAAGCGTAATGAACGTGCATAAAGCACGAAACGTATTAGAGAGTTGTGAACCTCAAGGTAACCCCAGCGAGACTGAAAATGTCGGTCACCTCAACCGTATCTTTACATCTAGATCTCGGTCACCTTTTTGTTCACGCTGAAATGCACAGACGTTGCGTATCTTTATAACTCTGTCAATCAATACCTGAAGCCATCTAATATTTTGAACTTCTCAAGAGGTTTTGGATTGAAAGAGATGCTATAATCGCCCTGAACACCTTGAATGGCAGCAGAAGAGGATACAATAAATCTCTTAAAGATCACAGTGTGCAAATATCCCTAACATATACAATGAAATACTGCCAGAAAATGCTGCCTCAATTGCTGCACCTGTCAAAATCAAAAATGACTCATTTGGTTCTCTGCACAAATTTTTGTATATCGTTATGTCACCACCTTCACGAAACACAAATCTCAATTGAAAATATATGTTGTAAAATTTTTGTGATGTTTAATTTTTTGAGGTTTTCAGTTTTATGTTTGTGTAACGTATTTTTATTGTTGACTCAAGTCTACATTTTAGTAAATCATTGACATGTATGGTTTTTTAAATAGATTGATCATCAATTTACGAGCATTCTTATTTAAAACGGACTTATAATTTTTTTTTAATGTTCGGAAAAGCTTTTGCGGATAAGAGTTGATGTACTCTATGTGCTGCATTAGATTCGACACATTGGATTACGACTCAAATTGTAACTTTTCCTACGGAAAAGTGGGTTGATTCAGTAAGAAATACACTTCGTTGCATTCGAGAGAAAATCTCGAGTTAACTTATTCGGAGTACGAAATCCGCCCTCATTCTACTTTCATACTTTTTATCGTTACAAATTAGTCGCATTAGCTTACAATCAACATAATTGCGAAATTTTGCTTTGATTCCGCTCAACACCCCAGTGATTGACGCATGAAAAAGGTGTAAAAAGTGTTTTTAACTTTCAGAAGTAATGATATATTTTTAAAATACACGTATTTTACATGAAAATTCTTAACATTCAAAGATATTAATATTTGTTGGAACCACATACTTCAGTCTATTTCTCATGTCTGGACTTGCAGCTCAATCAATCTATCAATCAAAACGGGGGCGGTCAAGTCCGGACCACTTAGATCGCTTGATTGAGTCCATTGTGCACCCCTTGATACAAGAATCAGTCCAGCAAGCCTAAGGCAGTACCGAATGCTAAGATGTTGCATGATATCTATTATAGCTTCAAGCGGCATATGTGTGCTGCCGAGATGTTGTAGCCTAAGAAGTCAGTGCTGGACATTCTGCTAGAATGTGAGAGGCAGTATCGCCCGCCTCTTCACATCTACTACAAGTTGGGTCTTCAACAATGCCCATTGTGTGTGGATGTTTTTTCACAGATGACCTGTGAGGAGTCCTGTCACCAGTTCCAGGCCTCTCCTGCTCATAGAGAGTAGGGTTTTGAAGAGTATAGGCGAAAACTCCCTAATGTGGAGCTTCGCCTGCCTTATGCCGGAGGCACCACGCCAGACCAAGAGCTTGAATTGGCCAATTTTGTCGATTTCACCACCCCTAAGATGGATTGCAAATAAATCCGAGTACGGATTCCTGATCAGCGACCCAAAAAACCTCCTTGGTGCCAAAAACACGTTAATTGCAAAATAACATATTAGGGGTGCGAAATTGGCCAATTTTGTCGATTTGACCACCCCTACGATGGATTGCAAGTAGATTTGGCTACGGATTCGTGTTCATTGACTCAAAAAACCCCCTTGGTGCACTTGAAATGACAAAAACACGTAAATTGCAAAATAAATTATTAAGGGTGGGTGGGGTTGGTGTTCCCAAGAGATTTTAGGATGTATGAATGCTCCTGAGAACCTCCTGAAGTTAATGCAAAAAATTTTTTTGATTCGAACTTACATGTTTTTTTTATTATACCTAAAATTTCTGTTTACAGTCTGGACTATATGATTAGCTAGAAAATAATGTTGTGCTAACGCAGTTTTTTCAGATTTAGTTCTATACTTCTCTTGGCAGTCATATTGGTGCTGTTTAAGTCTGTCACTCAATTTTTGTTTTGTTTGTCCTATATACTGTTTGCCACAGTCACACGGTAGAGTAGGTAATAATCGACTGGTGTTTTTTTAAAGCATAGAGAACAATGTAGATACTGTTTTTATATTATAAAACGCTAATGAAAATTCATCACTTTGGAAAAAAAATGTTTGTTTGATGAATCAGGAATAAAAAGCATTTTTAAGAACTTTTTCCTTGTTTGGTAATATTATGTTCCGAGGTGAGTTGGTTGAAAGATTATGGGGTTTCTGAATTATTAATGGAGTGGTTGATTCAGAAGATGAGAATTTTGTTTCTTATTATACTAATTTAAATCAACACCTTAATCGCACTGTCATAACCACGCTGGTAGTAGCGAGAGGTCCACAGAGTTTGACTTGATGCTGCAATTCTTAATTAATTTCATCAAGTATTTTCCAGCTTAATGTTTTTATGTTTTCATTTGTCATATACGTAATTTCAACATTTTAGCAATGATGTTATATCTGGAAGGTCACCTCCAGATTATTCCAGTTATTTCAGTTGTCTTTACAAACATTCAAATTGTAAACTTGTGAATACTGTTATTACATAATATTATGAATAATACTCTAATTTAGTTTGAAGTGCCAATTATTATTTGGATACAATATTTTGAGCCTGAAAAAGACCAAGAAAAAAAATATGGTCGGAACGTCGGTGAACAGATAACAACGTCTTCTTTTTGCTGTTCTATTCCCGATAGTTTTCCTATTATTTATTTTTTTATTAAGCTATTGCATAGCTTTTATCGCGAGCTTTGAGCGCGGCGACCGAATCAAGAAATTCCGTAACGAAAATAACCTAACACCCCCACTCCGCCTACCATGTAGCTCGGCCGAGCGTTCGCTTAACGTGTATGTATATGGTACGACTGTACGAAGCTCGCACGGATCGAGACGAGCGGCTCCGAAATCGGACGAATACGTAAGCAGCTGTTTGTGAGAAAGTATATAGGTGTATAGGTATCTATCATATCTTTATAATGCCACACTCACCGCATGTGCGCCCCGTACGTATACATGTAGGTATATATACTGTTGTAGATACTGTTCCAAAAGGTGGGGTAGCTATTTACCAGAATAATAATAATGTTACTAATATTATGACTCCGAATATTGAAATAAATATTGCACACGTTAGCGATGTTAATGTTAGGCGCTCATTTGTTGGAGATTTTGTGCGTGCTTATGCAAACTTAGAAATGGCCTACACATAGTCATGGTAGCAATTTACATTTCTCCGAATCCAAACTTGGACGAGGTAGAGCATTTTATTCATCGCACTTTACTGGAGTACACTGAAGAAGGGTCCAAAATACTTGGTACAAATGGTAATACTTATCTTGGCTGGCGATTTCAACATCAAGTTCGCTGATAAAAAATCAGAGCGGTTGACAACTTTTCTTTCGGAAAAATTGAATTTGAAAATGAATAATGATCCACAAGAATCCAAAACAAAATATGAGACCACCATTGACGCGGTATTTTCCAGATATTTAGAGGATATTAAGTCTCAAACTTATCTTTCTTATTTCAGTTATCATAAACCTATAGTTTCAATGATAAAAACTCCTGAATAACCTACATGTATTGTAAGATAATAAAAATATTTTAAACGATATTAACTTCTCATTTATTCAATAAAAGAAAGAAAAAAATTTGTTTTCTTATCGGTCACCACGCTCAAAAAGTGTAACTTGAATTATTATCAAAGAAAAAAAACTACTGCATAAATAAAAAATAAATAAATAATTATAATTGCATAAGTTGATAAAAAATGCTATGCAATAGCTTTACCGCGGCAGTCCCCGAGTGCCACACGTATTTTTTTTTATTTCAGAAGAACAAACAGGTTACAATCACTTATAAACCAATTACATGTTCTGGAGTTATATAAAAGCCGTCCAATAATTAATGAGAACAAACTACATATAGTTTAAAGAAAAAACGAAAAAAAAGTAAGAAAAATCAAATACTCAATTAATACAACCAAACTAAGACTAATCCACAGTCCTACTACCGGCCCACAACTACTCCACCACTTCCTCGGCCATCGGAACCATCATATTCGCCCAGATCTGTCTGTTACTATCTAGAGCACCCGTCAACATATACACCACATTCATCAAAAATCACTCCTACCAACCCGAACCGCCTCCCGTTGAACTGCATTACTCAACTCAAACCTTGTCGAAACTGTCGCACGCTCACATTGAACAATCCACACTCCAGATATGCACATTGCTTATTATAAATCTTACACATTCTAGTGATAGGAGAATCGCTACGCGTAGGAGTCAAGAAAAGTACCTGTCTGTGACGTATTCTGCTGTCATAGCATATAGCATTTGCTTGATAAGGTCGAACTCCTGACAAATTGCTGAATAGGAACCAAATGGAGGGTATCTTTGATACTTTTTGAAGTACATATATTTAATAGCCAAATATTGAATCGTCTCATTCGCCTGTGAAGAAATGGATGTGGAAGGACTCCAAACAATAGAGGCATACTCCAGAATAGGTCGCACCAACGGAAAATAGAAATGCCTGAAAGTCACATATGTTCCAAACTCCCTCCCAACATGCGTGATGAAACCGAGTGATCTATAAGCTTTCGATGTAACGTACTGAATGTGATCACCAAAATCTCAACTGTGTGTCAAAAAACACACCCAAATCCTTCATTGATGTAACTCTCTTCAAATTCGACTTACCAATATGATACATGAAAAAGATGTTATTCTTACTTCTGGTATATGTCATTACGTTACATTTATCCAAGTTGAGAGGCAATTTGTTATCTATCGACCAGTTATAGATACTATTTAGGTCCTCCTATAGTTGGATGCATTTCGACAGAGTCGACACCGACTTGAAAACCTTAAAATCATCTGCATATGTCAGACTACTGTATTTAATCCTTTGAGGCAAATCGTTGATGAATAATATAAAGAAGAGGGGCACAAGGTTTGGGCCTTGGGGTACACCCGAAACTGTCTCGAAGGCAAACGAATTCACGCCAAGATATTTCACTGTCTGTAATCTCCCTTGTAAATATGATGAAAAGAAAAGTAGAGCAATTCTATCATATCCTAGTTGAGCTAATTTGGTCAGCAACAGATCATGATTTACCCTGTCCAATGCCTTCGAGAAATCCATGTATATTACATCAACCGAGTGCCCCTACATCAACTCGCTGTCTAAGAAATCAACCAGGGTTAATAAGTTAGTTTCTACTGATCGCTTTCTGAAAAAATCATGTTGTTCTGAGCAAATCAAATTTTTCACATTAAAATAAACCTTGTCATAAATGATGTGCTCAAAAATTGTTGTCAGTGCTAATTATAGTAAGTTAGTACTTTGTAATATTTGTTTGATGGAGCTACGGTGTTAGCGAAACTATAGTCACAAATATTTATTAAATAATTGAAAATCGAACTTTTAAGTTATTGTATTGTTATTGCTCCGAATGGATTCTCATTACGTAATAGCTGATTCTTTTCAACTTTCGAAACTTCTATCACAATAAAGCACCCTCGATTATGTGAACACCTGTCGAAACCAATGAATTCTTCTTATCAGGCAAATGTAGGACAGTTTTTTGTGTAGTTGTCAATATGATCGGTTCATTCAAATCGGAACAGAGAGTTCATCATAATAATAATAATACTGTAATTACCCCATTACATTCATTCGAATTTAATCGAACGTTGAAAAGTTGAAATGAAAGGCACTCAGATTTGAAAACATTTGCTCGCATGTTGATAAGTGGTGATAAAATTGAGGGCAACATAAAGCGCTTGGTTAGTCTAGTCTAGTTAACAGTGAGCGGTAAAGAACCCTGTGGTCTGCTACAACAACGACAATATACGTTTATATTATATCACAAGTTAAAAAGTAACTTCAAAGGTTAGTCCTGCTGGGTCATATTATACACACCTACATGCATTAGCCTCCCGTGTCTCTTGGAACAATCGTTTATGTTCTCGAAGTGGCACTATACATCTTTTATCATTCTATTTCATATTATCACTAATTAAAGAAGATATTATGATTCACATTCTATTCAATCACCACCAAGAAATATATTTTAATCTCTCAAAGCAGTCATTATTTTAGGAAAAATGCTTCTGTTAGCTTCCATGAAGCTTTGCCACATTCACCCATCTTCAATTCATGATAAATGAATATTTTTTTAATCCTGAAGTGCTCGTAGAAATTGTTATTCGTCAGAATGATTACGTCTTCATGATTGTTCCTTTTTCCCTCGTCTTTTACATCAGGCAAATTTAGGAATCACAAACAATTCTTAGAAGTACAGAATTATCCTAATTTACGGATAACAGTTGGTCGGCTGAAGACAAATCAGAACGGTTTTATTTCTCTGAAAAAACTATACCTGTTAATGTTGTTTTTATTGCACAGGGACAATATATAAACATAAATTCTGTTTTACTTTCGTTATTCGAATGTTACTCGTATTGTAAACACTATCATGACTGAAGTTTCATCAAATCGAGGACGGCCTAAACTTGCGTTTGAAGGCCACTTCTTCAGCTGTTCTAAGACTAATGCAGATGGAACAGTTGAATTTTGGCGGTGTGACAAGCGTGACTCCGACAATTACAAATGTAGACTACATACATCACCCAGGGATGAAGAACCTAAACTTTTGAATGAACACATACGTGGAAGCAATTCAGCAGCAGCAGAAGTAGCGAAAATTATGACTAAATTCAAGAAAAGGGTCATAGATTCATGAGATCCTCCGGCAGCAATTATGAATGAAGCAACGACAAATGCTACAGTTTCCACAAAAGATGAACAGCCATCAACTTCCACATTGGAGAAGCTTATAATAAGAAAAAGAAATAGCGTTATGGCAGCTCCAGTTGTACCTGCCAATCTCGCTACTATACTATATAATCCAGTCGATTACACATACTACGAATATCAGCCTGGGCTAAGAGGAATTTTTCACTATACATCTCGGGTAATGTAGACATGCAAAGAGTTTTAATTTTTGGACGTGGATCACATGAAACCTGGTCTGGAGAAATGAAAAAGGATATGTTAATGGAACCTTTCGAATTTCACCAATTATTTTTTCACAAATTTACGTCGTAATGGCTGAAAGAAGAGATTTTGTATTCCGGATACTTTTTTTGCCTCCTGTCAGACAAGCAAGAGACGACTTACCAGGAGATGTGGGCAGCAACAAAGAACATTTGGTCAAATTAAAATCCCGATTCCGTATAACTGATTTTGAACAAGCTGCTATTAATGCTAATCTTAGCTTTTTTCATCTCGTTAAAAATATGAAGAAGAAATTCGCCGATGTGGAAATCATATCACGATAACAGAGATGGAGATTTTGCTCTAGCAGCGAGAGAGATTATTGCTCTTGCTTTCGTGGCCGAAAATATTCTCCAGGAAACATTTGAAGAAAGACCGAGGACACTTCGGACGATCTTGTTCCTATTCTAAATTGGTTTTAAGACAATTATATGGGACGGCCAACTCGAAGAGAAGGAGGAAGACCAGCACTTTTTCCCCATGAGATATGAACTGTTCATGAAAGAACTTCAAACTGAGACAGTAGAACAAATAACCACATCGAGGCTACACATCGAAAAATGCAAATAGAGTGTGTTATATATTTTTTTAAATAGAAAAATACGATTGCCATTATGTTTCATTCAATGAATACTATAATTTGATTTGAATAACTGAAAAAGGATATCAAAAATACCACTCGAAAAGGAGCTAACACGTCCAAAAACAATTGAGTTCCTATCTGCACCACTCTGAAGTGATCGGTATTTTCAGATACATACGACCAATAGGAACGGGGCAATGGTTCCCACAGACCTTACGTACATACGCACGCACAGATGTCATGTCAAAAATAGCTTAGACTTATTCAGAAATGGCCAAAACGGATATGTCCGCGAAAATTCCCTCACAATAGAAAAATGAATCCTAATAGGAAGATGTTCGACAGGTCTGAAGCTTAACAATGGAGGGGTGACTGGATTGAGCTCGTCTAGTCCGCCTATCTGGAATATCTCGCGACGGAACAGCAGATGAGATTTCTGATGAACACCAACCATAGGAATATCTGTAAAAAAGAGAGATCGCCAACCTTTTTACGATGTCAATGAATTCGTGACTGAGACATCATTAATTAGACGAACATCTCTCTTCAAAGAATTCAAGAGCTTCAGCGTATGTTTGGGAGCCACATGTCAAACATGATAAACAGCTAAATTATTCTGTTATACAGGGTGTCCTCGAACTGCGTGGCTAAAATAAAACCGAAGATTCTTTGATTTGAAAAAAATTTGATGAGCCTTTTTACTTTTGCCTCAAGTGTCTTGTTTAGCCATGAGAGGGCTTCAAAGTTGCAAAAATAATTTTGTTTTTTCGGTATAACTTGAGAACGTGATGAAGGACTTTTACAATATTTGGCAGGTGAGTTACTGTTAATAATAGCCGTTTTTGAGAGTGGAGCATAGAGCCTTAGAGACCATAGAAATGGCTCAAACTTGAGGATGTAACGGGAAAAGTGTCCAAAACTTTTTTGTGGTCAACGTAATTCACTCGATATTTCTTATGTAGATAGCTTATCTAATTTGAAAACTTTTCTTACTCCTAGAAAATTTTGATAAAATCAACGGATTAGCTTGAAAAAAATAATTTTCGAGTCTCTGCAATTTTGGCTTACTAATTTTACTTGATTAAAATACCTTAGTTGCCTTTGCTTTTCTAATGTCATTTTGGCATTTGGATAATTTATTCTCAAAACTGTCAGTTTCTACTTTGCTTTCCGTAAAAATTTTATAAAATTATGGCTCAAAATTTCACTAACACTGAAATGGTTAATATCTCGGTAAAACACGAATAATAAAAACAATAGAAATGGGGAAACGGAGTGATTATTTAGGAAAAACAAATGCTAAATTAAAAGAAACAACAAAGCTTTTTGGGAAATCGCTAAGGCATCAATTGTTCGAAATGTTGCCCATTTTCCTGAATACACAAATTAATTCGTTTCAAGAAATTGAATTGAACTCTGGCTAGTACTTCAGGATCATTCTTCAATAAATCCGCTTCACGATAAATTCATTGCAACAATTCCTCCCGTGTTTACTGTAGCTGAATAAACTTTCGACTTCAAAGAGCCCCATAGAAAGAAGTCGCAGGGCGTCAAATCAGGGGAGCGGGCCGGCCAGTTCACTGGTGCATCGTGTCCTCTACCTATCCAGCGATCTGGATATTCCGCATTCAAATTTCGCCTCACAGCTAATGTGAAATGAGGAGGTGCCCCATCATGGATAAACCAGGCCACGACGAATGTGTAAGGGCAAGTCTTCCAACAGTTCAACTAGCCTTTGTTCCAAAAAGTTCAAGTAGTTCTCCCCGTTCAATCGATCGGGTATAACGGTAGGGCCAATAATAAAGTTATCCACAATTCCAACCCAAACATTGATTTTAGTTTGATTCTGAAAAAATATGTAACTTCCGTTTCATGAGGATTTTCATCAGCATAGAAATGTTCATTATGGAGGTTAAAAAGATCACATCTCGTGAAAGTATCTTCGTTCGTGAACAGAATCCTTCTACAAAAATTGGGGTTTGCGTTTTGTCTTTGGACAATAAGCCGATAGAAATCTAGCCGATGACCTGGATCCATGGGCAATAAGTCTTGAACTGTTTCAATATGATAGGGATACAACAGTTCTTCTTTCAGTACATTATGAACTAATGATTTTGAGGCTCCAATACGAAGTCCCAAACGTAGTGTGCTTATCCCAGGTCCAGTTTCAACCGCTTCCAGTATCGCTTCTTCGAGCTCTAACGTCCTTCTTGTCCGTCTGCGTCCAGTTTCTCTGCGATTTGCTTCAAATTTGACAGTTTCGCGAAGGTTTGCCGATTTGGAATTCTGCGATGCGGATATCTTTCCCTTCTCCGGCCATTGCAACGACAAAGTCCATAAATCAATAACATATCAACCATTTCAGTGTTAGTGAAATTTTGAGCCATAATTTTATAAAATTTTTACGGAAGGCAAAGTAAAAACTGACAGTTTTGAAAATAAATTCTTCAAATGCCAAAATGACATTAGAAAAGCAAAGGCAACTAAGGTATTTTAATCAAGTAAAATTAGTAAGCCAAAATTGCAGAGACTCGAAAATTAATTTTTTCAAGCTAATCCGTTGATTTTATCAAAACTTTCTGTGATTAAGTAAAGTTTTCAAATTAGATAAGCTATCTACATAAAAAATATCGAGTGAATTACATTGACCACAAAAAAGTTCTGGACACTTTTCCCGTTACATCCTCAAGTTTGAGCCATTTCTATGGTCTCTAAGGCTCTGTGCTCTACTCTCAAAAATGGCCATTATTGACAGTAACTCACCTGCTAAATATTGTAGAAGTTCTTCATCACGTTCTCAAGTTATACCGAAAAAACAAAATTATTTTTGCAATTTTGAAGCCCTCTACCGGGTAAACAAGACACTGAGGCAAAAGTAAAAAGGCTCATCAACTTTTTTTCGAATCAAAGAATCTTCGGTTTTATTTTGGCCACGCAGTTCGAGGACACCCTGTATATAGTAGTGGGTAGCCCCATATAATAATATGTGATACCAAAATAAGAATAGTTTTGTTTCATTGTAGGAAATGATTTGGAGTATAGGGAATTGTGAGGTCAGTAACGAAATATTTAACAATCAAATTTGTTTTCAATTTTCCTGATGTATAAATCCAAAAAATTAATGAAGTTTTCATCCTACATTTCAATTGTGAACTTAATATTTGGATGGTTTGTACTTATGAACTCTAGCGAAACACGATCTGCGAATTTTCAAATACATACGACCAATAGGAACTTTCCCAAAGATGTTACGCATGCTTAGACCTATTCACAAATGGTCTAAGCGGATATATCCACATATTTCTGGAAATTTGTCTTGGTCTGATTACAATACCTCCCTTACAATATATACTATGTATAGTGGTTCATATCATATCTTTCAAATAGGACACAGCGTATTAAAATAACCAGGGTAGGACTCATTGAAAAATCAGACATATTATATAATAATACAGGAGTACCTCAAGGCAGTATTGCAGGACCAATTCTATTCCTAACTTTTATAAATGATTTGTGTTATATAACAGAAATTTAAATGTAAATGAGAACATAACCATATTTGCGGATGATACAAATTTGGCTGTGGGAGCGGAAGATGAACAAAATCTCTCAATTGAAGGAACAGACACCTACACAAAGGCAAAAAACTGGTTTCAACAAAATAAACTTATTCTAAATGAAAATAAAACAAAAATGGTGATTTTTATTACAAGTCACAGTAGGAAAAACAAACGACAATTTATTAAATTGGAAGAACAAAACTTGGAAGTAAATCATCATACTAAATTCTTAGGCATCATACTAGACCGTTTGCTATGCAATTAGAATAACTGCAAAATACTTAAATGAACCAACATTAAGAACGCTATACCATGCCATCTTTGAATCTGTCATGCGATATGGACTTGTTTTGGGGAATATGCTCAACTGTAGAAAACATTTTCATTATCCAAAAAAGGTACTCCGAATCATATATGAGAGGGATTTTAGACAGTCATGCAGAGGACTTTTCAAAGAATCAAACACCAGACATGAAACCAGATCCATTAACATAAACTACCCTGAACATCGACTTTGTTTGACTGGAAAAAATCCGTCTTACATGTGTATAAGAATATTTAATTAGCTACCGAATACTATTAAATCAATAGGAAACCAGAATCTGTTCAAAACAAAAATAAAAAAATTGCTCCTAGATCTAGAACCGTACAATGTAGATGACTATATGAACCATATCTTCTGAAATATGCAATATTTTTGACGTCATTTCTTTTTTAGCTTTATGTATACATGTATATATGAGGTTATTTCAGAAATAAAGAAATATTATTATTATAGTGAGGGGAGTAAAAATGAAAGTATCAGTTACATTTGGACCTCAGTCTATAATCTGGAAAACGCGAGAACAACCTATAACATAGTTCTTCTCTGATAGCTTGCCTTTGCCCGCACATGTGCATGGAAAAGCTTTCCTTAGATTCTTCCCCTGTTTTCCTTTAAAGAGAGACATAATTCCAATTCAAATATAATGCTGTGTATTGTATGGGTGGATGCGCCGGTAAAATAATGACTAATAGAAAATCTGCATAAATACAGCTTGCATTCGAGCTATGATTTGTAGTTCTCATAATCGGTTTCCTCTACAGAAATCACAGTATCAGTGCTATGGAACAGGTATCCTATACTCACAGCACCTCCTAAAATAGAAGCCGCACAATGGTGAATGCGCCGGTGAGATGATGAATTGTGAAATTCTACTTTCCCTCGCTTTTCCATTCGAATTTGATGTTGAAATGTTGATGAACTGAATTGAATCTGGAGAAGGTTGAGTGAACATTTAAGGACACTAGCTTAATTGCAAGAAAATGTATTTCGTGAAATTTCTATGTCTATCGTCTATTCAAGTTCAAGATGGAGCGCATGGAAACAGTGACTAACGCGTGATCAGCACGAACGTTTCATCTCAATGATTAGTAAATTTGTAGTGTCCGCCCCACCACTGAATCGTATTAAGTTCTCATCCAGTGATTTCAAAAATTGATATTCAATAGTTCCGGATCGGTCCTGATATTATGAGCTGGTACACCATCTTCTTGAGAGAATTGATTTCTTGCCCATTAAATATACATTCTCCATAAATTCCTTTTTAATTTTCTTCTTAAAAATGTTGTAGTGCCGTTGACCATTAAAATAACAGATATTTTGAAGCACGATTGCCTCGTAGAGCACACCAAACACTAAAACCAAAGTGTCTCCGCGCAAGGATGGTATTTTGAGCATCTTCTGTGACTGAGTTAATATTTTTTTTAATTGCCTTACTATTATTACTTCAATAAATTCATATCAACTAAAACAGTTTGGTTTGTTTCAATTCAATAAATTTGTCTGAATGAGGCGAAATAACAATAAAACAACATTATGATGTTATATTCCTGAAAGAAGGGAAAATAGAGCTTTTATTTTAGCAAAGAATATATATTAGGTGCTCAATTCACGAAAAATTACGCAGTAATTCATTTTCCCAGCCAAAAATACTTGAAAGCGGAGAAATTAGGGTTATACTCTTAGTTGGATCATCCGGTACCTACTGTGATGAATCTGATGGCAATGAAGTATATTACTATTATGATTGTTCGCAATAAAAGGATACATTTGAAACTGCTCGGAAATCTTGCATTGTACAGATTGGCCAAGTTAATCCCAACAACTACACATATCTCCGCCACTGGCTACAGGAAGATTTCATAGTAATACATTTTACTGCGTACCAAATTTCGTCGAAAAATATCAAACGGTTTGGAAGAATGGCTAAGATGAAAAAGTCTGGACAACAAACTGACACTATTTTCCGAAGCTCCATCATTCCTAGAACTTTGTGAATTTAAAGAGGAATCATCCTTACATAGGGTGTTAAGTAAACATATGACAGGAATATATCGACATTTACTTTAAATTGTGTAAATTTGAAGCAGGTGTTTTGAAATTACAAAATATTCTCTTGTATAGAGGGACTTGTCTTCTTAATTTCTTTAATTTGTTGTATGGGGTACTTTTTGTGTCATGGGAGCTAGAACTATTACATAGAAAATCAGCTCTCCTGCTGATCTCTGGTACACGATTTTGGAGCTTTCTAGATATTTGATGAGCTCGATGTTGATTACTTTCTCCATTACTCTAGAGGTCTCAAATAGTAGTCAATGGATCTATAATCAGGAAAGGTCTTCTATCCTTTTCTCGGAATTTTAAGCTGTCTTTCAGCTGAGAGAAAACGCAGTTTAGAAGGGTAAACAACTGATATTAATGTCGAAGAACATTCCTTTGAAAAAATAGGTTTACCTTTCGGCGATTGATTTACTTGGGTATCTCATGTTACCGTTCTGATATTCAAATACATTTTATATATCCGAATACCGACAATTACTTTATTCATATCAAAACACTACTTATTCTTTAATTCAGAAAGTTAAAATTGTAACAAAGAATTGATCAAATTCTCTCGTCGATTCCTGCTGGAAGATACTAATGGCCTGAACACTTTCGGAAACTGGTGACTTCGAGTGATAAAGAACAAAATAAATGTTTTTATGAGTGTACGATGTCTGTCAAAGAGAGGACGCGGTTAATACAACCATAAAACTGGAAGTACATGATCATCTGAAGTTTAGTATCAAGTTCTACTCGATAATCATTAGAAGCGTAAAATGTTTTTTCTGATATCGACAGAATAGCATGTCTAACATCAGAATTAAATGTAATTTCATAACAATATCGTTCCAATAGCGCATATAGTATTTCTTTCATTCATGAGAATCTTGAAGTTCATGTAGAGCCATGAAATAGAATAAATATTTGGAATCTGGTATCTCACCCACTTAAGTTGGTAGTTAACTAAAAAACATATTACACAGGCCTATCGGCTTCATTTTCAGATTATAGCTCCGTTACATATCACTCAAATCAGGAGACCTTAAGTGAATGTAAGATGGAAATTGAAGATACGGCACAAAATTGGTTCACCAGAAATAAACTAAAATTAAATCTGGCTAAGACACAAAATATTATTTTTTCGGCAAATCCAATACATCAAACTGACGAGCCTGTACGACTTTTAGGATTCCATCTCGATCCTGGGTTAAATTGGAAGTTACACATTAGCACCTTATCAAAAAAACTCTCTGCGCAATTATTCCTTCTTCGACGACTTGAAACAATTCTTTCACATGACTGCCTTTTAAATGCATATCACGCATTATTCCAGTCCTATATTACTTATGGGGTGGTTCTATGGGGAAACTCTGTATATGCAAACAACATTCTAATTCTTCAAAAAAAAGCAATTAGGATAATAGCTAGCATTAATAGTAAGGATTCATGTAGACCTTTTTTTGTCAAATTTAAAATACTGACACTTGCTAACCTGTTTATTTTACATTATGTTGTGTACATTCATAAAAATATCAACTTATTCGTTTCAAATGATAACGTACATCATTATCCCACTCGTTTGGGACAAAATCTGCGACCCCTTGAACTTAACCTGACGGTCTCTCGGAAAAATTCCTGGCAGGTCCAACTGTTTAATAAAATCCCGCTCAGTCTCAGACACCTGCAGCACAGAAAATACAAGAGCAAACTTAAAATGTTTCTCACTGCTCATTGTTTTTTCTCTATCAATGAATTTTTGAATTTTGAGGAGTGGAGTGATTTGCTAGTCTAGTATATATCTTGTTTATTTAATCTTCTATGTTTTATTTATGTAACGTTGTAATTTTTTAATTAATTGTTTTAGTAGATATACTGGACTACTTCTACGACAAAAACCAAGATGGCGGCCATAGGGGTGTCGGTCCGGTGATAAGGATCGGTTGTTTGTAAAGAGTATACAGGGTGCGTGCAAAAAGTGTGTCACATGAAAGAGTATACAGGGTGTGTGCAAAAAGTGTGTCACAGGGTCACGTGACTATCACGGCCCTAAGGTACAGCTGTCATGGCGACCATAAGGTACAGCTGTCATGGCGATCATAAGATCCAACTGTCATGGCGACCATAAGGTACAGCTGTCATGGCGACCATAAGATCCAACTGTCATGGTGACCATAAGGTACAGCTGTCATGGCGACCATAAGATCCAACTGTCATGGCGACCATAAGGTCCAACTGTCATGGCGACCATAAGGTTCAACTGTCATGGTGACCATAAGGTCCAACTGTCATGATTGCGTTGTAGAGGTGTCGCCACCACGTGACAGCTGTCATGGTGGACCTATGGTACAGATTGCTTCGTAGAGGTGTCGCCACCAAGTGACAGCTGTCATGGCGAACCTAAGGTACAGATTGCTTCGTAGAGATGTCGCAACCACATGACAGCTGTCATGGTGGACCTAAGGTACAGATTGCTTCGTAGAGGTGTCACCACCAAGTGACAGCTGTCATGACGAACCTAAGGTACAGATTGCTTCGTGGAGGTGCGAAGCACCTCTACGAAGCATTCTGTACCTTTGGTTCAAAAGGTATAGACTGATACGTGGAGATGGCGCCACCAGTTCGACTCGACCGACTCATGCGGCTCGCAAGCGACTTCGATAAATGAAAGGTCGGAGATCATCGGCTACAACGTTTCGTGCGACTTCGCAGACTCGTTCTAGTTTGCGGGTGTTAATATCGATGAGGACAGTATAGCTCAAGATGAAGTGTGTGGCGGTCGACATTCAGAGCTTCCAAATCTCATACCATGGTTCAACTAGGTGTCCGTGGAGGCTCTGCCATCTTTGAATGAACTAGTGTGACGGCACATGCCTCATGTGTTTTTCATCGGCTTAAGCATCAGAGTGAAGGGGTCTACACCGGAAGTCGTTATTTTATTGCTTATTTTGAATCTACATGATGAGCTGAACAAGATTTTCATCGACTCGATGAATTTTATGATTTACATGGGGAAAAATCTAATATCGGGCATGTAAACAGGAAAAACTGTAAATTTTGCTGCAACTATAGCTTCATGGATATCAAATGAAAGGTCTTGATGTGTAGAATGTGAATTTCCAACATTTTCGTGAAAAAATGCCATATCGTACATGTAGATGAGGAAAAACCTCTGAATATAGCTTTATGGAGGGTGTCACGTGTGTTACATCGATGAGGTGGTCAACGAGGTGTCTCTCACGCAGGTCTTCAGTGTGGTGTCATGGCATACCGTAGTCATAGAAACCATAGAGCTACAGAGCACAACCAGTCACAACCATAGAGCTAAAGGTTATAGAGCTAACCTGAGTCGCAGACTGGAAGAGGTGTCATGGTGTCTGTCATGTGGGTCTTCAACGAGGTGTCTTGGTGTCTACCGTGTGAACTGTCATGGAGGATCTTTCATAGCGTGTGTTTCCATATTTTTGATATGAGGAAAATCAATATGATGCATACAAATTGGGGTGGGGAGAACATCAAGCTATAGCTTCATGTGTATCAAAATACACAATGATTTTGACGAGTGAGTGGTGTTTTATTGAATTGAAGATCCGGCGACCATCGTTCACGAACGATGATGACGTCACTGCTCCAAGCCAATGACAGTAACTGATTCAATCCGGCGACCATAGTTTACGAACGATGATGGGTAGATGTGAATAATTATAATGATTGTAATGCATTCATGCACATGTTTTATCGCGTGATTCAACACGTGCTTCAACATGCAGACACGTGTTTCAGACACGTGCTTCAGTATCCAGACACGTGTTTCAACATTCAGACACGTGTTTCAACATTCAGACACGTGTTTCAACATTCAGACACGTGTTCCAGCATTCATACCTATTTAACATGTATTTGATACCTGATTTTGACAGAACCGTAGAAGCACCTAACCGCGCGATCAGACATACACAATATAACATCATCATCTAGTATATAAACAAATGCTTATTAACATATGTTCCAGTATGATTTCGATTCGCCTCCAGGCATGATGAAGATTGTTAAGCAAAAAGACTCGTTGAGTATTATGAACTTAGGGTCAAGCAATGAGAATGTTGAACAACCACAACGTCACAGCTCTCTGCTGCCTAATACTCTACGAACAATAATCTGTGGTCCAAGTAATTGTGGGAAAACAAATGTGATGTTATCTCTATTGTTAGATGCAAACGGTCTGAAATTTGAAAACGTGTACATATATTCAAAGTCTTTACACCAACCAAAATACCAGTTACTAAAGGAGACATTGAAGAAAATTGAGGGGCTTGGATATTTTCCTTGTACCGAAAGTGATGAGGTCATAGACCCCACAGAAGCGAGGCCCAATTCAATCATAATATTCGATGACGTGATGTTTGAGAAACAGGAGAAAATTCGTGCTTATTTTTCAAGAGGGAGACACAACTCAATTGATAGTTTCTATCTTTGCCAGTCTTTTGCTAAATGTCCAAAACATGGATTGCGCGACAATGCCAATTGCTTGATTATTTTCAAACAGGATGAGCTCAATTTGAAACATATATTCACCGATCATATAAGTACCGACATGTCACTCGAAAAATTCAAAGAGATATGTAGCGTATGTTGGAAAGATAAATATGGATTCCTTATGATAAACAAAGACTGTGATATGAACAAAGGACGTTATCGCAAAGGTTTTGATAGTTATATATACATCTAACATGTATATATACTTTCATTTGAAATAGACAACCCGCTCAGCATGGACGTGGGTGTGAGTAACACGCTTAAAGAAAAACAACAATTGAAGAGAATAATTTGGGAGTTAGCAAACGTTGTGAGGAAAAAATATATGGCTGTGAAATTGGGTAAAGCTGAAAATGATGAGATTCTAGATAATATGTTCAGGAATGTATCTAAACCTCTGGAGGAAATTGCGAAAAATGCTGAAATGATCAAACAAAATTCGTTGGTTAAACCTAAAAGTATTGTTTCTACAGCAACACAAATGGAGACCATACCAATCCCAAATATTGTAACTGAAGGGGAAGAGTTCGTATATAACCCCCAAAATACTGAGGAGGATGTGTTTACCCTCGAACCTACTATCGATCAGATTCGTGAAGAATTCAGAAAACATAAGAAAGATAATGCAGAGGCTACAGAGGAGTTTCTGCAACAATACCCCACATTAGCACGTTATTACTTGGAGGGATTCCTATTGGATGATGATGTCAAGAAATACGATGATAGAATGGGATTGCAATATAATTCAACTTTAGACAAATGGTTCATGGGTAATCAACCTATAGAAATTGATAGTGAGAGTAATATAATTATCAAGGGTACTCCGTTCAAGGGTACCACAGGACTGTATAATTTGATATTTTACAGAGATGTTCTACCTGATACTTACACTGTGGAAGATGGGAAAAATTACAGTCAAATGATGGAAATGACTAGTGCCCATAGGCGTAATAACGATCCAGCTGATCGAATAAGAAACATTGTAAAATACAAAAATGTACTGAAACCTTTGATTAATTCCATGAAAAGACCCAGAGCCGAAACATACACTGGAAGTGCATATATCAAAAATGATATGCTTGAATATAACGAGAAACATATCGAATATGTTTATTGGGATGACGTTAACGAAATTGTGGATAGACTGAGACTTCTTGTTGCATCCTCGCATGCAGGTAACCATAATCATCACAATGAGATAATCTCTATAATAGAAGAATTGATAGAGGCAGGGGTAATTGAACAAAAACCAGGTGTAAGACAAATTCATCTCAGTTATAAAGATGGTTTCAATGGATAAGTTTGGCAGAGCCTCCTCTTCCATGTGGATATATGATACAAATGTATTTAATAATAATTTCAAACAAGTTCACGGACAAGGATTATTCCTAACGAGCGATGGAAGTTATGATATGGAAAATCGTAGATTGTGCAACGTAAAATCACCGAATGATGATGGAGATGTTGCAAATAAAGTATATGTTGATAAATTAACACACAAACTGAATCTGAAAACGGAAACCAGTCTTAAAGATACCTTCAATGTTAGGGTTGATAATTTGATCAAAGATATCAACAAGGATCTGGATGAACATAACTTAACGAATGACAAGGTTATTCTCAACATTGATAAACATCTGATGGACATTCAGAATAAATATAATGGAATGGGGATCTATATAAAATCAGAGTATAAAACAATCAGTGATAGTGTGAGGGAAAACAGAAATGAATTGAAAGAGATCAATAACACATTTAACAGTGTGAACATGCGTCTAAATGACATTACTAGTAAAGTGGAGGCGTTAGAACGACGGATGACATCTGTGGAACCTTCTAAGAAGAGACCCTCATCATCCACAACAACAAAGCAGGGCTCTGTGAAACGTATATCTCCAAATCCTGTGAATATACCCAAAAAATTAATTCTACACTAGATTTCCACATTGATAAGATGAGTAGAGAACAAGTTGTGCATGAGCTTCATAAGCCGAGTAGGAAGAATTTCAAACGACGCAGAACGATCATAAAAGGTTTGGATGATTTGTGGCAAATGGATCTGGCAGAAATGGGTAATTACGCTCGTGAAAATAGAGGATTCAAATACATTTTGATTATGATCGATTGTTTCTCGAAATTTCTATGGACACGCCCGCTGAAAACGAAATCAGCCGAAGAAGTTCGGAAAGCGGTCAGTTCTATATTGCTAGAAGGACATCGTAAGCCTAGGAATCTGCAAAGCGATCAGGGAAAAGAATTCTTCAATAAACACTTTAACGATCTAATGAAGAAACATAATATCAATCATTATAATACGTATAGTGTGAAAAAAGCAGCCATTGCTGAACGTGTCATTCGAACGTTAAAGGAATCGCTCTACAAACATTTCAGTCTCAGCGGGAAATACAAATGGCTTGATATACTTGAAGAAACCACAGAAAAATATAATAAACGTAAACATAGTACTATAAATATGGCTCCAATGAAAGTGACGAAACAGATTGAGAGCGAGATATTGAAGCGATCCTACTCACACATCAAGTTAGCTCTGCCTCACAAATACAACGTAGGAGATGTGGTACGAATAAGTAAGGCTAAACATATTTTTGAGAAGGGATTTACGCCCAATTGGAGTACGGAATTATTTAAAATCATCAAAGTAAAAATTACCAACCCGGTCACATATCTACTAGAAGATATGACCAACGCACCAATCAGCGGCTGTTTCTACGAGGAAGAATTACAGAAAACAAAACAACCCGATGTGTATTTAGTCGAAAAAATATTACGGAAGAGGAGGGGTCAACAGTATGTGAAATGGTTGGGTCTAGATAATAATCACAACAGTTGGATCAATAATTCGGATCTCGTTCAATGAATCTATCATTGATCATTTGGAGATTATTAGGAACAAACAAATAGCTGGAATATTATTGACTCGAGGGTATGGTTATTATAATAGAACAAAAATTCCGTGAATATGAGGGTGAATCAAGAGTGAAGATTATAATATTTGAAACATATATTGTTAAGATTATACTTAAGTCTTTTGTATTGAGAAAATTTTGAAATTAATAAAAAATATTATTTTGAGATCTTTGATCTTTCTCCCTCCCCTCGTTAAATAACGGTGCAATCTTGAATTTTCATCAGTCTGTATGGAAGCGTACGTAGGAGAAGGTGTTCTCAATACGCTTATAAACAAGCTCCCGTTTGAACTTCATATTCCTGGTTATCAATTCTGTGGTCCCGGTACAAAATTAGAAGAACGGTTGAGAAGAGGAGATTCAGGTATCAATCCACTCGATAAAGCTTGCCGCCAACACGATATTTCATATCTGCGAAACGCTAGTTTGGAAGGACGTCACGAGGCGGATAAAATATTAGAGAACGCTGCTTGGCAACGTGTCAAATCTAAAGACACAAAATTTGGAGAAAGGATTGCCGCTTTCGGTGTAAATAAAATTATGAAGGCAAAGAGGAAATTGGGAATGGGTATGAGAAAGAAGGTTGGGTTCGGAAGTGCAATTGTCGATGGGGTGAGAAAAGTTATGAAGAATAAGTTTGACTCATCCAATCTGAAGAAAACATCCCAAACAGCGTTGAAAGTTGCACGAAAACAATTCAAAAAAGCGGGTGGTCGGAAAAATGTTCGGTTACCAAGAGTAATTCCTATTCCAAAGACTGGAGGATTTCTACCATTTTTAATACCTCTGTTTGCCGGCTTATCAGCTGCTGGAGCATTGGCGGGGGTGGTGCAGGCATCGCTAAGGCCGTCAACGACAGCAAAGCAGCTCGGAAAACCTTGGAGGAAACGGAAAGACATAATAAAACAATGGAAGCTATAGCTTTGGGGAAACAAGGATCTGGTCTATATTTGAAAAAGTATCGCAAAGGTCTTGGCCTATATTTAAATAAACATCCAAAAAACTGTCAGTAAACCTACCCAGAAGACCTCTGACCGATCTCGATCTACGAAAACTAGCAAAAGCTCTGAAAATTCCCCATTTTAGAGGAGTATTTATGCTTGATGAACTACCATCCAACGGACCATGGAAAAACGAGCGTGGAATAGTTAATTTAGATAGCTCGGACAATGGAGGCACTCACTGGGTTGGGTTTAATAAAGTCGGTGATACAGTTTTATATTATGATAGTTTTGGCAATTTACGCCCCCCTCGCGAACTAGTGGATTATTTCAAAAAGTGTAAGATATTATTCAATCACGATAATTTTCAACAATATAACACTTATAATTGTGGTCAGTTATGTTTGGAATTCCTCTCTAACTCTTCAGTTGTGCTCGACTAACCCTGCATTTATTAGTATATAAATAGATTGTTGGTAAAGTTTGCATCAATCATGTCTCAGACGTTCACTATCACGGGTAAGAGCTCCCGCTTATCTGTAGATTTCCACCCACCTATAGAACTAGATCCTCATTCATATTATTCTATCGCACTTGTTGGCTTGCATACGTACAATAGCATTCCGAACATTGAAGAAGGTTTTAATAAATTTTATTATAAAAATGTGAAGGGTGAGGAAGAAGTAGTAACTATACCTACGGGGTCCTACGAGTTGACAGACATCGAGGATTTCATACAAAGTGCAGTTTGTGGGATAGGAGTGAAGCAAGAAGAACGTGACCGAAATTATCAATAAAATCTAACAACAACACTCTACACACAGAGCTGAAGAGTGATTTTGAAGTGAATTTTATTCCTAAAGATAGTATAAGCGAACTGTTGGGATTCAGCAAAAAGAAATTGACATCTCGCGAACTACACGTATCTGATCGACCTATAAACATAATCAAAGTTCAAACAATACGTGTTGAGTGTAACTTAACCGCAGGAGCATATTATAACAATAAGATAGCTCATACGATATATGAGTTCTCACCTCTTGTACCACCTGGGTTTTCCATTGATATAGAGCCGAAGAATCTTATTTATCTACCGGTCATCAGCAAGACGTCCTTCGATAACATCACGCTGAATATTTTAGATCAGAATTGGAAACCGGTAAATTTTCGTGGAGAAGAAATTATTGTACGATTGGAATTGAAAAAGATCGTTAGGGATTATACCTCACAACAATAAATAATAATCCAATACTCACCACCACTCATTATATGAAAGGAATTCAACTGAGAAGGTTGCAGTAGCCATCACTTGAGAACATGGGTTTAGATTTCAGAAATAAAAGACATCCCCATAGTGGTCATCAGTCATTATCTACAACGAGCTCGAAGGAGAAGGTTGCTACTGCAGCATTATCATTGGAGAATATAAATTTTTTGAAGTTCCTTGGTTACAATGTCAGAAAAACTTCAAATATTCAACGAGCCAAACTTCATTGAAGACATCATCCGAGAAGAAACTCACACCTACTATCCACACACAACATCTTTTGGCAACAGCGATGAAGTTGAGATATTAATCAATCAACAAGACGTGTTGGTAGATTTGGCATCGTCTGCTTTATTCATCGAGGCAGAATTCCAGCCAGAAGCAAGTGGTGATGGTGAATGTAAACTAACGAATAATTTCGGAGCGTTTCTCTTCGAATATATCAGTTATGAATTGAATGGGAAAGAGATAGACAAAGTACGTGATCCTGGTATTGTCAGCACCATCAGAGCTTATCTAACATATTCCAAACATGAATCTATACCTCTAGCTATTTCTGGATGGTCATTTAAGGATGCACTGAGTTCAGTCTACAATAATAAAATCAATTTATGGATACCGTTGAATTTTCTACTAGGCCTATTCATTGACTATAACAAAGTTTTGAGTGGAAAACATAAGTTGCGCTTGATAAGGTCTCGAACCGATAACAATTGCTATACTAATAGCACAGGCACGAAGAGGGCTAAAATAAATGTGAAGACGATAGCATTAAAAGTGCGACATGTGTTTCCAAGTGATCAAGTTAAACTTCAAATGTTGGAGAATTTGAGTGCTGAGAAGCCTATTTTGATTCCATTCCGTAGTTGGGATCTGCATGAAAATCCGTTGATGAAGGAGAGCACTCGCGACATTTGGGCTGTTAAAACATCAATGAATTTGGAACGCCCCAGATATGTGATTCTAGCTTTCCAAACTGATCGAAAAAATAATCCTGTGAAGCACAGTGCATATTTCGATAATATAAACTTGCTAAATGTAAAATTATACTTGAATTCAGAGTGTTATCCCTATGAAGCAATGAAATTGAATTTCACCGACCAGCAATACATGGAAGCATACCAGATGTACTATGATTTCCAGAAATCATTTTCAAATAAAATAATAAGCGAGCCCATGTTGGATTATATAGCATTCAAGAATAGAGCAATTTTTGTTATTGATTGTTCAAAACAGAACGATGCTATGAAGTCATCAACAGTTGACGTCAAACTAGAGATGGAAAGTTTCCTGAATTTCCCCAAAAACACCAGGGCTTATTGCATCATCATTAACGACCGTATAATGGAGTATTCCCCGATTACAGGATCAGTTCGGAGTTTAGTGTGAAGAGCCAGGTCATGAATCATAATGTTATTATTTTAATTACAAATGATGTACTATCAAAATGTATTCTTCCCAATAAATGTTATCATTACTATTTTTGGCATTTTATTTCTCAAACAGGGTGGCAGTGCTGTAATTATTCAGCGTTCATAGTTGTTCACAGACTGCTAGCAGGTATCCATTATGTCACGTGCTTAACACGTGTCTGAAACACGTGTCTGAATGTTGAAGCACGTGTCTGGATACTGAAGCACGTGTCTGAAACATGTGTCTGCATGTTGAAGCACGTGTTGAATCACGCGATAAAACATGTGCATGAATGCATTACAATCATTATAATTATTCACATCTACCCATCATCGTTCGTAAACTATGGTCGCCGGATTGAATCAGTTACTGTCATTGGCTTGGAGCAGTGACGTCATCATCGTTCGTGAACGATGGTCGCCGGATCTTCAATTCAATAAAACACCACTCACTCGTCAAAATCATTGTGTATTTTGATACACATGAAGCTATAGCTTGATGTTCTCCCCACCCCAATTTGTATGCATCATATTGATTTTCCTCATATCAAAAATATGGAAACACACGCTATGAAAGATCCTCCATGACAGTTCACACGGTAGACACCAAGACACCTCGTTGAAGACCCACATGACAGACACCATGACACCTCTTCCAGTCTGCGACTCAGGTTAGCTCTATAACCTTTAGCTCTATGGTTGTGACTGGTTGTGCTCTGTAGCTCTATGGTTTCTATGACTACGGTATGCCATGACACCACACTGAAGACCTGCGTGAGAGACACCTCGTTGACCACCTCATCGATGTAACACACGTGACACCCTCCATAAAGCTATATTCAGAGGTTTTTCCTCATCTACATGTACGATATGGCATTTTTTCACGAAAATGTTGGAAATTCACATTCTACACATCAAGACCTTTCATTTGATATCCATGAAGCTATAGTTGCAGCAAAATTTACAGTTTTTCCTGTTTACATGCCCGATATTAGATTTTTCCCCATGTAAATCATAAAATTCATCGAGTCGATGAAAATCTTGTTCAGCTCATCATGTAGATTCAAAATAAGCAATAAAATAACGACTTCCGGTGTAGACCCCTTCACTCTGATGCTTAAGCCGATGAAAAACACATGAGGCATGTGCCGTCACACTAGTTCATTCAAAGATGGCAGAGCCTCCACGGACACCTAGTTGAACCATGGTATGAGATTTGGAAGCTCTGAATGTCGACCGCCACACACTTCATCTTGAGCTATACTGTCCTCATCGATATTAACACCCGCAAACTAGAACGAGTCTGCGAAGTCGCACGAAACGTTGTAGCCGATGATCTCCGACCTTTCATTTATCGAAGTCGCTTGCGAGCCGCATGAGTCGGTCGAGTCGAACTGGTGGCGCCATCTCCACGTATCAGTCTATACCTTTTGAACCAAAGGTACAGAATGCTTCGTAGAGGTGCTTCGCACCTCCACGAAGCAATCTGTACCTTAGGTTCGTCATGACAGCTGTCACTTGGTGGTGACACCTCTACGAAGCAATCTGTACCATAGGTCCACCATGACAGCTGTCACGTGGTGGCGACACCTCTACAACGCAATCATGACAGTTGGACCTTATGGTCACCATGACAGTTGAACCTTATGGTCGCCATGACAGTTGGACCTTATGGTCGCCATGACAGTTGGATCTTATGGTCGCCATGACAGCTGTACCTTATGGTTGCCATGACAGTTGAACCTTATGGTCGCCATGACAGTTGGATCTTATGGTCGCCATGACAGCTGTACCTTATGGTTGCCATGACAGTTGGATCTTATGGTCGCCATGACAGCTGTACCTTAGGGCCGCCATGCTGTCATGTGTTAGTCACGTGACCCTGTGACACACTTTTTGCACACACCCTGTATACTCTTTCATGTGACACACTTTTTGCACGCACCCTGTATACTCTTTACAAACAACCGATCCTTATCACCGGACCGACACCCCTATGGCCGCCATCTTGGTTTTTGTCGTAGAAGTAGTCCAGTATATCTACTTGTTTTATTTATTTTACCTCATATTTACATTGTATTGACTGACTATTATGCCAAATGTGAATGCAGCAATGTGGTCAATAAACTTTCTTTCTTTCTTTCTTCCTTTCTACAGTATGTCTATATCATGAATGGTAGAATTGTGGAATATTATTAAGATAGCAATGGTCACTTTAATAACAATATATTAAAAACTATTACATCGCCACAGTAGTATCAACAGAATCAGGTATTAATTCATTTGGTATTTGGATGAATTCACCTGCATTAAATACCATGGATGCCCATGAAATACTTTCATGGGGTGGGGTCTCGAAAGGCAAAAAGAAAAGCATTGAAATATGTTCAATTTGATATGTTTGTGAAATATATATATTTTTTGTCTATATATTTGCCAATCGGTTCTTCTTGAAAACCATAAACATTAACTCTTTTTACACAGATGGGACAGACGATATTCGCTATTAGTGCTTTAATCTTTCTTATTTTTGGAGTGAAAACTTTAGCTTTAGCTACATATATTAGGTATTATGTGAACTGCCGCCAGCGCAACTACTTGGTCAGGCGTCAGGCAGTCTCTCTAAACGCTTACACACGTGTGCATATCTGAGTCGGATACTCGATGTTATTTATTCATGTGTATTTATTATAATGACTATCGGGTTACATTCATACTCTTTACAGGGATTGTATCGCTCATTATACGTTTTTTATTATTAAATATAAAAATGTATATAATTGTTGATTGAAATGATGCTGACAGTTGTGAAAACTAAAGAAAAACTAATTATATCAATTTTCATTTAAAAATAATAAAATTGTAATTTCGGATGCTACAACGAGTACAACAACTCCATACTAAACTCCGTAGCCAATAGTATATGTGGCATCGAATGTTTTCGTTGGTTGTCATAATGCTGAGCAACAAAATTTCGTTAGGCAGAAGTTGCCTAAAATGAGAACCGATGATACGGGTGGATTACCATACGATTTAATTTTAGTTCTTAACCGACCATACATGATAACTAATAACATAGATGTTGGGGATGGATTGTCTAATGGCACTGTCGGAAAATTGTGTCCTGTAGAAAAAGATGATACTGGTGAAATCATACGAAATTGGATGAAATTCCCAAAATAAATTGGTTACTTCATAATGTCAGTTCACTCCTGTCAGCAGTGCTCGGTGACTGCCCGTATTTTTTATTTATATTTCAAGATTTTCCATAACTAGGGGCACCGAAACCCCTGGCCACAAGTGTGAGCGCTCATGGTTAATGTCGAAACTCTAGAATTACTTTCGTAACTTTTTGTAAATTCGGAAATTTGAATGCTATTCGGCGAATTTTACCAAAAATAAGCTTTTCACACTTCGCGGGAAAGTTTTTTGGGGCTTACCTAACATCTACTTTATCCATTTCTTAGGATGACGTACTTGTGTTCTCATTGTTCAAATAATTTTCATCAGTGAATCTCAACACAGTCTCACAATATGATATCATTCATGTTCACATTCATCATTAAAAAAAATGAAATATTGATTTTTGTGCCTTTTATCTTAATTTAATTTTCACAGCAAATGACTAGTATTAATCATATTCTCTTCAAGCTTTCTAGATGTATTGTAATCTCTCAAATGTATTAATACTCGAATTAAATACCCATACGGTTGTATCTATATAAATTTTCAGAAAGAACTATTTACTGACTTATAACTAGGTTTATTTTACGTAACGAGTTTTGAACAGCAGGGTAACGTATTATCCAATTAAAGTTACGAATGATGTTAGAGTTAGTTAATTAGTTTTCAAATATTCATTTCAATCAATATAATCTATAGAAACAGAGACCAAAAAAGTATAGAAATTTGTTTGAAAATGAATTGTACAGTGATTGCCATCAATTCAATGTTCTATAAATTGAATGATCTTGAAGTCACCGACAAAGGTGCACGGTAAAACTTTCAAAAACCTCTAAACCTTCATATATATTACCGAATAAGTTATAATTACAACTTCCCATCGAATAATTCAGTGATCAGAATACCAAGAAAAATATTCTTGAATCATTTGAAATGTATGTTATGCTTTCTTGGTATTTTGGTTCTTACATAGACTGAAAAAAAAATTAAAATTCTCTTTGACGTTTCGATAACAGTTCATTATCTTTATCAAAAGTGTTTCCATGTAATTTAGAAAAGAATAGATGATTTCGATTAATGAAATGCGTCTGCAGCCGACTTGTGTTTTTAAGATTCAATTAAAACTGCAGAAAACATTGGATCGGTTGTGTGTGAAAGAGTAATGTATAGCTAATTATCAATTTGAAATGGATTGAATCTAGTTGAACATAAGACATTTTAAGATTATGTAATTCTAAATATCTATGATTATTGTATGAATCAGCTATTCTATGATTAACACCTTATATATAAATTCTCGGGAAATAGGTCTCGACGAGAAAATATAAAGCATAAGTGTTCATGTGACCTATTTCCCGAGAATTTATATATAATTCATACCTGGGCCAAAAATCTTCATTATATGATTAACACCTCACATCCACTGTGCTTAATAAACATGTAAAATACACTAACCTTTCTTTTGACTACAACAGTACAAAAATTTTAAATATTGAAACGAATGACAACAAACGTTTGATATTAGAATGTATTCAAATCAAAAAAACAATTGTGTAAATGACAAAATAGATTCCAGTCTTTCGAAACTTTACAATAATCTAATTCAACCTTAACAAAATTCTATTATTTTGAAGTACCACTTTCCACTTGTCTATTTAAAATTCAACCTAAAAAAGATAACGTGTTATTCAACTATGACGACACTATGAGTAACAATTTTAAGGTTGAATTCCATAGAATTATCTTGAACTTTATTAGTTGTTAATGGTGGATGTGAGGTGATTCATACAATAATCATAGATATTTAGAAGTGCATAATCTTAAAATGTCTTATGTTTAACTAGATTCAATTCATTTCAAATTGATAATTAGCCATACATTACTCTGTCACACACAACCGATCCAATGTTTTCTGCAGTTTTAATTGAATCTTAAAAACACAAGTCGGCTGCAGACGCAGTAGGAAGATATCGGTTTCAGTTGCGTCAAATAGTTGAAAGCTCGGGAATTGATGATTGGAATTGAGTGAAATGGATACGAAATTCATATTTCCTTGACATGATAAAGCGTTGAGATCATTACCACAACATTGATACCAAGACGTTTGGAGCATCTTACGTTCCCTTATGTTATAAATTATATATAAATATCACTTATCGTTTTTATGAACTGAGTGTGTGACGTTTATTTTCATCTTTTGTCATCATTTGTAAGAAGATAAATGAGGTTACATTCTATTTTTGTATTTCCGACAAAGCTGGAATAAAACATCCACTTCTTTAGAGAAACATGTCGATCTTACGGTCAACAACTTCTGATGATAAGTTCAGAAATTTACAATTACAAAAGTCGTGGAACTGTTTGCCTAGTGAGGTCTTATCTCCAAACTTTCCAGAGGAAATCAAATGCTTCTCCCAACAAACCACTCCTGTTATTCCAGAGTTACAAAATGTTCCTCCCGTGTAGTCAAAGTATACAGAAAAAAATGCTAATTACGTTATTGTTCGTGAATGTTTTGAGCGTAGTACGCTTAGTATGCTCAATTTCACTATTTTTTCTCCAACGTGGGCTTGTACTAGAAAATGAAATATAATCATATGATTAATATGTGAAGAATGAATTATACGTCGGAAAATTGTATAAAAAAAGAGCTGGATTAAAATAAAGTTGATGATGGATAGGTTAGGTAGAGTTTGAATCCACATTCCTAGAAGTCCAGTCCACCGTGTTAACCAATTGCACCACTTTGGTCCCAGCAGGGTTCACTGAAAGGATAGTAGATCATTGTTGGACACAATGCGATTCGATGCCCTGTCATAGGTCAACTATCATGCACATTCATCTAAAGTTCAATCGTTTTGTATTGAGGAGTGTAGGTATGAGTATTACCAGGGCTGATAATTACTCTGCTAGTACTCATTCAATGACAGCATCCCGATTTTTATATATTTCAATAGAACTGACAGAAAAATGTTCTGGGCAAGTATAAGCAAGTTCAAAGTTTCTTTGCATATTTAGACAGAATTTCGTGTAGCTACAAAGAAACTTTAAACTTGTTTATACTCACCCAGAATGTTTCTGATGTTTCTCAGTTCTATTAAAATATATAGGAACCATAGTAATACTCATTCCTACACCTCTCAATTCAAAACGATTTAACTTTAGATGAATGTGCGTGAATAGTTGTTCTATGGCAGGGTATCGGATTGCTTTGTGTTCATCAATGATGTACTATTCTTCCAGAGGTTTATATTCACATAAATATAGGATTTTGACGGGATCAAAGTGGTTAACAGTCTGGACTAGACATCCAGAAATGTGGGTTCGAATCCCACCTATGGTTCAATATTTTACATTTATTCATCCTGAATCTGTGGTACGCTTGAAACTAGAGTAAACTTACTTATTAACAATACAGAGAGTTTCTGTTAACATTATTCATGTAAAATGAAGTCGGAAAGTCGGAATATATCGGATGGGGTTATGAGGGAATGTATTCATTCAATCAGATAAATTTTACATATTTCAAATATGTCACGATCGGCCTCTATGAAAAGACCCACGCGTAAAGTATTTGTAATTTTTTTCCTAGTAAACAATGCATGTTTCAATCTACAGTTATTAATTTTCTCATGAATAAGGGAACAATGAAATGAGGCTGGTTGAAAGCTTCTTGACAAAATGGAGTTCTTACACTTACAACGTTTAATAACGCTTCAGATGTCTGATTCAAGTTTGTAGTCTTTAAATCAAAGCGTTAAGACCATCGTAATCTTAATCTGAGAAGTATGCATTTTCCTTGAAGCGTTGATAAAATGCTATTATCGGTTCTATCTTCGTCATTGTTTAGTATTATATTTAAGCCCGTAAGCTAAGGGATTACTCTCATCCAGCTTCCCTTGAAGATATAATTAAATCTAGCAGCTTCCTTGAAGCTAAATATTAAATACATTCAATCTATATGTTTCTGCTGGACCGTATTGGGACGGGAATATTTTCATTAACCGCACCTCAGCCACCACGAATTTTTTGTACATTCCAGCTGGATGGTTTATAACAACCACTCCATAACTCTAGTAGCCTGTACTAGTCTGTATAGGGTCTTCACCGGTTGGCAGTTTCACTATATGGGGGATTGCCTATGCTGTCCGAATATAACATGTCTTCAGCCATCTAATGCTCCGCATTTTGACAGTATGTGTTTTCTTCTCATAGAGGTGTAGCCAAGGGGATACCTGTTACTATTCGAAAATGGTCCCTACTCTTGCTCAGTATTTCTGTTGGTTGATATATGTTTCCCCGTGGTCTATGCGATGAGCTTCAGTGGGAGCATTGATAAGTACAAAGCTCTGAGTATAAATCACTACAGTACATCCTTCAAATTTCAAAGTTCTAGTTCAATATTAATCAGCATTCGTCAGAAACCATTACTTCTGGTGCAACTTCAACCTCACTTTCGGTCTCATGGTTTAATTCCTACACTACTATTTTGATTGGTTGACAGCTCTTTGATTACCACCTGACACCCCATATAATCACTACCACTATGATAGATAGGTGGCATTATAGCTATGATATGAAACAATTCATATAACGACAGTTGAGAGCATATAGATCGAAATGTATCAATTTTGTACTCTACAAGTCAAACACTTTCATTTGATAACCATAAAGCTATAGTTGAACAAAATTATCATTTTTTCTATGTATATCAGACATATCGAATTTTTCTCTTCAAAAATCAATAAAGTCATGCTCTATGCGTCGAGACCTTTTATTTCATACCCATAAAGCTATAGTTGCTATGAAATTACCGTTTTCCCATTTATATTCATCATATTGGATTTTTCCACTGAAAATCATAAGATTCATACTCTAAGCATGGATACCTTCCATTTGATATCCATAAAGCTATATTTTGAAAAAGCCATAAATGTAAACTGTAAAAGTGGCCGTATAGAGAGGAGACCGTTATTGATAGGGTGAGAAAGAATGTGGTTCTGGCCTCGACAACTAATAATGTGCTTTTACGAGCAGTCCTATTCTGTGACGGGTAATAGGAGGTGTAACTGCAAGTATTTTTTCTAAGGAATACAGGCTTTGGTGACCATGGCCGCTTTATTGGGGTACCCCTATTAAGAGGGTCATTATGAGTATCCCCATATAACTGGAAAAAGGAATTCGAAAACGGACCGTTTTTAGAGGTGACCGCTTTTAAAAGCCTATTTAAATAATATTCACTCGGAAAACGATAATGTGGTAATAAATAGAATATTTTAGATGTATAAGTAATATGCTAAATTATTCAAGGAATTCATACATTTATAATCAGAAGTTAAAGTTTTTTCCAGTTCGAGACTGAATGAATATTCATAATTTCATTTTTTTATGAAAGATATCTTAAGTTTAACATGAAAATTAGAATCATCTTTGATGATTGAACATAGAATCAACACTAGGCGCTGGATATTAATTCGTATCTTTGTTGAATTTGAAACACAAGAAAAACACGATATGGCGAGAATCTAGAGCGGAATTTTCAAAGTAACTGCTCCAATTATATGTGTCATGTTGGAAGAAACGTAACCGAGTTCAGAAAATTACGAAGTAATTTAAACAGGAATATTAAATTGATGTAATATGCACGCGTGTGATTTATGTCAGAAACTACTGTAATTCAGACTTAAATTCCATTTTAATTACTGAAGACTGTTTCGTTCTCATGAATTTCTCTATTTGGGAATATGGTGAAGCCGACGAAAAGTTATATTTGTAAGTGTAACTGGAACTTGCCGCTATCACCATCTTATATCATCGAAAAATTATATAAATAGTTAATTCACTTCTATTCTACTGATGTGTCCTAGCAAAAAAAAAATTATGAATGCTGGGTCTCTGGGTAATACTTGAACGGATATTGAATTACAAAACATTTGACGATGTTCATATGCTGATGTGTGCAGCTACGGAGAATGAGAACGGGGTTGCCACAGCGTTTAACGAGATCCAGTAGGGAACAATAGTTGTCAATGCTGAATATCTTTGTACAGATCCTCTTGTGATTTGAGTTATTATCATGAATTACAGTTTCTATAATAGAAAAGTTCAGTAGAATCTAAGTGAGTCAACTATAATGATGTCTTTGATAAATTATCAAACTTACACGAGCCCATGCTTTCAATTAATATATTGCTACAATAAAATAGAATTTATAGTTACAATAAGTTACATTTTGTAAGTATAACAACAATAACAGTTATTAAAATTGAGATAAAAACGTTGCTAGAATTGTTAATTCTATAATTGATTATGCTATTCGCTCTTTCATCGAGCTCATTAGTAGAACGAAGAAGTTTGTAATGTTACTGAACGATCATTCTGTTAAAAGTTTATAGCATGGCACAAAGACCAAACTATGTAATGCTATCAATGTCTCATTAAGAAATCAAACATTTGTACTGCTTTGACTAATAGGTTTCTCGAACTTGAAAAATTAGTTAGAAATGTATCAGTCAATGTGTTACATTGTTTGATTCCTTAGTGACACATCTACTCACAGATGGCGTCAAATAATTTGGCGTCGAGAAATCCTTATGCCAAACTTCAGGAGGTGATTGTACACGAAAAAATTGATATCAATATGCCCGAAATTGCTTCAATGAAAAGCTACGACGCTTTGAAATGGGGGCTAAAAGATGGTTTCCGTTTTATATCTCAGGAACCATGATATGCCAATCTTTCAATTGCGGTAATTTAACAATTACCGAGCAAGAATTTTTCATACGGTACCGGTCGCAATACAATTTCTGCTTTATTTTTAATCGCATCTGTTTGTTTCATTGAAACAATTATGGTATTTTGGTTCAATTTTGTTCGAAAAAGGTAAGATTGAAAAACTTTGTCAGACCATTTTCGAGTAAAACCGATTTGAAAATGGTCGTGCAATCTTTTATTCAAAAAAATAAATTAATTAACCCAACAGAATAAAATAGTCAAAGGAAGCTTTGAAATTTCAGGGGAACAATTAAAGTTTGCTGTCAATAGCTGTCACGTTAACTTAACTTTCAGTTTTGCCATAGCTTTATTTGCAACATTTACTTTTCTTGGTATTCTGGTTTTAGATGTAAGCGCAAACACAAACCATTCATTTGACTACAACAATACAAAGGTTTAAAATATTGAAAAGAATAATAATAAACGTTTGATATTAGACAGTATTCAAATTACTCAATGACAAAATAGATTCCAGTCTTCCAAAAGTTTATAATAATCTAATTCAACTTAACCAAATTCAGTTATTTTGAAGTGCCACTGTCTATTGTCTACTTAATTAAACCTAGAGAAGATAATGTATTATCTAACATTTATTAACATAAAAATTCTCGGGAAATAGGTCACATTAACACTTTGTTTTAAATATTCGTCTTTACGTACGTTTCGGTCTCACGACCATCATCAGAAGACTCACTATGTCTAAAAAGGGGTTTACTAAAACTAATTATAGCACAAGTGTCCAAATCGCACAATTTAACATCAATCAAAAGAGCCCACGCCGTCGAAACGAACAGAACTACGAATAATCGAAATTGTATCGTCAGTATTAAAGTATAAAAAATTTTTTTGTAGTAAGAATCCGCTATTCAGTAATATTATTAAAATATATGAGTCCATATTGATTGGTATTCTCACAACAACTGAGAAGAACGAAGTTATTTGTCAAGTATCTACTTTCGAAACCAGATGTGTAGGATTTATGAGTAGGTACTTAAGAAAGGTTTCAGACCTGTACTGGAAAATTACTATTACGAATTCTTCCTAAAAACATTTTCAACAATTATAAAGACGTATGTAAGAATTTGCAAGAGATTATTTAATCAAATTAGTATAAATATGACTTAGATTTTGTGTGTCTACCCTATGATTAACAGATTTGGGGTCCCGTTTTATGTGAATCATCTCCAGGATAGATCTTCTATAATAATTGGTTTCCTTAGTTAAGATATTAACATTTTTGTAATCAAATTGATGGTTATAATCAAAGCAATGCTTAGCAAGGGCGGTGGAATTTTCTAAGTTGTTATTTCTTGTGCTATATTTATGGCCGTACATTCTTTTTTGTAAATATTGCTTAGAGATTCCAGTATGGGTTCCATCACAATCTAAACAATTCAATTTATACACTGTGTGGGTTTGTTTATCTTTGGGTATTAAAGGTTTTAGATTTGAGGAATATTTCCCAACACAGTTAGTAGGTTTATGCGCAACATTTATATCATACTTTTTCAAACATTTTTTGATTTTCTCTGAGGTCTCCGGAAAGTAAGGTAGAGTTATAAAATTGTCTGTATTACCTTTTATGTTATTTTTATACGACGAACCATTATAGATTTTGTTTATTCTTTCTTTAATGATAGGATTGAAAAAAGTTTTTGGGTAGCCATTCAATTCTAGTGTATTGCGAACAATTTTTAAATTTTTGGGGCGGTCATCTGCGTGGGACAATTTTATCGCGCGATCTGTAAGGCTGTTTATGACACTTTTTTTATAACAAGCTGGTGCAACGGAATTGAACATTTATGAGTGACAGTTTTGAGGTTAGATTTCATAGAACTATCTTAAGCTTGATTAGTTGTTAGCAATAGAAATGAAACGTGAATCATAGAATAGCTAATTCATAAAATAATGATAGATATTCAGAATTGTATAATCTTAGAATAATGTCTCATGTATTTAATTAACTATACGCAATCCATTTCGAATTCATAATTAGCCATACATTACTGTTTCACACAAACGATCCAATGTTTGCTACAATTCTAGTTGAATTATAAAAACACAAGGCTGCAGACGCATTTCATCAATCGAAAGCATCTATTCTTTTCTAAATTACATAAAAACACTAATTAACAAAACAATTTTTGATAAAGATAATAAAATATTGTCGAAACGTCAATAAAGAAACTTTCTATTTTATTTTTAGTAATATGAAAGAACCAGAATGGCGTGAAAGATTTTTCTTTTTGGCGTTTCGATATTGTATTTATATCTTTATCAAAAATCTTTATGGTAATTAGTGTTCCCATGTAGTTTAGAAAAAAATAGATGAAATGCGTCTGCAGCCGACTTGTGTTTAGAAATTAAAACTGCAGAACGATCCAATTTCTCAAACTAACATAATATTGTTCCATATGTTACTTGTTGCAAATATATGACTATTTCAATCATAATAGAGATGCTGGGAGTGATTTTGATTCGAATTTTGCTCGTAAACTATATTTTTCTCTGCTGGTACATACAAGTTATATCAACCGATTCTCATGTCAATAATTCATTTTAACGTACTGAATATTTCGAAAAGTTATTAATCATAATTTACATCTTCAACTTTTATAATGGCAATATTGATTGATTATCTATCATGGATTATTATTGACTTATTATGTGTTTTAATTCACTTGTTGCAGATATATAAATATTTTGATATAATATAGGTAATTATTTTTTATGCATATGTAAAGTCCTATAATATTGAATCTCAAGATAATCTAGATTTTTCGAATCGTTACTGATTTTGATTTGCTTTTTATTCGTATCTGTCTCCTTGTATTTGAATATTATGTCGGCTGATTTTTATGAACCTAACAACGGTATTTACTTTTAATTCAAGTGGAATGATGTTATATTTCCTCTTTTCATATAACCTAACTAGCAATAATGTCCAGTGTCCCGTCCCTACTTATTAAATTCCTTACTTCCAAGAATTTCAAATAGAAAAAGTGATAATTTTTCTTTAGTTCGGGAAAATTCAAATGTATTATATAATTCTTTGAATAATAGAATCTTTAGAAATTTTAATACAGTGCAGTCAAGCTTAGATTCCCCTTGTATTCATATATTGTTAAATAGTATAAATAGACCGAAAAATCATAAAAAATGTCACCTTGATAAGGGAAACCTCGATTTTCAAACAGAGTTCAAAACTTTAGAATCAAGTTGAACAGTTTAATAAAACTAATAAAGAGTGAATTCTATAAAACAAGAAATATCTACACGCAAAAATAATTCAAAGCTCAAATATTTTCAACAACTATTACATTAACGTGAGAAAAATTCAGATAGGCAAAACAATAAAAAGGAATGTAACATAAAAATAGAGATATTAGTTACTGCTTATATTGTATAGAAACTGACGTACAAGAAATAAAAACTATTATTTCGAAATTAGAAGATAAAAGTGTCCTGGTGATGATGGAATAAATAAAGTGTTTCCCTCCGCTCTAAAACTAGCTTTTATCAACCCATTGCATAAAGGGTAAGACAAATTGAAATGTATCAGCTACCGACCTATATCACTGATATCTAATATACTGAAAGTGTAATAAAAACTAGATTATCAAATTGTTTAAATTAAAATAAATTGTTGTCAGACTTCAAATTTGGTTTTAGGGAGACTAGATCCACACAAGACGCCATTGCGTTGTCAACAGATAAGGTTTATAAAGCACTGTATGCCAGTCAGTAGGCACTATGTGTCTTTGTGGATCTTACCAAGGCCTTCGACACAGTGTGTCATAAAAAACTATCAACGGTGTTCGAAGGAATTGGTATAAGTTCAAATCTGATGAAGAGTTACCTTCAAAATAGAGAGTAACGCGTCAACCTAAGTGTTACAATCAGCGGTTCAAAGGTAGTTGAATGTGGAGTACCTCTGGGTACTGTTCAAGGTACTTTACTTTTCAATATCTACATAAAAGATTCACTGTCGTTGCCTTTCCGTAGGAATTTTTATTTTCGCAGATGACTCTGCAGTTTTCACTTGGTAACTCATGGCAAGATGTTATTCGAAAAGCTGAAACTAATTTCAAATTTATTGAGGCATGGTTTAACTCAAATCGTTCAACTATAAACTTTAATAAAACCAAATACTTGCCTATTTCGACTACTAGGAATATATCTTATAAGTTTCAACCAGTTAAAATTGAATGTGATGATCTAGCAAACTTCATTCCAGTTACTTATCAATTCAAATATATAGGAGTGATAAAATGGGATATACACAATTAGAGGTCGTTTGAAAAAATTCCTTGTGGAATCTCAATTACGATAAGATATTATTGCTTGGAGGGGTGCACCCAATACATACCTCTCGAATCTTGACATAGTTAAAAAATTTATATTAAAGATTATTTGTCAAAAACAAAAAAAGGTATCCAACGAATGCCTTATTTAAAGAAACAATGATCTTTGACTGACACAAATTTTTTTGCTTGACAGTAATTCTGAATCAAAAAAATATTTAAATAAATCTGAAGAAATTCAACATAATCAGAATAATAGATATATAATATTCCTTACTAGTAACTAAAGCAATCAAAAAACAAAAACAAAGGTGGTTCTCTTTTCTTGGCCCTAGGATATTTAACAAACTTCCAACTGATATGAAAAAATGTAAGTCCACTAATTCATTTGAATAAAATACAAAAAAATGGATTCAAAACCTTAGTACATCACAACTTCATGAAATGATTGATGTGAAAAATAGCTAGACGTTTTAACATAATATAAATCTCATCACATTTTTCAAATGATATACATTATATAGATACTGCATTTAAAATTTTATACTACAGATATAATGCAATTATTTCAATGTAACTTAGTATTTACTTTTCTGCATTCACATACGTCAAAAATAGTGAATAAAACCTCACACACAGGATTTTATCCTTCTTGAGAATTATTTTCAATCAAACCTAACATTTCATCGAAACTTTATTGTTAATCTCTACTATTAGTATGACTGTAACATTATTATATCGATGTATACTTGTTCATAAATAAATTTTGCAGCTAAAAGAGTGAAATTGTGTTTTTGTAAACTAAATTAGTTAACTAATTATGAATTCACACATACATACTTTTTTTTAATTCAATTCGACATATCATTCCATAATAACTCTTGAATTTAATATCACATACATGATTCATTCTGTAAAGTTTTAAGAATGTATAAGAATACATTTTTTTGAATTAAAAGCATCCATAAAATATAGTTTTCACTTACCGGATATTCATCGTACTTGACTCCCAGTTGATAATCCATGTAATCATCAGCATTTCTTTCCGGGGTGGCACTTCTTCTGTCGACGACAAATCCCTCAGTCTCTAGATTCACGACAACCGCGAATATAACAATTTGTAAAATCATTGCCAATTTATCCATTCCGTATTAAAATATCCTTCCAGTTTCACTTAAATATCCATAATAAATCGTTTAGTCAGTAGTTAGAGGCGTTTAAAAGACGTTTCGGCCTGAGGGGGTTGATAGCGTTCGAGGAATTTAATTGGAAGAAGTGATGCGTGATATATGTTTGATAGTGTGTAAAGTGATTCGTAGATGGCGACAACGTAGCGCTTCGTTTGTTTGGGGTAGTTGATGCAAGGGTAATACGATTGCGATGAGATTGTGTGTGTAAACTGTAGCGAGTTGCGAAGTACATTGCTTTTATAATGCCCATTCTAGTCAACGCAAACGCGAACACTTAGTCCTCCTCCCTTCAAATTGATAATGCTCTTTCCTAAGTTCCTTTTGGATTTGTTGAATGGGCGAAACACGTCAACGAAGTTGAGACCGCGTAGGTTTTCATCTCGGTATAGCCAGAAATGCCAAGTACAGACACTCGACAAGCAGCTACAGGTGATAAAGCATACATCAGTTACAGGAATTAAGCGTTGAGGGTTGAAAATCTGAGAACGGGTTCTAGTTTTTACTTCTCTCACTATAGGTGGTATAAAGGAAATACCTACGTAATTGTGTAGCAATGCTGCCTTATTAATTATCAATTAGAATTCATTTAGATATCAAACAAGTTGCTGAAATTCAAGCTCGTTTTAAGAACACCCATGAACGTTAATAGAAATAGGATATTCTTTGACAAGTCAAGTATATTAGTTCATTTCTTAGTTCGACCATCCCGTCATAAATTAATACATTTTATTCTTTGTATGTGTGGGATGGAAACGAAATGCATAGTCTCTGAATCCTTGTCAAGGAAGGATCATTATAATTTGTAAAATATCAACAAAGTCTAAGAGGTTCCTCACGGTTTCAATAGTAAATCATAATTACGTATTTAACAGAAATGGTTCTAAAGAAAACAAGTGCTTCACAGTATATCGATCTTTAAGACATATTTCATGATCTAATTCGAAACAAAAGTGTTTTACCATGTCTTTTCCTTTGGAGCTACAATCTACTCACGTAACCATAACATAAGACTTGCAGGACGCGGTCGTTTCTTATTAAACTTCAGAATATTGACTTGATATAATTTTCATTCATCCCTAAATTCAAGGAAGTCCGAATAAGGTCATAAAATTAAGGTCCCTTTCAACAAAAATAGAATAGTTCTTATGTATCCAGCTCACTAGATTGGGGTAAGTCTCCCTCTTATTGGGTAAAAGTTACTACCCCCAAACATATTGCTCGAATAGGAGGGGTTATCCAAGATTTAAAAAATAAACTCACCACACTAAAGTCAGTTATATTCTGACTTCTTGAGTTAAATCTTGCATTGACTATTTCACGAATCACTTAAATCATATTAGTTTTGCTTAACTCTCTACCCTAATACATCCGGACTGAGTTAGATTAGTTTTCCAATAGGATCTATGTAAGGTGATCCTTAATTTGAAATTTAGGATTACTTAGTTGTTTTCCAAGCTTAACATAATTTCTTAATTAATGCTTTAGTAGTAATCTTTTAACTTTTATATTTTTTATAATTGTTTGTTTCTTTATTATTATTAATTATTTTATATTTGTTTTGATTGAGAGTTTTTCTACTTCTTGTAATTTTGCGAATGCGGACCTGTGCGGCGGTGCGTTGTCCTGGTGAAAGTACACTTTTTTCTTTGCCGAATGCAGCCGCTTTCGCTTCAAATCGGCGTCAAATCGATCCAACGGGTGTGCATAATATACGCCGATGATCGTTTTGCCCTTTTCAAGGTAATCGATATAAACGGTACCATATGCATCCCAAAAAACTGTCGCCATGACTTTGTTGGCCGATAAAAACACTTTGACCTTTCTCGGATTCGATTCGCCAGGACAAGTCCACTGTTTCGACTATTCTTTGGTTTCTGGTGTGTTGGAATGGATCTATCGCCAAACACTCCTTTGAAGTTGTCATACGGTCGCGCTTATTGTCAACATAGAGCAAATGCGACACCCATCTGGCAGATAGCTTTCTCATATTCAAAAATTCATGCAAAATGTTCCATACCCGTTCGGTTGAGATGCCCATGACCTCAGCAATCTCGTGCACTTCAACTCGACGATCGTCCAATATCATACCGGATTTTATCGAGGCATTGTAACCTCAATTAGACGACCAGAACGTTCGGCTATCACAACTACCACAACGAAAATCACTTGTGAATCGTTCCAATCGATGGTGAAGAGTCCCCATAATGTTTAACAAGCGATGCTTTGGTTTACATAATGTTTTTTCCACGCAAGCAATAATATTTAATCAAGACGCGAAATTCACTCTATCCCATGTTTACAAAAATCATCAAGGTTGCTTGCTTTCGATGGGTCTGAAAATCTTAATGCGTTCTAGTTAAAGATGTTATATCACAAATGTCACATGGGATCTTCGATTGATGCGCCATCTGTTTTATTTTTCACCTTGCCCTCGTGAATCGAAATTCCCGTTCAACTGCAATGTAGAAACCAACAACCGATTTGAGGAAATATTTCGTTTGCTATACTCACACCGTCTTAATGAATTTATCAATTGCATTAATTTAATCTGTGATCCTTGTAGATAATACCAATGAAAACCTTTGCCTCAAAGAAGAAAAAACTCAAGGGAAAGTGATACTTCAAATTATCAGAATCTAGTTATGTTTGTTTCATCATTAGTATATTAAATTATTGTACTGTTCGAAAAAATTGCATTCAATCTTATCATTATCGTTCTTTTGATTTGAATACTTCTATACGTTTATCATTATTCTTCTCAATATTTACAATTTTAGTATTGTTGTAGTCGAAAGTATATCTTGTGTCATTCATGGGTTTATCCAGTGCGTAGTTTTTCTTACATTGAAATACACAAGTCGACCAGAGGCGCATTATATAAAATATTAGGACACTGGAATGTTGTTTACAAACTTACAAACGATGACGAGGAGGAACTGGATCATATTTAATTTCAAAGTTCACGTAGCTTATTTTTTTCCCAAATGAATTAATAATAGTCTACCCCCATACCTTCCCACTACTATAATTTCGGGCGTTCGTAGAAGGCCGCTTTTCTGGGAAAGAGAACAAATAATCAACTATGTAGGAGTTTTCAGAGATAACCTTATTGTATTATATAATCTATGCCATGTTATGTTCAATAATTAAATGTATATCATTCTGCACCTTGTTACGGGAAAATTTTCAATTAGGGGAGAAATATATATTTTGATAATTCAATGAGAAAGTGATTCATTCACGTTTTAAAGTGAAAATTTAATCCAACAATAAGTCAAATATACATTCCCAGACGTAGGTGTTGAATAATTTATTGGGGACAATACTTGAGCTGGAATGCAATGATTGATCTTCTTGGACACGTCCTCGTTCACAAATAGAATTATAAAATGCATTTTTTATGCAACAATATTTCAAATAATGACGTTGGAACATTGAATTTTATATTGTATACATATCGCACAGAGTGAGGCATTGGTGTGTCGAAGATCGAGATATTCGTTATTACAGAAGATACCAAATAAAGTTATCAACGAAAATTGTAGACATCTGTGAGCTTCACATTTTAAAACTATTTTATTAAGTACAAAGTACTCCATATTACTAGGGTGAAACAAATGCATTTTCTCAAATGAAACACACTATCATGCTGAATTTCTGGTCACCAGTACGTAACAACATGTTTAATACTAATGAATGAACATGAACACCCACTTTGGAAGCAATTTTGCAACGCACTTTATTCAGTCATAACACTCTCATACAAGTTTATTTACTATTAAAAATACGTTCCAATCACGAGACAACACCTAAGGAACAGCTGTAACATAACATTTTCCACAAGAAACAGGGGAAACCCTAAATTGTAATATTCACACTCAATACTGATTATACGACATTAAGATTAAATTGTACTGTCAAAAGCTACGCCTCTTCTCCAAGGACTAATTATATGTAAAAGTGAGAATGAAATCATGGTATTTGCAGTCCTTGCAAGTCTTCTTCATCCAACCAGAACATTCACTTTGTATGCCATTTTGCAACGCACTTTATTCAGTCATAACAGTCTTATACACGCGTATTTACAAGTGAAAATACGTTCCAATCACGTGAGAACACGATAAATATCATTTTCCACAAGAAACACGTGAAACTTTGTTAAACTCTAATATTTACCCGTCTCACTTGATACTGATCATGCGACATTAAGATTAAACGGTACTGTCGAGAGCTACTACGTCTCTTCTCCAAGTATTTTGTTGATGACGTCATACTTACGTTTCTAGCCAGCTTCATAGGCCTTGTGTATATAGAGACTATTGGTTCAACGCCCTGTAGATGCAACAATCTGACACACCTTTCTGTATGCATAACCTTTCGAGATGACAAATTCTCAATTTTTTAATATTATAACAACCGAATAAAGTGCCAATCAAGAGTTGAACATCAGATTTTGTCTTTCTATAAATTACCCTGAATTTTATGTTGAAAAATGAAAAGATACTATGTGCTTTCATAACTGAAATCATGAATTACTGAAATATTTCCAATTTAATAGCAAAAAGAAATGAATATTATTGTATTATTAACTAGATATCCATGGGGAAATGACAGTAGGGCAAATCTTTATAGCAAAATAATTAAATATTAAGCATTTATTATTTCCACAGCTAACTAGTAACAATAAAATAATTTCTAAAAATCTCTTTTTGTTGTTAAATAAGCTCAAACCTCATAACTATTAATTACAAGATATTGAATTAATATTCTTATATCATAATTGCTGCTGTATATGCTCTACTCTTATTGACATGTTTCCTGAAATGCGCTTATTCCCAAGTGAACTAATGCACGTTCTGCTCAGTCACTCAAGTATTTCCATATTTATACTAACATTTGTAACATTAAAGCAAATCATCATAATCACAAGTGGTGACATGTTGTTTATCTCAAACTCTTTGACATGCCGCGTCCGTTTAATATACATTCTTATTCTGATATATAGTAGATGGCGCCAAGACAGCGTGAGTGCAAGGCTAATGGCTAAAAATTCGGCCAACTGTGGCCACAATAACGAGTTCTAGAAAATGAGAAGCTATCTGGAATAATCTAAATTACAAAATTTCTGCTCCGTCAGTGTTGGAATTCAGAATAATAAATTGATCTGCAGTTATTGATAACTGCTTCATCACCGTCATCGATAACTGCCATTAGATATGCATCTACTAGATGTGAGATTTATTTCTTACTAACTCCACTGTAAGAGTGCGCCATTGCGACCAAGAGTGAGATAGCGTGTTTTGCATTGTTCATTAACTTCCCTCCCTAAACGTGGTAAATAGTGTGAATGGATTTTCGCGGATATATCCGTTTTGAGCATTTTTCTGAATCGATCTAGACCATTTTTGTCCTTGTCTTTTATTTGTCTGTGTATTCATGCGTATATGCGTAACCCACTGTGGAAACAATTACGCCGTTCCTATTGGTCGTATGGACTTGAAAATTTGCAGATCGCTTTAAAATGGTGGAAATAGGAGCTATATATAAAATTCTCGGAAAATAGGTCCCACTAACGCATATGCTTATTATCTTCCTCTTTCAGTCTCTTTTCAGTCTTTTTTCAGTCTCACGACCATCATCAGAAGACGTATCACTGTATAACTCGTGATTTCTTGAAATTAATTGTATCACCACAAGGCACAATTGTACAATTGTATCACATTAATTTCAATTAAAGATGCCCACTTCGCCGAAAGGAACGGAAACACGAATAATCGAAATTATAACACATTAATGTTTTAAGTATAAATTAAGAATACGCTGCTAAGCAATATTCTTATGAACCCTAAATAGATATCGAGCAGTACGTAATACAACTGAAGGACTGAACTAAAAATATAACATTCGAAGTGTCCACTTTCGAACCAGATGTTGAAGATTTATGAGGTAATAGAAAACGGTTGTCAGACCTTATTAGAACTATTGCTATATAAGCATTCTACTTAAAATATATTTTTAACATTATAGAGACGCATGTATGAATTTGCAAGCGTTTTAATTAATTAAATAGTTTAAATCTGACTTAATGATTGGATATCTGTACTATGATTTATAGACTTGGAGTCATGTTTTATGTGAATCATCTCCAGAATAGATCTTTTATAATAATTGATTTCCTTAGTTAAAATATTAATTTTTTTGTAATCGAATCGATGGTTATAATCCCATCGTAATCTAAACAATTCAATTTGTATACTGTGTGGGTTTGTTTATCTGTAGGTATTGAAGGTTTTAGATTTGGAAAATATTTCCAAACACAGTTAGTAGGTTTTTGCGCAACATTTATATCATACTTTATTAAACATTTCTCAATTTTCTCTGAGATCTCAGGAATGTATAGTAATGTAAATTATCTGTATTATAGATTTTGTTTATTCTTTCTTTAATGATGGGATTGGAAAATGTGTTTGGGTAATTCTAGTGTATTACGAACAATTTTTAAATTTTTGGGTGGGACAATTTAACCGCGCAATCTGAGGCTTTAGTAAGTGCTTAGTAAACATATGGCAAAAATGTAAGTGGTCCGTGGGTTATATTGAGAATATTTTGACCTTTGATAATTTTCGGAAACCCACATTGATTCGAAGATACAGAGCGATTAATATGTTTTGGCAAAAATAGTTTTGATAATTTGAAAATTATTAATGTAGCCTAAATAAACGGATAGTACGCTACTGCACTGGGTTTGTGGAGTAGGTACATAATAGGTTCGCTATCTTTCAACAACACTTCGATTACTAAGAACCGATATTTTGTTCACTGACAGCAGGCATCGGTTTAAACTTGGATTTAATTTGAATACTTCTCGTTTTAGTGAGGTTTTCTATCATGAATCGCTATACGAACGTCAAGATGACTGACATGCATTTATTGTACGGGCTTGCTGATGAGAATTCGTTATGGGCTAGATGGTTATACATTGAACGATTTAACGTGATGTTCCTGATAGAAAAACCTACTTCCTGGCGATTTTTCTCCACGTGATGTTCCTGATAGAAAAACCTACTTCCTGGCGATTTTTCTCCAACGTGTTGCATTTTCTCAATGCCCTTTGCACACGATGATTCAAATCCCTCAACTGATGGGACGATTATTTTTACCGATGAAGCATATTTATCAAGGAATGCAATAAGAAATTTTCATAATGACCTTTACGGGCTGAAAAAATCTGCATGAGGTACTCGAAGATCGTTTTAAACATCAGTTTCCGGTGAAGCTACTCAGCTATGGTGAGATAAATGAGACCATCTGGATTTGTGTGACTTAGATAACTTTAGGACACTTTTAGGACTTTAGACAACAACCGAAAAAAGGTTTTGACGCAAACATACAAACTGTTGGATATTATTTGTACAATGCCGTGTAAATTGCGAAAATATCGAAGCCATTAACATCTAGTGGCTCGACAAATCCTCAACAATAAATCCACAACAATAAATTACCTTCAAAATAGTGGGCCATATCTTTGTATCACTGAAGTTAGAGACTAACAAGGACTAAGGCTGGCGAATATACTCCTGGGAAACTAGGCAGAAAAGTTCTGACGACTGCATCTAGCTAAGAAAAACTCAGAATACTACGGTCAGTTGAAGTATTTGGCAACAGCGTCTAAACAAATGACATGAGTCAAATTTCATAGGACCTCCAAATTTGTCTCAAAAAAAACAGCTCAAAGATGCGCGGTCGTTTTCCTTCTGGCACGAATATTAATAGAGATACCCTATAAGGACATCCAATTTGGTTCACCCTGTACAGAGGATTGGATGAACTAATTTGCCTGTAGGTACAATTATTAACTTGAATTTTCTCACAACTGGATTGATCTGAAGAAGGAGGTATATGAAATTACTTGGTCTCGCTTTTACAGAACATAATTAACTTACCTCTTTCTCAAATAAAAGACCCTTCTTTCCACCAGTCGGTTGCACGGGTTCCATTGGCATATCAATTTTACAGAATATGATTATTTAGATATTCTTCATTAGAATTATATTATGGAAATGAATATGTCTTGTGGAGCGATTACAATAAAGTACTGTTAAATGAGATAGAATCGTTTGCTACTCAGCTTCAGAAGCCTTATCCGCCAATTACGCCCAATTCAACGATCCGAATTCCGAAATTCAAAAATTGTGAAGTTTCTTATTTCCGAATAATTTGGAAAATATATGTATCCAGGTTTCTATATATATTATTTTGATACATATTCCTCTTACTCTTCATTCACTGAGTATGTAGGATCATTTATCGAAGCGTGATTTTTTTTCGTATACCAAGCCTGGATATTGCGACTTTCATAGTGACAGTTGTACCTGACATCATTAAGTCAGGGATTGTGAGATTCGCCTTCCTGAAGCAAATACAAGGTTGAGTTTGGTTTGCATTAAACTCTACTAGATTAACAAATTTCCATTTGAAAATTCTTGCAGGATCTTCGTTCATTGCATGAACCTGTCTCTGACTCGACCTTCTGGGTTCATTGGATGATATAGGATCTCTAGAGGAGATAGCGGTTCAAAGTGTACCATCATACGCAAAGTTGTGGGCTGTCTCTTCTAACAGATCGTTGATATGGGACAGAAACAAAGTTGATGGCCGATCTATCAGAGGAATCTCCGTCAAACACCACATGGAGTGATCTATCTGAAAAAACTTCATAGTAAACGACAAAGTTGAAGCGGAAAACAATATTTCGACAATTTCTGTACCTAATGGGCATTGTTGATAACCCAAGATGTAGTAAATTTGGATGTACTTATGATACTGCTCCTCACATCCTAGTGGAATGTCTAGCACTGGCTTCTCTTGAACTGCAATACCACGGCACCGTTCAGATCTAGCTTGAGGTCATGAGGGAAATCAATCCAAGCAGCATTTCCTTTGGCCTGCTGTCTTGTTCCATGGGCTGCACCATAGATCCAAGCAAGCGGTCCAAATGCACACGTTTTGATTGATTGATTCGGCCGTTTTCAAAATGGGTACATATCAAACTTTATCCAAGAAAAAAAGAGTGAGGTGTGTGGTAGTGTATATCGAATAAAGAAATGAAGGCGTGGAAGAAAATATGTTTCATGGGGAAGGCCGAAAAATAAGAGACTGCAGGACAGATTGTATAAAAGTCTCTCTGAGAACTGGGAAGCGAGGTTGAGAGAACAGTACGAAATAGCTAAGTGCCAAGGATGTTGAAATATGGTTCTTTTTGGAAGGTCCTATGCTATGTTTTCTTAGATATATATAATTTCTTCATATATGTGAAAGATTTCAGAAAGATACTTTGGCAAGAAAATAAGGGCAGTTTTTTATATAAGTATATGTTAAAAGGGTTTACTCGTCTCCAAAAAGTGATGAATTGATTTTCCTTGCCCTTGTACTCATGCAGGAAACTGCAAGTGGCAATATTATCGTAGGCTAATTTGTTTTCTAAGAACAAGACAGATACTTCGTCAGTAAAAACACACCAACATAAAGGTTCCGGTATAGACTCTTGCGAAACTCCAACATCATCTCCCGAATCATTCTAACCACTAACTGAATAATCGTGATTATGGAGCTGAATTAGTGGTTGTTTTAGATTCCAAATAATTCAGCCAAAGTGAAATATATGGGAAATAAGTTTAGTCATAAAAAATATGTACCTATACGTTTTATTTGGTACTAGTAAAAAAGTAATAAGTACATAGTATTTACACAAGTGAGAAATATAAAAGAGAATTTCATATTAGAAGTAGAGATAGCAACGATAGATGGAACAGCTGGAATCGATTATTTCATTCATATTGAACAATTAATCATATGATATGTTTTCCTTCGGTTAATTAATTATTAAAAGATTATTTACTCATCAATAGACACCAGCACCACAGATTGAACGACTTTTTTTTGTGTTCTGTCTTCATTGCAATTCCCTGTTCGATGTATACGAGGGCAAGGTGAAAAGTTCCTGGAAAATGAAACAAGAAATGATTTATTTGGTCAAAACCTATTTTATTTCTCAACATAAACTCCTTGTAGCCAGATACACTTCGTCGAACGTTAATACGATTTCGGCGATCCTTCAAAGTAGGCAATTGTTTCAGCGAGGACATCATCGTTGGATCCAAATATCTTTCCGCTGAGCCATTTCTTCAAGTTTGAAAATAGATGAAAATCGCGGGAGTAAAATCTGGAGAATATGGTGGATGACGAACCAATTCGTAGCGCAATTACTGCAATTTTGCCATTGCGGCTGCGGATCTGTGCGTTGTCCTGGTCCTGACTTTTCAAGGTAATCTATATGAACGATATCGTGCGCAAAAAACTGTCGCCATGACTTTGTTGGCCGATAAACCCAATTTGGCGCCCTATTTGATCTTCGATTCGCCCAGGACAAGTTCACTATTTCGACTGTTCTTTGGTCTCTGGTGTGTTGTGATGGATCCATGTTTCGTACACTGTTACGAAACTCGGCAAAAATGCCTTCTTATCGCACTTGAACATCGCCAAACACTCCTTTAAAGTTGTCATACGGTCGCGCTTGTTGTCAACAAAGAGCAAATGCTGCACCCATCTGACCGATGGCTAATGTACCGTACGATTTCTGGCGTTGTGGGGTCGGATGGCCAGAACGTTCGGTGCCCTCTATGGTCATACTACCACAAAGAAAATCGGTAAACCACTTGTGAATGGTTCCAATCGATGGTGAGGAGTCCCTATGATGTTCAACAAGCGATGCTTTGGTTTGCGTGATGTTTTTCCCACGCAAGAAGTAATGCTTCATCAAGACGCGAACTTCATTGGCTTCTACGTTAAGGTTGAACGATTTTTCGAAATACTTACACAAGAGCCGCTGCAGAATTCACCTGAAATCGAAGATTTTTCAATTTTTGGCAGACATCAAAAATAAAAAATCTTCACCAGCGTTATTTTCTCGAAAAAGGCTCGAGAAAACCGCATCTTCCTATCTTTAAAAATAAGCGAAATACGTTACAAAACCAACGAAATCTGAACATCCTGTACATCATTCGAATTGCTGTTTTTCAAAGAAGTTATGGCCTCTAACAATGATTGGTGTTCATTGAAAAAAATTATTATTCGAGTCTTTGGTTCAGCTGTAGTAGTTTGAAAGAAAATGTTGTTGTTAATCCTTTGGATGGGTTTTATTAAATTCGTCTACTTGCTTTCTCAGGAACGTATTACCCAAAATGATTTGTATGCAAGTCCAAGGTACGTTTCGATCTATGGGATTTGTACTGATGATTTTAGGCTCGTCTTCGATCAATGTTTCCTCTTTACACGTGATACAATATATAGTATTTATGTAGGTTCTAAGTCCAATCGGATATTTGCATCTCTCACATGACAAGTTACAGATTTCATCTTCTTTAATGTTTTTGTCTTTCTACCTTACTCAAAAAAACAACCGTGTAATTTGTTGTTAGTGGATCGTTTTTGGTAATTGGAACAGTGGGTATTAGGATTAATTCGTGATTCTTACCAGTCTGTACTATCTTTGAATTCCCTTTACAGGAATGACTTACAAGCATTGGCGGCTCCTCGAAGGAGGCTAAGGAGGCTCAGCCTCCTCACCAATTTATCTTAATGATCATTCTCCATTTTATTTCCTGTTTCTCTGATAATTTTTAAAATTTTACAATTAATTCCCCGTTCTCAGTAGTTATTTTTAATCCGTCAACAGTGCCCTGAGGCTAGACTCTCTATATATCTCAAACGCTGAGCATATGTTGTTCAACGCAGTTGATGTTTTTTCGACCAGCCCGATCGCCAACTGGGTAAATCAGCGAAAATGGCAACACCCTCTGGAGGCTAGCCTGCGGCAGCCGCTCGCAATCTATGAAATACGACACGTGCGTTCTGCCGACTGCTGAGTAGGTCAGTCAGTGCTTGTTTATGTGTTGTCACGCCACGCGAAGTAAGGTTAGATTGTTGTCTGTTGTAAATTTAAAATGAGTGTTGGTGAGTTAGTTGCTGCCTTTTAGAAAATCTATTTAGTGGATTAACATATGATAAAAGTGTTTCTTTTGAATAAACGGCCTTTACCGGATTTGAAAGGATTAGTAATGTCAGGTAACTATCAAAATCGATCATTTAATACTACTAGTAGTATTGACAAGACGAAGTTTAAAAAAAATCATTGATTTCCCTGTAATGCTCCAACTCGATGGAATTTTACATCACGTGCAGTATTTACCATCCATAAAAATAAAGACAAATTAATTGAAACATTTGATTTTGTATTAAACAGTGATGACTTTTCAACAGATCAGGTTTCATTAAATGCTGGTGTTGGTTTGAAATCTTATTTAGAAAATGAAGAATTTTTGTTTTTTCTTGATAATTTTAAATTAATATTTGAACAGACTGATCTTATTTTTCAAATTTCACAACATAAATTCAGTGATATAATTTATTCAAGAGATCGTTTGAAACATCTCATTGGAAAAATTTCAAGTTTCCGTAATACAGAATTTCATTTTAATATTTTATTTGAAAATTTTTCAACTCATGAGGCTCCTCCCGCGAAAAGGAGGAAAACTTATAATTTGGTAGACAAGAAACCACATTATAAACAACTTTTTTATGAAATTGTAGATACTATTAAAGGTCAAATTGAGATTCGATTTTCCGATTTACATGAATTGAAGTTTTTTGACTTGAATAGAAGATTTTTCGAATCTTTTTCAAAAGAGTTCCCCAATACACTTTAAGATAACTTAGTTTCTAAATTTTTTGATAAAATAGCACCGCACAATGAATTATGCGTTATATACTGGGATAAAGATATCTTAGGCCAGTACGACAGTCACGCCGATATGATAAAATATATGATAGACAATGATTTGCAACAAGTTTTACCTCAGTTTTATAAACTACTTTGTTTGACAGTCACCATTCCTGTCACGTCGGCATCGGTGGAGAGATCATTTTCTACTCACAAACGAATTAAAACTTACATGCCAAATACAATGGGCCAAAATCGTTTATACAATGTTAGTTTAATATCTATTGAACAAGATTTAGTAAAACACTTAAAACAAAATGATACATTTTTTGATAATATTATTGATCATTTTTCGCAAACTAAAGACCGTAGAATTCCGTTAATATATAAAAAAGTTAATAAAATTAATAAAAAAAACAAAATATGAAAAATTCCAAAAAAAAGAAAAAATATTAAAAATGCAAAAAAAATAAAAGACAAAAAACGAACAACAAAATTTTTTGGCAAGAGAAACTCTATACCTCCACGTTGGTTCTTGCTGGGTAACAATTAATTTTGTCACTGAAGTAGCTGGTACGGTCGCTGTGCAAAGGTTAAAAGGCTGTGAATAGAGTATATTTTTACAAAAACGTTTTATGTCCAGCCTCCTCTCTCAAAAATTCACGAGCCGCCACTGCTTACAAGAGGAATCCACGGTCGTATATACTGGTCTGGAAACTCGAGGCTGTTTCCTATGTGAGAAGTGAGTCCGCTAAGAGTCATCTGTTGCGTAGTACCAAAAAGGTGGCGCATGAGTCGAGGGATGTTCTCTGGCACGTATACGACCGTGTTTGAACGATATGGCGCCTAATCCTGACAACATACTTCGATCCATGCGCCAGCTGGTGGCTGAGCGAGGGACTACGAGTTTGGCGACATGTAAGAGACTCATGTCAAACATAGAGTTTCCAGACCTGTACATACGACCGTGGCAGAACCGGATAAAATTCAATGAAATCTGTAACGGATTTTCCCCTAGGAATACAAATTACGTGTGACTCATATAGTGACCATATGTTCATATATTCTTCATCTTCCATTACAGTTGATTCAAAACTGCAATCTAAGAATTCTTTAATGGTGTCAAGTCTCGTGATAGTAATTGAAATATAGATAAACTAATAATGTTATAATCAATTGAAGCTCGAATCAAATTAAATCACCAAAGATGTACTCATACAAATGTAAAATGACTGCAGTATGTGGAAGTAAACATGTGTTATATCTATTCTGGGCATGTTATTGTATGATATTTGATTAATTTCTTTACTCCAAGTATGCCAGGAAAAACTTACGACGGAAGCATTTCTGTTTGTGTATTTCAAGATTCGTCTAGTACTTATCAACATCTGGAGTATATTTAACTTATTTCACATTGTTTGATTCAGCAATTAATTACCTTGCTCTATTTTCCTTCATTATCTTTTAATTGTGTGGTATGCTGAGATATAATATGAAACTAATTCCTTGCATTATAGGACTCATAGTTGATGTTCAGTTATTACATTTCATAGCAGTAGGTACCTTGAAATCTGAAGAATATGACTATTATTGGCAATGATATAAATTACTATAGAGATATATATAGTATTACGAAAAATTCGAGGCCAGAGAGGAAAGCAAATAAAAATGTAATATAACTTGATGAAAATATTGCAATAGGTAATTTAGGGAAAAATTTAGGAATCTGATGTAGAAACAAACCAGGCAGGAACTTGATGGAAGGTTTACTAATTATCTAAAGCACGCTCTTGTTTCCTTCTCAATAACCTCTAATTAGTAGAAATACACCCGCGCTGAAAGATGTTAATTTTGATTCATGCACTCGACTGCTTGAGTCAACAACAGCACAAGGAAAGTAAATTACTTTGAATTCGGATAAAAATGAATATAAATACAGTTCAATTGATGAATAGACTCCAAACGTTCGAAATTATTGCATTGCTATCGATGTTAATTGGAAATCATCTTTTCCACTTGGCAAAATTCCAGACCATGACCTATTTTAGAAGCTTCAAAGTCTGCATCATATTACTCAAGGTTCGCTGGACTACAAAAGCATTATGTACGTGTCTGAAGCAATTGAAGTTTTGTATTCGTCTATATTTGCACTATAACCATATACTTATTAGGATAATAAGTCTATGACTATAAATGATATACAAAAGTGCTAACTTTGGATGTATACATTCCACTACTTTCCGAGCGTCTGTACATTGAAAAATTATATCTCTCAAGCGTCCGTATATGGACGCCAGAAGTTTCCCCATAGTAAACCCTTCCTACTGGTCCACAGATCTCGTTGGAAAAATTTGTCTGGGCGCTCAGATGCTAGTGCAATCTGCAGTTTTGAATTTTGGAAGTATATTGATAGTACAAGGCATCACCTGCAACTCCTGTTTATTCGTCAGGTGTTTACAGTATGTCAATATCAAATAAAAAAATTTGTTTCCCCATTTTTTATGCTTAAGAAAGGTATAGCTTGTCTAAGTCGCTAGGAGCGATGGTTTCTGGTAAAAATGCATTTAAAGCCGACAATGCACGAAAATTATGTAAAAGTGCAAAAGTAACTTATTTGCAAATACAATGTTATAATACTTCAATAATTAAATTTTAATATGAAAAATAATGATCAATCAAAACAAAACATTAAGTTTCTGAAAGATGTTCAAATTGTTGCCCTTGTACTTCAATACATTTTACCATTCGTAAAACAGTTTCTCCGTTTCGCAGAGTGCGACGAAAAAACAAATGAAATCTATGACACTTGCCAAACTAATGTAATATTTGTTAGAGGTATTTTGTGTTGTTGCTTAAGTTTTTCATTGATTTTCTTATTGATTTTTCAAAATTGCTTTCAAAAATGGTTCACTACACTTTTGAAGAATACAGGGACATGATTATGTGTTACGGCGAAGCTAGATAAAATTCTTTCGAAGCTCAACGTATCTATCAAGAAAGATATCCATTACGGCAGATTCCTAATGCTAAAACATTTATTGGCGTGCATAGGCGTTTGGGAGAAGATGGCTGTTGTAAAAAATCAAAAGTTAATAGTTCCAGAAGTCGTCGCACTTTGCGAGAACAAGTACCAGGAAAACAAGTTCAGCGGTACGAAACGTTAACCGTGAATCAGTAAGACAAATTTTCAATGAACAACTTCTTCGTTCATATCATTTCCAAAAAATTCAATCACTATTGGAACATGACTTTTTTCCTCGTGTACAATTTTGCGAATGGTTGCAAAATCAAAGACAAAATAGCATTTCATCAATATTGTTTACTGACGAAGCTGGTGTTAGCCGTGATGGTATTCTGAACCTACATAACATGCACCATTGGAGTGATGAAAATCCTCATCAAACCGTAATTCGAAGTCACCAATATGGGTTTTCTATTAATGTGTGGGCAGGTATAGTGGACAATTACTTAATTGGCCTATTTCGATTGCCCAATCGATTGACTGTATCGAAATTTTTTGGGGAACGATTTAAACACATTATTAGAGGATGTCCCATTGGCCATTATTGGAAGAATGTATTACATGCATGATGGGGCGCCAGCTCACTTTTCTCAAGTGGCAAGGGAATATTTGGACAGGAGATTTGGAAATAGATGGATTGGTCGAGGAGGGGCTGTACCCTGGCCAGCTCGTAGTCCCGACCTTAATCCCCTAGATTTTTCATTTTGGGGATTTATGAAAAACTATGTTTATGCTGTAGAAATACATAATGGAGAACAATTATGGTTAAGAATTATGGAATCGGCAGATAGATTCCGTAATAACCCAGGAATATTACAAAGATGCCGTCAATCATTAACAAGAAGAACGATAAAATGTGTTGAAGTACAAGGGCAACAATTTGAACATCTTTTAAAAACTTAATATTTTGTTTTGATTGATCATTATTTTTCATATTAAAATTTAATTATTGAAGTATTATAACATTGTATTTGCAAATAAGTTACTTTTGCGCTTTTGAATAATTTTCGTGCATTGTCGGCTTTAGATGCATTTTTACCGGAAACCATTGCTTCTAGCGACTTAGACAAGGTATACCTTTCTTAAGCATAAAAGATAGGGAAACAAATTTTTTTAGTTGATATTGACATACAGTGTGATGCTAAAAAGTTAGGACCGATTCAAAGGAGATGGAACCCTGTATATGGCGCCTCCTATCAGTAATAAAAAAACTAAGATCATATTTGAATTCAACGTGATAAAAAACGCCTGTATACTAAATTTCGTCCGATTATCACATGTTTATTCAAAAATATTAAAAAAAAACCAAACAAAAAATTAAAATTCAACACCCTGTTTGTTTTGAATCAAGGCGTTGAGGACCTACGTTCATAAGAACTGTTTTTCTTATTTTAGTGTCATCTATCGCCTGACACTATGCACGGTACTTTTTTCTATGTTACCCTGTATATAGTCGGTAAAATGTAAAACAAGATGTTTTATTAAACGCCGTCTTTTTTATTTCAATTATTTACATTCTGATTGACATTTTTAGGCCGTTTATAAAACGCCTAAATTTTTTTAGTCATTTTGAATAATAACGTCTATTTTACAATATGTCTGGATCATTATTTTCAGTCATTTTGTGAAAGACTGCATAAGAGTTAGGTAATTTATGTCTATCCCGCAAATTCGTAGTAATGTCAGTAAGCAACAACAAACAGTAAAATGTTTGGACGTAGAACATAAGAAAATGTTAGGAGAATCAGGTGATTTAGACGATGAAGATCAAACATTATTTTATGAGGAACTAGATAAATATTACACCGGTAAGGTTAACCTTAAAGAGCCTTTGGAGCTAGTATACAATAGTTCAGTTTTCAGTTCTTCGTCATTCCAATATTTCTAAATCAAATTGCCCTGAACCTTCAATCCAAGCTCTCAATTTACTCACATCAAATTCTGATTTAGCTATTTTCAAAGCTGATAAAGGAAACTCCACTATTGTCATGAATCGTTCAGATTATGATCCTGCAACATCTCCAAACTAATTCCTATAAGCTCCTACCAAAAGATCCCACCCTCTCTATAGAACGTTCAATTTCACAAATTATCCGTCATTCTTCCCTTCCTGATCCAGATAAGAAATTTCTCATCCCCCATTGTTCAAGAAGCCACCGATTATATGGTTTGCCTGAAATTCATTAACCCTGACTTCCCCTACTTACAAACTCTCTCGATATCCCAAGGTTCTGTCTTGGGGCCACTTCTTTTCTTGATTTCAATTGCTGATCTTGTAAAGTGTGTGAATGATGTGAGTGTTCAATCTTATGCTGATGACACGCAATTGTATTATTCTTCCGAGCCTGGGAATGTTGTTGAAGCATCTCGTTTTATTAATGGGGATCTAGCTACTTTGGATTCTTATGCAAATGCAAATAACTTAAAACTGAATCTTCTCAAATCCTGCGCAATTGTTTTTGCCCCTAAAAAAGCTCGTAACCACGTTATTGGCATTTTAACGTTAAATATTAGAGGTAAATCACTAGATATTCTGGATCAAATTAAAAAGCTTGGTGTGGTTTTTCCATCTGACTTGCGATTCAAAGATCATATTCCCTCCTTGGTGAAGAAGACATATTTCACCCTGAGAACTCTGTACAGAAATGTCAATATAACAAACTTCAAGACCCGTAAAAAGTATTGTGAGACTTTTGTATTGCCTATTCTGAATTATTGCAGTTTGGTATATTTTTCTCGGGAAATTGGTTACATTAACACTTATGCTTTATATTTTCTCGTTTTTACGTACGTTTCGGTCTCACGACCATCATAAGAAGACTTATTATGTCTAAAACTGGATTGCTTTAAACTAATTGTATCACACAAAGTGTCCTCATCGCACCAATCTCAATTAAAATGATCACGTCGCCGAAACGAACAGAAACACGAATAATCGAAATTGTAACACATTAATGTTATAAGTATAATATATCAAGAATTTACTGTTAAGCAGTACTCTTAATAAATGCGAGTTCATGTCAACAAAGTCTATGAACTACTAGAAACGAGAACATTGTGTTCAAGTATCCACTTTCAAACCTGATGTTAGATTTTCGAGCTGTTGTCAGTTATTGGAAATATACTATTGACATTCTACCTGAAATATACTTTTAACATTATAAATTTATGTATTATACTTATAACATTGATATGTTACAATATCGATTATTCGTGTTTCTGTTCGTTTCGGCGACGTGGGCATTTCAATTGAGATTGGTGCGATAAGGACGCTTTGTTTAATACAATTAGTTTTAAGCAATCCAGTTTTAGACATAATAACTCTTCTGATGATGGTCGTGAGACCGAAACGTACGTAAAGACGAGAAAATATAAAGCATAAGTGTTAATGTGAACTATCTCCCGAGAATTTATATATAATTAATGATATTGTCAAATATAAAGGTACCTTACTCTTGAGTAAAATATATATTTTTTGTCAAACCGCGTACACGAATTAAAAAATTTAATATATGATGATTACATTTTAGATTTTAGAACATGCAGAACTTTTTCTGAAGAATATTTAGTATTAATCGACTTCTTCGAATACCTTATTTCATCATAAACAAATATGGAAGTAGATATGGTATCAATCTGATTGATCGAATGTCAGAATAGTAGTCCGCAAATTATTATTGTTACATTATCTCAACAAATATTGAGTAAATAACTTCCTGAATTCCCTTCAATGAAGCTTGATTGCGATAAGAAAATGAGTTATAAAACTGGAAATATCTAATCTTTCGTAATATCAAGTATGCCTAATCCCTTGGTATTAAGTATCATTACAATGTCAAGTTCAATATTACGATATTAAACTATATGATGTCTGAATTTAATATAACTTCCGTGTGTGGGTATATAATATAGCGTAAGTCCATCTAATCAATATTAGGAGCGAATATTTACATACATACAATCATCAAAGATCGGCTAAATGGAGAAAATTCCCAGTCTTATTCGATGGAAAAAGATTGGTCATAACGATTTCGAATAGGGCTGAAAACCTTGGAAGATGGCGCTAGAATATGGACGCTGGAAGTGAAGATAGCTGACAAAATTGCCTTTATTGAGGATCTCGTATAAGGCATGAGGATGAAAGAAATAACACAGTATTTGGGTACGGATAAAATTAGTACAAGGTGAGTTCCCAAACAACTCTCAGCAGTTCCGCGTGTTGAATGTGCCCGGTTTTTTTTGGAGCTCTGTAGAGAAAATACTGCGGAGTTCTATTTGATCAGTCTTCAAGTCTTGCGTTTTCCATGACACACTACAGCAAACATAACACACATTCATAATCCGTACTTTGAAGGGAGGGTTTAGCCCCAAAATGCACATACGCCACTTAGTTGGGGTCATTGTGCGCTCCGTGGTCAGAAGCCTATTCCATTTTAGCAGGTCTGTGGCCCCCCAGAAACCCAGAATATTGTCAAAGCTGGCTTCCATAAGCTATTCTGTAGGCAGTTTTGATTCTCTGAAGTACGGTGCCTGAGGGATCTCAATGCAGAGCATTCCAACACTTAAAATTGCTGAGTGTCAACGAGAGTAGTGCATCTTGGTCCAGTCACCTAGGCCCTTTAACCTATACGCCGTTCTCATGGCCTCAGTTTTCATATATAAGGTGTCTAGGTATAGGAAATGTTCATTTATAAGAAACTAGAAGCCCACAAGCATGCTAGCAATGGTTAACCAGGTGAATCAACATGAAGCAAGTGAAGCTCCTTTAGTTTTTTCAATTACTGAGATTACATTTATCTCTTCTTATATTATCCGAGGAGAAATGGTTAAATTATTATGTATTTTCACATGTTACAACCATTTTCATATGGGAACATTCCAATAGTGACACTTGTCAGCTAAATATTAAGACGAATTAGTCATCTTCCGTCTAAGCGTTTGAACGGTGAATTTAACGCCAAAGAGCAAACATAGAAAAACTGTAGAGAGAATCAATTTCCAGAGAACAGTGTTTTGATGTACGTGTTCGGCCCGTTGTCATTATAGCGGCGCGTAACTTATACTGTGGCCATACTCCCACAATAGTATTACTCATCGAGGTGAAGCAGCGGTAAGGAATGATTCAAGGCGACGCGAGTGGGAAGAGTGAAAAAGACGAGGATGGATGAAACTGCACGGTGTTTGCGATGTACCTTTAGTTTTAAGCGGTTAAAGTTAAATATTAGTACTATTCACGATGCTATAAGAGAAAATTATAGGCTCAAACTTGTACTTGTACTTGATAAAATAAGCATCATCCTATATTGTGTTTCACTTACTGTAGTAATCTTGTGTTATTTAAAAAGAACATCCTGTAAAGTGTACCTCTTATTGGAATATCAATAATTATTGTTCGGTAAAAAATATAGAATTTCATTCATGTGGCTTGACAAAGCGCGTTTTATTCGCAAGTTTCCTAATTAATTATTCAGTTTCTAAGGAGGTTGGATTTAAAACTTGGTAAGATCCAAGATAATTCATATTGTAAAATTGAACACTACTATGTTGATATCACTTTTATTTGTAACCTCCGTTACTCGAGTTTCAGCGTTATTACTGACTACAATTAAAATAGATAACTATACTTATCGGTAGCTAGCAAAGGATTACTGTGATCGATCATTCATGAACTTAGACTTAGAGGATTATTCTAGGTATATGATTACATGGTGGGTTATTACATTTTAATAATGACGAATTATTGATAACAGCAGTGTATAGAAGCTAATCAGGACAATAATTCGTGCAATAAATAGATTACATAGCTTTAAATAACGGTGTATAAATTAGCTCTGTTCAAACATTGACAAGTAGGGTATGTTTCAAAACAGGCTCCAAAGTTGCAGATCATTTTTTGATAATAACCATTTTTTACATGACTACAGTTCATATATTTTACATATAGCTGATAAAGCCTTCAAAATAAACTTGCTGAAATTTACAAACAGAAAACAATACTGATAGACCATGAGTTTAACACGAGAAACAAAAATAGCTACAATTATCCTTGTCTTAGATTAACTGAACTAAAATAAGTCCGTACCATGCATTCTTTTTTTTTATGTCTACCCATGGGTTTAATTGGATTGATTAATTCTAAAAAATGATCCAAGAGTGAATTGTTGAAGTATATACGTGTTTTAAATTAATTACTCTGTAAATAAAAGTTTTAAACTCGATTTTATATTAACTGTACTTTTTCTATCATTGTTAGATATAATAGTGATTTTGAATGTGGATAAATCTTTCCTGGATAGTTTTTAAGATACGATTATTTTATTCTTATTGTACCTGACTCGCTTCTCATTGTTTCATTTGAAATAAATTACTGTAATTTACTTTTCGCTCCATGGTTTGATTATTACAGCGGCAGTTGTTCGGTTAGCTTGGCAACTAAAAACCCATGGTACCACATGTTTTATTCTTAATGATGTGCCGGTTTGTTCTCCTTCCCAGAGGGAGACCCACTACACTGGGGTCGTTAGTGTCCTTTTGTGCCCTCACATATTGCTATCTCCTCATCAGTCCGGAGTATTCTATGAAACTCAGTAGCCTCATCTAGGGGATACTTCTGATTTTCTCGGGTGTAGTTTTATTGTACCAAGGTATGTCCAACGACCAACCGCGTAGGCCGGGCACTGACAGCATATGCATTGGTTTCTCTTCTCCCACACCGCAACCCCTGCAAGTAGTCTGCTCCACCAGACCCATGGTGCAGATGTTTGTTGAATTTGGCGGGTCTGGTCATGAATGCAACAAGGTTCCGCATTCATTATCTGCTGAACGTCAGTAGATATTTCACTCGTTGCTGCTGGAGATCTCCCATTAGTCGCTTGGAGTGCGACATACGGGGCAGTTCCCTCGAGTAGACACAGTACTGTCTCAAGCTATTTTTGGATTACAGATTTCGCTGCGGTTTGAGAAATGCCACAGGTTGGCTCTGGTTCAATCAGGGGTTGTTCCGCCCCCGCATTAGCGAGTGCGACGTCAGTTTCAGTCCCTTCGCGAATGGTTTCCTCAGACTCCCATACGAGTGTCACTCTATTGGGGTTCTTTACTAGTGCCGTTAGTTCCTTTGCACAATCTAGTACACATTGTGAGGTGATTGTGTACGACTCCAGTGCCTCAAACACTGTTAAGTTGCTCGCTATAATTGTGATTGGTCTCCCTCATTCGAGCACATGTTGTAATTGCTAATATTTTTGGTTGGAATTCAGTCGCAAGTGACCCTAGATTGAAAGAAATCATTTCTCCTTGGTCCGTTGTCTTGAGTATTTCAGTACCTGTACTTTTTTTTCGATCTTGGTGCCTTCGCTAAACCGTACGGAATCTCCTGGTATCATATGAAGATAGCCCGCAGTGTTTTCCCACCCATTCAAGGTTTGAATCGTGAACGGTATCCAAGATACTTACATTAATATGCCGAATTTGTATTCATATCTTTGCGTCAACTCAATTCGAAGATTTTTTCCGCTGTTAACTTCTCTTGGCACATGAATAAAAGTTTTTTGGGACTATTTTTAATGGATCTTTGACTAGGAATATAAGAGAGTATATTGTCCAACGGTGAAAAGTAGAATCGTGACGTCACAGCGCGTTTTGAATACATCTGGCCTTTCCGGCGCGATTTCGTTAAATTCAAATCATATTTCCCTATTGCATTTTTACAACGGTTTTTGAAAAAAATTAAAAGGAAGAAAAAATTACAATTTTTCCTTTTTAATTTTCCTTGCATAAAATTGTATTCTTAATAGGTTTGAAGGTATTTTTTTAATATGTCAGAACCTGATTAGAATAAGAATAAGTAGTCAATAAAAAAACAACAAATATCTAAAAAATTTATTTTAGTGTAGAGCAAAGCAATAACAAACTATATTATTTGATATGATCAATAACAGTATAAAACATCATCACAGTTAAGAGAGGTTCTCTTTTGCTTGAAAGCGTGAGCTTAAAATATACAACCTAAATTTAACATCTAGATAAATCGATAGAAGCTGTAGATTTTATTGTTAAAATAAACGGACTTTCTTGATTGGGCAGAAATGTGGATGGAATAATTTGGAGCACTCCTGCTGGAATGTTCTCCAATTCTAATATTACATAACCAGACCTACAACAAATCACAATTCAAAAGCGTTCTTGAATTATTTTTCTAAATAAAGGAAATGTTGAATATGAATTGCAGATTTGTGTTTACCTGTACGTGCCCGATGAAGTTGTTTTAAACGGCGCTGTAACAGTCTCGTGATCATTTATATGACTTATCTCAATTTCAACTCCAATTTGATATTGTTTAGGCCCTTTGAGTTCGATCAAAATCATATTATCGTTTCTAGTTGAATCGATAGTGAGCTTGAATCTGGGATTATTTCGATATGTTGCAGGATGATTAGGGCATCCGCCCGCTGTAACACCTTTCCATTCACCAGTTACCTATAAGAAAACTAACATTAAATTTCACAACTTCTGGTCAGAAGCGAGGCTTAATCCGCCAATTGAATCCACTTATTTCAATGTTATGTTCATCCAAATATCTTTTATAATAGAATGGCCCTTCAGAATAAATTGTACAACGCAGGATCTATTTCAATATCGAGGAGTGTATATTCGGATATATTTTACGCGTTTGATCAATAGCCATAATGATGTAAACAGTTATTGTTGAGGGTTTTAATTATGCCTCCAATTCTTTCTGTTATACAGCTCAAAAACAGGTCAAAGGAGTCACTTCATACAAACTTCATAATTGAACCAGCGAAGATTTATTTTGTAGTATAAAAGCTTATTTTTAATTGTATATCTGCGTTCATCATGCCCAGTTTAGCCAGAAGTGAAGCGCTTTTTTCACCAATCCAATAATAACTCATATTCATTCAAAATGTTCGGTACAGAACAGATGAACAATTGAAATCAGTATGCTGTTAAGCAACGTCAATCGGATAGTTGCCTTAACCTAGATAACATTGAATAGAAGCAACCATTCCGTAATGAAAATCAATTCTAAAATAACTATTAATTTTCACTAACTTAATAAATGATTTGAACTATAGTTTCGCTAACACTTCAAACAAATATTACAAAGTACTAATAGTTATGTTATTTAAGTTTAGAATGGATTTCCATCACGTAATTGGGTTTAACCGATGAAGGGACAACGATAATCAGGTAGCAAACTAATTATACATATTTAACAAGGGAGAAATATTAATTTATCAAGTATTTGTTACTCGTTCAATAAGATTTCGGACTTCTTATAAGTATTAATGTCTAGGGATTCCAGCAAATTTAATTTATTACTTTTATTCTGAATGTGCTAAATATTCAAATTATCATTTAAATTGTAGTTTTCCGTTATTAATGTTCTGCAAAGGTGAGATTTATTATTAATGAAACTATGTCTTTTGATAAATTATTCGATGATGACAAATGTGGGGTTTACAAGCTGACATGTGGGTCTACTCTAAGATATACATTGGTCAAACAGGAAGGACTTTCAAAAAATGGATCAAGGAACATAGGCGTTGTTCCATTACCAATAAAGCTGATTCAACTTTTGCAGAACATTTAATTATGGAAAACCATAACAAGATACAACTGGTTGAAAATAATAGAGTAATAGCGACGTTGATTATGATTTACGCTTCCCTTGTTCTCAAAACTATGAAATTAATTACTAAAATAACAATTTTCTGAAAAATAAGCGTGTATTAAAATAATTTACATCAAGGTTCACGTAATATTGACTTAAACATATCGTGAATGATGTAAAAATTATAATGGATACCAACCATTAAATTCTAGTACCTTCTGGTTTCATCAGTAGATGAACTATTAGTTTTAAAATGAATAAATTGAGTGATCGAGGTAACTGCTAGATAAAAAAAAATGGTCAGTTCACAACCACGAGGAGATATAATTCAATATGTTTGAAATCACGATAACGTAGTCATCATTTGAATAATAAAAGCTATACTTTGTGTACTTTAACAATATTCCACAATAATCGAAGTAATAGCTTGTACCGTGTTTGTGATAAACGTGTGTTAATGATTTAAAATGCTTCAACTTCCATCCTTTCCTTTCTAATTCCTTAGAAGCTTGGAATTGAACGAATCGACATCTTTCACACAGGAAATGAATGGTGAGTTGTTGGCCTTTCTTTAAAATTAATTTAAAATAATTCATTGTTCTCCAATTATTGTCCAGTCAAATTTAAGACAACTTTTAGCCCCTATAAAAATTTATGTTCGCTAGCTACTTCTGAATGCGCAATCATATAATGAAATCAATAAGATAACACGGTCAAACTTCCAAAGAAATCCAAGAACCTACGACACGTTTTTAATTATAAGTTGTAGTCTTAGTTGTGTTTGAGCTTTTTATACATATTCAATTAAACTTGTTTCTATCCATAGAAGACGCTTCCTAATGATTATAGACCCATTATATTATTATCTGTGATCTCTAAAGTAATGGAGAAAGCAATAAACATCGAGCTCATCCAATACCAAGCTCCAAAATAGTGAATTATCAGCAATATGGGTTTCGTCAGCAGAGATCAACGGAGACCAGCTTACCTACGTAACACTTGTATGGCAGAAATCTATTGCAAAATATGGGGAAACTGTAGCTATAGCATTGGATATTTCCAAAGCATTTGACCGAGCCTGGCACCAAGGTCTTCTTCGGGAGCTTCCGTGATATGGTTTGCCGCCTTAAGTTTGTCGGTTAGTATAGTTTTCTCTCATATAGAACTCTCCATGTGGTGATTGACGGAGTATCTTCCGATACACTGGCTATTAGCGCTGGTGTCCCACAGGGACTTGCCGTGGCACCAACTTTGTTTCTGCTCCATATCAATGATCTGTTGGAAGGGACCACCTGTCCCGTCCACAGCTTTGCAAAGGAGACAGAGACAGGATGACACAATTAATGAAGATCTGGAAACGATTTTGAAATGGGTACCTGACAATCTAGTAGAGTTTAATGCAACCAAAACTCTAGCTTGCATCATCTCCAGGAAGGCGGATCCCACGTACGCTGATATGATGATGTCAAGTACAACTATTCCTATGAAATCTTCCATATCCACGCTCGGGATCACCACCAACAGCACCCTCTCATGGGATGATCATGCGAAAACCGCTTCACAAAAACTTGGTTTTCTATTCCGAACCAAGAGCTACTTTACATCTACAAAGCACAGTTTCCACGATGTTTGGAGTTCTGCTCCCAAACATACGCCGAAACTCTTGGATTCTATCCAGAAGAGTGTTATTCGTCTCATTGATGATGTCACACCTTGTAACGTTTTCCACGTTACTGGTATAAAGAACGCTGTAATGATTAGAATAACGATTTCTGCTCGGATTATTGAATCTTGAAACTCGTATTGACTAGGAATGTCACATATATTTCAATAGGAAATCAATTGAATCTTTCGCGGATACTCGTTGCACGACGCCCGATTCATTCGCGAGGAGAGGGTGGTTCGTAAAGCGGAAATATAAGGTCTCCATTCTGTTTTTGGTGTAGCTAGAGGTGAGTTGACATCTAATTCCTACTGATTTAGTTATTGGTCTCTCGAACTTGTACCAAGATACAGCTCGTTGTTGTATTTACAGGTCTGTGCGATTGAGACGTCTCTTTCCTTTTGCCCGTGACGTTATAGAAGGAATTTCCTGGTAGAGCCTACTTTCAGCTCCTTCAAGTCCCAAGGACGGTAACATTTTTTAGTTTGAATGACCATATTTTCATTTCACTGATTTTTGTTATCTGAATAAATTTGTATTTCATTAACTTCATTTATTTGTTGAGATCGAAACCAAAGGTTCATGACTAAATTTGTATTTCATTAACTTCTTTATTTGTTGAGATTGAACCCAAAGGTTTCTAATCTATATATCTATATATTATTCAATTACTTTCATAAAACTTTTTTTAATTTACATTATACCAAATATTCATTTCCTTTATTACAATAATTGTATTTCGTTTAATATGTTATATCCAATTCCAAAAAAGAATAAAACCAAATTGTTAAGTTAGACCTTGTCTTATTTTTCTAAATATCCATCAACTTTTATCCACCTCGTAGTGCCTGGATTCTTGACTGTGGATTCTTTTTAGTTTTGTTTGTGTTAAAGCAGTTGGCGCTCAGGGTAATCCATAAAGTCTCGAATCTCAGGTCACGTTTCACTACGAGCGCTGAGAGTAAATAAACTTATTGAGCTAGTTGGGGCCACTTATCACTACTGATCCTAGACAGAGTGATCCGTTTCACACTCATGAATTCATTGACCTCTCTAGAACATCGAAGGAAGGTGGGCGATCTCTTTTCTAGAGATATTTCCATGGTTCCTCAGAAATCTCGTCTGTTATTCCACCACGAGAGATTCTAGGTAGGTGGACCAGACGAGATATAGCTAGTCACCCCTTTATTATCAAGCTCGAGACCTGCAGAACTTCCTCCTACCAAACTTAATTTTTCTATCGAACGACGAAGTTGTGGAACTCTTTCCCTAGTGAGGTCTTTTTTATCCCTGTAACCTCCAAACTTTCAAGTAAAATTCAGATGCCTATCTCCTCTCCCAACATTCCATCGCTGGCTTACACGATGTTCTTCGAACATTTTAGATTTTCCTTTCATGTAGTCAAAGTATAGAAAAAAAATGTTTCTTCTAAACTTATTGATGACGCATTTCCCATAATTTTCCTACTAAACGAAAACATACTGAAGAACGTAGACAGCAATATAGTGGCCGATACGAAACATATTTCAATGTCCGCAATAAAAGAATGTACTGTTTTATCAAATCGATGTTGAATCTTCTTATCCAGTTATCAGTTGTGTGAATTTTGACCAATAAATTGAATAACCTAAAAAATTAAAGTTGTTTCGATGTTTTAAATTCCGAGAAAACCAATTTGCATTACTATCAATAAATGCATTGAAAATATTGAGGAGTTTCCTCATGTGGCTTATGATGAATAAGACCTGCTGTGACTAACAAATTCAAGTTTCATCTATTCACCATCAATAAATTCTGACATAGAAGCTTGATATATCGTTGTGAAACTATTACACATTGGGTAACATAATTTTTTGCTACAGACATCACATTTGATGTTCAAATTTACTTTTCTTAAGCTTCCTTCTTTCTGTATATAGTTTATTTTCACCATTTGGTGAAGATAACATGTTATGTAAGTTCCTCTTGTCCTCTGTTCCGAAACTAGTAAAAATAGTGAATGATTATACTGCTTCACTACATTTTGATACTATTTCTGTACCTAATTTTTGATATCTCATGATTTTGCATTTGGAGATTGCGAATATCTATTGATACTTTGCAAGAAGCAGATAAGTCCCGGACGCATTTAGACATTCCACTATAGATAGCATTCGGCACCCGTCTTCAACCTCATTGGTTCGTTTAAATATGCTGCCGAATCCCATAGCGGATTGTTCCGACGGTGCCTAAATCAAGAGTGGATTGTTATTAGAATTCTGAAGTGTAATGTTTATGCGGTGCTGAAATGCAGCGATGTCTTTTTATATGCCATTGGTGAAACCTGAAAGTACCAAGAAAACATAGAAGAATCTACTTTGACCCTCGACTCAACGAATATTAATGTCAAATGCTTTGAATTTAGGTGATGATCCTCTAGGAATTTCGAAAGAATATGTTCACACGGATGACTAGTCTAATGAAGGTTTACAACGGATTTTTTTATATATGCAACAACACCATATTAATTTTGGTACTTCACAGTTTACTGGAAGGAAAGTTTTACAGAGATTAAAATCTATAGAACCCAAAACTTCTTGGGAAACATTCGTATGCACTGCTGGAAGTTCCTTAGCATTAAGGCATAAAACAAATTTGAATATTAAAGTTCAACCAATATCATTAAGTAGAAGAAAATGGGGATGACAAGGGGATGTAAGAGACTTCCTTGTGGCCGACCTGCCAAAGGTGAAACTTCATGCAAGAAAAGGAAGCGCAACTTAGCGGAAAATGTAGCCAAAAATCGTCCGAATGCAAAAAGTCATGGCATGAACCATTAAAAAATGTTTTTCTTGTATTCGCCTATAACTTCTGCCACATTCAATGTTTACATTCATGTTTTTATAGTATCAAAAATAAAAGCTATGTATACCTACATGAGTGTTTATCACTTACAATTGTATGAAAAAGTATACGTTAATTTTAAATTAACTTAATATGTATGCAAATTTTAAAAACAAAATAACAAGTTTTCAGAAAAAAGTTGAAATATGTATTACCTAGTAAAGTATTCGGCATAATACATGCTTAAATTGTGTAGCATTCAAGTCTGTATTTCAGCACCGCTTGAACATTGCACTTCAGAATTCGGCACCGTTCGCAGTTTGAAACTAAATAACAACCCACTCTTGATTTGAGCACCGTCGAAACAATCCGCTTTGGAATTCGACAGCATATTTAAATGAACCAATCAGATTGAAGACGGGTGCCGAATGCTATAGTGGAATGTCTAAATGCCGGTATTACCTGGTTTTGGCAAAGTATGAGTAGACAGACAACCAACTATACACCACAGTACGCGTAGTAGGGATAGAAAACTGTCTCACAGTATGATTCAGAATTTTTAACTATGCAAGAATACACTATTGGTCAATTTTTGCCGAAAAATGGATTTGATTTAATTTCAGTATATTCATTTATATTTGATTTCATAATGTTGCAATGTTTGCAATCTCAGTGAGTATGTACTATGTACAACTATGAGAAAATCACAATTAAACAATAATTCTCACAGATAAAACACAAATACAATATATACATACCCCTTTTTCAAATTTATACGGATCATCTATTTTATTCAACGTGAATGGACATGTTGCATACGCTCGAAGAGTATAATAAATTGTTTGAGATTTCTCATATTGCGATATCACAATAGTATACTTTTTTGCGCTTCCTGGCGCCAAAATAACCTTGCAAAGATAATGCGGACTGTTAATCTTCACACCATCAATATACGGAGGAGGATCCACTGAAAAATCGTATTCAACATGTTTGAGATGTTCTCAATCGCGAGAAATAGAACCTAGTGTAAGGCAATGTTTCAAAGTGACAAATGGAAGGATATAAATCTATTACTTACTCGGATAGTATACTTTCTTTCCATTATTTTTATACACAAAGATTGTAATATATTCTTTATTTTCTCGGAAATCATCAATGTCTGTTATGTGCCTAGTAAGTAAAATCCAAACGGCGGCTGATGAACTGGTTAAGCTAACATCCAACGAGTATTGTGGATTGGAACTTATTGAATATAAATCCTTGGCGGGGCCTAAGCCTGCGTGCCAAGATCTGGAAGAATTAATAGGATTTGAAGACTTTGCGGACAAAAGTACTCGAGTCATTAAGCTAAACTAGTATTTTTGTTTGTTTCAAGGTATTCTTGATTGGTTCTATGTGATCAATAAAAATTAATTAGTTCCCATTCTCAATAAAAGCAAAAATATAAACTTCATTAAACAAATGAATCATTCCAAATTTGTCGGCATAGTGCGTTTACCCAGGGAAGGGGTAAACTATGGAATTCCCAAACAAAACTGGACAAAACTTTCCATCTTCTCACCAAATATGTTAATGCAATACCATTTATAAGCATGTTATAGGTTTATTCAAAAATTATATAACAACCATTCTCACCACCAATGGCTCCCTAAAGAAATAAAGTGCAGACCAATCCCGTCTACAGGGAAAGATCTGGTATACAGACGGATCTAAGACTGAAAAAGGTGCAGGTGCAGGACTGCAGGAGTATACTCAAGAAACCCAAAGACTGGCTTGAGCTATTCATTGGGTAAGCACACATCTGTCTTCCGAGCAGAGGTATATGTAATCCTCCAATGTGTGAAGGAAAACAAGCGGAGAGCCATCGACGATGAGCAGATCTGCAGACAGTCAGGCTGCACTTAAGGCAATGAGAAGTCAGGAAGTGACATCCCGTCTAATATGGACATGCAAAAAAGAAAAATTGAAATACTGGTAGACCGAAACCGCGTTAAGCTGATCTGGATGCCGGGTCATCAGGCAATGAAAAAGGCGACGAACTTGCAAAAAGAGGGTCGGAGAACACTCCAGATCCAGAACAAACCACGGGGGTACCAAAACATACATCACGAAGGTATGTAGAAGACTGGATCATGATAAACCACAAAGAGTACAGGGAAAACATCCCAGGAAACGAACATGGGAGGAAATACATCAAAGCCCCGGGTAACCAAAGAACGACAGAACTATTAGCACTAAATATGGAAAAATAAAAGTTGTAACAGGGCTCATGACTGGCCATGCGCCAGTAAAAGAGCACCTAAACAAAATGGGACTGTACAATGGCGACTTGACATGAAGACTTTGCGGTAAGGATGCAGAAACAGTGACACACATACTGTGTAAATGCGAGGCACTGGATCGCAAAAGACAGTCAATTTTTGGAAAGCCTAACGGCGATCCAGAATTATACAGTTCCCACCCAGTAAAGGACTTGTACAAACTCGTACAAGGTACAAAAATACGCGAGTGGATACCGTAAAGAAACAAAACATAGGCGAGATACAATGGGCCAGCAGGCCTAAGTGTCACCGGAGACCCAGACAAGTTTACAAAGGGGGTGAAGTTTTTAGTGAGTATGCCTGTAATGGTGACTCTTACAGTAGACCATGAGTCTCAAAGGCTGTTTATCTCGCCATAAAGGGTCTCTATCAATGTGTAAAACTATAGATAGGAGGTAAATATTCATTTTTAAATAATCTTGGAAGAACAAATAATATTTTGTATGTAATATAGATATGTTGTTTTGAATTACAGGTTTTATATTGGCAATTTAGTTGTTTTATTTTATAACCAACATATACAACACAACTAGTATATAGACACCATAATAATATGTTTATTCTATTTCCAGGTTTTGAAAAATACAATTAGAGAATGAATAAAATAACCAAGTATCACCTGGGAATAACAGAAATTGCTACGGAACATTCATTGACTTAAACACATGCATACTATGGTAGTCCAAGCACAGAAGTGCGTGCAGAAATTAATACTTGGAAAAAAGAATATGAGAGTGCAGAAAATTGAATTTAAAGGTGAGTATCTGTTTCATGCAACTCGATCCGAAATGGCGAACATAACCTAAAAAATTGGCAAAGTTGCAAAAAGCCGTTTTTCTTAAATAAGTAAAAAACTATAGCTCGGATCGAAAAAAAATAAAGGAGACAGTTGCAGGAATCAAATAGATCTGTCGATTTGCTCCCACGATAATTATCGATATCTTTCATACTTTTCGAGTTATATTGAAAAAACTGTTAAAAATCGGGGTATCGAGAAGTCGTTAACTATAACGTTTCCATACTTGTTATTTGCTGTACGTATAGCCCATGGCAAGCTTGAAAAGCGATTTGTTTTTAAAATTTTAAATATTGATAATTTTTTGGAAATATACCATTCGAAAAAAAAATCGCTTTCATAAATTGGCTAGATCTTCTCAGCGGATCGTCCTAGAGTAACGATTTCGGGCTTATTTTCTTGAAGAGTTGTGATATAATGTTATTAAAGAAACATCGCGATTTTTCGAATTTTAAGGGTGAAAAAATGACGACCAATAACATTATAGCACAACTCTTCAAGAAGAAAATGAGCTCGGAATCGTCACTCTAGGACCATCCGCTGAGAAGATCTAGCCAATTTATGAGAGCGTCTTTTTTTCGAAAAATCGATATATCTCGAAAAATTATCAATATTTTAAATTTAAAAAAATCACTTTTGAGACTTGCCATGGACTATACGTACAGCAAATAACAAGTAAGAAAACGTAATAGTTAACGATTTCTCGACACCCCGATTTTTAACGGTTTTTTCAATATAACTCAAGTATGAAAGATATCGATAATTATCATTGAAGCAAATCGATAGATCTATTCGATAGCTACAACTTTCTCTTTCAACTTTTTTCGATCCGAGCGATAGTTTTTTACTCATTTGTGAAAAACCGCATTTTGCAACTTGCATAAAACAGAAACTCACCTTTAAATTTAATTTCCTATACGCTCATATTTTTTTTCCAGGTATTAATTTCTGCAAATTTAACATTAGGCCGTTGTCTATTGCTTGGACTAATAGGTCTGGTGGATTACCTGCACAGTAAAGATTTATCTATTGTATCTGATTTCCTAGTTCTATCGACAATTGTGTCAGTTTGGAACAAACTCACGATAAGACGATCATTAGTAATTTTTTGTGAAATTATACAGGATAGATCTCCCAGAGTTAATGCTAGTCTTTCAAAATTTGAAAGCGGCTCTCTCAAATAATGAAGATTTTCGAGCCTCGACCCAACAATATTTAACAACTTCTGGAACATATTGCTACAAATCATCACTGTCACACTGACATCATCAATAACCTACAAATTTCATACCTATTTATTTCAGTTGTAAAACAATAATGAACTACAAATTATGAAATAATTATGTGAACTTTGAACCTTTTCAGAGGTCGTGATAGCCACAATCCGGGTCAAAAACTGTTTTGAAATAGTTAATTTTCCGTAAATCGAATGACGTTCACGTGAGAAGCCCGTAGCACGCGAGTTAGAAAAGTGCAAACTGGTTGTACCTAGTACGGCTTTACGACGACTTTTCGCGTGCCGTTTTTGCTCCATGTAGTTAGATTTAGTATCGGACCGTGCCCGACGACCCTTCTTTTTTCGATAAATGTCCATTAAATAGGAAAATTTAATTGAAACAGTTTGAGCTATTCTCAGATCTCAGCTACGCGCGTCTAACGTGCGACGTACCAAAGCTAGCGGCCCATAGCCAAAAACACTTTATTACAACTGGCGCCGGTCGCACGGGGCAGGAAACGGTCCCAAATTAACAAGACCGAGGTAAAATGTATAAACTCTAACTTACGCGCAACGAGCTCCTCGAGGCATATGTCAAAATGATTTCGTTCGTAGCTAATTACGTAGGACGTCTGGCGTTCATGCAATTATGTTTTTAGATAATTCGAACCTTCTTATTTCGATAGGCCACGTGAAAATCCCAAGTCCAAAGCGCTAAAGACTTCTGAGTGTTACAATATTCGTATAAATTGCGAAATTTCGCACTTTCAGAAACTTCAAATTAATTATGACATAATTATTTCAAACGTAAAGTAAGACACACGTTTTAGATTCCACAACCACCCTTGACCAAGATAATTTTTGATATCCCAGTACTCTAATAGTATTTTTAGTGAATAAAGATTATTTCATACTATACAATCATATACTTACTGGTGAATACAATACGTATATTTGAACAATTCTGGATTCCAATTCATATAGAAAACGTCAAAAAACGCACACAAACTGTCATAATCTATCCAGAAAACACCATTATCGAATTGAGCGGCACTATTTGGATCGTAATTCAAAATTGACTGCAATTCAGAAGTCCAATGCGCTGTATCCAATTCAGAGTAATTTCCTCGCCATCTCAAATGTGACCAAGGATTTTTCACTTTCATTAAACGAACCTTCAATGTGGAATCGATTTTAGTGGAGGAATGTCTTGAACAAAAAAAAGACTTACCCCATTGACTGTTCGAATGTCGATTAATGCGTATGCATGAGTAGCCACCAACCCACTTCTTTCAGCAACTGCTTCTGATAACTGGCCTGTAGCGATAGTAACGAGTACATCTCCTTTCGCCATACGGCTTTCAAGCGTTGTAAATAAGGCATCTTTATTGAATTCTTCGGAATTGATGGACGTCCTTTCAGGTATCCAACCTGTAAGTGCGTGCAGATCAATATTCTGAAACATAGCAACAACAATAATTTGTAATTCAATTATCATATCTTTGGTATAGCTTGTGACAACGATTTCTATATTAGATCTAGAACAATTTACTCATGCAATATGAATGTAAAGGTATAAAGTCGTATACCCTGTTCACACTTTGCCTAATAAATTAGTCAATTTTATTCAATTGACTTGGCAGTTCATAATAAATAAGAAATAATCACTCTTATCCACTAAAAATCCACCCGAGGACTTCCGTGTCAACGCGAGAGCGATTGACTACAGGATGGTTTCGAACGTGATAAGCTATGAAGGAGTGCGCTGGGCCATCTCGAGCTTTGCGCCCTACAAATCACCGGGTGAGAATGGAATCTTCCCGGCTCTCTCACAAGAGGGCTTGGAGCTTATCACAATTCCGGTGCTCCGGATATTCCGATTTTGTATCGCCTCTGCCTTTATACCAAGGCTTTGGAGGTCGGTCAAAGTCGTTTTCATTCCTAAGGCGAGAAGAACTGACTTCACTGAAGCCAAATCTTTCCGCCCTATCAGCCTCACATCTTTTCTTTTGAAAGCGCTGAAGAGACTGATCGATAGGTATATCAAAGACGGTGCTTTACAGGATTTTCCGCTTCACCGTCGATAGTACGTCTATCAGGCGGGCAAATCAACCGAGACGCCCCTTCATCACCTGGTTACCCAGATCGAAGGAGCTATTAGTCTCGGACAGTGCGCCATAGGCGTTTTCCTGGATATCGAAGGGGCATTTGATAATACCTCCTTTGAGTCCATGTGTCATGCTGCGGAGAGACATGGAATCGATCACACCATGGTCAGGTGGATCAAGACCATGCTCTTGCAGACTGATAACGGCACACCATAATTCTGTGGTGCCTGGTGGTGGACAGTTTGTTGGTCGAGCTGAATGAGGCTATGACCCTAAGAAGACACCTGGCTACCTTGTGCGAGCTGCAGAACACTGCACTTGCCATCGTTGCTCGCTGGTGCCAGGTCGAGGGACTCAGGGTGAATCATGAAAAGACCGAAGTGGTTCTTTTCACGAGGAAACGGAAACTGGGACCCTGACCAGAAATTCGTTTGTTTGGAAGGTTCCTTGCACATGAAAGGCTCAGTGAAGTACCTGGGAGTACTAAATGCTAAACTGAGCTGGAAAATGCACCTGGAAATCCGGGTAAAGAAGGCCGTTGCATCCTTATGGGCATGCAGGAGAGCCTTCGCAAACACATGGGGTCTACGGCCACAGGTTCTGCACTGGTTCTACACGGCCATAATGCGCCCAATCATAACGGACTGGGAGAACAAGGACTCTGGACCGCTTCCGCCAGGGGCACTAGTGTGGTTCACGGCGGGTCTAAGACTGGAGAGTCTAGCGGAGCCGGAGTCTACTCGTGTACACCCAGAAGGGAGATTTCAGTTCCCCTAGGTGGCCACGCAACCGTTTTCCAGACTGAGGTCTGTGCAATACGGACATGTGCCCTGGAAAACCTCAGATTAAACTACCGAGGTAGTCGAATTTAAATCTGCACTGACAGCCGAGCGGCCCTGGGTGCACTTCGCGCCTACAGAGTGCCTTCTAGGCTTGTCTTGGAGTGCAGAGAAGCTCTGTGTGTACCGGCCCATTCTGGCGTGAAGGGAAACGAAGTGGCCGATGAATTAGCCAAATGAGGTTCCTCGAGAGCCCCTGGCCCCGATTCCACCATCGGAATTTCATCGACCACCGGGCTCCACGCCCTCAAGGAGCTACTGGATAGACAGTGGCTCTCGGTCTGGCGTGGTTCCCTCAGCATGAGGCATGCGAAGCTCCACATTAGGCAGTTCCCTCTAACCTAAACTCTCTAAAACGCTACTCTCTATGAGCAGGAAATGCCTAAAACTGGTGACAGGACTCCTCACAGGACACTGTCATGTGAATAAACATCTACACACAATGGGCATTGTTGAAGACCCAGTTTGTAGTAGATGTGGGGAGGCAGATGAAACTGCCTCCAGTGTCCAGCACTGGCTTCTCTTAGGCTTCTTGTGTCAAGGGGCGCACAATGGACCCAATCAAGCGGTCTAAGTGCTCCGGACCCGGAGCTCTCCCGCTTTGATTGATTGATCCACTAAAAATACTGTTTTAAAGTACTCAGAACCTTTCAGGTACAAAGTAGCCATCAACAGAGTAAACTAAACTAGAAATAAAAATGTGCCTGTTTAAATACTATTTGGGGTTACCCTCAGCTGGAGATAAGCCGAAATTTGATTTGATCTTTAGTTTACTCTGATGATGGCTTCTTGGTAGCTGAAAGGTTCTCATCAACTTAACAGTATGAGTGTATAAGAGTGATTATTTCTTATTCATAGTTATAGTGTATCAATAGTGTGAACTCTTTTATAGTTTATTATTGACAGTTTATATTCTTTATATTATTAGAACTAAATTCAGATTTACAGAAACAGTTCTTCTCAAGACTATATTCTACCTACAGTGTAAACTGCAATTAAATTGACATATTAATTCTAAATTTTTATTTAATATTGTACTTTGGCACATGGTCCAGATATTAAGCAGCACCAATAACATTTCAAGAGCAACGCAAATTTTATTAGGAACTATGAGGTCATATAATGTTCTAAACATAACCTATTTCTAAATTATTGCAGGTTTTTACTTACACTATTACTTCCAGGAAAATCGTAACCACCCATAACTTTCATATAAGCTTTTTCCAAGATAGATATCCAAAACTCATTTTTATTACTTGAATATGAGCATAACAATTGTCCATATTTGCTCACTGGAAAGTAATCATCAACAATTACTTTTCTTGTAATACCATTTACGTGCAATTTGATCATATACTTTCCAAAAGGATTGTATAATGGTTTTTTATCTTTTGATTGTGGATAAATTATAGCTGTAACTAATTTTCTCCCAAAATTGCATTCATATGAAGCACTAACAGCCAAACTTGCTACAAATGAACAATCAGATATAACAGTTTGTTTGATATTTAGATAATTTGGGGAAGCCCCTAGAACGATACAGGGTTCTCCAGAAATATCCTGAGGTCGTACCCAATCTGCAAATTCTCGTCTCTGTTTTGGAGACAAGGCCAAATGACCATCTTTATCTGAAAATGGAATTGAATACTGGAAACGTTCGTTCAGATCAACATCCATAAATGGGACGTAATCATGCTTATTTATTTTGGAAGTAAACATGAGTACCCGTTTTTCATCTTCTGAATAAGAGTCTTGTCCAGTTAATTGTAGATCTGCTGACATACCACGATGTAAAGATTTTTTAGCATTAGCTGGTAGAGGTTTATTGCGAATGGTTACAATATTCTTTTCTGGTTGAGATGAAGTTGGTGGATTCTCTCTTTTTATTCCTGAAGATGATAAAATAAATTGTTGAGTCAATACTTATGAAAACAATCTTCCTAATATACATGTGCAAATAGGGGATGGTTTTTCAAAAACTCTAGATTTTCTGATGGATTCGCTAACGCTCAGTAAAAGCATTACCTCCTCATGAAAATCCGGAACTTTTCATATCTTAATATTAATAACTAGATGATTTCAATATCCGAGGTTCACTTACTTAATCCTGAAAATTGATTATTGTTGTTGACCAAGAGTAGAATGACATTGTGAAGTAGGGGGTTTACAAATATTGGAAAGATAGCGAAGTATGTTTCAGATTTTGTTATTTGGGATACCGGTTTTGGTAGTTTTTCGTTGATAAAAATAGGATTCACTTACCAGATATCCTCAAAGAGAATTTATTGATCAATTTCAAGCTCACATACCCAGAATGCCGACCCAGCAGTGTAACAAAACCTAAAGCGTTGCTCTTTCACACATACATACTGAAAATGAGACTAAGAGAGATGGTCTAGTTTGGAAATTCTAAGGTAGTTAATTAGTATAAACACTTTTCGCTTTAATTATATCATGTATATCATTAAGAATTAACAGTGTCCCCGGCTTGGAAGGCATATCTGTTAAAATAATTAAAATGTTCCATACTTAAATTATTAAACCCTTAAAACAAATTTTTAACTTAATGTTTGAAACTTCAATTGTCCCTGAAGCATTTAAAAAAGCGATTGTAATTTCCATACACAAATCGGGTTCTTAAAATCGTATTGACAATTATCACCCCATCAGTCTTATCGATAATTTCTGCAAAATTTTCGAAAAATGTTTGAAAAAAAGGATAATGAGTTTCTTTAATAGATTCAGTATTCTTTACAACAATCACTTTTGATTTCGAGATAATCTGATTACGGCTGATGTCATCATTGAATTAACAAACTTTATCACAAATAATTTTAATAATAATCAAAAAACAATTGCTGTATTTATGGATTTAGCTAAGACTTTCGACACGGTCTCACATAAAGAATTATTAGATATATTCTGTAGCTATGGAATCAGGGGAAAGACGCACACTTTAATAAAAAACTACTTAGAAAAAGGTGTCAAATAGTTAAAATTAACACTAAAGTAGTACTTTAAGTGACTCATTGACAGTTAATATAGGAGTTCCACAGGGTACAGTATTAGGCCCGATACTTTTCCTAGTTTATATCAACACATTCTGCAATTGTGTAGGTAAACGTTAAAATAATATCCTATGCAGATGACACAATTTTGATTTTCTCTGGTCCATCATGGGATCTTGTGAAAGAAAGTACTTGCGAAGGACTCAAAACAATAAAGACCGTTCTGGATACGCTTAAATTAACAATCAACTTAACAAAGACTAACTACATTGCATTCTCAATCAGCAACCATTCTCGGCCAGATTTTAATTACCTACAACTCAATGCTATTGAATATATTTATGAAACTAATAAAATTAAATATCTAGGTATCTATGTTGATAAGTATCTTAAATGGGACCATCATGTCATTTATCTGAGTAAAAAGATTAAACAACTAATACATACTAAGGGATATTACTTACTAAGGGATATACTACAAAAGATTTACTTGTATCAGTTTACAAATCTTTGGTGGTCATTAATCCGTTATGGTATAATCCACGGTCGTATATACAGGTCTGGAAACTCGAGGCTGTTTCCTATGTGAGAAGTGAGTCCGCTAAGCGTCATCTGTTGCGTAGTACCAAAAGGGTGGCGCATGAGTCGAGGGATGTTCTCTGGCACGTATACGACCTTGTTTGAACGATATGGCGCCTAATCCTGACAACATACTTCGATCCATGCGCCAGCTGGTGGCTGAGCGAGGGACTACGAGTTTGGCGACATGTAAGAGACTCATGTCAAACATAGAGTTTCCAGACCTGTATATACGACCGTGGTATGATCGCAAGGGGCGGGTTGTATAATAATTCATTAGAAATTCTAAATATTAGCCACAACTACATTTTAAAAATTATCAACCATAAATCTAAATACATACATAAGTTGAAATCTCCAAAAATTCAAATAACCCTCAAAATTTACATTCACTTGTGGTCACACGAATAATTTAGATATATTGCAAGAGAGAAAGCAATCCTCAGCCCTAGAACCAATCCAAGATTTTTGTGAACCTATGTACTAATGTACAAAATTGATACAAAGGATAATTTAGGCAATGTAATTTTATATAAATATAGATATCACCAATAAATACATTTGAGCCCATAATTAAAAAACATAAATTATTTTTAAACTGACCTTTTAATAACTCAGCTCTATCAAGTGCCTTGAGTGCAAGACATTTCAATTCTCCTTGCATTAACTCTGAATTTTGTGTGATATATTCTATTGCTTTAGTGTATAGCTCAATAGCATCAGCTTTATCACCACCTTCATCTTCATCGATAGCTTGTTGTAATAAGAAGAAACCCTTTTTTTCTTTCAATTTGAAATCACTCTGAGACAATTTCATATCATCAGCTTTCTCATTTCTCAGATTCTTCAGTTCACCTGCTCTGGTTCTGTATTCATTAGCTTTATCTTTCAGTGAATCTGTTGTTCCTGGTTCACTCAATGTAACAGCTTGTTCAAGAAATTTAGCTGCAGATTCATAAAAGTATATACAGGGCTCTCGTTCGCCCTTTTCATCGAATAGTACAGCTTTACAAGCTGCTTCAACTGCCCCTGCTATCAATTCTGAACTCATTCTTCTCTACCATATAATTAATACACTTAAAACCTAGTTTTTAGCTTACATATATGCAATATTGATGCTAAGAACAACTAAGATTAGTAACCAAAAATGTTTAAACTTAATTTTCCTTACTTTATTTCATTCACCATTTTTTAGCTTTTCTCAATTTGAACGAGTGGAATGTTAAAATGTTACCAAGGGCAGGGAAGAGTTTCGAAGCATATTCACAAATTAAAGTTATCGAAATTCTACAATCATAAATTACTAATAAATTAATTATTTTTAATAAAGGGTTAGGTTAGGTCAAGTTATGTGTTGAATCATTGAAGGTATTTAACTAGACAAAAATTTCTCTGTTTACACCGTGATACTGTTTGAGGAACTCATAGAGTTATAGAAATAGTTAAAGGCTAATCGCTAGCTAACTCATCAACATTTCAATTCCATCACTCCAAATTTATCAAATAAACGAATCTGTAAATATTATAAAATTTTAAATTAAGTTTTTATCAGAAATAATTATTCACAGATTTCGAACTTGTAACTATTGCGTTAGATCCTAGCTCAACAGAAAGCATCTCAAATCTCAAGGTTATCACATTTTTTTGCTCTTTGTTAATAATATTTCGAATGTAAAATATTAAATTCTAATATTTATGTCCATTTTTAAAATTATATTCTCCAGAATTGAGAAATACGGGATGATGCAGTATAAAAATAGACGACCTCAACCGCAACTCGGAAGATTAGTCGCCGCTATCGAAGACTTTTTTATTTGAAGTTAATAAATTTCTTCTTAAAAAAATTTCTGTAAGTATTTCATTGGAAATTGTGCTCAAATGTTTAAATAAAGGCAGTGATATTCAACAAAATAATTGTATTCTTATTTAAGATGGAATATCACAGAATAAAGAATAAGAATAAGAAGTCGACGCTTCACGAGGCAGTGATATTCAACAAAATAATTGTATTCTTATTTAAGATGGAATATCACAAAATAAAGAATAAGAATAAGAAGCCGACGCTTCACGAGTTGTTTTCATAACAAAGTTATGCCAAAGAGTTCTATATATAGAGTAGACAAGTAGTGTGTTAAGCATACGAAAGCGCTGGTAACTAGTCGGTCATTCTGTCCTTCTCGCACATGTTAGTGCGCTCTCACTTGCACCGTCACCCCTTCTATTACAAAGAGTATAAGAATACAAGAATAAGTATAACGCGCGGACATTGTGCGAGTGAGAGCGCAGTACATGTGCGAGAAGGACAGATTGTCCGTTAACATATCAGTGACACGCTTAGTTGTCCACTCTATATATAGAACTCTTTGAGTTATGCTCCCAGAAGCATAGAACAACTCAAAGATAATGCGATTAAAACTGACGGTACTGCTCTGTGGTTCATTTCATTTCTATGATATTGCTGTTTGTCCAATGTTTTTTCTTGTTTGTTCGATGATCATTGAGATTGACCAAGAAAAAGTATTCAATGAAACAAAATGTCTAGACCTGGATGAGTGTCAATTTTAGTGAATTTGTTGATTTCATTAAATGTAACAATCCAACAGCTTATGTTTCTATTTTATTAAATTCAATTTTATAATACCTCTCATTTATAATGGCCGACTTTATAGAATCGGAAGCCGAAGAGAGTGAGGTATACACATGTTCTACAGAGCATCTACAATATCTAATTGATTTTACATTTTTTGATTCTTCTGAATCTATTATATTTCAATCACATTTTTCTAGTTTTTCAACTCGATATTTAGTTATAAAATACTTTATAATTTTAGGAAGAGGAATTGGAGCCTCATGAGCGTAAGAAAGTAAAAAAAGCAAAACTACAAGATAGTTCTGAGGAGGAAGAAGAAGGTATTGCTTATTAAAATTTTACTCCAAGCGCTTTTAGTGCTTTAAATTTCCTATTTTCTATTTTCTTTATATTAAATCTGTCATGAACTTTTATCAAAAAAGAATTTGAAAAAAATCAATTGGTGTGGTGATTAAGAAAGGTTTCCGACTAACCCAGCTCCATTATACCAACAGGTGCATCATTAATATTGTGGAATGGCAAATTGTTATCTAAAGAAAATAGAACTTATTATTCAATATGCTAAACAATTTCTCATTAATGTTACTTTTTGCAGATGATGAGGAAAGACTTCGGGAAGAACTGAAAGATCTTATTGATGATCGACCTATTGAGGAAAGTGAAGGCGAAGATTCTGATGGGTCTGGTGGTGAGAAACGCAAAAAGTCTGATGATGAAGACTTGGATGACAGATTAGAAGATGAAGATTACGATCTTATAGAGGAAAACTTGGGTGTAAAAGTTGAAAGAAGGGTATGTTTAGTTCCTATAAGAGAAAACAAATATTCTACTTGATTCAAATAGTTAAGTCTTGACGGTTATATTTTTCATAGAAATTCAAAAGGTTGCGACGTATCCAAGATGAAGAAAGTGACGGAGAAGAAGCTGCAGATGAAGGGCAAGATCGAGATGCCATTGCTATGGATCTATTTTCAGATGATGTAAGTATTGATGATCCTGTTTTTTCTGTAATTTGTTTTCATTAAATCTTCTTTGGACATTAGTAGTTTTTTGTTAACTTCTCAAAGAATTCACCAAATGTTATTTTAGGATGATGAGCGAAAATCGGAACGTAGTCAACGACCTATGGTTGAGCCAGAACAGTTTGGAGAGGAAGAGGAAGAAGGTGAATACTCTGATGCTGATGATTTTATTGTGGACGATGACGGTAGGCCCATCGCGGAGAAAAAGAAGAAAAGGAAACCCATTTTCACAGATGCGTGAGTGATTTTAATCAATTCAATATATTACAAAAAACGTTCAGTTAAGTGAACCTTGTGTGAAGCATACATTTGGTTTTAGAGCTTTGCAGGAGGCTCAAGAAACATTTGGTGTTGATTTTGACTATGATGAGTTCTCCAAGTATGAGGAGGATGATTATGATGATGAGGATGATGAGGAAGAAGAGGATGAATATGAGGAGGATGAAGACGGAGAAAGAAGGTATTTAGTTATTTTATATAGTAGAGTTTGCATTAATATTTTCTCTCTAGGAGGAGAATTAAGAAGACAACGAAGAAGAAACCAACAAAGAAATCTATTTTTGAAGTTTATGAACCTAGTGAATTGAAAAGAGGCTTTTTCACTGATATGGATAATAGAATTCGAAATACAGATATTCCTGAGAGAATGCAAGTGCGAGAAGTTCCTATAACGGCGGTGCCTGAAGATTCTAAGGAGTTGGACGATGAGGCTGAATGGATTTACAGACAAGTGAGTTTCCTAGTCTTGTCATTAATTTCTCTTATAAATAAAAAATTCTCAGGAAATAGGTCACATTAACACTTTGTTTTATATTTTCGTCTTTACGTACGTTTCGGTCTCACGACCATCATCAGAAGACTTATTATGTCAAAAAGGGGTTTCCAAAATTGATTATAGCACAAAGCGTCTATATCGCACCAATTTCAATCAAAAATGCCCATGTCGCCGAAACGAACAGAACCACGAATAATCGAAATTGTACCACATCAATATTTCAAGTACCGGGATATCAAAAATTATCTTGGTCAAGGGTGGTTGTGGAATCTAAAACGTGTGTCTTACTTTACATTTGAAATAATTATGTCACTGTCACACTGACGTCAATAACCTACAATTTTCATACCTATTTATTTCAGTTGTAAAACAATAATGAACTACAAATTATGAAATCATTATGTGAACTTTGAACCTTTTCAGAGGTCGTGATAGCCACAATCCGGGTCAAAAACTGTTTTGAAATAGTTAATTTTCCGTAAATCGAATGACGGTCACGTGAGAAGCCCGTAGCACGCGAGTTAGAAAAGTACAAACTGGTTGTACCTAATACGGCTTTACGACGACTTTTCGCGTGCCGTTTTCGCTCCATGTAGTTAGATTTAGTATCGGACCGCGCCCGATGGCCCTTCTTTTTTCGATAAATGTCCATGAAATAGGAAAATTTAATTAAAACAGTTTGAGCTATTCTCAGATCTCAGCTACGCGCGTCTAACGTGCGACGTACCAAAGGAAATTTTCTCGCGACTAAAATATACACGAAGCAGGTAAAAGCTAGCGGCCCATAGCCGAAAACACTTTATTACAACTGGCGCCGCCCGCACGAGGCACGAAACTGCCCCAAATTAACCAGACCGAGGTAAAATGTATAAACTCTAACTTACGCGCAGCGAGTTCCTCGAGGCATATGTCAAAATGATTTCGTTCGTAGCTAATTACATAGGACGTCTGGCGTTCATGCAATTATGTTTTTAGATAATTCGAACCTTCTACTTAATTTCGATAGGCCACGTGAACATCCCGGAGTCCAAAGCGCTAAAGACTTCTGAGTGTTACAATATTCGTATAAAATTGCGAAATTTCGCACTTTTAGAAACTTCAAATTAACTATGACATAATTATTTCAAAAGTAAAGTAAGACACACGTTTTAGATTCCACAACCACCCTTGACCAAGATAATTTTTGATATCCCGGTATAAAATATAACAAGAATCCACTATTCAGTAATATTCTTATAATATACAAGCACATGTTGGTATAGTGTCTCAACGACTGGAGATCTAAACTATTGCGTTAAGTATCTACTCACGAACCAGAAGTACGATTTATGAGGTACTTGTAAAAGGTTGCATACAGTTCTCGTCAAATAACTTGGCACCTGTATGAAATAATATCGGCACATTATAAATTGTCTATCTTCTTCTAGTACTCATGATTTAGATAAAGAAACATTGTAACATATAGTTTCTAAGAAAACCACATGTCTACGGCATTGTAATGATCTAGAAAGAGATAAAACATCCCCGTCCTATCGTATTTGAATCACGTTATTTTTGTCAAGTTGCAGGCCTGTCTTGTCAATTGTCAAATCTTATGTCTGACACCTGACTCCCGTTATCGCGAATCTAAGTGTGAACAATTTCAATTTATCATTTGCTTCCGTTGTTCTTTACAAAATCTCATCATTTATGTGAGATGCAGCTGCAGTTTATTACCACAATATTGAAGTTAGGCCCCTTGAGCATCAGCAAATTGAAAATCTATTCTGAAAGCGTTTCTACGTAGCTTGTACCGGGATATCAAAAATTATCTTGGTCAAGGGTGGTTGTGGAATCTAAAACGTGTGTCTTACTTTACGTTTGAAATAATTATGTCATAATTAATTTGAAGTTTCTAAAAGTGCGAAATTTCGCAATTTTATACGAATATTGTAACACTTAGAAGTTTTAGCGCTTTGGTTTCCGGGATTTTCACGTGGCCTATCGAAATTAGAAGGTTCGAATTATCTAAAAACATAATTGCATGAACGCCAGACGTCCTATGTAATTAGCTACGAACGAAATTATTTTGACATATGCCTCGAGGAGCTCGCTGCGCGTAATTTAGAGTTTATACATTTTACCTCAGTCTTGTTAATTTGGGGCCGTTTCTTGCCCCGTGCGACCGGCGCCAGTTGTAATGAAGTGTTTTTGGCTATGGGCCGCTAGCTTTTACCCGCTTCGTGTATATTTTAGTCGCGAGAAAATTCCCTTTGGTACGTCGCACGTTACACGCGCGTAGCTGAGATCTGAGAATAGCTCAAACTGTGTTGATTACATTTTCCTATTCAATGGACATTTATCGAAAAAAGAAGGGCCGTCGGGCACGGTTCGATACTAAATCTAACTACATGGAGCGAAAACGGCACGCGAAAAGTCGTCGTAAAGCCGTATTAGGTACAACCAGTTTGCACTTTTCTAACTCGCGTGCTACGGGCTTCTCACGTGAACGTCATTCGATTTACGGAAAATTAACTATTTCATAACCGTTTTTGACCCGGATTGTGGCTATTACGACCTCCGAAAAGGTTCATTATTTCATAATTTATAGTTCATTATTGTTTTACAACTGAAATAAATAGGTATGAAATTTGTAGGTTAGTGATGATGTCAGTGTGACAGTGAAATAATTATTTCAAACGTAAAGTAAAGACACACGTTTTAGATTCCACAACCACCCTTGACCAAGATAATTTTTGATATCCCCGATATCCATGAGTCTTTCACATAAAATTCATTTTTCCTATTATATTGTTGATAGATTTTGACGAAAATATAAAACAAAGTTTTAATGTGACCTATTTCCCGAGAATTTTTTATATATAATTCATACTGGGTCAAGAATCTTCATTATATTAATTTCTCTGATTACATTTATTATTAGGCATTTTGCAAACCGACTATTTCCAATATGGATGCAAACTTAACCATGGAAGCGAGAGAACGACTGAAGAAAGGACCCCTAACGATTGTAAAAATTCGTAAAGCTCTTGATTTCATGCGTAATCAACAGCTTGAAGTTCCTTTTATTGCTTTCTATCGAAAAGAGTATGTAACACCCGAATTGAACATAAATGATCTTTGGAGAGTCTACAAATATGATGCAAAAGTAGGTAAAACATCAATTATATGTTTATCCTGTTTAGGTGAATAGCAATATATTTTTTCTCAGTGGTGCCAACTGAAGACCCGTAAAGAAAATCTGAATAATCTGTTCGAAAAGATGAGATCCTATCAATTGGATTTGATAATGAAGGATCCGGATGCTCCTATTCCAGATACGATGAGGGTAATGAAAGATTGCGATTTTGAACGACTGCGTAACGTACAAACTCAAGAAGAGTTGCAAGATGTGCATAATCATTTTATTTTATATTACGCGGGTGATTTGCCCAGTATGCACAAAGCTTGGCGCATTAAAGAGAAACAGAGGAAAAAAGATGCAAAAAGATCTGCAAGGTGAGTTTCTTTTACAACTTCAGCTGCTGGTGTTGTTCCATTCTGGATCTCTTTAGTCCAGGCTGTGAACCGAGATTTCAGCTATAATAAATTTTTTTTTTTGCATTAGCTCCAGGAGGTTCTCAGGATCATTCATACACCTTAAAACCTCTTGGGAACCCCAACCCCAACAATTGGGGGCGAAAATGGCCCGAAATCTCCAGTCTTGAATTGTATTTTCTACAAAAAAAGGCATTTTGGCATTTTGAGTGCACCTAGGAGGTTTTTTGGGTCGCTTAACACGAATCCGTAGCCAGATTTACTTGCAATCCATCGTAGGGGCGGTAAATCTACAAAATTGGCCAATTGTGCACCCCTAATATGTTATTTTGCAAATTACGTGTTTTAGGCATTTCGAACACACCAAGGGGGTTTTTTGGGTTGCTGAATACGATTGCGAAGCCAGATTTACTCGAATATCATCGTAGGGGTGGGAAATTGCATGTTCTTAAATTAAGCAAGCCGCAATTCGGGACTGTATGATAACCGTCCGTATAGCTGTTTGGGAATTTGAAAAAGAGCTTTCGGGGAAGCCATTTCAGAGATGACGAAGAGGTGTTTTGACACATTTTGAAGAGACAAATTTTTTAGGGGAATTGATTTGTTGCTGAAACGATATAATAAGTACATTGATGTAAGGGTGGATTATATTGGAGAAAAAAAATGTGCTGTAGTGTCACATAACAGATATCTATTTTATCAGTACTTGAACCAAATCTGGTCAAAATCGCTACAGCGGTCAGAGAATTGACTGATGGAGATGACGTCACACTCCCACCTCTGTCTGTCACGAGAATTTCAATAAATTTGAAAACTCTCATATTGACCTTTATCGCAACATTAAATAGGGCTAAGAGTAAACTTATTCTTTTCTCTTCATAAGTTTTATGCGATATTTTCCTTCTCTGTAGGGGTGAGAGATAAAAAAACTACTTTTTAAATAGAAGTTTGCCAGATTACAACAGACCTGTATATAACAGACAAATACCGCTAACTCACTCATCATGAAATCTCCGAAACTATGAAGCCAACCGACTTGAAATTTGGCAGGTAGGTTCCTTATGCGACGTAGGCACTCGCTACTAGCGAATTTCAAGAAAAAAATGTTGACAGCTAATATAATCATGTAGTTTTCATGACAGAGATCCATCGATGTATATTCATCACAGTTCAGATTGTCTATGACACACAGCTGAAACATTGACAGTCACATAATGTCCGTGACAGACCATTCCATAACAGTAATCTTTGTCAATTCAAATAAAATTTCAGATGACATAGAGTATACTTTTACGCCGGTCCACGCCTTCAACTGTTTCTGCGGGCTTAGTTCGCGGACAACAGCAAATACGATGAATTTTAATTGATGGTATGTAATATTATTTACGTGTTATTCGCAGATTGAAGTTGATAGCCGAAAGTGAAGATGGTGCAGACATACCTGAAGAAATAGAAGATGATCAAGACGACGAACCAGAACCGGAAACCCTCAAATATGCAAATAGATCGGGTTCGTATGCGTTGTGCACCAGGGCCGGACTGGACAGTTTGGCTAAAAGATTTGGCTTGTCGCCCGAGCATTTTGCGGAAAATCTTAGAGACAATTATCAACGGCACGAAGTCGATCAAGATCCTGTTGAACCGCTAGATATTGCCAGGGAATACATCAGCCCGTGAGTTTATTTTTATGTTATGTGCTTGTTACTCTCGTTTTCCCCTTTAATTTAACGACAGGTCGCTAGAGGTACTTACACAATAATCCGCATTGCGATACAGCAAATGTAAATCTTTAAAACTCGCATTATACTATTCAAAAAGCCATCAAGGAATACATTTTACCGAAAATTTCAAATTATACTGAGTCGCAATTTCGTTTATCCAAAGCCTATCTTCCATTATGTTGAAAATATAACAGTTCAAATTTCCAAAATCCCTAAGCCTCCAAAAATTTCACTTTCACAAATCTATCAAAGATCCCCTTCTATTTTATTTCTCGGTTCATAGACGCGATTGAAATCCTTGCCGCGTGACAACCATCTGGATGAAGAATAAAACAATAACTAGATTAACGGCTAACTAGGTACTGTCAAAACAATATTTGGACCAGAACTTTCAGACTTAAGCTTCCCGATGAATCATGAGTTTATCCAGACTGGAGTTCACATAAAACAAGACACTAATTCTATAAATTGTAGGACTGATGTACAAGCATTAAGTCAAATTTATACAAATTTAATTTATTGAGCAAATTTCTACGTATTCCTCAGTAATATTTATAATTGTGATAATGCAGAAAGCTGATAAAAACCAGTAATGTTTAGCAATGTTTTCAGTGCTGTGTAATTTATTTGCATAGACTATCCTTACCTCCTCGTTGAGAAATAACGTCTTCAACTGTACAAATATTGCTTTGTAGTGGTTTTTTAATAATTTTGCAGGTGGTTTCTACCTCAGGAAATATTGGGTTTCCCAAAATTTCAAGCCATATACTTCAATAATGCGCCGCCTAGGATATTTTTCATTTTTTTTCTGTAGAAACGCATTACTGAGGCTAAAAAATATTCCAAGCCATGGATTTGATGGGAAATTTTCCAAGGAATTTAACGCCGCCTTCAGAATTTAATTTCTTCTTTAGAAAAAATAATAATCAAATAAAATAAGGTTTAATACTAAAATTTATTATAAAAAAAATAATAATATTTAAGAAAAAATATAATAATTTTATTATATAACTCATTCTATTTAATTATTATATTTTTAAAAAATATTGTTTTTCTTTAAACAAAATGATAAATTTTAGTATGTGGATTTGATGGGAAATTTTCCAAGAACCCAACGCCGCCTTCAGAATTGGTCTATCGTATCGCGCATGCGTGCAAACTAAAAAAAAATGGTATTTTCTTCAAAAATTCATCTCAGGTGCTGCTACTCCGATCTGACTGAAATTTTGTGTGAAGGCAGTTAAAAGTGAATACTTCCAAAGTGGTGTATGAATGGTCATGCATAAATTATGAGACAGAGCCGCTAGAGTCAATTATCTGTATTTTCAAAAATTCCTAGCCCATTTCTTTCAAGTTCGTGCTGATGGGTGAATATTAATCTCAAATCTGACCCCAAATTCGGATTCCTCGGAAAATTTCCGATCGATTATGTACTTTTTAAAAATTGTTTAAGTTGACTCAATCGATATTGCAGGGGCGCTTTAAAGGGTCCCGCGAGCATGTTTTTTTTTAATATTCAAATTTGTCTCTTTTAAAAAAAAATCAAACAAGATGAGTTTTAATACTAAAATGTATTATTTTTTTTTAAAGAAAAATAATATTTTTTTTAAATATAATTATATAAAATGAGTTATATAATAAAAATTATTATTAAAACTTGTTAAAAAAAAATAATAATAATTGAATAAAATGAGTTATAATAAAAATTATTATTTATTAATAATTTTTATTATATTATTATTTAATTATTATATATTTTTTTAAATATTATTTTTTTTAATAATAAATTTCAGTTTTAAAATTCATTTAATTTGATTATCATTATTTTTTAAAGAAATTAAATTCTGAAGGCGGCGTTGGATTCCTTGGATAATTTCCCATCAAATCCATGGCTTGGAATATTTTTTAGCCTCAGTAATGCGTTTCTACAGAAGAACTGCCGTTTTTTCATTTTCAATCAATAAACTTCCAAAAAAAAATTAAAATATTCTAGGCGGCGCATTATTGAAGTATATGGCTTGAAATTTTGGGAAACCCAATATTTCCGGAGTCAGAAACCACCTGCAAAATTCCAGCGCAATCCGAAGACCTCATCTGGGATGAAGTGCGAATATGACCTGGAATGCGTCGTATATGTTTTACGTTTTAATGTGTCACATGTTCAATTATTTATTTTTCGTTTGTTGTTGCGTTACGTTTTTGATTGAAATTAATGTATTAAAAGCGCTCAGTGCTTTGTTCAATTAGTTTTAGGAATCCCGCGATTTAGTAACGTGAATTTGTTTTCAAACGTCTTCTGATGGTCGTGCGACCTAAATGTACGTAAAAACGAAAATTGTACGCAGTAAGATGTATTGACTTGCGGTTTTCTGCATTCGATTCAGAATGTAATTAAAAAATTTTGTGCCGCGTTTGTTTTTTGGGCAAACTCTTTGTTGTATTTCTACAGTGAAAAAATGCGTTTTTACGAGTGCAACTTTTGAGGCAATAAGAAAAAATAATTACTCTATAAATAATGAGTTAAACGGACTCGTGTTGGTTTCTCAGGGGTTTTCGGCGTCGCTGATCACGAATATGATGTCCAAAAAAAACCTTGAACCATCCCCGGGGTATCCGGTGATCCTGACGTCCTGGATATCGATTAAGTTCATTAATGCTTCTCAACTGATCGAACGAGGATATAAAGGTCGCTGATTATGATTACGACAGGCAAAAACTTTCTCTCCGGGTATCCCCAGGTGTTTCACAACAAATTAGTTTTGATGAAATTAATCGATATCCAGGGCGTCAGGATCCCCTGACACCTCGGGGATGGTCCAGGTGACCTCAAGGAAATTTTTGGACATTATATTAGTGATCAGCGACCCAGAAAACCCGCGAGAAACCATTTCGAGCCCATTTAACCCATTATTCACCGATTAATTAATATTTTCTTATTAACCTCAAATAATGCACTCGTAGAAATGCATTTTTTCGCTGCACAAAATTTCTAAATCACATTCTGAATCGAATGCAGAAGACCGCAAGTCAATCCGTCTTACTGCGCCAGTTTTGGAAGGTTGAATCTATTTTAGTGCTTTATTTTATCTTGTGGTTCAAGTGATACCAATATTTCTGGTGTTGTACGAGCGATTTTATAGGAAAGTCGAAGTACTATTCAAAACAAAATATTGCCTTGAATTGCAGTAAATTTGGTACGGTTGAAGAAGTTCTACAGGCTGCGAAATATATGGTCGCTTTGCAAATCGGTAGGGAACCGTTGCTCAGAAAATGTGTACGAGAAGTATTCTATGAGAGGGCTAAAATGTCCGTTACGCCAACCAAAAAGGGCATGAAAGTCATAGACGAATCGCATAATTGTTACAGGTAAAATGCAAAATTTAGCTAGGAGACCATTTAGAATTACATTTTTCAAAATTTACAGCATGAAATACATCAAGGACAAACCAGTGCGAGACCTCACGGGCGATCAATTTCTTAAACTGGTATTAGCAGAAGAAGAAAATTTATTAACAATAACGATCAACGAAAATATCGAAGGTCTTACAACTTCTTCCTATATAGACGAAGTTAAGCAACTGTATATCAGGGTAAGACTAATCTTGTTTTTCAGGTGGTCTAGCTAAGCTAATTGCATCTCTTTTAGGATGAGTTTAGCAAACACGTCCAAGATTGGAACGCGTTGCGTTCGGAATGCGTCGAGAGAGCCATGAAAAGATGCGTTTTGCCCGATCTGCGGGCCGAATTGAAACGAGTTCTTCTGGCCGAAGCCAAGGAGTCTGTGCTCAAAGCTTGTTGCCGCAAATTGTACAACTGGATCAAAGTAATATTCTTAGAATTTCTCGTGAATCTTAATTAACCGTTTCGTATCTAGATAGCCCCGTACAGCATCACTTTTCCCGAGGAAGATGAGGATGAGTGGGACACGTCGAAAGGGATCCGTGTGATGGGTCTGGCTTATGTTCCTGACTATACCCAATCAGCTTTTGCGTGCATCTCGTCGCCAGATGGTGAAATTACCGATTATCTTAGGTTGCCTCACGTTTTGAAGAGGAAGAACAGTTTCAGACAAGAAGAGAAACTACTGAAGGTAATTTCAATTAATTTAATATAGTCCAGTCACACTTTAATATGCGTTTTTTATTTTTTTGATATTTGATATTTCTTAAATTTAAAATATCAATAATTTTTTGAAAAAAATGCGCGCTCATAAATTGGCTAGATCTTCTCAGCGGATCGATCTAGAGTAACGATTCCGGGCTTATTTTCTTGTTGTGCTATAATTTTAAGGGCAAATAAATGACTTTGAAAAAATTGCACCTTTTTTGAACATTTTTTTTTCAGATAAGTTTTACAATCTTTATTTTAGGGAAATGTCTGACGGAAATCGATTCCTGACATTTTTTTAACGAATTACCAAAAAAAAATGTTTCATCTACGACCTTCTGGACCAGAGATAATTTTTTTATTTCAAAAAAATCTGTAAGACGCAATAAACATTTTAGAGAATTGTACGTTATGGATGTTAATGTTAAATACCTCCTTTTTTAATAAAAAAATACTAGAATATGTTTCATTAATTTATAGTATTAGAAATTGAGTAACAAAGTGAAGCGTACGCGGCTGCCGGAGCGTGCGGCGGAGTGGGGGAAACTGATTTCGTGCGTTCAAAGTTGTTTGTGCTTGCAAAATCTTCGAAATCTCGGCTTTTGGATCACCGCTTTTTGCAACTTTGTCAATTTTTTAGGTTATGTTCTCCATTTCGAATCGAGTTGCATGAAACAGAAACTCACCTTCAAATTTAATTTCTGTCTATTGCTTGGACTATTAGTTGAGTTGAACATGAGAAAAACCTTTTGGGACCTAGACGACTCAATTTTACGTATTTTTGAAAAAACCCCTTACCATAATATTTTGAACCCTCCTGTCTTTCTTAACTTTTCGTTTTCCCTACTCTACCGCTTTTACAGTCCGAAAATAAAATAATAAAATAAAAAATTGAGTTAATTATTTTCAGTACTTGACTTGTAGATTGACGTCAACTGTGGAGACTCGGGTTCGATTCCCCAGTGGGGAATTTTTTTTTTTGTTTTTTTCTTTAGGAGGCCATAAGAGATGTAAAAGTTCGGTAACACAATTTATTTACTTTCAGTAACTACATTCACAGAGTTGTCGGTAAGCTTTTGCCTCTCTTCTCCTAGAATTTTTGATTTACATATTTATGCATTTATCGATCTTCGGTCTCAAAAATACAGCACAACTTTTTATTTGAAAAATAAAATATCGTATATTTACATATATACTTGATATAGTACAGGAATGAATCTCCAATTTCATAGTTTTTATACAAATCAACGGTAAAAAAAATAACATAATTATAGGCCATCAGTTTTTGTTTCAATGATTGCATACTATTGTTGGGGTGAAAAATAATTAGTTTTTGTATAAATTTTCTACAAAATATATATTGAAAATTCAAATTATCACAGATTTTTTTAAAATTAATGCTATATGAATATTTGAAAAATATAACTTGAAATATCATAATGATATAAAAAAATGAGATCCAAGTACAAGCAAATAATCATTATATATAATAACTTACCTTACAAATATGAATAATGAAATATCCTTATTTTTTATTACTGTTTTTCCTTATAATTTTGCAAAAATAGAATATCAAAAAATATATATTTTTGAAAACAATGAATTTATAATTGTTGGAAATAAAAAAAACAAAAAAAAAACCACTGGGGAATCGAACCCGAGTTACCATTGTTGACGTCAATTTTAGGGAAATACTGAAAATAAGAAAGTCAATTTTTGGATTTACTATTTTTTTTCTCGGACCAGAACACCCGTAGAGTAGGGAAAATGAAAAATTAGTTAGCATGGAGGGTTCAGAATATTATGGTCTAAGGTTTTTTCAAAAATACCCAAAATTGGATCCTGTAGGTCCCAAAAGGTTCAAAATAGTTTTCATGTTCAACTCGACCAAATGAGACGTACTTGGGCAGAAGAGATTAAGCTGTCTATTGTCGATATTTATTTCTAGATCCCAACTTTCTAACCTCAAATTTTTTCGGGGTCGTTTTTTTAAAATCGAAGCCTGACTGGCACCATATGAACCAAATTGCTTGTTTTTTCCAGAAATGTATGGAGGGCATCAAGAACTTTAATTTGCATTTCGGTTTAAAATACTCATTATTCGCCCCACAATCGTGAAATTACGATTTTTTCAAAATGGCCGATTCCAGCGCAACCCTTTGCAAATATCAAAAAAATCAAAAAAGCGTATTAAAGTGCATACAAAATACTACCGATTCATATGAAAAATAACATGATGGAGCATAAATTCGTCGATTTAATTACAATTAACCAAACATTTGATTTTCATGAAAAACGGGACAAAACGGGCCCTATGTTGGGGTCTTTAGCTTCGGAAAACCTCTAACCGGCATTATTTTGCTTTAAATAATGCCCCTCAACTTTTCCCGTCTCATATTTGCCCATTGAGCTTATTTTTTTCTTTAAATATCGGAAAACCGTCAATTCGGGTAATTTTGTCCATCTACAATCGGCCCTCGTAGATGAATTCTAACCCCATATTCGTATTGAGCACACTCGAAAACATAAATGTTAACCACAAAATTTTGGTTTATTTATATATTTGAACCAAAAAGGGGTAAAAAATTGTGAGTGACTGGACTAATAGTAGTACCCTGTGGAATTCCGCCGTGGACGATTCCTGTAATTGGTTCGAATTTTCTTTTAGGAATCTGATTTGTTGGCGTTGAAAAACTTTATCAATTCGAAGAAACCGCATGTGGTGGTAATTGGTGGCGAGTCAAGGGAGGCTTTAATGATTGCAGATGATGTTAGAGCCGTGGTTGCTGATTTGGTGGATTCTGACCAGTTTCCCACCATCAAAGTAGAAATTATTGATAATGAATTGGCAAAAGTAAGTGCTTGGTATAAAATTAATCAGTAATTTGTCCAATACTGAATGGTTTTGTTATAGGTTTACGCTAATACAAATAAAGGCGTATCAGACTTCCGAGATTACCCCGAACTTCTTAGACAAGCGATATCGTTAGCAAGAAAACTACAAGATCCTCTCGTCGAATACTCTCAATTATGTAATGGGGATGAGGAAATTCTCAGTCTTCGGTTTCATCCTCTGCAGGTACGTAAGTTGTGATGAACGTATTATTTAGGTTTCAATATTTTTGGTTTTTACAGGAACAAATACTCAAGGAAGAGTTGCTGGAAGCCCTGAATTTGGAATTCGTAAATCGAACCAACGAAGTGGGCGTCGATGTCAACTTGGCTGTCCAACAGACCCACAAATGTAACCTGGTGCAATTCATATGCGGTCTGGGACCTAGGAAAGGACAAGCGCTTATTAGAGTACTGAAGCAGACAAATCAGCGCTTGGAAAATAGGACGCAACTAGTTACGGCGTGCCACATGGGTCCGAAGGTGTTCATCAATTGTTCGGGCTTCATCAAAATCGATACGAACAGTTTGGGTGACAGGTGAGTCAATCCCGTTTTTATTTTAGCAAACAAAGCATCGTTTTCGATTTATTTCATCCGTCCCGTCCGCGACGGACCATTTTTAGGTACATTAGAAGCTACAGACGTATATAAACAGAGAGCTTGTTTATTGAATTTTGATTATTTAGTCCTTGATGAAACAAATACGGGCATTCTGACTACAAACAATAAAATAAAAACGTGGAAACATAAAATTATCTTTTATAACATCCTCAATATCTTTGCCAGGTTCAAAGATAATTTTTATCACGTTCGTACTAATATAACAGTAATAAGTCCGCCGTAGCAAACCATGTGTTACAAAGCGGCCATATAATTACAAAATCGATTCTTTCTCTCTTAAAACATAGCGACGAACCATTTTTAGGTACATTAGAAGCTATAGACGTGTATTAACTGAGAGATCGTTTATTGAATTTTGATTTATCGCCTATCGGAAACAATTATTAAGTACTTCGATAAATCTTATCCCATTTTTATTTCAGCCAAGAACTACATGTATTTCGCTTTCTTTCATAATCCTAGTTCAGATTAAGTTCCCATACGTCATTATTAATGGCTGTATCGCACTTGAAAAGTGCTATACATATATTTTTTTAAATTAATGTTCCATCTGTTCCAAGTTCATCGAACATTTCCCTCCAATATTTTTTGTTTTTACGGGAAAATATCGCATACGCATATCAGAAGCTTAGTAGGTGAAAAATACGAAACAAGATTATTGAAAATACATTTATTTAGTTTTTGATGAAATAAATACGAGCATTCTGACTACTAACAATAAAATAAGAACATGGAAACATGAAATTATCTTTTATAACTTCATTAATATCTTTGCCAGGCTCAAAGGTAATTTTTATCACGTTCGTTCTAATAACATACATTAGTCCGCCGTAGCAAACTATGTCTTAACCCGCCATACAATTACAAAATCGATTCTTTCTCTCTTAAAAGATAGTAACGAACCATATTTAGGTACATTAGAAGCTATAGACGTGTATAAACTGAGAGATCGTTTATTGAATTTTGATTTATCGCCTATCGGAAACAATTATAAAGTACTTCAATAAATCTTATTCAATTTTTATTTCAGCCAAGAACTACATGTATTTCGCTTTCTTTTATAAGCTCAGTTCAGATTAAGTTCACATACGTCTTTAATAATGGCTGTATAGCACTTGAAAATAGTATTTTTTTTTTAAATTAATGTTCCATCTATTCCAAGTTCATCGAATATTTTCCTCCAATATTTTTTGTTTTTACGGGAAAATATCGCATACGCATATCAGAAGCTTAATAGGTCAAAAATACAAAACAAGATTATTGAAAATACATTTATTCAGTCTTTGATGAAATAAATACGACCATTCTGATTACAAACAATAAAATAAGAACGTGGAAACATAAAATTATCTTTTATAACATCTTTAATATCTTTGCCAGGTTCAAAGGTAATTTTTATCACGTTCGTGCAAATCACATTAATAAGTCCGCCGTAGCAAACCATGTGTTACAAACCGGCCATACAATTACAAAATCGATTCTCTCTGTCTTAAAACATAGCGGCGAACCATTTTAGGTACATTAGAAACTATAGACGTGTATAAACAGAGTTTATTGAATTTTGATATTTGAAAAAATCAAATTTCTCAAATCTGTTTCACTTTTTTTTTTCATACTAGCATCAAGTATTGTCCATTGAATGTACATAATCTCATTTCCTTGGTATGCCCAGTAATGGGAGTATGGAGTGACTTGAAAGAAGAAACATGGCTAATCCCTCTTATTTAATAAAAAAAGTTCCACCCAAATTACCTTAAATATGACATTGTCACTACATGTTTCAATTGGTATCTCCTTTTGTTCAGTACCGAAGCATACGTGGAAATATTGGACGGTTCACGAGTTCATCCAGAAACCTACGAATGGGCCAGAAAAATGGCTGTCGATGCTTTGGAATATGACGACGACGAAGGAGCGAATCCAGCCGGTGCTCTCGAAGAGATTCTAGAGGCTCCCGAAAGGCTCAAAGATTTGGATCTCGACGCTTTTGCCGAAGAACTGGAACGGCAAGGATTTGGTAGGTAGTGTTAATGACATCCGGAGAATTGAATAATCTATTTTGCGTGTATTTACAGGAAATAAGAGTATCACTTTGTACGATATCAGGGCAGAGTTGAACTGTCGTTACAAGGATCTAAGAACGGCTTTCCGATCAGCGAATGCCGAAGAACTGTTCGATATGCTCACCAAAGAAACTCCCGAAACGTTCTATATTGGTAAAATGGTGACTGCGTGCGTTATCGGTACGTTTGAATTACTCTCGAAATCGCCCTTTGTAGATTTCTTGCATGTGTGATTTTCTAGGTATCGCAAGGAAGAAGCCTCAAGGAGATCAATTGGATCAAGCGAATCCTGTACGTAATGACGAAACGGGATTATGGCAGTGTCCTTTCTGTTTGAAAAACGATTTTCCCGAGCTGTCAGAAGTATGGAATCATTTTGATGCGGGTTCTTGTCCGGGACAGGCTACAGGTGTGAAATTACGGTTGGATAATGGCATTTTGGGTAAGTTTTGAGTTTTTTTCTACATCATGATAGCTAATGATATATGGCCGCATTCCAGTCATATTCGCACTTCATCCCAGATGAGGTCTTTGGATTGAGCTGAAATTTTGCAGGTGAATTCTGCCTCGTGAAATCTTGGGTTTCCCAAAAGTTCAAGCCATATACTTCAATAATGCGCCGCCTAGAATATTTTTCATTTCTTTTGGTATTTTATTGATTGAAAATGAAAAAATGACATTTCTTCTGTAGAAACGCTTTACTGAGGCTAACGTATTCCAAGCCATGGATTTGATAGGAAATTTTCCAAGGAATCGAACGCCGTCTTCAGAATTTGTCTATCGTATCGCGCATGTTCGCAAAATTTATTTTTTCTTCAAAAATTCATATCTCAGGTGTTGCTACTCCAATCGGGCAAAAATTTTGTGTTAAGGGAGTTACAAGTGAATACTTCAAAGTGGTGTATGAATGGTCATGCATAATTTATGAAACAAAGCCGCTAGAGTCAATTATCTATTTTCAAAAATTCCTGGGCCATTTCTTTCAAGTTCATGCTGATGGGTGAATATTAATCTCTAATCTGACCCCAAATTCGGATTCCTCGGAAAACTTCCGATCGATTATGTACTTTCTACAATTTTTTTAAGTCGATTCGATCGATATTGCAGGGGCGCTTTAAAAACAAAAAAAATAATCAAACAAAATGAGTTTTAATAATAAAATTTATTATTTTTTTAAAGAAAAATGATATTTTTTTAAACATAATAATTAAATTGAGTTATATAATAAAAATTATTATTAAATAATGATTAAAAAAAAATAATAATAATTAAATAAAATGATGTACTTTTTACAATTTTTTTAAGTCGATTCGATTCGATATTGCAGGGGTGCTTTTAAAAAAAAATAATCAAACAAAATTAGTTTTAATATTAAAATTTATTATTTTTTTAAAGAAAAATAATATTTTTTTAAACGTAATAATCAAATTGAATTATATAATAAAAATTATTATTAAATAATGATTAAAAAAAAATAATAATAATTAAATAAAATGAGTAACAAAAATTTTTATTATTTGACTGAAAGCGTGATCAAAATTGAGTGATTTTGGTGTAAAATTTCCCAAGCAATCTGATTCTGACAATTTTTCAATCCCACATGATGACCCAGAGCCACAATATTCAACAAAGCGCAAAAAATAGGAGGCAAAACAACGAAACCGAATATAAATTAGTGTAATTTAGTAATTTTGTGTACAGTAATATCGTTTTTTTGATCTTTCGACCTCTAAAATTCATTTAGTCAGAAGAATTCTCATTTTATCGTGAAGCTGAGGTATGAACACGCAGATTTAGCTAAAAAAATTGTTTTCTAAGTGGCTACTCACACCGATATGACGCCGTTAAAAAAATGGTACTTTGCCGAAAATCAGCCAATGGATAGAAAATGATGCGTTATGTAAGGAAACTGTCACCATTTTCGGATACAGCGGCCAATTTCCGATGGAAATGACTTTTATTCATTTTAAAATGTCGATTTCTGGGGTCAAAAACAATTTTTTGATATTTTCGTCGAAAAACAACTCAAAAAATTCATAAAAAACTTTTTAATGGGTATTTTAATTTCTATATGACGGTAAACGAGTTCTAGTACGATGTAGAACTGGAAAAAAACATTCCCTGCAAGTTCCGCAACCCCCCCCCCCCTCCTTGGCCGTCTCTTTTAATTTAGAATTGCCCTTAAATATAATATATAAATTCATTCCCCTGCAAGTGAAATTCAAGAAAGGTATCGGTATAGCACAAATGTAAACATTGTGGGATTGATGGGATCTATGGAGCTCTAATAGGTAGTTTATTTATTTTTTTACAGGGTACGTGCACATAAAAAATATTAGCGACAAGCAAGTGGCGAATCCCGAAGATCGTGTTAAAGTAAATCAACTCATACACTGTAGAATAACTAAAATTGATGTCGAACGGTTTAGTGTAGATTGCACTTCGAAATCCAGCGATCTTCTAGACAAAAATCACGATTGGAGGCCGCCGCGAGACAATTATTACGACCAAGATCAAGAAGACAAAGATGTGCGGACCGAGGCTGAATTGAAGAAAAACAAACAGAGACAGACTTACATCAAGCGGGTTATTGTTCACCCCGCGTTTCACAACATTTCATTCACCGAAGCCGAAAAATGCATGGCCAATATGGATCAAGGAGAGGTGATCGTACGACCGTCGAGCAAAGGTGCCGATCATTTGACCATAACGTGGAAAGTTGCTGATAATATCTATCAACACATAGACGTGAGGGAAGAAGGAAAAGTGAACGCGTTTTCCCTCGGAAAATCTTTGCTCATCAACGGGGAAGAATTCGAAGATCTGGATGAAATTATCGCCAGATTTATCACACCGATGGCTTCTCACGCCAGGGATTTGCTTTATTTCAAATATTACAAGGATACCGGAGGTGGATTGAAAGATAAAGCCGAAGATTACATCAAAGAGGAAAAGAAGAAGAATCCGTCCAAAATTCATTATGTACTCAGCGCGTCTAAGGTGAGTGGATTGGAAAATATAGGGTTACGTTTAAAAAATTTTATGATGTCTAACGATCAATGCCATTGACCTTCTCTCATTGTTCTCAGTCAAATCCTGGGAAATTTTTGCTGTCGTATCTACCGCGCAACAAGTTCCGCCACGAGCACATAACCATATCTCCGGATGGTTTTCGTTTTCGCCAACAGATGTTCGACAATGTCGGTTCGCTTTTCAAATGGTTCAAAGAACATTTCAGAGATCCAGTCCCGGGAAGTGCCACACCTGGAACGCCAAGAACTTCTGGTCGCACACCGTTCCAAGGAACCGCCACTCCAGGTTTCAATAGTAAGTTGGCTTTGCTCGTAATTTTTCCATTTTCAGGTAAATGCAAGGGATTGATGTCAAATGAAAAACAAATTGAAGTCTGCGAAGAAAAACTACAATTCAGATGGCAATTTCACAACCGCGGAGTATATGATATTAGGCAATGTAGCTTGTATACAGCTTGAACCAAAACGACTGGGGCTTAGGGACAATCTTGTGAGAGTGTAAGCGAGTTAGACGCTCGTACTGTTTAATAAGACAGACAAGAAGAACAATTTGTGCGATAGGCAAAGAGAAGTTACACTAGTTTGACCGAGGCCCGAGGTATCTCTCGTGTCAGTCAGTAACTCGCGAAAAACGAGAGGGTGTACATCGATTGGGGAATTCTACATATCGCGAAAGTCTTTTCTTTGAATAATAACATGAATTTGTAGGATTGACTTCAATCTTTTTTATTTTTCGACATGAATTGCTACCATAATACCATTCTATTATTTTAATCTTTTCGCGTAGTTCTAGCAGCATTTTTAGAAGATTATTTATTGTTATCACATTCGCTCTGGTTTCAAGCATTAGACTAGTCTGAGCGAAGCCTGGGGTATGTCTCGTGTCGTGTCAGTCAGTAACTCGCTAGAAAAAGATATCAGTAATAGGGACATACTGGTATATGTCGGGACTTGAGGGACATAAGAGTTTCTCACTTGGGGCGAAATAAATCAGGTAGGGGATAATGCTATCCTCATCTGCTTCGATTCTTTATCGCACTTATTAGCTTTATAGCTTTAAATACCACCGTCCACTCCAGTTGTAGGAGGAGAAAAAAAAGATCTGAGGGTCGATTTATATAGATATTGGGTAGCCAAAAAAGACACACTTTGAGGGGGACTGGGTTCCCCCTCCCCCCCAGTTATGAAAAACTGTTTTGAAAATCAGTTTTTCGAAACAAGGTTTTATATATAGATGACGTCGGATCGAAAAAAGTTTAGAATAAAAGTTATAGGTATTATCAAAATGAATAATCCTAGAAATCAAATTAAGAGCCTTCATATTTATATATCTGCATCATTTTTATTGAATGAGAACCTTTTTTTTTCTTTATACTACACATACACTATATACAAAGCATGGACCGCTACCTGGGTTTGTAAGAGGGTGAAGAAATGTTTTTTTTTTCTTAAAAAAAAAGACACATGTATACAAACATTAAAATATTCCAGCATTCTTGCGGTAAGACTCGCGTGTACTAGACAAGTATTATTAGTGCTTCTCGAAATTATACTATTTTTTTTAAAATATCTTTGTTAGTGTGATTTGTTAGTTTAAGTGAATTAATGACTTGGTACTTGATGCTGGTTGATCATCAGCAACCAAGTTATTACATAGTTATGCACTTCTTCATTTTAACTTTAAAAAAAAATAAAAAAAGGAATGTAATATTTTTTATAATAATACAAAAATATAACTAAAAATATTTCACAAAATAATAAATAACATAGAGATGTATATATTTTTTACTTTCTTGATTGTACGATGATTGTACCAGAAAAGTTTGATTACATTCACCAAGTTTAATTATATCAGCCAATTTTCCTTACTTTAATGTTTGTAAGTAGTCAATATCAAATGACAATAATTCTGTGAACAAAATACAACTGTGGTGCCAATTTCACAAGCGCAGAGTGTATATGATAGTCAGCAATGTATATAGTTATACTCAAAGAGGTAAAAAGCCTTATGCCGAAATCATGATTGGAATAGAGGTCGTCTACTTTCTCTTGTTGCAAACGCGGGATGACCGCGTTCGTTATTATGATCATCGTGAACTTTCCTTTGCCGTTGCCGCCGCTGGAGTGGGAATATCAGATTTGGCATTTTTTAGTTTTTAGGCAATATTTGGAGGCAGTCGACGGTTATTTGTTTCTGGCGATCCGATTTTCCGTTTCCGACTTATTACGTCAAATGTGCGATTTATCTAAATTTTCCTTCGGTACACTATAATTGTCGAAAGAATTTATTACTTTTGATGCAATTTTCTGGACACGTTCCTTTTGACAGGCATCAGAACCCTATTGTAATTAGAGAGAATCGGAAAATAGCGAGAATTTATTTTGGACGTGTATGTATTTGAAAAAGGGGTCACTTTGGGTCGTTTAGCTCCGCAAAAATCGCGAGGGGTCACTGAGGGCCGTTCCAGCCCTGAAAAAATCGCGCGAGACAACAATTCGATAGGGAATTTAGAGTTCGGTTTGATAATTTCCAATTCGAGTAGTGAGTTATGACGATTGATCCAACTTGTTTGTTTATCTTTGTGTTAGTATGAATTGTGCCTTTGAAAATATGTTCTTCGACTATTCTTGGGTAATAAGATTGTTCAATAATTCACTTGATAAACATCGCAAATTTCAATAGAAGATATGAACGGTATAATTAATTGGTAATTATTTTTCAATCGAGAATGTTTTGTTTTCACCGTATCTTTCAATAAATCATTCAATGAGTCAGGTTTCATGTAAACAAATCGCTCATGACGTCCCAGCCCCCTCTGTAAATCAGACAGTAAAGGATAGCCAGATGTTGTCTCCACTACAAAGCTTAGTATTATTATATCCAAGACGACTATATCTATATCTGTTATTGCTCTTATAAACTTCTTCGCTCCAATGAATCGAATGAAAAATAGATTAATAAATTCTTCGGAACAGAATACATATTCATGTACCCATTTCATAAGCGCAGAGTGTATTAAAATATTCCGCGATATACACTCTTCAATTATGAAATTGGCACGAGGTAAATAATTTTTGATATGTTCATTTCGTTCTTTTACATGATTTTTAAGTGTGCGTATCATTTTTAACTAATTGTCTTATTTAACTTTGTTATAGATATGAGCTCTGAAGCAATTCAAAGGGTGGCGCAGAATCTACCTAGTCACATGATGCAAACACTATCAGCTGTAGCCAGTCAAACTCCACACTATCCACATACACCTGGAGGAGCCTATGGAGCAGCTAATTATATCAATACAGTGAGTAATTTTTTTTATCTTTCTTTATTGAGAATGTAAAATAAACCTTTTACTTTTTTCCAAAAACCATATTAGGTGTTATTTTCATATTTGCCAAGCGGTTTTTGCATTAAAATACAAAATTGTTCTTCCATGTTTTGTACGCTTCCCTCAAATATGACATGTTTATTATGTTTCAATTCCAAATCATTTTTAAATACTTAAGAAACTAAGGATTCTATGAAACGATATCTTATCTAAGATTTCTCACAAAATTGTTTCCATTTTGAATATTTACTTTAACATAAAATTATGTTGATAATTCTAATATTTAATTGTAGGTCTTTTCTTTATAAAAATTTTAATAAATCTACCAACAAATCTATGCGTATATGAATGCGGTCTGAAGAAGGCGTAATGCGTTGAAAAGAGTATTTGTTTCTTCAAAATTGTAAAATTTATTAATTATTGTCCTTGATTTTTCTATAGTATACAGGGGCGTATACGTTATAAGGAGAAAATGATATTCACACCCCATTTTTTACGCCACTGGACATTATAGACATACGTCGTATTCGTGGGAGATTCTAGCAATTCTAATGCTAAAACCACCTGTAAAATATGATCACAACAGTTGTTATATTTTTTGAAAAAAATGCTGAAATTGTTGATTATTCGGTAAACTTCAATTTCTAAAACGAACAAGTTACAATTGAACTTTTTTGTTCAAATCTATCGACTCTTCAAGTTCTGATAGCGTAAACTTTGACATACAGCTTGAGTCAGATCGACCGGGGTATAGCGATAATCTTGTGAGTGTAAGCGAGCCAGACGCTTGTATTGTTTGATAAGATAAACAAGAAGAGTTTGTGTGTTAGGGAAAGGAAACTGTTCATTGCACAGGCTACACTAGACTGAGCGAGGCGTGTCTGTCAGTAACTCGCGGGAGACGTGAGGGTGTACATCGATTTGGGAATGCTCGACATTCCGAAAGTCTGTTCCATGGATAAAATATTATCAATGAAATTCCCATCGTTGTTTGCTATTCCCATAACAGTCTCACCAAATTCCATCCTACGTGCATGGTCAGCAGGAAAAACTTCTTAACTTTTACCTGCTTTTTAATATCCTACAACATGTGTTGAGTGACATCAAGATTCTCCGCTATTTGACGACATATCAATGTATCCATATCATTATTCAAAAGTCAATAAATTGAATTGTTAGTTACTATAGTAAGAGTAAGAAAGTATATATCAGGACATAATGGCTCTGCCGGGAGTTAAGGGCCATAATACTCCAAGGAACAGACGACGGCGTAATGTTGAATTTGCATAAATTAATACCTGAAAAAAAATATGAGCAGGAAATTAAATTTAAAGGTGAGTTACTGTTTCATGCAACTCGATCCGAAATGGCGAACATAACCTAAAAACTTGGCAAAGTTGCAAAAAGCGGTTTTTCTTAAATAAATAAAAAACTATAGCTCGGATCGAAAAAAGTTGAAGGAGAAAGTTGTAGGTATTTAATAGATCTATCGATTTGCTTCTATGATAATTATCTACATTTTTCATACTTTTCGAGGTAGTATATTGAAAAAACCGTTAAAAATCGGGGTATCGAGAAATCGCTAAGTATTATGTGTCCATACTTGTTATTTGCTGTACAAGTTTGAAAAGAAAGTTTTTTTTTCATTTAAAATATTGATAATTTTTCGATATATTGATTTTTCAAAAAAAAAGCGCTCTCATAAATTGGCTAGATCTTCTCAGCGGATAGTCCTAGAGTGACGATTTTGGGCTTATTTTTTTCTTCAAGAGTTGTGCTATAATGTTATTAAAGGCGATTTTTCGAATTTTGAGGGTAAAAAATTAGTTTGAAAAACTGCCCTTTTTTTGAACATGTTCTTGTCAGATAAGTTTTACAATTTCTATTTTAGGGAAATGTCTGACGGAAATCGATTCCTGACATTTTTTCAAGAATTACCAAAAATATTTTTCATCTACGACCTTCTGGATCAGAGATAATTTTTTTATCTCAAAAAAAATCTGTAAGACGTAATAAACATTTTACAGAAATGTGCTTCATGGATGCTAATGTTAAATACCTACATTTTCAATAAAAAAATACTAGGATATGTTTTATCGATTGATAGTATTAGGAATTGAGTAACAAAGTGGCGTACGCGGCTGCCGGAGCGTGCGGCGGATCATACTGACGTTATGCTTGCGGATCTCTTTAACAATTATTTAATCATTTCAGTAAATAATTTTTTATTATATAAAATTAAATAAATGCAACCTATTAAGATAAGTTTGAAATTTTATTTATTTACAAAATTATTATAAAATCCTTACAATCAAAGTAGCAGTATATATAATATAACAGTCTTATATTAGTTTTCACAAGTGTCGCACAACAAGCGTAACGTTTCACCAAGCAAAAAACGATATTCCCCAGATTAAATACAAAAGGATTTATGTACGTGATCCAAAAGCCAAGATATTGAAGATTTTGCAAGCACAAGCCACTTTGAACGCACGAAATCAGTTTTCCCCACTCCGTCGCACGCTCCGGCAGCCGCGTACGCTTCACTTTGTTACTTAATTTCTAATACTATAAATCAATAAAACATATTCTGGTATTTTTTTATTGAAAATGTAGGTATTTAACATTAACATCCATAACGTACACTTCAGTAAAATATTTATTGCGTCTTACAGATTTTTTTGAAATAAAAAAATTATCTCTGATCCAGAAGGTTGTAGATGAGACATTTTTTCTGGTAATTCGTAAAAAAATTTCAGGAATCGATTTTCGTTAAAGACATTTCCCTAAAATAAAAATTGTAAGACTTATCTGAAAGATACATGTTCAAAAAAGATGCAATTTTTTCAAAGTTATTGTTTCATCCTTAAAATTCGGAAAATCGCTATATTTCCTTAATAACGTTATAGCACAACTCTTCAAGGAGAAAATAAGCCCAAAATCGTCACTCTATGACTATCCGCTGAGAAGATCTAGCCAGATTATGAGAGCACCTTTTTTTCGAAAAATCGATATATTTCGAAAAATTATTAATATTGAATTTAAAAAAAAATTGCTTTTCAAGCTTGCCATGAGCTATACGTACAGGGAATAACAAGTATGGAAACGTAATAGTTGACAACTTCTCGATATCCTGATTTTTAACGGTTTTTTCAATATAACTCGAAAAGTATGAAAGATATCGATAGTTATCATGGCAGCAAATCGATAGATCTATTTGATACCTACTATTTTGTCATTTAACTTTTTTCTATCCGAGCTATAGTTTTTTCCTTATTTGTGAAAATTCGCTTTTGCAACTTTGCCAATTTTTTAGGTTATGTTCGCCATTTGGGATCGAGTTGCATGAAACAGAAACTCGCCTTTAAATTTAATTTCCTATACGCTCATATTTTTTTTCCAGGTATAAATTTCTGCACGCACTTCTGTCTATTGCTTGGACTATAAGGGGTACTCACATTCCAGTTATAAATCACGTATCACGCCCATTCAATTCTAGGTAGGGGATAATGCTATCCTCATCTGCAACGATTCTTTATCGCACTTATTAACTTCCAATATTCCGGTCGATCTGATTCAAGCTGTATACAGGATATTGTGGTAGTAGGGTGGGTATGTTTCATTTTCATACGTGAAGACTCATCAGCTTCTAGCTCTAATTCTAGTGTAATAAATAGAACAATTTGATTTGACACGTACCGAACCATGATTCTACGAAATAAATCTGATTATTTTATTCTTTTTTTATGTATCCGGTCTGATTAAATCCCGAACTTTAATTTGATGTTCATTTCAGCCATACACTCCAAGTGGCCAGACGCCATTCATGACACCCTACCAGACACCGCACACTCAACAAACGCCCAGATACGGCCAACATACACCATCGCCCCATCAAATGTCAAACTCGGCCCCACATATGAGCGGACCGTTTCTCCATCCCGGCGCTGTTACACCCTCGCAACGTACTCCGATTTATCGCAATCCCTCTCAATCTCCATCGCCAATTATGCAAGCCAGTCCTCAAATGAGTCCTGTCGCCAGGTCTTACGGCAATTATTCGGATTCACATAATAGCAACGACGCGAGAGATTGGAAAAGCGCCGCGGCTGCGTGGGCCGCTAGGTCTGCGAGGATGACGAGCGGCACACCGCGTAGTGACGGACGCAGCACACCCAGACAACAGACGGGACGTAGTCCGAGATATGAAGACGTTCTTCGAAATAGAGATATGGATAAGAGGAATTCGAGTAGGAGTCCACGTTCGGCGAGATCAACGCCACGTACGAATACGTCTCCTCATTCTATGTCGTTAGGAGATGCTACCCCCTTGTATGATGAGAGTATATAGACTACTCTCAATATTATGAAATTTATTTGGATGGTGAATAATTGATTTAACAAGTTGAAAAATACTTTAATTGTCAGAATTCATCAAGTATCTTGATTTTTCTTTGGTTAGTCTTTTATACAGCTCAATGACATATAATATGGAGATCTCCATAGACTAATAACAAAGGAAATCATTCATCATAACATTCTTCTAGATTAATCACCACCATCTTTATATAATCGTGCATCCCAGTCTTTTTTTATACTTGTGGATTTCATCAGAAATTCCCTATTACATGAGTAATGGGTAACAGAATCGAGAATTTTGCATCAGAATAATCAATTTGTAGGGCATAATTTCGAAATCAAAGCGTTACAGGGGGAAATCCAATTACAATAATTCCCAATCAAACTGTTATCTACAATTTAAATACAATTTTCTGTTATCATGAATTGGAAGCATCCACGCTCCGCGATTCTTAAGCAAGTCACGTTAGATGTGAAAGCAAAGAAGTGTGATAAGAAAGGATTTCTGTCGATTTTTTTTTCTATATTTTGGCTACGCCTGATATGCACATGATTACCGAAAATAATATTTTGTCGTACTCGGAAGTTCCCCTATGAAGTTAAAGCGATTGAAATGTTTAGATATTGGCAAATTCTGGTAAAAAATAATTAAAAAAATTATTTCTCACATAGTTTAATATTTTCTTTGTAATTTATTTAAAATGCATATTTAAAAAAAAAATTGGGGAAATTCAGGTAAAAAATAATACAAAATTTTTCTTTTCAACTTATTCAAATAGTTTGGATATTTTCTGGAAAAAATTCAAAAAATTGTTTTAATAATTCAGGAAAAATCAAATGTATATAATGGCTCCATTTACTTTGTAATTTATTTAAAATATTAAATATATTAGAATATTTTCCAAAAAAATTGTGCAGATTCGGTAAAAAATAATAAAAAAAAATTCCTTTTCAACTTATTCAAATAGTTAAATATTTTCTGGAGAAACAATAAAAAAAAATGTTTTAATAATCCAGGCAAAATCAAACATATTTCCATTTACTTTGTAATTTATTTAAAATGCATATTTTCGAAAAAAAAAAAATTGGAAATTCAGGTAAAGAATAATACAAAATTTTTCTTTTTCGACTCATTCAATTAGTTTGGATATTTTCCAGAAAAACAATCAAAGAAATAAAAAATTAAAAAAATTGTTTTAATAATCCAGGAAAAATCAAATGTATATAATGACTCCATTTACTATGTAATTTAATTAAAATGCATATTTTCCAAAAAAAATGGGCAATTGCAGGTAAAAAATAATACAAGATTTTTCCTTTTCAACTTATTCAAATAGTTTGGATATATTCCGGAAAAATGTACGATGAAATAAAAAATTGATATAATGTAAAAAATTATACAAGATTTTTCCTATTCAACTTATTCAAATAGTTTGGATATTTTCCGAAAAAACAATGAAATTAAAAATCTAAAAAAAATTGTTTTAATAATCCAGAAAAAATCAAACGTATTTAATGACCCCATTTACTTTGTAATTTATTTAAAATGTAATTTTCAAAAAAAAATTGTGCAAATTCAGTTAAAAAACAATACAAATTTTTCCTTTTCTACTTATTCAAATATTTTGGATATCTTCCGGAAGAATAATCATTGAAATGAAAAATTAAAAAAAATGTTTTCATAATCTAGGAAAAATCAAATGTATATAATGACTCCATTTACTATGTAATTTAATTAAAATGCATATTTTCCAAAAAAAATGGGCAATTGCAGGTAAAAAATAATACAAGATTTTTCCTTTTCAACTTATTCAAATAGTTTGGATATATTCCGGAAAAATGTACGATGAAATAAAAAATTGATATAATGTAAAAAATTATACAAGATTTTTCCTATTCAACTTATTCAAATAGTTTGGATATTTTCCGAAAAAACAATGAAATTAAAAATCTAAAAAAAATTGTTTTAATAATCCAGAAAAAATCAAACGTATTTAATGACTCCATTTACTTTGTAATTTATTTAAAATGTAATTTTCAAAAAAAAATTGTGCAAATTCAGTTAAAAAACAATACAAATTTTTCCTTTTCTACTTATTCAAATATTTTGGATATCTTCCGGAAGAATAATCATTGAAATGAAAAATTAAAAAAAATGTTTTCATAATCTAGGAAAAATCAAATGTATATATGACTCCATTTACTTTGTAATTGCATATCTTCATATAAAATTGGGCAAATTCAGGTAAAAAATTATACAAGATTTTTCCTATTCAACTTATTCAAATAGTTTGGATATTTTCCGAAAAAACAATGAAATTAAAAATCTAAAAAAATTGTTTTAATAATCCAGAAAAAATCAAACGTATTTAATGACTCCATTTACTTTGTAATTTATTTAAAATGTAATTTTCAAAAAAAAATTGTGCAAATTCAGTTAAAAAATAATACAAATTTTTCCTTTTCTACTTATTCAAATATTTTGGATATCTTCTGGAAGAATAATCAATGAAATAAAAAATTAAAAAAATTGTTTTCATAATCTAGGAAAAATCAAATGTATATATGACTCCATTTACTTTGTAATTGCATATTTCCATATAAAATTGGGCAAATTCAGGTAAAAAATTATATAATATTTTTCCTTTTCAGCTTATTCAAATAGTTTGGATATTTTCCGGAAAAACAATGAAATTAAAAATCTGAAAAAATTATTTTAATAATCCAGGAAAAATCAAACGTATTTAATGACTACTTTGTAATTTATTTAAAATGTAATTTTCAAAAAAAATTGGGCAAAGCAATCAATGAAATAAAAAATCTAAAAAATTGTTCTAATAATCCAGTAAAAATCAAAACATATGTAGTGACTATTTACTTTTTATTTATTTAAAATGCATGTTCTGATTTGTTGTCATGTTTTGACGAACAAAGTAGTCAATCCTTACGCGTAATTAGATTTTATATTTAGTTCATTGTTTTTGCAAAAATATACACATTTGAATCAGTTGAAGATGGGAAAATCTTGTATTTTAGTTATACTTTTACTTGAATTTTCGCAGATTTCTTCAAAACACTTTGGTCCTCCCTCAACTTCGAATTTTCAAATCGTTGTAACTTTACGCATATTTCCGAAAATATTACTCTTCAATAAAAAAACAGGTATTATTTACAAACGTAATTAACCTTTAGTGTCACGCAAAATTCTGGCATTCAATTTGTTCATTCTAGGTGGCACTGTTGGTAAATTCTGTGCTGATTGAATTATGTTGTCAACGAACGGATTGGGAATTATCCGCAATATTCTTCTGGAGCAATAAATTGAATTTCTCATTCCCAAAATAACATTTTGATGCAACAGTTGAATTGATTAGGATATTCGGAATAACGTGATTATAAGACACCTTGAATATTATATAATATTCAAATAATTCATATTTTTAAGATTACCTCTATTTATGAAGAATATTATTAAGAATACCAAGAAGTTCTTAATTAATCTTTCTTCCAGAATGTACATTTCTAACATTCATTATTTTTATACATATTTTTATGTTTTGTTTGTTGTGGTCCACTTACATTTGAACAAAAGGACATTTTTTTTGTATTGTTAGATGATGAGAATATGTTTTGTGAATTTTTTTTAGATATGTACTAGAGCAATTTTTTCCTACAATTTTATATTTTAGAGAAGTTGAATTATGAAACAATCAATCAATTGATTTTCAATGTTTATCTTGCAAAGTGTATAAAAGTTTGCTTGTACATTAATTTAAATTATAATTTATAATAAATATAATAAAATATTTAAAAGTTGTTTTTTTCCTGCAACCTTCCCCATTAATATTTCGTACCTTTATGGAATAGATCTTTCATTTCCTTTGTAATTTATTTAAAATGCATATTTTTCAAATAAAATGGGCAAATTCTGGTAAAAAATAATACAAGATTTTTCCTTTTCAACTTAATCAAATAGTTTGGATATTTTCCGGAAAAACAACGAAATAAAAAATTAAAAAATTGTTTTAATAATCTAGAAAAAAACAAACGTATTTAATGGCTCCATTTACTTTGTAATTTATTTAAAATGCATTTTCCAAAAAAAATTGGGCTTATTCAGGTAGAAAATAATACAAGATTTTTCCTTTTCAACTTATTCAAATAGTTCGGATATTTTCCGGAAAAACAATCAATGAAATAATAATCTAAAAAAATTGTTTTAATAATCTAGGAAATATCAAACGTATATAATGACTCCATTTACTTTGTAATTCATTTAAAATGCATATTTTCAAATAAAATTGGGCAAATTCAGGTAAAAAATAATACAAGATTTTTCCTTTTCAACTTAATCAAATAGTTTGGATATTTTCCGGAAAAACAACGAAATAAAAAATTAAAAAATTGTTTTAATAATCTAGAAAAAAACAAACGTATTTAATGGCTCCATTTACTTTGTAATTTATTTAAAATGCATTTTCCAAAAAAAATTGGGCTTATTCAGGTAGAAAATAATACAAGATTTTTCCTTTTCAACTTATTCAAATAGTTCGGATATTTTCCGGAAAAACAATCAATGAAATAATAATCTAAAAAAATTGTTTTAATAATCTAGGAAATATCAAACGTATATAATGACTCCATTTACTTTGTAATTCATTTAAAATGCATATTTTCAAATAAAATTGGGCAAATTCAGGTAAAAAATAATACAAGATTTTTCCTTTTCAACTTAATCAAATAGTTTGGATATTTTCCGGAAAAACAACGAAATAAAAAATTAAAAAATTGTTTTAATAATCTAGAAAAAAACAAACGTATTTAATGGCTCCATTTACTTTGTAATTTATTTAAAATGCATTTTCCAAAAAAAATTGGGCTTATTCAGGTAGAAAATAATACAAGATTTTTCCTTTTCAACTTATTCAAATAGTTGTGATATATTCCGGAAAAATGTACGATGAAATAAAAAATTGATATAATGTAAAAAATTATACAAGATTTTTCCTATTCAACTTATTCAAATAGTTTGGATATATTCCGGAAAAATGTACGATGAAATAAAAAATTGATATAATGTAAAAAATTATACAAGATTTTTCCTATTCAACTTATTCAAATAGTTTGGATATTTTCCGAAAAAACAATGAAATTAAAAATCTAAAAAAAATTGTTTTAATAATCCAGAAAAAATCAAACGTATTTAATGACTCCATTTACTTTGTAATTTATTTAAAATGTAATTTTCAAAAAAAAATTGTGCAAATTCAGTTAAAAAACAATACAAATTTTTCCTTTTCTACTTATTCAAATATTTTGGATATCTTCCGGAAGAATAATCATTGAAATGAAAAATTAAAAAAAATGTTTTCATAATCTAGGAAAAATCAAATGTATATATGACTCCATTTACTTTGTAATTGCATATCTTCATATAAAATTGGGCAAATTCAGGTAAAAAATTATACAAGATTTTTCCTATTCAACTTATTCAAATAGTTTGGATATTTTCCGAAAAAACAATGAAATTAAAAATCTAAAAAAATTGTTTTAATAATCCAGAAAAAATCAAACGTATTTAATGACTCCATTTACTTTGTAATTTATTTAAAATGTAATTTTCAAAAAAAAATTGTGCAAATTCAGTTAAAAAATAATACAAATTTTTCCTTTTCTACTTATTCAAATATTTTGGATATCTTCTGGAAGAATAATCATTGAAATAAAAAATTAAAAAAATTGTTTTCATAATCTAGGAAAAATCAAATGTATATATGACTCCATTTACTTTGTAATTGCATATTTCCATATAAAATTGGGCAAATTCAGGTAAAAAATTATATAATATTTTTCCTTTTCAGCTTATTCAAATAGTTTGGATATTTTCCGGAAAAACAATGAAATTAAAAATCTGAAAAAATTATTTTAATAATCCAGGAAAAATCAAACGTATTTAATGACTACTTTGTAATTTATTTAAAATGTAATTTTCAAAAAAAATTGGGCAAAGCAATCAATGAAATAAAAAATCTAAAAAATTGTTCTAATAATCCAGTAAAAATCAAAACATATGTAGTGACTATTTACTTTTTATTTATTTAAAATGCATGTTCTGATTTGTTGTCATGTTTTGACGAACAAAGTAGTCAATCCTTACGCGTAATTAGATTTTATATTTAATTCATTGTTTTTGCAAAAATATACACATTTGAATCAGTTGAAGATGGGAAAATCTTGTATTTTAGTTATACTTTTACTTGAATTTTCGCAGATTTCTTCAAAACACTTTGGTCCTCCCTCAACTTCGAATTTTCAAATCGTTGTAACTTTACGCATATTTCCGAAAATATTACTCTTCAATAAAAAAACAGGTTATATTTACAAACGTAATTAACCTTTAGTGTCACGCAAAATTCTGGCATTCAATTTGTTCATTCTAGGTGGCACTGTTGGTAAATTCTGTGCTGATTGAATTATGTTGTCAACGAACGGATTGGGAATTATCCGCAATATTCTTCTGGAGCGATAAATTGAATTTCTCATTCCCAAAATAACATTTTGATGCAACAGTTGAATTGATTAGGATATTCGGAATAACGTGATTATAAGACACCTTGAATATTATATAATATTCAAATAATTCATATTTTTAAGATTACCTCTATTTATGAAGAATATTATTAAGAATACCAAGAAGTTCTTAATTAATCTTTCTTCCAGAATGTACATTTCTAACATTCATTATTTTTATACATATTTTTATGTTTTGTTTGTTGTGGTCCACTTACATTTGAACAAAAGGACATTTTTTTTGTATTGTTAGATGATGAGAATATGTTTTGTGAATTTTTTTTAGATATGTACTAGAGCAATTTTTTCCTACAATTTTATATTTTAGAGAAGTTGAATTATGAAACAATCAATCAATTGATTTTCAATGTTTATCTTGCAAAGTGTATAAAAGTTTGCTTGTACATTAATTTAAATTATAATTTATAATAAATATAATAAAATATTTAAAAGTTGTTTTTTTCCTGCAACCTTCCCCATTAATATTTCGTACCTTTATGGAATAGATCTTTCATTTCCTTTGTAATTTATTTCAAATGCATATTTTTCAAATAAAATGGGCAAATTCTGGTAAAAAATAATACAAGATTTTTCCTTTTCAACTTAATCAAATAGTTTGGATATTTTCCGGAAAAACAACGAAATAAAAAATTAAAAAATTGTTTTAATAATCTAGAAAAAAACAAACGTATTTAATGGCTCCATTTACTTTGTAATTTATTTAAAATGCATTTTCCAAAAAAAATTGGGCTTATTCAGGTAGAAAATAATACAAGATTTTTCCTTTTCAACTTATTCAAATAGTTCGGATATTTTCCGGAAAAACAATCAATGAAATAATAATCTAAAAAAATTGTTTTAATAATCTAGGAAATATCAAACGTATATAATGACTCCATTTACTTTGTAATTCATTTAAAATGCATATTTTCAAATAAAATTGGGCAAATTCAGGTAAAAAATAATACAAGATTTTTCATTTTCAACTTAATCAAATAGTTTGGATATTTTCCGGAAAAACAACGAAATAAAAAATTAAAAAATTGTTTTAATAATCTAGAAAAAAACAAACGTATTTAATGGCTCCATTTACTTTGTAATTTATTTAAAATGCATTTTCCAAAAAAAATTGGGCTTATTCAGGTAGAAAATAATACAAGATTTTTCCTTTTCAACTTATTCAAATAGTTCGGATATTTTCCGGAAAAACAATCAATGAAATAATAATCTAAAAAAATTGTTTTAATAATCTAGGAAATATCAAACGTATATAATGACTCCATTTACTTTGTAATTCATTTAAAATGCATATTTTCAAATAAAATTGGGCAAATTCAGGTAAAAAATAATACAAGATTTTTCCTTTTCAACTTAATCAAATAGTTTGGATATTTTCCGGAAAAACAACGAAATAAAAAATTAAAAAATTGTTTTAATAATCTAGAAAAAAACAAACGTATTTAATGGCTCCATTTACTTTGTAATTTATTTAAAATGCATTTTCCAAAAAAAATTGGGCTTATTCAGGTAGAAAATAATACAAGATTTTTCCTTTTCAACTTATTCAAATAGTTTGGATATATTCCGGAAAAATGTACGATGAAATAAAAAATTGATATAATGTAAAAAATTATACAAGATTTTTCCTATTCAACTTATTCAAATAGTTTGGATATTTTCCGAAAAAACAATGAAATTAAAAATCTAAAAAAAATTGTTTTAATAATCCAGAAAAAATCAAACGTATTTAATGACTCCATTTACTTTGTAATTTATTTAAAATGTAATTTTCAAAAAAAAATTGTGCAAATTCAGTTAAAAAACAATACAAATTTTTCCTTTTCTACTTATTCAAATATTTTGGATATCTTCCGGAAGAATAATCATTGAAATGAAAAATTAAAAAAAATGTTTTCATAATCTAGGAAAAATCAAATGTATATATGACTCCATTTACTTTGTAATTGCATATCTTCATATAAAATTGGGCAAATTCAGGTAAAAAATTATACAAGATTTTTCCTATTCAACTTATTCAAATAGTTTGGATATTTTCCGAAAAAACAATGAAATTAAAAATCTAAAAAAATTGTTTTAATAATCCAGAAAAAATCAAACGTATTTAATGACTCCATTTACTTTGTAATTTATTTAAAATGTAATTTTCAAAAAAAAATTGTGCAAATTCAGTTAAAAAATAATACAAATTTTTCCTTTTCTACTTATTCAAATATTTTGGATATCTTCTGGAAGAATAATCATTGAAATAAAAAATTAAAAAAATTGTTTTCATAATCTAGGAAAAATCAAATGTATATATGACTCCATTTACTTTGTAATTGCATATTTCCATATAAAATTGGGCAAATTCAGGTAAAAAATTATATAATATTTTTCCTTTTCAGCTTATTCAAATAGTTTGGATATTTTCCGGAAAAACAATGAAATTAAAAATCTGAAAAAATTATTTTAATAATCCAGGAAAAATCAAACGTATTTAATGACTACTTTGTAATTTATTTAAAATGTAATTTTCAAAAAAAATTGGGCAAAGCAATCAATGAAATAAAAAATCTAAAAAATTGTTCTAATAATCCAGTAAAAATCAAAACATATGTAGTGACTATTTACTTTTTATTTATTTAAAATGCATGTTCTGATTTGTTGTCATGTTTTGACGAACAAAGTAGTCAATCCTTACGCGTAATTAGATTTTATATTTAATTCATTGTTTTTGCAAAAATATACACATTTGAATCAGTTGAAGATGGGAAAATCTTGTATTTTAGTTATACTTTTACTTGAATTTTCGCAGATTTCTTCAAAACACTTTGGTCCTCCCTCAACTTCGAATTTTCAAATCGTTGTAACTTTACGCATATTTCCGAAAATATTACTCTTCAATAAAAAAACAGGTTATATTTACAAACGTAATTAACCTTTAGTGTCACGCAAAATTCTGGCATTCAATTTGTTCATTCTAGGTGGCACTGTTGGTAAATTCTGTGCTGATTGAATTATGTTGTCAACGAACGGATTGGGAATTATCCGCAATATTCTTCTGGAGCGATAAATTGAATTTCTCATTCCCAAAATAACATTTTGATGCAACAGTTGAATTGATTAGGATATTCGGAATAACGTGATTATAAGACACCTTGAATATTATATAATATTCAAATAATTCATATTTTTAAGATTACCTCTATTTATGAAGAATATTATTAAGAATACCAAGAAGTTCTTAATTAATCTTTCTTCCAGAATGTACATTTCTAACATTCATTATTTTTATACATATTTTTATGTTTTGTTTGTTGTGGTCCACTTACATTTGAACAAAAGGACATTTTTTTTGTATTGTTAGATGATGAGAATATGTTTTGTGAATTTTTTTTAGATATGTACTAGAGCAATTTTTTCCTACAATTTTATATTTTAGAGAAGTTGAATTATGAAACAATCAATCAATTGATTTTCAATGTTTATCTTGCAAAGTGTATAAAAGTTTGCTTGTACATTAATTTAAATTATAATTTATAATAAATATAATAAAATATTTAAAAGTTGTTTTTTTCCTGCAACCTTCCCCATTAATATTTCGTACCTTTATGGAATAGATCTTTCATTTCCTTTGTAATTTATTTCAAATGCATATTTTTCAAATAAAATGGGCAAATTCTGGTAAAAAATAATACAAGATTTTTCCTTTTCAACTTAATCAAATAGTTTGGATATTTTCCGGAAAAACAACGAAATAAAAAATTAAAAAATTGTTTTAATAATCTAGAAAAAAACAAACGTATTTAATGGCTCCATTTACTTTGTAATTTATTTAAAATGCATTTTCCAAAAAAAATTGGGCTTATTCAGGTAGAAAATAATACAAGATTTTTCCTTTTCAACTTATTCAAATAGTTCGGATATTTTCCGGAAAAACAATCAATGAAATAATAATCTAAAAAAATTGTTTTAATAATCTAGGAAATATCAAACGTATATAATGACTCCATTTACTTTGTAATTCATTTAAAATGCATATTTTCAAATAAAATTGGGCAAATTCAGGTAAAAAATAATACAAGATTTTTCATTTTCAACTTAATCAAATAGTTTGGATATTTTCCGGAAAAACAACGAAATAAAAAATTAAAAAATTGTTTTAATAATCTAGAAAAAAACAAACGTATTTAATGGCTCCATTTACTTTGTAATTTATTTAAAATGCATTTTCCAAAAAAAATTGGGCTTATTCAGGTAGAAAATAATACAAGATTTTTCCTTTTCAACTTATTCAAATAGTTCGGATATTTTCCGGAAAAACAATCAATGAAATAATAATCTAAAAAAATTGTTTTAATAATCTAGGAAATATCAAACGTATATAATGACTCCATTTACTTTGTAATTCATTTAAAATGCATATTTTCAAATAAAATTGGGCAAATTCAGGTAAAAAATAATACAAGATTTTTCCTTTTCAACTTAATCAAATAGTTTGGATATTTTCCGGAAAAACAACGAAATAAAAAATTAAAAAATTGTTTTAATAATCTAGAAAAAAACAAACGTATTTAATGGCTCCATTTACTTTGTAATTTATTTAAAATGCATTTTCCAAAAAAAATTGGGCTTATTCAGGTAGAAAATAATACAAGATTTTTCCTTTTCAACTTATTCAAATAGTTCGGATATTTTCCGGAAAAACAATCAATGAAATAATAATCTAAAAAAATTGTTTTAATAATCTAGGAAATATCAAACGTATATAATGACTCCATTTACTTTGTAATTCATTTAAAATGCATATTTTCAAATAAAATTGGGCAAATTCAGGTAAAAAATAATACAAGATTTTTCCTTTTCAACTTAATCAAATAGTTTGGATATTTTCCGGAAAAACAACGAAATAAAAAATTAAAAAATTGTTTTAATAATCTAGAAAAAAACAAACGTATTTAATGGCTCCATTTACTTTGTAATTTATTTAAAATGCATTTTCCAAAAAAAATTGGGCTTATTCAGGTAGAAAATAATACAAGATTTTTCCTTTTCAACTTATTCAAATAGTTCGGATATTTTCCGGAAAAACAATCAATGAAATAATAATCCAAAAAAATTGTTTTAATAATCTAGGAAATATCAAACGTATATAATGACTCCATTTACTTTGTAATTCATTTAAAATGCATATTTTCAAATAAAATTGGGCAAATTCAGGTAAAAAATAATACAAGATTTTCCTTTTTGACTTATTCAAATAGTTGGATATTTTCCGGAAAAACAATCAATGAAATACTTTTACTTGAATTTTGCAGATTCCTTCAAAACACTCGAATTTTCAAATCGTTGTAACGCATATTTTCGAAAATATTACGCATCAATAAAAAAACAGGTAAAACCTTCCCCATTAATATTTCGTATCTTTATGAAATAGATTTTACTGATTGTCAGATACAAAATGTTCATTTAATCATGTCACAAAGCCAGAAAACAATAATTATAATTATTAGAAATATGTTATAATTGTTTTTCATAATAGTTCCACATAAATGCTATATTTCAGAAATAGGCTTGTGTGATGCTTCTGTCTCATAGCAGGTTTGTTTTCACAAACCCTTTCCTACAAAATGCTCCATAGAATGTCCAATGGGGATATATTACGAGACCTTTGAATAATTGATGTTATCCCAATTCTGTTATTTATTTAATTTAAATAATAGTGGATTGATAAAAGTTCTTGGTAAGTTTTAACATTAACATTTTCAGCATTTTAGAGTAAAAAGTCAACTTCAGGAGGGTAAATCGCGTTCTTAAAGTATTTCTGTAGGGCTCGGGATCAGAGGTGTAGCGAGGATTGTGCGCGCCCGGGGCCAGCTATCATAAAACCGAAAAAAGGGACTAGTCTCATATCTGGAGATTTTTCAGGAATCGGCTTGAAATATATAGGATAATGAGAACACTGTCCAACTTCCGGTTGCACCGGAAGTAAGCTCAAATTGAAGATCCTTTACATGATTATTAGTGCCTTTTTATTTTTTTGTTGCCGAAGACAAACCCATCAAGCTAAAGTCATATAAATAAGCTTGTTGTTTAATTTTCATATGCTCATATGTGCAGAGAAGGTTTTTTATATCTCCGTTGTTGTAGAAGCGACAAATCCATCAAACCTGTTATGAGTGTGTTTGGAGACAAAAGCTTTATTCAAATATGCAACAATATATATGGTATTTCATTTGAAAAGATCAAGTTGAATTTACTTTCGGTAAGACCGGAAGTTGAATAGTGTTATCATTGCCCTTATCGGACAGAGAGGAACATTTTATTTTAGCTGTAAAAAGATACACTATGTTCTGAATGAAGAAATCGGTTTCAAATTATTAATTTTCTCCAAACCGACCAACTTAGTTTTGCTATTGTTTGATAGATGACACTACAGTACACTGTTCTACAAGAAGAAAACTTTCAGTTCTACTATATTATAGAAATCTGTACTATTAATTCATTAATATTCCCAAAGAACAAAGATGTAGTGAAAAGTTTATTCAAATTTTGAATTGAGTTCGTTACTTGGCGATATTTTATTAAGACAATATAACTTTGATTATAATTTCGAACCTAATAAGAGTTCATTTTCAAAACATACAATTCCAATATTTGAATAACCTAAAGTTTAAATCGTTAACTAGGTATAACTGAAATGATTGCAATTACGAGGGCAAGGTGAAAATTCCCTGAAAAATAAAGCAGATGGCGCCATAATCGAAAATCCCATGTGACATTTCTGATGTACCATCTTTAACTAGAACGCATTAAAATGTTCATACTGATATGTCATTCAGTTCTGTTTTGACATGACATTCATCGAAAGCAAGCAGCTTGAACTTGAAGATTTTTATAAACATGGAAAAAGTGAATTCCGCCTCTTGATTAAAAATAATCTCTTGCGTGGAAAAATCATTACGCAAACCAAAGCAATAAAGCATTGCTTGTTAAATATTATGGGGACTCCTCACCATCGATTGGAACGATTCCCAAGTGGTTTACTGATTTTCGTCATGGTAGTATGACCACAAAGAACGCCGAACGTTCTGGTCGGCCAATTGAGGTTTACAACGCCAGAAATCGTCGATAAAATCCATGGTATGATATTGGACGATCGGCGAGTTAAAGTGCACGAGATTGCTGAAGCTATGGGCATCTCAACCGAACGCGTATGGTACATTTTCCATAAATTTTTGTATATGAGAAAGCTATCTCCCAGATGGGTGCTGCATTTGCTCTCTATTGACAACAAGCGCGACCGTGTGACAACTTCAAAGGAGTGTTTGGCGATGTTCAAGCTTGATAAGAAGGATTTTTTGCACCGTTTCGTAACCGTGGACGAAACATGGATCCATCACAACACACCAGACATCAAAGAACAGTGGACTTGTACTGGCGAATCGAAGCCGAAAAAGGCCAAAGTGTTGTAGTTTATTTTTATTTGCATATCACTTACTCACAGATCTGTCAATCAACGCAGATTGTCAGTAGTTTAGTGACATCTTACTGATACACTATGATCCAAAAGAAGAAATCTATTTGCAATTATCAGTTTTCTCCTAATCGACTGACTTGGTTTTGATATTATCCGATGGATGTCACTACTAATACGCATATTTCTCAAGTATACTAAATAATATCATTGCTTATGGATGTAGTTGTACCTCCTTGATGATTAATACTCTTTATAAGAGCTATTCCCGAATCAAATTTCATATTACAGATGTGTCCTACTGTGTGAACATGTGAAAATTTCAGTAAAAATTAAATAAATTTATTTCATACTGTCTGGAAAATTCAATTTTACGTCATTAATTTGAGGCTGGAAAATAGAACATTACGCCGGAAAGTTTTTCCCAGCGTCACTTTCCAGACTCCTGGTATCTTTTACAAGAAATCTCAAGAATTTTCTTGATTTTAACCCATTATTTTTTTGTCGTACCTCTTCATGGATTTGCTTGGAATCAATTTCCACAATAGTATTTTAGATTCAATTTCTTCCCTATTCACATTCTCCATTCTGGCAATACAGATCAAAATTTAAAATCGTTATTTTAGTTTTACGACACATGGTCGTAATAGATATTCACGATATAAGTGTCGTAAAGATTCATGATACGAAATGAGATGGGAAATTTGTCAAACGAGGCCGTTAGGCCGAGTTTGATAACCCATTGAATATCGTAATATGAATTTACGATACGAATATAGTATATAGTACATTATTTTACCTACTACCAATAATGTTAATTATTTACTCAAAATTAGTCAATATTCCTGAAATTAATGATATTAGAATCATGTAACAAGCAAGCGTTGCGCTCATTGTTGATTTATTTTGCGAACTGTCAATTTTGACGCGTTCACATCAGTTTGGTATAATTGTATCGACATGAGTTCCGACTATGAAAGTGTGGATTCTGATACAGAACTTGCTGCAAATAACTCAATACAAACCCTAGTACCCGGTAAATCCTGCAATAGATACGAAAAAGAATATAAGCGATTCGAAGACTGGTGCAGTTCAAAAAAAGTCCGTGATATATCGGAGAAAATTAACTTTGACACGTTCATTCCAATTAATTTTACTTTACCGCACTAGTGCGGTAAAGTACCTCATTACGAAACTCATATCAGTGTCGTAATGTTTGACATTACATATTGGTAGTAGGTAAATACTATTAAAGAACTCGTTTAGAATCTGAATTTGTACTTTAATAAGCCATTTTTCATCCTCGTAACTTGTAACCTACATTACTATTAGATCTGTTATATTATAAGAATCACAAAGAGTTCGAAAAACCACCGCGTCATTTGTTTAGTAATCACTATAATCAGGTTCATCTCATTTAGATTGATTAACTAGATTTTTCATTTATTGATTGACATATTTATGAGTACAGAAGTTTCCACACAATATGTTATCACCTGCCTACACCCAGATTTGAAAAGTTGAGTAAGGTCAAGTCTACGAAAACTATGTAGTTGACGATCGTCTGGGAATGCAATTAATTCAGAATAATATTTGGATAAACAAAATGTAATAACAAACGTGATACTTTGTATCATCTCTAATTATAACACAATTGAATCCTTACACAGCGTTTTATTTTATCTCTCATTTTGGCAACCTATTGGTTGAAGGGGACAGAAGTCATTACCTCCTAAAATAATACTAAATTTCTTCACTTTCTATATCCATTATGAATGTACAAAATACATTTACAGTTGGTTTGGTTTGGTGTTCAGTTAGTTTTGAATTGAAATATCGATTTCAGCTCATTTTGATACATGGAGGGTATAATAAAGAAGCAGGCGTATTTTTGGTGCCATGATATGACGATTTACCCCAACTTACCATGATTTCCTTGATAGATACTGTTGAAGTTTAAATTTCAGAATTGATTTCTCCCCGATTATTTTTATATTTTTCATTTATAACTTTGAAATTTACATACACTAGATACTTCTTATCAGTGCCGTGCGGTGTATTTTTTCTGTATGATGCAAGTCTTCGAAATGCCGCCCCCATATTTGTGATTAAAAAAAAACTACAGAAAAATGTGAAATGTGAAATATATTTCTATAATATATTTTCAAACGTATCAATTTTCTATAACATGAACATACATAGACTATAATTTCACTGTTCGAACTTCACATTTGCAAATTCCTGAATAAGGGATGTATAGTCAAGAGAAGCCAGCTAATGTACATTCAATAGAAATCACTGCCAGATTTGTAAGCTTTGACTTTCCGTTATTAGGTTGAAACAAATGTTCACTTGTTCCTCGAAAGGCTAAGCATTGTGAAGCCAACAGTCTAATTATTGCAATAATTCTTTTAAGAACTCCTCTCCAGTGCTAAATTTCCAAATCCAAAATGTTTTGATATTCGGCATCAATAGTTTGGTTCTTTTTTAAACGAGTGCCAAATTTTTTCCATTGTCTGAAAGAGTTTCTGTGATTTTCAGACTTTTCGTGCATTGTGAGCGCACGTACAGAGTTCCCCAGTCAGAATAACCTTTTTCAGACCAATCATGGGAAGACGAATTATCAAACAATATGCAGCAAAAGGCATCAGTTGTAACAGAGTGAATCAACCAATTTCTCTCAACAATTTCACCATTGCTTAATACTTTGCAATAATGAGAGGGTGGAAATTTGCGCCTTCCTGTGTTGATAGGAAATTTCAGTTCTTTAACTTGATGTGGACCTCTCTCAACTAGTATCTGACAATTTTGGATGCCATGCAGAAAATATTCCATAGTGCAGGACCGTCAGAGATCTTGTCTATTTGCTGGAACTCGCTGCCATTGCTACCCTGCTCTTGATAATCTTCTGGGGGTGTGATTTCTTGGCTTTCTTCAACAACTTCTTTAGGAGGTGATTCAGATAGCGCTGATGAGTCCACCACATCCGAAGAGGCTGCTGTTGATGTGGATGTAGACGTTTCTGACAGAGGCTTAGGGACCGAGATTTATTTCATGACATGGGTTAGCTTTCTTCCTTCTTCATCTTTCTTTAAGCGTTTCTTTTTATATTGGCTTACAGTGTTTTCCTTTTCTGATCCACGCTGTTATAAGAATATCAATCACCTTATAATATGTATCGTAAATTAAATTTAAACTTGATGTTAAAATCGATAGGAATTACGCACTTAAAAAGCTAGTATTCAATTCTCTTACCTTTTTAGGCTTTTTGAAACATAGCTATTTAACAACGTACCATAACACGTACTGACACTTGTTTAAGCGTCTGCTGTTGGAGACCAACTAACATGAAAATCAAATATCGCCATCTCAAAGAATAAGTAGAAAACGTTACACGTGCAATTTTTTTTGTGATACATACCACCTACCGCCAAGCTCTTATTAAAAGCGGCCGCGCTGTCGCGTGCGATAGATCACAAACACTTTGCGCCCTCAGATAAAAAATGTAACGGCGCCGAACGCTCGCCTTTGCAAATGGTACCGACAATAAGCGCAGATGAGTAATATTCATAGGAATAAAATCCCTGCATTTCAATTTTTAGTTAAACGTAGTCCAGTGATTTTGCCTTTTGCCGCCCCCTGAAAGTGCCGGCTGATGCGGTCGCCTCTTTGCATCATAGCACCGCACGGCGCTGCTTCTTATGATATTCTATCAATAATGTCAAGGATTTCATTATAACCAAAGCTTGAGAAATAAGCGTTCTGGGGTAGTGGTTATTTTGTCCTCCTCATTTTTTCTCGCGTATGTTCATGAGCATTTTCTTCCAAACGTCATGACGTTTAGAACATTTTACGAGCAGGTTAGTTTTATTACAAAACTGCAATTGGTGTCATTCTTTTATTAATTTAAGATTAATAATTAGTAAATGGAATTGCTCCACACATGCATTATAGCCTAAGCCTACCTGTCTGAAGCAAATAGAGATGGCTAAGCAATACTGGAAGCGATAATTTGGAACAAGGTATGTACGACTGTCGTATTCAAACATTGCTTGAAATGACTTCGAATTTTATAAGGAAATTGCTAAGCAGTGGATTCTTGATACATATTCATATACTTGAAACATTAAAAACTGGTGCGATAAGGACCCTTTGTGCTTGATACAATTAGTTTTGAAAAATCCTGTTCTAGACATTGATACGTCTTCTGATGATGGTCGTGAGACCGAAACATACGTAAAAACGAAAATAATAAGCATATGTGTTAGTGTGACCTATTTCCCGAGAATTTATATATAATTTCAATATTTGTTTTGTTATTATTTATTCAACAACTCAGTCCCTGTTATTGGATCATGATTATGATTTATATAAAGGTAACAAAAACTATGAACTCCCATTAATATTTTAATATTAATAGTGATCTAAATTCCACTTTATAGTTATATCCGTTTGTAAAAAGTACTCGACTAAATCGATACGAGTAGGTATTCATCAACTATCGGATACTACTGAAATTCCACTTTGTAGCTCAATATATTCGTTCGTAAAAAGTACTCGATTGAATCGATACGAGTAGGTATCGACAGTTATATCCGTTCGTAAAAAGTACTCTATTGAATCGATGGTACGAGTGAGTGTAGGTGGATACCACTGAAATTCCACTTTATAGTTCAATATATCCGTTCGTAAAAAGTACTCGTTTGAATCGATACGAGTAGGTATCGACAGTTATATCCGTTCGTAAAATGTACTCTATTGAATCGATGATACGAGTGAGTGTAGGTGGATACTACTGAAATTCCACTTTATAGTTTAATATATCCGTTCGTAAAAAGTACTCGTTTGAATCGATACGAGTAGGTATCGACAGTTATATCCGTTCGTAAAAAGTACTCTATTGAATCGATGATACGAGTGAGTGTAGGTGGATACTACTGAAATTCCACTTTATAGTTAAATACATCCGTTCGTAAAAAGTACTCTATTGAATCGATGATACGAGTGAGTGTAGGTGGATACTGCTGAAATTCCACTTTATAGTTTAATATATCCGTTCGTAAAAAGTACTCGTTTGAATCGATACGAGTAGGTATCGACAGTTATATCCGTTCGTAAAAAGTACTCTATTGAATCTATGATACGAGTGAGTGTAGGTGGATACTACTGAAATTCCACTTTATAGTTCAATATATCCGTTCGTAAAAAGTACTCGTTTGAATCGATACGAGTAGGTATCGACAGTTATATCCGTTCGTAAAAAGTAATCTATTGAATCTATGATACGAGTGAGTGTAGGTATCATCGACTATCGATACTACTAAAATTCCACTTTATAAGCTCAATATATATCCGTTCGTAAAAAGTACTCGATTGAATCGATACGAGTTATTTACTATCGATCTACTCATGAGTCAAAAGTATCGATCGAATCATCTTATAAATAATAAATAATCTTGACTGGATTGGGTTGACCTGTGAAATTGTCGATATAAGCGATCAATGATGTTTGGTTAGGGCATCAAGATGCGGCTCTCAGCTTTGTGATGATATAAGTCACACTCACAGTCTTCATACATCCCACATCAACGAATCACTTTATTTAACATCAACGCCAATTACGTTTGGTATGTCTAATTTTCCGGAGAAAATTATATCAAATATTAGACCAGGCAACGAACCAGAAAAAAAAATTGTAAGCTAGAATTCCAGATTTTTTTTTTGCATTTTCTTCCTAATACACCATAGATCATTCATGACTATCAAGACCGCGGGGGTCGACCTTTCTACCTACCCAAAACGGGGTTTCAACCCCTCAGAGGAGCATTCTTATAAAAACAATCCAAAAGTTTAGAAAATTAATGAATTAAGAGCCGAAAATGACCCCAAGTTTGTTTTTTGGGTCGCTGATCACGATTCCGCAGTTAGTTTTCTCGGAAAACTCCCTCCAGATGGGAAATTTGGAAAATATATATACATAATATATAATTTATAATTTTGTTGCAAAAATGACCTCTAGTAAGTTTTTTGGGTCGTTGATCACGAATCCGCTCTTATTTGTCCCAAAAAAACTCTCTCCAGATGGAAAATTCGGGAAATTTGAGAATTTCCTGAGACGGTTATGAATAATAAAGTATAATTTTATTGCAAAATTGATATCTAGTAGGTTTTTTGAGTCGCTGTTCACGATTCCGCTGTTATTTTTCCCAGAAAACTCTCTCCAGAGAGACTTTTTCCGGGCTTATTGCCTGGACTGTATAATACAATTGCCTGTGTGGAATATTATATGTGGCGTCATCTGTAGCGTATATTCTGATACCACATCCATTGTGTACTACCTGGAATATCTGATGTACATATAAGGACATTCATTTTCATGTCATATATCATATCCTCTCATAATACCCTTCCGGGATCTAATACTAATAAAGAAGATTCTATCAACTTTGCCAACTTTTACAAAGCAAATGCTGTTTGTATTCATCTCTAATTTCAAAGTGATACTCGAGCGCCTAGTGACGAAAGGAAATCATGAATTATGAAATTTTTGTCAGTGCATAACAAGGTCTGTGGACACGAATTCAAAACATGTAACACAATAGCATATAATCTAATATCTACCAGTTTTTCATAAACCATTGTTTCTAGGTCAACAATAACAAATATTCACAAGTAAGTTAGTATATTTTCTGTTTGTTTCGGTTCATGGAAGCTGTTTTTAATAGTTGTCTAAAGTAAACTGATAATAATTTAGGAGGCCTTCGCAACTAGCCTGGGTACGAAGCGACGTGTGTGTGTATCAATATAATAATTATGTCATTGTTTCAAGACCTTGTAGATAAATAGATATTTTAAAGATGTAAAAATTAAACATAAGCATTCTAAGCAACAAAGAAACAATATAATGTATGTGACAAACCTTGAAAGTGTCTTCCGCGTATGTATTTCAAATAAAATAATCATTTGTTACTGCTTACTCAACTAATTTCATGGACAGAAATGTTAAATGTAACAATCAGAGTTGAAGATAATAAAAATTGAATAGAATCAGCCATTATGTGATGAATATAAATTTTAAACATAAATAAAAATCTTAGTAAAAGTTTAATTTACAATAATTAGAAATTAGACTAGTGAAAATCGAACTTCTAATAGTTATTTTATTTAAGTTTAAAGATATCACTTTACCTTACTTTTCGGATTGACATTTTCAAACAATAATGTTTTCTGTATGTGATAACTTGAAACGATAATATCTAAATGGAAGAGTTTGTAAAGGTATTTTGTCATCGCGTACTTTCAATTATCCATGGGAATTCCACTATGAATCTTTTTTCGTTTCGAATTCACTTGGACCCTAGACAGTTTTAATTTGTTTTAGGAAATAACGCTTAAGACTTCCTGAACATCCGAATACATTTGACTCAATAATGAACGGAAACTACACCGTTGGATATTGCGTGTTTTTTGTAATTGATTAGGCTTCCGCTTTGGAGGAAATTCAGAACCGGTCCGAAACGACAAAATGTCACTCCAATCGGAAACATCGATTTTAGGAAAACGGGTTAGCTCTTTTATTACGTATGTGTAAAAGTCAGCTATAATTGTTTCATATGATTGAACAAATATGGCAGGGCTAACAATTATTCTTCTTCGAACTGGAATCATTAATGAATTCGTATAAATTGTTTGAAATTTGAAAGCTGAAAAGAACTGATAGAATAAATTAGAATCTTTTGATATTATGGGATATATTAAATATGATGTTAACCTTTATCAATAATGATTCTTGACCCAGGTTTGAATTGTATATAAATTCTCGGGAAATAGGTCACACTAACACATATGCTTATTATTTTAGTCTTTACGTACGTTTGGGTCTCACGACCACCATCAGAAGACATATCAATGACGAAACGAACAGAAACACGAAATTGTAGCATATTATTAATGTTTTAAGTATATGAATATGTATCAAGAATCCACTGATGCGCAATTTTCTTATAAAATACTAAGTCGTTCCAAGCAATGTTTGAATACGACTGAAACCATAAAGTATAACGCTCAAGTATCCACTTTCGAACCAGATGTTAAGGAGTTATGAGGTAATAGGAAAAGGTTGTCAAAACTTATTAGAAAATATTGGTATTTGAGCATTCTACCTAAAATATACTTTAATTAGTATAAATCTAACTTAAAGATTGAACGTCTGCTCTAAGCTTACACTCTTGGAGTCACATCTTATGTGAATCATCTCCAGAATAGATCTTTTATAATAATTGATTTCTTTAGTTAAGATATTAACATTTTTGTAATCGAATTGATAGTTATAATCGAAACAATGAGTAAGGGCGGTGGAAGTTTTTGTTTCTAGTACCGTGATATCAAAAATTATCTTGGTCAAGGGTGGTTGTGGAATCTAAAACGTGTGTCTTACTTTACGTTTGAAATAATTATATCACTGTCACACTGACATCATCAATAACCTACAAATTTCATACCTATTTATTTCAGTTGTAAAACAATAATGAACTACAAATTATGAAATAATTATGTGAACTTTGAACCTTTTCAGAGGTCGTGATAGCCACAATCCGGGTCAAAAACTGTTTTGAAATAGTTAATTTTCCGTAAATCGAATGACGTTCACGTGAAAAGCCCGTAGCACGCGAGTTAGAAAAGTGCAAATTGGTTGTACCTAATACGGCTTTACAACGACTTTTCGCGTGCCGTTTTCGCTCCATGTAGTTAGATTTAGTATCGGACCGTGCCCGACGGACCTTCTTTTTTCGATAAATGTCCATTAAATAGGAAAATTTAATTAAAACAGTTTGAGCTATTCTCAGATCTCAGCTAGGCGCGTCTAACGTGCGACGTACCAAAGGGAATTTTCTCGCGACTAAAATATACACGAAGCGGGTGAAAGCTAGCGGCCCATAGCCAAAAACACTTTATTACAACTGGCGCCGGTCGCATGGGGCAAGAAACGGCCCCAAATTAACAAGACCTAGGTAAAATGTATAAACTCTAACTTAAGCGCAGCAAGCTCCTCGAGGCATATGTCAAAATGATTTCGTTCGTAGCTAATTACATAGGACGTCTGGTGTTCATGCAATTATGTTTTTAGATAATTCGAACCTTCTAATTTCGATAGGCCACGTGAAAATTCCGGAGTTCAAAGCGCTAAAGACTTCTGAGTGTTACAATATTCGTATAAAATTGCAAAATTCCGCAAACTTTAAAGACTTCAAAAGACGAAAATAATAAGCATATGTGTTAGTGTGACCTATTTCGCGAGAATTTATTTATAGAAGTTAACCTTTATGTTTACTGCTAAGTACCCGTGTACCTTTTGTGTTTTCATTTCAATATACCACTATTTTCTACAGTGCAGCTACATGTCTGAAATTTTTATTTATCCTCAAGCAATCAGTAACCAGTCGAAATGATTTTTAGAACAAAATAACAATATACCTCTCAAGTGTACCGTAGGTAGCTGTTTACCTACATATATGTCATATGGAAATCGAGCTATTCCATATTCAACAAGGTCTAATGCGAATTGAAAAAAGAAGCAAATCTATTATCAATTTTTGAAGTGAAAACTTCTTTAGGCACGTTGGGCTATTTCAGATGAGGGGTAAGACAATGAGTCCGTCACTGACTGGTACTGGTGCGTGCGCAACTGCCGCCGTGCGGGACTCGTGTCAGGCGTCAGGCAGTCTCTCTATACGCTTACACACGTGTGCATATCTGAGTCGATGTTGGTGAGCCTGTCTGTGTGAGCCAGTGTTCTCGTTTACTGTATACCGGACAGGTATAAGTATACACACTATACACTGTATACAGCTACAACAGCACTCATATACTCGACGTTATTCATTTACTCAATACTCCGTCCTCGCGCAAACGAAAGTTGTATTAAATGGACCTTTTTTTGCAATACAACTCATACTCTAATTATTACAAAGTAAAAAGTAATAATTAAATGATGTGTGATCGGTAATAGTAGCCTGTTTTTATACAGGGTGAGTCAGTTTTCTGTAGACAAACTGCAACAGGAGATAGAACAAGTGTTTCTAAGAAGAAAAGTTCCTATAAACATATGTCGTAGAAGGCTTCGTTTTCGAGATACAGGGTGTTGAAATTGAAAAAAAAAATTCGTTTTTTGCGAATATCTCCGGAACCGTTTATCGTAAAAAGGACAGCATTTTCTACTCATAGTAAGCTATGTTCTGTGCGATGAAAAAAAATTTTTTACTCTTAATTGGTGAAGATTTTGAAGGGGTAGTGGGTGTTTTTCTCCCCAACTTCTACGCCACTGAAAAAAGTACGGTTTTGAGACAACTATTTGAACCGCCAATGCTTTTTACACAAAAAAGGTACTCTTGGTCATAAGCTCTAAAAATGACCGTTTTTGAGAAAAATCAACTTTTATGTTGAAAAACATGGTCAATTCTACTAATTAAACAAAATTTATTCAAACGTTAGAACAAGTAACAAAACCAAAGGATTGACCATGTTTTTCAAAATAAAAGTTGATTTTTCTCGAAAACGGTCAACTTTAGAGCTTATGACCAAGAGCACCTTTTTTGTGTAGAAGACATTGGTGGTTCAAATGGTTGTCTCAAAACTGTACTTCTCTCAGTGGCGTAGAAGTTGGAGAGAAAAACACCCACTACCCCTTCAAAATCTTCACCAATTATGACTGAAATAAAATTTTTCACCACACAGAACATAGTTTACTATAAGTAGAAAATGCTCACAAAAGCTGTTTTCTGTACGATGAACGTTTCCGGAGATATTCACAAAAAACGAATTTTTTTTTTCAATTTCAACACCCTGTATCTCGAAAACGAAGCCTTCTACGACATATGCTTATAGGAACTTTTCTCCTTAAAAACATCTGTTCTATCTCCTGTTGAAGTTTGTCTCAAAAAAATGACTCATCCTGTATATGAGCACACCTGATTCCACAGTTCGTTTCATGCTTGGATCTAATCTAATAATTTAAGTATCGTCGAAGTTACCGATAATGACGACGCAAATGAAGAAAATGTTGTTTAACATTACTTTCATTTACATCGATGTAAATATCAATAAATAATATGTTTTGAAAATAAAATAATTTATATTTATTATAATGGCTATCGGGTTACATTCATACTCTGTACAGGGATTGTACCGGCCATTATACGTTTTTTATTATTATATATAATAATGTATATAATTGTTGATTGAAATGCGGACAGTTGTGAAAACTAAACAAAACTAATTATATTAATTTTCATTTAAAAATAATAAAATTGTAATTTCGGATGCCCGTTCCTGTATCCCATAAATAAGTGGGTGGCCAAGTATAGCCTCCATACCTGATCTTATGGAAAAAATGTTTGAATATCTACTGCTTCTATATCGCTCTTCAATGGCAGGCATATTTAACTGCTTTCCCAAATCTTTCAAAAAAATGTGTCGTTGCTGTTACCGAGTTTTCTTTGAATAAATTACGCATGCAGCCAGAACTGCAACGTATATCATGTTGAAAAACATTGCAAATGGCCAACAAAGCGTTTCTCTCTTACATGTATAATGAGTCAATATTTAGTCCATATTGCCAACACCACCTTTGGTCGAGTTATAATATATTATCATCTCTGGGTTAATTAATAATGCAATGTACCCGGATACCTATGTGTGCTTTAGGATTAAAGATTATGCGTGTACATAATGTTTAATGTACTTTTCAATGATAAAGTACATGTTCATAATTCACCAATTAATCAGTAGCCAAGCTTAGGTTTCTGCCACCTGGGCATATGCCATATACAGCATACAGTATCTTCTCACTTACGTTACAAATAAAATATGGTTATTACAAAAATACATTTTTCTAGAGCAAAGAAAATAAATTGGAAAATTCGTAGTAGGAAAAAAATTACTTATTGTCTAAAACACTACTATTACTTCCAAAAAATTATCGTTTATTGAAAATTATAAGAAATATTATTCAAGAAACTAAAAGTTGCAATATAATAAATATTTTCTTCACTGAAGAAAATAATTTTTAATAATCTACTTTCAAAATTGAAACAAAAATATATTTTGATATACATGATAACAGGTTTAATGGGTAGTATAGTTACAATGCTTCGGTTTCCTAATAAGTGGAAGGAGAAATCATCTTATATTTAAATTACATCCCTCTTGAACTAACATTTTATTCAGGTATCTACTGTCTTTAATAGCACTATCAATATCGTTTGCATGTTATTTCTCAATAGCCAAGATAGCCTACTTCGACTAATCTAATCTCAGTGTACTCCTTTCTTGTCGATGGTAAATAGTTTTTAATTAACTTCAACTGAGAAAAGCTTCTCGCACAGCTCAATTGTGAGGTATATTCCAAACTATAAAGGACCAGAAGGGAAGGACTCTCCTAATATTACCGTCATAGATAGCCCTATGCCTGAAATTGTCTTTCGTCAGCCCACAATTAGACGCATTCTGCTTGATTTCAATACCAAAAAGTCTATGGGGCCAGAAGGAATTCCATCTGTCGTTCTCAAGGAAGATGCGTCTGTATTAACACCAACCAGTTTCCTGCAGGTTGTTTATCCTCTCATACACACTTGGTGTGTTTCCTTCCAGCTGGAAGACAGCTAGAGTGCAACAAATGCCAAAAAAAGGAAAAATGATCCTTCCTGATAATTACAGACCTATTGCACTATTATCTGTGATCTCTAAAGTGATGGAGAAAACATTCAACATCGAGCTCAACAAATACTTAGAGAGCTACAAAATTGTGAATGGTCAATATGGCTTTTGTCAGCAGAGATCAACAGCAGATCTGCTTGCCTACATAACACATGTATGGCAGCAATCTATTGAAGAACATGGGAAATCTCCAGCTGTATCATTAGATATCTCCAAAGCATTTGATTGAGTCTGGCACAAAAGCCTTCTTAGGAAACTTCATATGGTTTTCCGCCTCAACTTTGTAGCTTACTATTGACTTTTCCCTCACATAGATAGTCAATCATGTGGTGATCAACGGAGTATTCTCCGATAGAATGGCTATCAACGCTGGTGTTCCACAGGTATCTGTCTTGGCACCAACTTTGTTTCTGCTCCATATCAACGATTTGCTGGGAGTGACCACCTTCACATCCACAGCTTTGCTGATGATGGTACACTTTATACCGCTTTCTTATCTAGAGCAGGGGTTCCCAACCTTTTTGCACCTGCGTACCACTTGACATTTTAATAAACGTATAATATTTACTCTTCTAAAAGTGTTCAAAGTCTTTTTGAATTAAATTCCTGAGAAAACTTCATATTTAATGGTTAGATATTTGTTTATTTATAACATTCTTATAATAAAGGAGAAATAAAAAGATTAAAATGGTATAAATTTACAGTCTTATTTATTACCCATAGGTCTAAAAACATACAAATAAAAAATTTGTACAAACTCAGCAAAAAATTAATCATCATACAAAATATACTTTTATAGTTTTTAGTGTGAAACTTGTTGTTGTTTGCCTGTGATTAAAATATCAACATTAGGAGTTATGGAACTTATCTTCACTCTTAAGTTCTCTTCAACACTTATTCTGCTTCTATGTTTATTTTTTATGTACAAGAGTTCAGAAAATCCACTCTCACCCAAGTAATTCGTAACAAATGGCATCAAAAATAATAGAGCTTGCCGGAAGATCATAGGGTACTCGGTTTTACATCCGATCCAGAAGTTAATTAAAGATTTCTCTTTAAAACAATCTTTCATGGAACTATCTTCTGTAAGATCGATAAAACTTTCTTTTAGTTCCAATTCATTTGGTGAGGTTCCTGAAAAAGGATTTCTGATCCAGTCCACTTTTCAATAATTTCCAGAGAAATACTTCTAAAAGCTTTTTTGAAGGCCTTCCAAGTGAACAATGATATCTGCAACCACATCTAATCTTTTTTTCAAAAAATGATGATAGAGCTCATGCGTACAGAAGTTATTAATAGCATGTTGCTCACATCACTCACGCGTACCACCTGAAACGTTCCCTCGTACCACCAGTGGTACGCGTACCACCGGTTGGGAACCTCTGATCTAGGGCAAACATTGAAGCCAGAGGGACGAAACAAGAACAGGTTGACGAAATTAATGGAGATCTGACAAAGATTCTGAAAAGGGAATCTGATAATCTAGTAGAGTTTAATGTAATCAAAACTCAAGCTCGAGTCTTCTCCAGGAAGGCGGATCACACAATCCCTAATGTGATGATGTTAGGTACAAATATTCCTATAAAGTCTTCCATAACAATGCTGGGGATCACTACCATCAGCCCTCTCATTGGACGATCAGGTGAGATCCATTGCGAAAACCGTTTCACAAAACTTGGTTTTCTATTCCGTTCCAAGAGCTACTTTACATTCAAGCAGCTCCTCTTAATCTACAAAACACAGATTCGACCTGTCCTAGAGTACTGTTTGCATGTTTGGAGTTCGGCTCCCGAACGTACGCTAAAGCTCTTGGATTATATCCAGAAGAGAGCTATTCGTTCAATTGATGATGTCACACTTACGAGTTCATTGATCTTTTTATAACATCGAAGGAAGGTGAGAGCTCTCCCTTTTCTATAGATATTCCCATGGTCGTTGTTCACGAAGAATCTCTTCTGTTATTCCACCACGAGATTCCAGATAGGCTGACTAGACGAGCTCAAACTAGTCACTCCTTTATTGTCAAACTCGAGATCTGCCGAACTTCTTAATGATAATAATAATAATAATAATATAACTTCATTAAGAATACAAATACTCTAATGGGAGACGAAGATCTAGCATTTGCTACTCAACTTGACTCCCCAGGCGAGCAAAATTATACATACAAATTCTAAATCTAAGCCTGAATTAAACTGATACAAACAAGGAAGAAAATGACGATCCAGTCTGTGGATGAGAAATGAGAACCCACTCTCAGCCCTCCGAAAATATTCTGTCTCTCAGCCTCAAACGAAACCTCTTCACTGACAGTTCTCATGCTGTAAACAGTACTTATTAAATATTACCGTTGCATTGTACGAAAAAGATCTACGAAACATGGAAGAACGAAATCTAGGCAATGACAATGTATTTACATGTCTCAAATGAAGATCATGCACATCCTGTCTAAAAGTAAGCTTCTGTCTCAAGTAAAGTGGTGACGAGGTAGACAATAATTTACAAACAAACATTGAGAAGTGGAAACTGTACAACTGGTCAACGCTAATCCATCTGAGCTTCTTTATCTTATGTGAGATATGGTCAAACTTTGCAAAACCAAATACAAATCGAGCACATGTATTTCCTGGCAGACTTCAAGTTTTTTATCGAACATCGAAGTTATTGAACTTTTCACCTAGTTAGATTTTTACCCATTCTCATACCTATATTTGATAATCCGGAAGTCTTTGAATGATGCAAAGTGGGAATTCTAGAGTATTGTTACGGATCCCACAATCCCTAATGTGATGATGTCAGGTACAACTACTTCTATGAAGTGGGGATCACCAACCTCATGGATTATCATGTGAGGTCCACTGCGAAAACCGTTTTGCAAAAATTTGGTTTTCTATTACGTGCCAAGAGCTGCAATACATTCCAGCAGCTCCTCATAATGTACAAAGCACAATTGACCTGTCCTAGAGTAATGTTCACATCTTTGGAGTTCGGCTCCCAAGCATACGCTGAAGCTCTCGGATTCTATTGAGAAGAGAGATGATGTCATACTTACGAGTTCATTGACCTCTCTATAACATCGTAGAAAGGTATCAGATTTCTCCCTTTTCTATAGATATTTCCATGGTCGGTTTCACCAAAAATCTCGTCTGTTATTCCATCACGAGAGATTCCAGATAGGCACACTAGACCAACTCTGACTAGTCACCCCTTCATTGTCAAACTCGAGACCTGCCGAAATTCTTCCTAGCAGACTTAATTTTTCATCGAACAGTGAAGTTGTGGATCTCTTGATCTAGTGAGATCTTTCCCTATGTCTATAACCTATATTTGATAATCCGGAAGTCTTTGAACGATGCAAAGTGGGAATTCTAAAGTATTCTTATTTGAGTATAAATTTGCGTTATATCCACAGTTTATCATTCAATTATAGTTCATTATATATACTATTTTACAGGACAATTATTCCATATTTAGGACATTTTATTCAATAAGTTCAACATCTTGTTGTTCCAACAACTAGACGATAATTGCAACGCAATTTACTAATCGATTAGTGATATGTAAAGATAATAATTATTTTTCACTTATTTACAATTAAATATAACCTTATGCAATCTTGATGCTTGTATCTATGAATAAATATTTACCCTTTACACAATGTCTATGTTTTGAAACTTGAAAGAAAAATATTGGGTTAGTTACCTCGAAGTTAGTACAAACAAATGAATTGCTATCTCAATAAGATAGTCACTTGAATAATATATAATATAGTCATAACGGAAACTGCGCTATAATAAACTTGTTTATGTTTAACTAATTACGTCTTAATATTTCGGATAAAGTAAAAAGAGAGTTCGTCGGACTCGTAGGTCAATAACGAATCTTATAAAACCTGATAGGCATCCCGGAATGTATAATTAGGTGTAGCCTGAAAGACGCCCATAACATATTGCGAATTATAGAAAATGTAGATCACTATATAGGCGAAAACAAAATACACTTTTATTCTTTAAATTCTATAATTAACTAGTCACTGCAATAATGAATTATTTTATTTTGGTATAAATCTGATTTAATAATTCTTCAGTTTCGGCGTTTGATACTTTTAATAATAATAATTATAATTTTAATACTAGGTTGTGAATAAAAGAAAGATTTAAACTTGAATTACTTTATTAGTCCAATGAATCACGGTAAAAATGGGGGTATTACTTACGAATTGTTTCAACTTTCATCGATTCTTCTGAAAATTTAGGAGATGCACAAAAAAGAATCTTTTACCCGGTTCCTGGGGGTAGATTATACCGCTTCTTGTGGGTGAAAATTTTGAAATTTGAAATGTTAAATTGCTAAAGGACCAGAATGTACACTCGAGAACTTCATGAAGGGGAATTCAATTTAGCTAAGCACTATAAAAATAAAGAACATAGATAGAATACTTTAGAATCTTTTGAAATTATGAGATATATTATACAATATTAACGTAGTTTTTAGTGATATTCAAATAGATATTCATAATTCACCAATCAATCAGTAACATAGCATAGGTTTCTGTAACCCGGGCTGATTTGTGGTAACTATTGTCGAACGCAATTTGCTGAAGTTTCTCAACTTCGTTGTTATAATTTTGCTGGCTCAAAGAGACGTTCAATAATCTATGAACTGGACTATTAAACAGAGCTATTTCATATCTGAATGTTATACCTAGTTGTTTTTTATTTGTTTCTGTATATGTCAAGATCCAAGTGATTACCATCTTATATAATGTTAATATCAAGGAAAGGACGCTGATTATCTGTTTCTATTTTGACAGTGAATCTTAGTGAATTAAATTGGTTATTAAGCATGTTCAAAAAGCCATGTAAATCAAAATATTTATTTGTAATCGCAAAAATGTCGGCAACGTATTCAACAATTTGTGGTTATTTATTGTTATGCAGAATGAATAAATGAACAAATTAGCAAGAATGGCACGAGTTTTTTCTTTCATCTGCAATCAGCGAATGTAACAATAAGCAATTTAGTGCCAAAAGTGCCAAAATTATAAAATTGGGTCTTGGGTGTTTCTCATTATTCCTCTACCGAAGAATGGGCAAATATCATACTCAAATTTTGCGAATTTCGGGTGATAAATAGGAATATCTGCTCCATTTTGCGATAAATGTAATGGCATTCTGGGCGTCGATGCCAGTGTTTTATTCTTATTATAGAAGATGATTATGAAAATAGTACCATAAATTTAACTACACATTCTATTCTAGGCCCCAAGATAGAACGAAAAGTTTACATCAAAGTGTGACAAAAAACGCAATACTGTGCCAAAAGTTTAAATGTTTACGTTTGCTAAAGATAATGAACTACGGATACAATGGATATCGGCGTCCCTGTGAAAGATTTCTTGGTAACAAAAAACAGAACAAGACACATTCTCTTTGATGTTGAATCTATTACAAATGAGGTTCAAAATTACAGGAATCCAAGGCTCCTTATGATTCCGACCTATCACGGAAAAGGAAGACAAAGGCTCCAGTTTCGGGCCTTAGCTCCGCCATCATCTCTGGGTATGAAGCCAGCTACTACCTTGAGCAGAGGAAAGCTAGAGGAACAACGCCATGGTGGACCACAAAGGTGGAGGAACACCGGAAAAGAGCAAGAGAACTCTTTAATAAAGCTAAGTGATCTCAGACAGTCGTCGATTGGGAAAGATACAAAGCGGCCCAAAGAGACTATAAAAAAGCGTTGAGAACGTCTAAACGAGACACTTGGCGGACTTTTACGGGAATATCAACAAGATGCTCTCTGCAGCAAGACTCTGCAGAGCTCTCTCAAAAGATAACAGAGCCAGAATTGAATCAGTGATTCTTCCGAGTGGTGAGTACACCACGACTCCGGAGGAGACACTGAGACACCTAGTGTCGGTTCATTTTTCTGACTCTGGAGACAGAGATTTGACAACCGAAAGAGACGATGGACAGAGTTACCGTCGTAACGGTAACTTTCATCTGTCCTTCGACATAGTCAATTATGACAAGGTGAAGTGGGCCATATCTGGGTTAGCACCGTATACAATTCACCAGGCGGAGATGGAATCTTCCCGGCTCTCCTACAAGAGGGTAAGGAAATTATCATCAAGCTATTGGTGAAAATTTGTCGATTCTGCATAGCCACTGGCTTTATTCCAAAGCTGTGTGGCGGGCAGTGTTCATTCCTAAGGCGGAAAAACGGAAATTGTTGTTTACAAGAAAACGCAAGCTGGGCACACAGAGATTCGTTTCTCTGGAAATGTTCTGCAATTCAAAGGGTCGGTGAAGTTTCTGGGAGTAATCCTAGACTCTAAACTGACCTGGCGCAAACACCTCGAATATCGAGTAAGGAAGGCCTCTGCGTCATTTTGGGCATGTAGGAGAGCTTTCAAAAGCATTTCCTTTGGAAAAATATTGACCAAAAAAGGATAGAGTGAATTGCACATTGCACGTCCGCCTGTTAGTTTATAGTAATTATTGTTAAGAGTGAAATAATTTTGCTACGTACATAAACATGTGGGGATCACGTATTCTGTGTAGTTTCTATCGAGGATATTAATATTGAAAGGCATTTCTTCAGAATCTTTGTCGACTCAGGGATTTGAGTAGTGTAGCAGCAGTGTAGTAGTAGCAGTGGTTCAAGTTTGAAATCTTTCAATTTTGCAATAAATTCTAAAGAATTTATCACAATCTAACTTGGTACGGCTTGGAAATTCTTTCATGGAATGTATAACCGAAAAAGTAATTTATTTATCTTCAGCTGAGGATAACCCATTGTTGACATTATTATTCCCAAATAGTATTTAAACAGGCCCATTTTGATTCATAATTTAGTTTACTCTGATGATGACAACTTGGTAGCCGAAAGGTCCTGAGTACTTTAATAGTATTTTTAATGGATAAGGGTGAGTGTTCCTTATCAATAGTGTTGAAACACGTTCTGAATTCTAATGATAATCAATTAGTTATTGTTTAAAAGCACTATTATTACTCCGAAAAAATTTGTTCAAAAAGTAAATGTTGCAATATAATGAAGATTTTCTTCAAAAATATATTTTAATATGAACGGGAATAGGTTTAATCTCTTATCCAGAATAAATAATGGGTACCTAGTACAGAGATCGGCAAAACGAGTGGACTATTTTTGAACGGCAATAATACTTTATTGTGAAAATATAAATCAAAAATAGAATAGACATATTATTTAGTAAGAATGGGATATTATTTAATGAAATATTGGATGTAATAAACGGCTTCCGTTGTTGTCAAGCCGCTCATACAAGCGGTGTGCCAAATTAGACATTACATGTGGAAGCAGAGCTATAGGAATAGCTTCGATTCCATTTTGAGTTCATTTAGGATTCGTAGTTTTTCTTTGTATACTCTGGCCTTTAAATAGCACCACAGAAAAAAATTAGTGGCAGTTAAATCCGGAAACATAGCGGGCCACTATAAATCACTATTGCCAGATATCAAACATCGTGGAAACGTTCGTTCTAAGATTTCCATTGATATTTTCGCAGTATGACTAGTCGCACGATCCAGCTGGAGTCAATACCGCTCCCTCTGCATTCCTAGCTGAGGATGTAAAAAGTTCTAAACATGTCTGCATATCTTGCCGAAGTAACTGTCAGTGTTTAACCATTTTCCTCGAAAAAGTAGGGGCCAATGATTTTGGAAATTGCACACCATGCAGTAGCTTTAGGCGGAGGCAATGTTTTTAGTGAACTTGACATGGATTTTGAAGTGCCCATTACTTGCAGTTCCGATTCTTAACACGTCCGTCTGAGAAGAAGTGACATCATAAACAAAACAAACGTTCAATATCAATATAGGAATGTTTCTGAAAATTGGAGGCGATTTTTCTTATCCCTATTGGTTAATTTTTGGACGACAGCAATCTCGTACGGATGAAAATGCATCATCTTATGTAACATACGACCAGTACTCCGCTCAGACAAATTTAATGTTGCTGCATTACGCCGAATTGGTCTGGTCGAACTATGAATAATTGTTTGTCCTGTCTTCATTCTGCGAATTACATGCAGACCGAGGCCTTCCAGTTGATTTTCGATTCATAACAGTACCATATTGTTTCCACTTTTTAACTCATCTTGAAATAAGATTCCGCACAGGTGCTTCTGGAATCTGAAAAATATTGAAACTGTCAATACAAAAAAACATATTTTTGCACCAACGCTCCATTTTGACAGCTACTGTCAACAAGAGACCAACTGAAACCTACTTCTTCCAACCATGACATAATTATGTGCCTTTAATATTCAATTGTACAAATAAAATACTCCACTCATTTTTCCACTCTGGGCTGTGGATTTGGAAAGCTCTGTATTTGGAGCAAATTGAAGTAGAGTCTCTATAACATATTCATTAAGGACCTACATTAACATTATTAACAATTTATCATGTTCTTGTTCATGTATTTTTTTAAAGCATAAATTGAGGCATTTTAAACTTAGCTATTGGAATCATTCTACTGTATAAGACAGATGCACAATAAAACATCGAGAATTCAATATACGATCATAAAGTATGTCAAAATAATAAACATGAACCTTCACGATAGGCGGGTGACAGTCAATATCGAGATAACTAGTCATACATCATGACGTGGCAAGAGAAAAGTTGGCCAGCCTGAAATAAAATCAAACAGGGTATAAGGCCAACATAGACCATAGACATTTGGATAGCCATAAGGTTTAGATTCGATTTTCCCTAATTTTCAGTTACTCACCCTGACCAAACCACATGACTTTTTTAATCGTTAGAGTTTTAAGCGTACCTTACACGGTCAATATTATTGAAGCAATATTATTGACGCAGTATTGCTAAAAAAATGGTAGCCCTCACACGATTCAATAATATTGATCAATAAAGTGTCAGTTTCAATTGTGAAGTCAGGGAGGATGGATCTACCGGCTCTAATCGCGTTTGCTTTGGTCCTCAAGAAGAGGAAAAGAAGAAGGCAAAGAACAGTGTGGACAAAAAGCTGGTTAAATAGACGTACGAGTCATGGATATGGGGAATTGCTTCGAGGACTCAACAGTGAGCCAGATGACTACAAGAATTTTTCAAGAATGGATGAACAACTGTTTCAACACCTAGTTGCATTGGTTTCGCCATTTATAATAAAGCAGGATACGATTATGAGAAAGGCCATTTCACCGGCGGATCGATTTGTAGTCACATTAAGATTTCTAGCAACAGGCAACAGGTTTGAAGATTTGAAATTTTCGTCTTACATAGCTGCAACAACCATAACCATAAGTGGAATAGTTGAAGAGACCTGTGATGCACTATGTTTGAGTCTCTAGGATTATATTAAGATGGGGAAACAATAAACTTTCGTTGAAACAAAATTTATTTGAATTATACAACTTTAGTATTAGTATTTATTTGAATTATACAACTTTAGTAATTTATTTAATAAATAGAAAATAAAAGTCCATAATAAAAGTTTTACAACTGTATAAATCTTTTAATGAAATTGCAATCTACCTCATGTTCATCATCAATAGTGTTTATTGAATCGCTTGGAGTTTCTTGGTCGACGAGGAAGCTCATAGCATCGAAATACCACAACGTAGATTCGTATATTTCCTCTGCTCCTGCCCCTGATTTTTTTGAATCCTTAATTTTTTTCAATTCCTTCCTAAAGTTGGTTCGGAGGGAGTTGAATTTTTTTTTACATCCTCTGTCGTCGCATTGGGGCATTTCTCTTGATAAAAATGAAGCAACCGTTCCATTGCTTGAGCTTCCTTTTCTCTGTCCATGTAATCGTCCGATTTAATTTTCCATAGAACCGGCATGGACTGATATAACTAAAACAAGCATTAATAAAAATTATTACCGCTTTTGAAATGATAAAATAACCACTTTTATTAGTTATTTTCAAACTCAATATAAATACAGTACCTACCTCTATGCATCTTAAAATGAATTTCCTTTCTTCTTCTTTGCCTTGCGACTTCTTTCGCTTATTGCTCTTTTCACCACCTGTACTTTTATCAGTTTCCATCTCAAAAGGAAAAAAACACATAACCAACTCTTAAATAAATAAAACACTCCTAATAGTACCAGAAATAGAAACAACCCCTACCGCGTCTTGAGCATGACTTACGTTTTATTGCACAATATGGCAATATACTCCTCAAATGTGTCAATAATATTGACGCCGCCTCAATATATTTACGGGCTTTCAATAAAAATCTAACTGATCTTATTTTCTTCAATATTATTGCCATCAATATTATTGTTTCAATATACTCCTTACACGTTGCATATATTGATCAATATCGATATTGCTTCAATAATATTGACCGTGTGAGGTATGCTTTAGGCAAATCTACAGTCTAGCTCTTTTTGAACGATACCTCAACCACCACCCTACCCTCTGTACTTTTGTCCCTGACATCCCTTTACAGTACCAACCATTTTTCTCTTCGTCCAGATACAGTTGACTCACGGCGACCTGGCGGTTTACCACACGCCATACATCAAAGTGTTTTGTCTCAGTTCGTAACCTCGAACTACAGTGACATCCCGGCCAAACGACATAACGATGTTTTTGGCACATCTACAGTATAGCCCCTTTCGATATACCTCAACCACCACCCACCCTGTCCTCTGTACTCCTCTGTCAAACTCCAGATACTCTTACATTATGCTATTAATATATGGATACTTATCCTCGTCTTCCAAGTTAGGATAATGCATATTCGATCGGGTTTTCAATTTAGCCACTGATTGCTTATACATTTGAGAATTAGAACCGAATCGAATAGATAAAGTAATGATCTTGAGTTATCAACTGGATGAGGATACACTATACTTAACTTGTTAAGTTCAGAAAAATTGTTCATGTGTTTGCTGTTGAGTGCATTATTGTCACTTATAATACAGTACTGATAAGCGATAGGGGGATACAATAGTCGTTCAAGAACGCGGTAGACACAACACTCCTCATTTAATCTAATCTAAAATAGCTATCAATCTATGAGAGTGAAATGGCTATTATTTGAATAGTTGTTATGATTTATAATTTTATTAGTAGGTAGATAGATAGATAGCCATCTTCAGTTGCAACCCGAATACAGAACTTTATACCTGATGGTTACAAACAGCATACCGTCGAAGGCGCGGAAACCCATGCTTGGAGACCAGAACAAAATATGTTGAAGCCAGAAGTATATGCAATGAAACAATAAAAGTTTCGAAAGAGGCATATAATGTCAAAATAAGATCAAAGCTTGTCGAATGCCCGAATAGCTTCACTTTCGCCAAATCAATTGGTAGGAATTTCACTTCCAGTTCACTCCCTCCCCTAACCAAAGATGACGGTACACTGGCTACTACACCACAAGAAAAACGTCAACCTTTTTGCTGGAACATTTCCAGCAAATTCAACTTTGGATCCACAAGGGAAAGCCCCTCCTGATATTGTTGCCATCGATAGGCATATGCCTGAAATTTTCTTTCATCAGTGCACAATTAGGCGCATTCTGCTTGATCCTAATACCAAAAGGTCTATGGGGTCAGACGGAATTTCACCTGTCGTTCTCAAGGAATGTGCGCCTGAATTAACACCAGTTTAATGACCTAAAGCAATGTGCCACAGAGATCTCGGATATTATCAGGCTAGGCATGGAAACTTACATACCTCATACCAACAAATCACTATCATCTGGTGAACGGTGGTTTAATAAAATCTGTTCTAGGGCCGTCGCTCCAAAACAAACCGAATACCGTCGTTGGCGCGGCAATCCATGTCTGAACACCAGAAAAAAATATGTTGAAGCCAGAAATATGTACAATGAAACAATAAACGTTTCGAAATAGGCATATAATGCCAAAATAAGATCAAAGCTTATCGAATGCTCGAATGACTGACGTTCGTTTTGACTTTCGCCAAAGGAATTGGTAAGAATTTCACATCCAGTTCATTCTCTCCTCTAACCAAAGATGATGGCACACTGGCTACTACACCACAAGAAAAAGCCAAAGTTTTTAAGGGAATATTTGTTTGCAGCAAGTTCCACTTTGGATCGACAGAGGGACACTCCTGATATTGCCGCCATCGATAGCCATATGTCTGGAACTATCTTTCGTCAGAGGTCAAATAGGCGCATTCTGCTTGATCTCAATACCAAAAGGTCCATGGGACCAGACGGAATTACACATGTCGTACTCAAGGAATGTGCGCCTCAATTAACACCAGTTTTCTGCAGGTTCACCCTTTCATACAAACTTGGTGTATTTCCTTCCAGGTGGAACACAGTTATAGTGCAACCAATTCCAAGAAAAAAAGGAGAGAGAACTCCTCCTAATAATTATAAACCCATTCAATAATCATCTGTGATGGAGAAAGCAATCATCATCGAGCTCATCAAATACCTAGAGAGCTACAAAACTGTGAATGACCGGCAATATGGCTTTCGTCTGCAGAAATCAACAGGAGACCTGCTTGCCTACGTAACACATGTATGGCAGAAATCTTTTGAGGAACATGAGGAATCTCCAGCTGTATCATTGGATTTCTCCAAAGCATTTGATCGAGTCTTGCACCAAAGCCTTCTTGAGAAACTTCCGTCATATGGTTTGCCGCCTCAACTGTGTCGCCTACTATCGAGTTTTCTCTCAGATAGATCAATCCACAATGGCTATCAATGCTGGTGTTCCACAGGAACCTGTCTTACCACCAACATTGTTTCTGCTACATATCAAAGATCTGCTGGAAGAGATCACCTGTCCCGTTCACAGCTTTGAAGATGAAGATACACTTCATACCTTTCTCTCATCTAGAGCATCCATACCAATCAATGAAGCCAGAGGAGCGAGACAAGGACATTTTGACGCAATTAATGAAGATCCGGCAAAGATTTTGAAATAGGGATCTGATAATCTAGTACAGTTTGATGCAACCTGAACTCAAGCTTGCTTCTCTTCAGAAAGGCAAATCCCATAATCCATAATATGATGACGTCAGGTACAACTATTCCTATGAAGTCTTGCATTACAATTCTTGGGATCACCACCAACAGCGTCCTCTCATGGGACGATCATGTGAGGTCCATTGCGAAAACCGCTCCACAAAAACTTGGTTTTCAATTCCGTACCAAGAGCTAGCATCCCATCAGCTGCTCATAATCTACAAGGAACCGATTCGAGCTGTCCTGAAGTAGGTACTGCTCACATATTTGTAGTTGAGCTGCCAAACGTACGCTGAAGCTCTTGAATCCAATCCAGAAGAGAGCTATTCGTTTGATTTATGATGTCAAACGAGTTCATTGATCTCTCTAAAACATCGTAGAAAGGTGGGAGATCTCGCCCTTTCCTATGGAGGTTTCCATGGTCGGTTTTCATCAGAAATCTCGTCTGCTTTTCCACCACGAGTTATTCCAGATAGGCGGACTGGACGATCTTAAACTAGTCATCCCATCATTGTCAGCTCGAAACCTGCCGTACTTCATCCCAACAAACTTCATTTTTTTATCGAACAGCGAGGTTGTGGCATTCTTCACCTAGTGAAGTCTTTCCTCATGCCTATAACCTCCAAAGAAAAATACAAATGCCTATCTCCTCTCCTTATATTTCACTGCTGGCTCACACGATGTTCTTCGAATATTATAGGTTCACCTCTCGTGTACTCAAAGTATGTAAAAAACTCACGGTTCTTATGCAAATAATTTTCGACGAGTTGGCTAGAACAAAGGCAAACAGTTTTCTCCGACAGCTTAACCGGGCTCGTACCGTTCCAGCTTAAGAAAGATATGGAACAGTCAAAAAGCTCTTACTTGTAACAAGACTCTGGTCTGGTTATCTGACCACTAGAGCATGGAAGAAAATGAGGCAGTATATTCTTTTACCAGACTGGGCTCAGCCTCAAAATTTATCGGATCCGAAACTTGGTGTATCTGCGATGACTCAAATTGTTATATTCTCCTCGATTGAAAATACTGGCAAACTTTTCCAGGATTGGTTCGTCCTTCGAAAACAAGAGCTAGGGGTAATTCTTCGATAATACACATCTCTAGAAAATGTGGACAGAATCTCAACCAGCAAAATCTTTGGCCTAATGAAAAGACTGAATTTGCAGGGTTAATGATAATTGGAAGTGAGTCATAATAGATCACATGGTCGGGATGGAGGCATTGATATTCGGCCAGCTCACAAGAAACATACATCTAAGTATGGTAAAATCTGAGATCATCAATCTAAAACGATTGAAAGAATTGCAACACTTTACATAATATGTAGTCTGAAATTATTTAAAATTGTGTAAAATGATCTATTGAATGAAAACGGTGATGACCATAAGGTGAGGTTACTTCGCAGTTTCAAATAAATTTAGAAAATTCTACCTGGTTCCTACGCTGGTGGTATTATAGTGAGGGAAACGGGCAATCCACTTCCAGACTGTTCACGTGATTCTCAGTAGCATCCTTTATATTTGTTCTGTGATAGCATTTCAGCCCTCAATGGTGTGGTGTCGAGTTTGCGAATTTCTCGAGTGTAAACACGTGTCTTAGTGAGTATTTATAATAACCAACTGCTGAGGTCTGTGAAATAGCTAAAATTAAGGCAGATGAAAGGGACATATAATTTGTTTATAACAAATTAACAAATTTATGGGTATACATTCGCCGATATTGATGGTAGAATCGAACTCAGAAGGCTAAAATTAGCCGAAAACGACCCCAAACTCGAAGTTTTGGTCGAATTCGTCTATTTGTTAATAAATAAATTATCTATAACAAATGAAGTTAATTCAACTACTTGTTTAACTATTTTCGTTTGTCCACTGACCAAAAATAGTCTTTGTCATAAACGAGCTAATCAAATTGTTAATTTATTGTTTATAAACAATTTAAAAAATTTGCGCAACAATATCTGTGTTCAACTTTGTTTCTGATAAAATTCTGAAGAGAATGCATTCACTCTGTTCCATTAAAATTGACTCATTTCCCAAGGATTTAGATTTCAAATACCAATTTGACTGCACTAGTACCTAACTGGAGTTGAGCAGTTCGTTGTTGTAAATTTTTCATTCATCATTCATTTGGTTAATAATTATGTAAATAATTCTTTATTTAGTAATCATTTTTGCACTTGAAAACTTTTGTTTTCATACATATGTTTTCGTTAATGGTAAAAGTAATTATGTAGCCGCTTGCATTTAATACAATTAAACTTGTCTTTCATTATCACTATATTGAAGGTACTAATGTAATGTTATTGTTAATCGTTATTGGATGTAATTAAATAAATATATGTTGTAATATAGTATCTCATTAGAAGTACGATGAGATCAAGGTTATCTAGATCAATTTATTGTATCTATATTAATTAATCAAAGTATAAATTTCAAATGAGGAAACTACTTCAATTAGCATATAGCTACGTGATTTATTCCAACTTATAGTGTTCATCATTTACTACCAGTAGTAAATTAATTTGGTATCCGAAATTGTTTTTGTAGGAATTGAGGTGATTGTGTTTAATCGGAAAATCCATCAATGGTATCACCACAAACTTCCCAAATTACGGTGTTATCTAATGTTAGACTTTTTGTTCCGATTTTAACCAGATCACCTTGGAAGAAGGGCCATTCCAATTACCATGGGAAATGCTTGAGCATCGAATAATGTAATAAAACTATCTAGAAATATGATCATCATTCTAATTTGGGGTTCTTACTTTGGTCAAAATGTCAGATGTTTACGTGATTTCAGATTCTCCAAAATATTATCTATAACTTGTGATATGTCAATAATGTTAGTCGTTCGATAGAAATATAAGTTCTCGTGTCACTCAAGGTCGTATCATCCTAATAGTAGTTTATTCGTTTGTGAGTAAAAACGTGTCATTAATCTAGAATCTAGATCAAAAAGATGCTCGGACCCAAGAAATACCCTGTAGTAAACCGCAATTTCAAACTGTTGTTGTTCTTAAGGAGATCTGATACAACACCCTTTACACCTAGATTATATATTTAAATAATAAACTATGAAAGAGTTCACACTGTGGATATATTATAACACTATTGATACGAAATAATCGCCCTTATCCACTAAAAATACTATTGAAGTACTGAGGACCTTTTTGTTATTAAATGATGGTCCCTATGAAGAGAGTACCAGGAATCCGTTATTAAAATGCGGTAAATGAATCAATAATTCATTGAAATCGTATACAACTGTTATCTCTGATAGTTTAAAATACAAACTTACATTTACAAATTTTGTTGTTGTTTCACTATTTACAAATACCCCAATTCCTGAGTCGATAAACATTCTGAAGAAATGGTTTTGAAATATTAATATCCCCGATAGAAACTGCACAGAATACGCGAGGAATTTTACAGTAAGAAAGGAAATATTAGCAATGTGTGCTGGTTGAGTAGCTATATAATCCTTTAAATCCGAAAATTTTGTCGCTATGTCCTCACGATTTATTTTTTCAAATTTCAATATTGTACTTCTAACCTGAAGTTCATTCGTTGGCTCCAAGTATTTTAGGAGTTTTCTCTAACAGAAACGTAATATCTATTCTCAGTGGAGTAACTTATAGAATATCAGATATTCTTTTAGAAGGGGTCTTCTTGAGCTGAAAAGTTTTTAACCTTATCTTGCTATTTATTTTTTACATAAAAATGTGGGGGATAAAGTGAAGTAATGTACATGTTAAAAATAGAACAGTATAGTATATGCCAAAATCCTTGAGTTGTTGGTAATGTCAAACTGAGTATTTACTTTTAGAATTTCTCACGCCTCACTTTTGCTTCAGCAAATATCTTCACATCATGTATCAGCAAGTTTGACCGTTCTCTCGTACAGTTGTTGATTCGCCATTTTATTCAGTTTTTTGGGGTAGAGTACTCGACAAGTGTCAATCACGTCGTTCAAGGCTGTACATCGTCGGACCGATTGTTGCATATGATGACACCCATAAAAAATATTCACTCGGAATCGTACTCCTCCATCAGAGAGTAAGCATCATCAACTAACTTGACTTTCGAGATGAGCTTGTTGTAAAATTGAACCTTGACTACCCAATTTTCAAAAATACTGATCACTACATTTCCCTGATGCACCTTTTTTTATAAATTTTTGTATTTACATTTTCTGAACTGTTTTTACTCTTTTCTAGCCTTACTTCTAATTTCATTAGCTATTTTGATGCAAGGTCAATTCCAGAATTAAAATTTATGATGTTTATTATAAGTAACCTCCATGGCAGGCGGGAGCAGGGATATAACGCAAGGGCACCCGCTACCATTCTTCAATACTGGTAGAGATACTGGTAATAACACGCTGTACTCAAATTACCTCATGTGCTTGCAAAACTGGGGGATATAGAACCCCTAACAGGCCCTGAACCAGCGGTGGGTATCTCAAAGAGTAACATCAAAGAGACAATCCACTACTGGGTCAGAACACAACACTCGGAAGAGTAGAATCTAGTGAACGGTTGCAGGCAGCGTAATCACTGATTGCGCCGCAGCAAGTGAGGAACATGGCTAATACCGATGCCAAACTGCTAACACAGTTATTGACAGTACACGGACCGTTTAACTACCACCTTTACAAAATGAACCTTAGCGATTCGCCTTTGTGTAGGTGGTGCAAACGGAAAAACTAAACATCCATGCATATTCTATGCAGATGTGTAACACTGATCCCTCCAAGACGCAGATCACTCTCGGTAGAGCTATGTGACACTGAGAAGATCCAGAAATTAGATACAAAGATGGTACTCAATCTCTTCAGGCCATTAATCATTTACCCGATACCGACTGGGTGTTGAGTAGGTTTGTTCACCTCGGGCACCCGGTAAACACTTTGAAGTGGGAACCGATCTCGCCTACCTCCGAAGCATGGTCAGCACCTAGAGCGAGAACTGCTTCACTAAGACAGCTTAAATAATATATGACAAAGTTGGTGTTAACCTCTTCAGGATTCGTTCACCTGGAATAGTGAACACTCTCGGGCGGGAACTGCACCTCTGGTTGATAGGTGAACACTCGTGGGTGGGAACCGTTCCACTAGAGGATACGTCAATCGTTTACCTGGAGAGGATGGTGAACACTCTGGTGTGGGAACTGCCCTTTGGTGGCCTGGTGAACACTCGTCGGTGGGAACCGCTCCACTAGAAAACACGTGACACGGGGTGCAAGAGGCCTCGACCCAGGCAGGGACCGCAATGCCCCCCCCCCCCACCTAATTAATTATAATAATTATAGGTAATATATTTTAGTTTTTTGATATTAATAAAATTATTAGACAGAGAATCCGAACTGTATTCCAGCTTATTTTATCTTAATTTATTGATTAAGTAGCTACTAATGTGTCCTTCAAAAGATATGCCTTCAAATAATCACATAACTTATCAGCTAAAATTAGTTGTTTAGATAACAATGTTATTGTTGTTGCAATAATTTCTCAGAATAAATATTGTTACTTGTTAAATTAAGTTAATTTGGGAGCAACTAATTAGTAAGCTCATCAAATATGTATACATTGATCAAAATACTTCTCGGATCAATGTAAACATTGGTGTCAATATTAAGATATTTCACAGTTTTCATTCGTGGCATCTATAACATTTTTCAGCTACCAGAGTAGATGTTTTTACCACCTTAGATAACCAATCTGAACTTCAATGAATTATGCACCTTATCACCTCAAATAATATCTATGATAAATACAAAAAGTGAGATATCAAGTTAGCTTTGTTCTTTTAATTCTCGTCTGTCATGTGTGATGACGGAATGTGCCATCGATTTTCACATTACAATAAATATTGTTCTGTCCATGAAGGTCATTTTCAGTATTATTGGGGACATCCCTTCTGATAATGATACTTTCTAATTTCGATAGTTTGTAGCAATTTGTCTCGATGGTTGAGAGTTCACATGATCTACTGAAGATGTCAACTTAGTTACAGAAATGCATATGCAGATTCACGTATTTGGATATATTTTATCTAGTACCGTTTTGTTCCCAAAGTCTCCGTTACTTCATTGAGACCTAATACCATGAATTTCTCCTCTGTGAATCCTTTGTCATTCGTAATGTTGTCTTTTTTCCAATAACCATCATCAACAGGACACATAAAATATGTACCTGTATTCTGCATTCAGTTAGGAGGGTGACCTATTGATCACAGTACTTAGATCTCATTAGGACCATTTTACCCCCTCCACAAGAGACAACCGGTTTGTTTCTAGCAGTTCAGCCCAAACAGTTCTATATATAGAGTAGACTACTAAGCCTTTCACTGGTGAGTTGATGGACATTCTGTCCTTCCCCTTATTTCTCCTCTAACTATACCGGCGGTGTGCGCGTTATACTTATTCTTGTATTCTTATACTCTTTGTGATAGAAAGGGAGACCATGCGAGTGACAACGCCCTAAATGTGCGAGAAGGACAGAATGTCCATCAACTTACCAGCGCTTTCCTATGCTTAACACACTACTTGTCTACTCTATATATAGAACTCTTTGGTCCAGCCACCTTAGGTGTTGAACGAACAAGGGCACGTACTCGATATTCGACCAGAGTTCCGCCAATATAACGAGGACTGGGTAGGTGCTCATCCATCTTGTCCTCCTCCTCGCATGCCTTACACAGTTGGTTGTCCAATAGACTCATAGTACGTATGCATGTATACGTGCTGTCCATATGTGCTGGAGCCCCGTCGTGTTGGTAATACATGTTTTGCCGTACATTGAGATGAACATCTTCCAAAAGTATGCCCAGATTACTCTGCAGGAAGTTATGATTCTTATGCGCAGTGAGACGTTTGGGTAACATGACCGGACCAATGAGTTAGCCCCTATCATTCCTAACCATTTATTTACAGAGAAACGATGCTGGAAATTAGATCGTCGTATCACTCTGGAATTCTCATTTGTCCACACATGTCTGTTGTGCATATTGAACACTCCATTCCTGTTGAAGATTTATCGCTTCAAAGAGTGTTCGGTACAGCATTTTCATTCTTCAACATCCATTGGCAGTATCCTTGGCTGATAATCGCGTGGCAATTAATCCTGAGGTGAATTGGATGAGTTCCTTGATAGTTTCAACATTCTCCCTATCTGAAATCAAGCAATTTAGTATTTTATTGGTCACATTTGGCATTATTGTTGACCTAGGTGCGTTCGAGTTTCTGGATACAGCTCTCATACTGATTAGCGGATTATTATGGAAGACATTTAGAATATTTTCCATGTTAAGTCCTCGTAAAAGTCTTCCTTGTCCACGAAATGGTTGAAAATTACCAAAATCATTCAAATTTTATGAATATCCACAAATATTTGTCGCCCAGGTATTCTTCTGTTTGGAAATCTTCTTCTATATTTCCGCTTAGCCGCATGTGCATTGCCATTACAAAACCATTACAAAAAATGCATGTCTGCAAGTCCCTGATTGAATTCAATTGTGGCATATTTAACAAAAAAAAAAGCTTAATTTACACAATAATTGTTTAGTATGGCCTGCATAACGTGAGTGTCACGAAATGTCAAAGAAACTAATGCGTAATTTATTTTTTCTATAGCCACTATGATTTAACACTGCAATGTTGTGTATAATTTGTGGCATGTAAAAATATTTTTAATTCGATTTTACTCGATAATGGTACATTTGATCGATACGGAACAGTACATTCAGTCTGAAGAAAGGTCTAAATATTCATAATTCGAGAAAAATCGTCGGATAATTTGCATACGAAAAAGTTGGAGTAAAATTTAACGTATCCCCAACCTGTTTTATCCACTACTGAATGAAATTTTGAAATTATTTCTTATTCATTGGTCATAGAAACTTCAATCTTGTACCAAATATTCAGGAGCCCACTTTAAGGAGCCATTTCCCTTATGAGCCATTTTTCGCCTGAGAGCCAATTTCCATGAGTTTTGTGAGGTTCATTTGTGTTGAAACTCGAAGTAATAAGAGTTTCACCAAATCAAGATAATTCAGAATCATATACATGCAGCACCAAATACTGCTAACGGGAAGATACATACTCTATTTTTGATGCGGAAACACCTTCAACATATCAAAATTATAGGAATAATTTTGAATATATTCAGTCAAGTTGACGTCCGTAATAAATGTCATGGAGTTTATGTTGGTTTTGCATTAATAATAACTGAGGTAATTTATAAACATAAGGCAATATTTTAATTCAGTAGTTATACTAATCAGTAGTTTATAAAGTCCACATATTTGATGTTCTCATTGCTCCATATATCTTGTTCATGACGACACTATTGGCTATTACGTGCTAGAACGTCTCATCCTGTTGACCGTGAGTAATGTTATATAACTCATATATTTAGTTCACTGATCCAGCATTAGAAGGTATTCTAACAAAACCTCTTTGGCAAGAGATTATTCAATTATTAAAACCTCCTATCGACCTATCAAATTTTTCATGGTCTTTAGTTGCGAAGGTAAGTAGTTGCGAAGGTAAGTTGTTGTGATCTTTCGTGGTTAACTTTTTTTCAAAAGTTATAACCGCACATTGATTATCTTCGGACCTTGGAAATTATTTATGTCTAAAAACGCTTGATGAGTTTTATATCTATAATATCATCTAGTACCTAATTACAACTGAAGAATTCTCCCACAATACATGATATACAGGATTCATTTGCATTTTAGTCATAAAAACAAACTAGCTACCGAAATAGGTATGAAAAATTATTCAGTACTTTTTTTTATGTAGTTGAAGTCCACATAATGTATGTTTATTGTTCTCTTTTTTGATGAATGCCATAAATATATATGTATACAGATATATATTCTACAGTATATACCAAGAACTTTTCCGGTTTAAGAAATAGATGTTTTATGTTTTCCTAAGCTTCATAATAATCTGATATAATAAAGAATCAAACATAACCAAATTCAGATATTTTGAACTATCACCTTTACTTGTCTATTGTCTTCTTTCAAATGGATTCAAATTGAAAAGAAACCATTCTAATTAGTATTGTCTAACATATGTTAAAGGTTAAATCCTTCAAATTAGTCTGTTAAGTATTCAATTCATAGAAAACATACAGCTATTGAACTAATAGACATGGAGAAAATAGGATAGCACATTAGATGTTTAGTTAACATAAAAAAGTTAATTTTATCAATTCCATGATTCTAAATATCGATCTAAAAATTGGCTGTATATATATATACTTTTTTTTGCATTAAGGTGACGTCATCGTGTGCCCTATGTAGTCTTATTGAACCCAGAATGACTGCCTTTTCATCCGCTCTATCAAGATCTGTGCCAAGTTCTTACAGGCCGGAATGATCTTCAAATTCGAACGAAGCGAAGACCGAATTCTGCCCTGAAGCCCGGTGATCAGAACCACTAATACAACCTTGTGGCCTGGGTATAGCGCGCTGAGCATGAACATGAGATCTTGATACTTCAATTTTTCCTCCTCTTTCCGCCTATTTGCTTGTATCGACCTGAGGGTCAGAAACGGGTAATTCCAGTAGTAGTATTTCAAGTATCTACTTATTTTGTATTTCAAATACAACTTGCGGTATTTCAAATAGTAGAACGTATTTCAAATACTAGAAAGTATTTCAAATCCTAGCCAGTATTTCGAATACTAGAAAGTATTTCAAATATTAGGGAGTATTTCAAATACTAGAGAGCATTTGAATACTAGGAAGTATTTCAAATAGTAGAAAATATTTCAAATACTAGAGTGTATTTCAAATACTAGAAATTGTCTCAAATACTAGAGAAAATTTCGAATACTAGAAAGGATTCCAAATATTACAGAGTATTTCAAATACTAGAAAGTATTTCAAATACTAGAGAGTATTCCGAATACTAGAAAATATTTCGAAAATTAGAAAGTGTTTCAAATACTAGAAATTATCTCAAATACTAGAGAGTATTTCGAATACTAGAAAGTATTCCGTATATTAGAGAGTATTTCAAATACTAGAAAGTATTTCAAATACTTTATTTGTTCGAAATTGCAATCACTTCTTCTAAATATTTGATATTTTGATGAATTCTCTATTTAAAATATAGTATTTGGTAATTGAAGTTGCAAATACTTTGGGCAGTATTTGGTATTTAATATTTGAAATACTTTTATTCGGTATTTTGAACAGCTCCGACTCCCTGTATAGTATTTACGAAATTACATCTCTTTTGTACACAGTTTTCAACTCATGATGATGCCATTAAAAAATCATTGTCTATATAGTATTATTCAAGTGTAAAATGTTCACAATTATTTATTGAATTCGGATTTCCACGTGTTAAAAACCGTTCCTTGATAATTGATAACGCTGCAATAAAACAACGCAATGGGATTCAGCTGTTTCATTTTCCTTTGTAATGTTATTATCTCGAAACAAAGCTATGTGATATGACGTTATCAATAAATGACCTTACTGGACGTGGTCTTCTGCTGTTGAATTTGCTATGATAAAATTGTTATCATGCTCCTTGATACTACATATGAATTATTTATTTCACAAGGACATCCGCGTAAATTATTAGTAAGGTGTTTTTTCGTCATCATTTAAACTGTCTGGAAACATAAACACCATTGAACATCATATTTACAAATGAATATCAACCGCAGAAATGAGTTCTCAGTTACTTATTTGTTTCATTTTATCAATAATTGCATTTCCTTAAGCGACACGCTTAGTTTATTTTGCGTTTTAAGTAATTATTGTTGTTATTGGAATCGTCTCTCTACATATTCAGTAGATGATAAGGAAAACTTGTAGGAAGTTAGAAAACGGCAGAAGTTGTAATCAAACGTAACATTATTTTTCCAACTTAATTATTTCATGGGTTATCAACAAAGTTATTCAGAAAAATGCAACTATTAATAACATTCATGAATCTAAATATTGTAGTTTAAATACGAAAAAAGTCTATTGTTATTGTAAGGTCAGACTAAGGTTCAGCACGAGAAAAAGTTTAAATATGATAATATCTAATACACCAAAAGAGTTCGCAACTGTGGACAATTATAAGTATTATAAATACGAAATAATCACTATTATCCACTCTAAAAATACTATTGAAATACTAAGGACCTTTCTGCTAGCAAATAGACTAAAATAGAAAACAGAACGTACCTGTTTAAATACTATTTGGGGTTAATAATGTAAAGAAGTGGTTACCTTCTGCTGGAGATATTATTATTATTAATTATGAGGGGTGGAGGGCATTGCGGTCCCTTAAAGTCTAGGCCGAAGCCCTTTGCACCCCGTGTCAAGTGTAACCTAGTGAAGCTGTTCCCACCGACGATTGTTCACCAGGCCACCAAACGGCAGTTCCCACACGTGAGTGTTCACCATGCTCCATCAGGTGAACAATTCCCAAAGAGGTTAACACTAACTTCGTGATATATTATTCAAACTTATTTTGAAATTTAATTCTCAATTACAATAATTCCATAACCATGAAAATTTAATGAATTTTATAAAATTAAGAATGAAATTAAAATTTTTTTTCTTGAAAAACTAGATATATTTGAAAACGAATTACATTGCATCACTAATTTTATATTTTAAGAAATTATTTAACACTAACATTTTTTAAGAAATAGCACTTTAATTTAGAGAAATTTAAATAATTAAATTTTTATTAATAAACCCTGATACACAAGATACAGTAAGTGAAATTTTCTTTAATATTTCAATTAAAAATGTATTAATCACATTTCACTAGTATTGGCAAAGAATTTTGGAAAATAAATATTATTTTAATAAATAGTATTTTGTTGAAATAAAAATTTTTCTCTTACAGCATTTTTTTTGGTGAAATTTTTCAATTTCAAAACTTTATTTGTGAAGAATTTTACTGAAAATTGATGAATTTTTGAATAAAAATTGGAATTATTTTATATTTACGAGTATAATTTGAATTTTTAACTGACTAAAATAGATGCTTATTCAGTTGTTGTTACTAAATAAAATTTTATTTTATTATTATTCATTTTATTTATTTTTATTTCATGTTTATCGTTTATTAGGTGAAATTTTAAAGGTATATTTTTATAATTTTTAATTTGAATTTTTTATAAGTAATTTTATTAATGAATTTAGTAGCGGTTCCCACTCGATGGTGTTCACCTGGCTTCAGAGGTAGGCGGCATCGGTTCCCACTCCAGAGTGTTCCTCGGGTACCCGAGGTGAACAAACAGTCGCCTACTCAACTCCCAGTTGGGACTGGGTAGATGGTTAATGCCCTGAAGAGATTTAGCATAATCTTTGTATCTAGATTATGGATTTCCTCAGTGTCGCATAGCTCTACCGAGAGTGCGCTGCATCTTGGGGGATCAGTGTTACGCATCTATACAGAATGTGCACTGATGTTTCGTTTTTCCGTTTGGAACACATGAAGAAAGGCGGTTCGCTGAGGTTCATCCTATGGAGGGGGTAGGGTCCTGTCAGTTACTGGGTTAGCAGTTTGGCATCGGTTTTAACAATGTTTCTCACTTGCTGAGACCAGTCTTCCCTAATGTGTGGTCCAATCAGTGCTTTCGACTGCTTGTAACCGTTCACTAGTTTCCACTCTTCCGCATGTTGTGTTCTGACCCAGCAGTGGCTTGTCTCTTTGATATTACTCTTCGTAATGCCCATCGTTGGTTCGGAGCCTATTAGGGGTTCTGTAGCCCCCAGTTTTGCAAGATCATCGCCTATTTCGTTTCTCATTATTTCAGAGTGACCGGGGACCCAGAATAGAGTGAGCTTCCCTTCATCTGCGCCAACATTGTATAGCGGGTTGATGCACTCACACATCAGCTTCGATGTTACCCAGCGCAGCAAGGGCTGCCGTGCTGTCTGTGGATATAATGATGTGGGTTTGCATTTCTTCCGGCGCTATTTAGGCACAACGCATTATTGTCTGCTCGAAGAAGAACGTGCTTGCCCAGAGCCCTTGTGGTATATCCCTGCGCCCGCTTGCCCATCATTTCTGGCTCCATCAATGAACCAGATTTCACCATTGGTTGGCAGGGCTGATTTGTTATTACTTAACCAATCCTTTCTGGCTGGTATGCTTAAACGAACTTATCAAAGGTATATAGTGGTGTTGTCTCATCCGTTCTGAATGAGTAGATGGGGTGTGTTTTCATCATTTATTGATAGTGAGGTGTGGCTACCGTTTGCCTTCCACAGTCCTATTGTGTGGGCTGTGGGCAGCTTTTGTTGCCAGGTGGAATAGTTTCACCTTTATTAGCGGCCGTTGGAGCGCCTAGGATGAGCTTTCTCAGATACTCCAGGATTGATTTGGTCATCCTGAGCTCTGTTGTTTTCCACCATACCACCGAGGCGTATGCCAATCTCGGCTTAAGGATGGCTTCAAACATCCGCAGCTGGAAATAAATAAATCTGAATTTAATAAATTACTTTATCTCTTATACATTTCCATCCCTTCTAAATTTCCTGGATATTTGTTCGCATTGTTTTTTAAAAGTCATTAACTTTCTTGAGATATGGTGTGAGCTGTATTTAAAATATGTTCTGCTACTAAGAACATTAACATTATTTGCAATAAAGTCGATATTGAATCCAATGAAGAGGAAATGAGTTTGTTAAATGAAGGTCTGCATTTTGCAATCAATTGTAAGAGCTTACCAGCTGACGATTTAATTACTGATATTGATAATACGATTTGGTCTCTTAACTTTCAAGATAAAGCAATCATGCAGAACAAATGCAAAAAATCCCTGAACCTTCATATAAATCATAAACAAGTATGCATCCAATCATTCTACTGCAATCTTAAAATCATTTACGGAGTTTTTTTGGAGCAAAACTATTTCCCTTTCAACAAACATTTGTATAAACAAAGAAGCGGATGTGCAATGGATAATCTACTCTCTCCTTCCAGGCCAATACTTTTCTAAGCGAACTTGTAACCTCCTCAAAATCAAAATTAAATCGGTTTTCAAAAGTTAGGCAGAGATGTGTTGATGATATTTTCGCAATTATAAGTGAAGATATTGATCTACACGATTTTTGGGACTCGCTTAATAAGCAAGATAGGTGAAAGTAGCAGTGCTTTGGGAATATAAGTTACCAATCTAATTGTTCTCAAATGCAAGTAGAATAGACTGAGTTTCTGTGCATGTGTTCTATCCTAAATAGTGTCTGATGTCTTAGATCCTCTGTCTGATAAAGACTTCAGTAGTTTGGAGTGAGCTGACATTCAGGGCACTTCCATGCATTTTCAACAGCACATATGTTGTCGCTCCCTAAGCATTTTAGACGTGGGTTCAGGATCTCACTGTTAATCTGGTTGTCAGAGGCATAACTTCCTTTTCATATTCAGTATCAAACTGCCAATAGGTTATCCTACAAGACAAAGCCCAGCACAATCCACATTATATTGGATGATTGAACCAAGAACCAAATCCATGTTCTTTCGATGCTATCAAAATATATTGTAACGATGAAATCAATGGATTCAAAAGAAAACAGAAATGTAAATGTGTTTTATGTTGCCACTAAATATCTAAATCACTGTATCGCAGTTATCTAATGATTTACTTAAACGATACGTTTGGTAGTCTCTTGAATGTGACGCGGCGTAATGAAAGATGATTTTACTTACATTTAGATTGATTTCGCGTACCGTGAAGTGACCATATTGGTCGATGATACGAGAACAAGGTGAAAAGTCACTGAAAATTGAAACAAGAAATGATTTATTTTGTCAAAACTTTCTGCCGAGCCGTTTCTTCAAGTTTGGAAATAGATAAATACGCAGTGGGCCAAATCTGGAGAATATGGTGAATGACGAATCAATTCGTAGCATGATGCATGCAATTTTGCCATTGCGACTGCAGACCTGCGCGATGGTGCATTGTTTTGGTGGAACAGCACTTTTTTCTTTTCCAAACGCGACTGCTTTGCTTCAAATCAGGGTCGAATCAATTCAACAGCTCTGCATAATATACGCCGGTGATCGATATGAACGATACCGTGTGCATTCCAAAAAATTGTCACCATGACTTTGTTGACTGATAAACCAACTTTGGCTTTTTTCGGCTCTGATTCGCCAGACTAAGTCCACTGTTTCGATTGTTCATTGGCCTCTGGTGTATTGTGATGGACCCACATTGCGTCCACGGTGACGAAACGGCGCAAAAAGTCTTTTTCATCTCGCTTGAACATCGCCAAACACTCCTTTGAAGTTGTCACACGGTCGCGCTTGTTGTCAACAGAGAGCAAATGCGGCATCCATTTGGCAGATAGCTTTCCCATATTCAAAAATGTATGCAAAATGTTCCGTACCCATTTGGTTGAGATCCCCATAACGTCAGCAATCTCGTGCGTCTTCGGCGTCTTTTGTGGTCATACTACCACAACGAAAATCAGTAAACCACTTGTGAATCGTTCCAATCGAAGGAGGAGGACTCTCCATAAAACAATGCTTTGGTTTGCGTAATGTTTTTTCAACTTAAGAAATAATGTTCAATGAAGACACGGAATACTTCTTTTTTCCATGTTTACAAAAATTGCTTGCTTTCGATGGGTGTAAAAACAGAACTCAATGACATATCAGTCCGAAAATTATAATGCGTTCTAGTTAAAGATGGTACATCACAAATGTCCCATGGGATTTTCGATTGTGGCGCCATCTGTTTAATTTTTTGGAGACTTTTCACCTTGCCCTCGTACATTGCGCTTTTTCAACGAACGCCTGTTGAGTTGAAGCAGCTTACCAATCCACCAGATTTCCATTTTTATCGAATTTCCTTCCTTGGTCTCGAACCAGTGCGTTATTTCACGCATCCTATCGCTCCGTAATTCATATACCTTGGTCGGTCAATTAAATTTATTCTAGAAGTAGAAAGCAATATTATCAAAGACAGTCACCATTTGGAATTTGACATATAGAGTGAACCTACTCAAACGAGCTGATATATTCCAGGGGATTCATCTAAACCAGTTAATTATAAAATGAGATTCATTCAATAATATTGTTTACAGATTATTATATTGAACGTTCCTTTGAGACAGAAAAATTATAACAACAAAGTTCAGAAACTTCAGCAAATAGCGACGGACAATGACTCCGACAAATCTTTGGAAAATAAGTTAATTTCTAATCAAAAACGGAAAATGGAAAGCAATCAACTAACTAAATTATGGCCATTTTATTTTAAAATAATCCAATGAAATTCAACTCATCCTTTAGTAATCAATAAATTCCATAATTTGTTTGCAATAAAACCTGTTTATAGATGCAAGAACGAAAACCATTTAGACCTTTGTAAAGTTCTTGATTTCTACAAATCTGGAATTTGCAAAATTGACTGTGGGTCGTGTTCAAATCTAGAAGGGACATTTTAACTCGTTGTAAAGAACATTTTGTCCATATATAGAAGAATAATAGTGAAAATCAGCATTAGCAAAACATATTTTAAATTCAAGTCACACCATTTCTCGAGAAGGTTCATCACTTTTAAAATACAATACGGAGAAATATCTAAGTAATTTAAAAAGGGACTCATTTATTTATTTATTAGAACAGTAGACACAATGTGTCCAATTACAGATTGTTACAATATAAAAAGTACATATTTAGATAAAAGTATCAATAACCGACAGTATAACGTTGAATAGCAAGTGTATTTCGACATATATCATCTAAGGATAAACATCAGTAGTCAATATACGCATACAAACAGTGAGCAATATTACATAGAATACTTACCTATACCTATAACATCCCGTCATCAGACAGCGGGATGAAACATAATATGAATTACATTAGCTTTGAAGACTGTAATGAATCGTGAATTATATCTAAGCTATTAGAGACCCGATTGTATTCACCACACATTCGAGCAAGCGATTCCAGATTCGTATTACTGTGATTAATGTGAAAGAGATCGGTTGATCTTGTGGACGCACTCCCAGCCCTTAAGCTTATTATTGTCAGCAGCTCAAAATCATATTTGTGTCTTATTATTTTGAATAACGTCAGTAACTATGAGACTGTGAGTTCAAGCTGCTGCAAGTCAAACATCAGTAACCTTTCTGGATGCCATGATCAGGTTGGTGACCATTTACTCTGAGAAACAGATAACGAGTAGATCTACTTTGTGTAGATTCCAACCGCTGAATGTATGTAATGTACGACGGATACCATACAACACTGCAATACTCCAAATGAGATCTTACATATGCAAAGTAAAGTTTTTTGAAGCTATCCACTATTTTAAGTGTTTACCAACTCGGAAAATGGACTCATCATAGTGCCTTTCTGACTATATGCTCCACGTGCATCTTAAAATTTAGTTTAGAGTCGAATGTCACTCCAACCTCCCTCATACTCTCTACTCTTTTCAATAGTTTATTATTCAATAACTATGACGTAGTTGAGTAATTTATGATATTTCTTGTGAATGAAATTTTACAGCATCTATCACAGTTTAGTAGGAGTTTATTCAATCGGGTCCATTCTAGAAGCTTATTAAGGTCATTCTATAACAAATCACTGTCCACCATCGATGAAATAATTCTGAATATTTTCAAGTCGTCAGCATATAAAAGACTGTCTGAACTGAATATTCCACAAAGATCATTGAGGAAAAATATAAATAATGTCGGCCCTAAATTCAATCCCTGTGGAATGCCCGATGTGAATGTATATTCATCTGATGCGAAGCTATTTACTACTACTTGTAGCTGACGACTATCTGAAAACGACTTGAACCGCCTCATCATATTCCCTACAACCCCATGCATTGCTAGTTTTTTAAGAAGCAAGCAGAAATTGACTTTATCGAAGGCTTTGGAGAAGTCCGTATATACCGAGTCCACTTGCCTTCTCTTATCTGAAGAGTTACATACAAATGCACTGTACCTGAGAAGATTAGTCGTTGTAGATCTGCCAGATATAAAGCCATGTTGCTTCTCGCTAAGATAAGGCGACACATGGCGTAATATCTTATCATTAACAATGGATTCAAGGCTTTTACCAAAAATCGAAATTTGAACTATAGGACGATAGTTTTTTATATTATTTTTTTCGCCTTCTTTCGGGATTGGAGTAACACTCGATTCCTTCCATTTATTTGGAAAAGTCCCTTCCCGCAATTACTTATTGTATAGGAGGTACAAAGGAAACGACAAAGATGTGTACACTGTCTGACAAAGTAGTAATCAATGCTGTCTGGTCCCCTCCCCTTATTGACATCCAATCTTTTGAGCTTACCTGCAACCTCCGAAACATCAATAACAAAAGTGCTGAAAAGATCACAGATTGTAAAATTGGGTCGATATATTTCTGAAATTTCACACTGTTCGTTAGGCTCGCAAACGGATTTAAAATGTCCAGCAAACGCCTCTGCGATCTCAGTTGAACGGGTAACAAACTTATCACCAAGACACATCATGTTTGGTAAGGCGTCACATCCCTTCTTATTTTTGGATTAGGACCAAAATCTTTTAGAGTTCCTCACTATATCACGCTCAATTGTCTCTATATACGTTGTATAACATTCTTTTATTCCAGTCTTCACCCGTGATCTGTATATGGAGTAATAATTGTAGTCTGGGGTATTTTTGTATTTCTTGTATTTACAATGATATTTATTTTTTATTTTCATTAAGTTAATTAAATCTGTAATATATAAGGGAAAAAGATTCAGATTTATCTCCAGTTGAGGGTAACTCCCTGTTTGGATTATTAACACTAAATAGTATTTAAACAGGTATATTTTGTTTTCTAATTTAGTTTACTCTGATAAAAGGCTACTTAATATCTGAAAGGCCCTTAGTACTTTATTAGTATTTTTAGTGGGTAAAGGTGATTATTGCGTATATATTGATGATAATATTTGTCCATTTCAAAATTGAATTCCATTAGTAACGTGTTCTATTAATATTGTTTCCGAAAAAACAAGCTGAGAAATATTTCATTTGTTTATATCTAATTTTGATTATCACCTCCAGACTATATACAAGGTAATCTTTGTCTGTTTTTTGTTTCACCATAAACTGATGTCTTTCATATTGACACAATTTCATGCTTGATGAATTTCTTAATTGCTAAATTATAAATGACATTCAGTTATTTATTATGCTCAAATTGCTTTATTGGAGGTTATTGAAAATTACTAAAGTACTTTGTATGATATCTGTTTGAAGAAGCTACGGTATTCTCGAAACAAGTCACATTTAAGTATCAAATTAGTGAAAATTGAACATTCAATAGTTGTTTTATTTAGGGTATAAATTGGATCTCACTGCAACATGATTTAAATGTTCTAAATCAGTGGCTCCCAAACTTTTCCTAGTCGCGACGCCTTTTTTCAATTAGAATTTTTCCACGGCGCCCTACCCTAAGTAGAAGTAAATAAGAAATAAAAATAAATGAAACTCGTGTATCTTCATTATTTGTACCATTAAATTGTGATGGATGAGCCTGCAAATCATCTATAGTTTGGCCAAATGTCTAGAATAAATTAATTATGGAGCTTTTACAATATTTTGCGGCGCCTTCGTGGAGAGGTCGTGGCTCAACGAGGCGCCGCGACGCACTGTTTGGGAATCACTGTTCTAAATGATTGCCGTATTTAGTGGCGGATCCAGGACTTTGCTGAGGGGGATATGTACCTATTAAAATAGAATAGGTTTTTACGGGGCCCTAATTAATAGAAACCGTGAAATGGAAATGTGATAGCGTAACAGGTCTGATTGGTCGAAATGCCATTACAACTAATAAGCTCCTCTTTCTCCTCCAGCACTCGTTAACAAACGCGGATTCACCACGATTTTTCCAAATTTTGTTCTGATATTCTCTTTTTGAATGATTCTTGTTGTTGCTGGGCCTACCAGAATTGATTTTTGTTGTTGTCACATTCCCTGTTACTCGACAACGTCGTGTCATGGCTCTAAACTTTTCTTCATTTGGTATGTTTCTTCTGTAAAACTTTTCTGCATAACGCGTAACAGCTGCACTAGCGTTTCCTGAACACTCGTTAATATCATGTCGGTATATTCAACATTTGAATACATTTTGATTATTGATTAACGTATTTATCAACAATATTTAATGTTATTGACATTACTTTCTTAACTATCAATAGATGTCAGTTTTCCATGGCTAACTCAGACAAAACCATTTTGAGGTTTACGACGAACCTTTTGACTGAGGACATTTTGAACACTTACTCTAACAGATTGAATATTTCATGTCATATTTATTCAAATTTATTTTAATTTTCTTCTTGTGATTCTTTGTTTAATTAATAACTGTAGCATTAGTTATTACTTCATCATTTTCAAATCAAAATATTCCGAAAACGGTATATAGTATCGAGTTTTACCAAGAGTACCTTTTTAATGTAAAATTGAATGAAACCTCAAAAAAGTTATGTTCAAAACTACTCGGTACGAACCGTGTAAGTAGCGCCCTCCATGAGAGTTAGATGTAAAAATAAATTCATGCGATGTGTCAGCTTCCCGAACATATTCATACAAAATTTCATCACAATGTTGACAGTAATTTCGACATAATAATCGTAAAAAATGTGTTCAAGAATTTTCTTTTTCAAACCTTATATCTTGAATACGGATGCCGTTATGAAAATTTCTTACCAAACAGACCCCACTTGTTTTTCAGTGTTCTACCTAGCCTAGCAATGGGGTCACCTTCTTTTGAAACAACCTGTATATGATTGACTGAATACATAAGAGAACATAATATTATTTTCAAGCGGCAATTGTAAGGTTAGTAGCTTATTTGTAAGTTTATTTTTGGATACTATAACACTAGGTAAATATACATAAGAGAAACTATATTATCTTCAAGGGGCAATTCTAGATTAGTATGTTATTTGCATGTTTATTTTAGGATCGTAGATAAATTAAAGAGCACGTAAGACGAACGAGAGTGTATATTCTTGAAAATCAGAGACGAAGCTGTATATATTCACGTAAAGAGTGTCTTGGGTTTTGTACATTAAGTAACGTGGACATAGGAAAATGGATGTCTATAACATCGTCTATAACATCACAAACTTCAAACGGGCTTTAATCTTTAATGGCCTTGGTTGCTAACAGTTCGTAGTCGAATAGTATATTATGACCGGCGGCGGGTCACAAATAGAATGTTTCAATAACTCCTAATTAGTTATAATGCATGTTCAGCGTTGAACATAAATGTAAGTGATGGAATTCTTAGTATTTGACAGTATTTAGCTGCAAATCATGAACGATCATTCTACAAATTCGCCATGCAAAAGTACAATACACCATTAAATTTTATGGTATGTTTAGGAACGCTATATAATATGTCTGGGTGATATTGTTTTGTTTTGCAACCGAACATTCACAGCTACCTACTCAGATTTCAGATTGGTAAAAACAAAAACAACTCAATGCAATAATTTAGTCGGGTATATTGATGTATGAATTTCTAAAAGAACAACTATACTCACAGACACGGTCTTAATCTTACATTTACGTCATTATTTATGTAAATTATTGTAGTTAAGTAAGTATTCAATTTCAGCAAAATATATTTCATGAATAATGTGGCATCAATTAAATTAAAACTTTCTGGTCAAACGGTGTCCGAACTTTAATGATCAAAGTCGGATTGATGCAATATTCTGAATTGAATATGTGGAGGTACGTCAAAGCCCCGAAGTTTATATTAATAATAATAATAAGTTTTTATTGACACGGATTCAATACAGGAATGACATCAGCACCATCATACAGATGAATAAATCAAGAACTTTAAAAATAAATGAACTGTGATCAATTGATCTCGTGACTTCCCTGACTTTTATAAGCAAAATAGGTTTCGTGCACTTCTGCAGGTCAAATATATGATTGTAGGAACAAACAATGTATTGGAAATGATTAAGAAACAGCTAATTAAAGGGTTATGCGTATCGTTTAGCGAGGGAAGTACAAATAAATTACTTTACTAACTATTGATTCAATAAATTGTGTTACAAACGAAAGTAGGATTTCTTTATTTATTATACACCGTGATCAATTAAGGGCGGCTCTCGGTCATATCTCAGAATCTACTGGGTATAGAAATGTGGGAAAAAAAATTCATTATTAAAGTCGCCATGAGCATATTTATATTCCGCATTTTGCCGCAAGGGGGGCTCAATTGACAATTAAATATTAAAATTTCAAATTTTCCCAGGAATTCTCAAATTAAGGTATATCTTTGTTAACAGCATTATAAAGGTTAGACAATTTTGCATCATTTTGGTTCGAAACTCATTTGCGTACCGACCTTGATAAGAGTGGGGGAATATATTGAATGTGAAATCAATTAAATCGATGTAGTTTATAAACGACTCATTCGATTTTAGTACACTAGAACCTGTATGGAATTGAAGGTACGTACTTTCAATTGTCGTATCTATTGGTACACGATAGTTCTTAATAAAATTGTTAGAGGACGTAGTTTGCAATAATAACAGTTTTTTTGATTTTATCCTAAAAACTTGAATCATACGGTATAACTATGACATGACAATCTGAAATTAGATTAAATTTGCAGAAAAAATTGGAAACCGCACATCGATATCTTTGTTAGTTTCAAAGATACAGTAAAAAATGTAGTTCATGACACATGAACCTATTACCTCTAATTCAATTTTATCAGAAGGATTATGGGAAAACTGTTTTCGCTATTGCATTTTCCATACGATATAAGCAAATCCACAATTTGAGTGGATTCTTCGTTAGGTTAGTAAGGCACTTTTGAAATTGGAGTCTGTTCAACCAGCCATACTTCATTATAGCACAAGAGGCTATGAATTGAATCAAAAAAACTTGTCAAGTAGCCTCTTGTGTTTGTTCTGTTGACAGATAAATTCCGATAAACAAAATCTAATATTGTTTATTATAATTTATTATACCTAACTCTCTGAAAATGCTTTTCACAAATGAAGAAGCTTACGATCTGTTGGCAGTATTTTTCCAGTTCTTTGAAAATGCAACATTAGCATCCCGGCAATATGCGCTACAGTATCCTAATAGGAGGCAGTATTCCAAAAGAGTTTTCCTGCGTCTAGCTCAACGTCTCCAGCAGCACGTTGCGTTCAACCACTTCCAACATTGCAAAGAAATCGAAGGATAAGAGTTGAGGAAAATATTATAAATGTCTTGGCTTATGTACATAATAATCGCCGCACCTGAGTATCAGATAAATGTTGAACCATATTGAACTTCATCTAGCCCTAACTGCTGAAGATTTCGACAACTCATTAAATTTTTGTAATTGGCTCAAAAATGTAACAAATTTTATCACAAATTCTGTGGACCGATGAGGCACCTTTTGTCTCATTTGTCAACAGAACAAACACAAGAGCTTACATGAAACAGATACGAAGTCAGATACCGACAGGCAACTCCGCAGATTTTTGGACATGCTCTATTTCTACAAGAGATTCATACCAAAAGCAGCAGATATCCGAGCCCTTCTGCCGTTGCTCCCCCATCAACAATGGGTAGATGATGAGTGGCAACTGCTAAATTTATTTTTCAGAAAACTTACTCCAAAAGAGCGAAAGTATGGAACTCCCTGCTTGGAAAAATTCTGAAGATATTCCAAAATAATCGAAAGGTAGCAAAATCTTTTTTAGTTTTTATTTGAAATGATATCTCAAAATACATGACACTTTATCATTGCCACTTTTTCCCTTCTACAAAATGACGATGCTAAATATAATAATTTAAATTATTATATATATATGGTGAAATAATATATATAAGTCGATGATTACGAAAATACGAAACGTCAGATTCTATATTTGCAACGTTATCTTGTAGAAGGGAAAAGTGGCAATAATAAAATGTCATGTATTTTGAGATATCATTTCAAATAAAGTCTGGAAACAATGAAAAAGGTCTTGCAAAATTTCAGTTACTTTGCCCAATTTAACCACCTTCGTATCTCTTATAGTTTCCGAGGTCTCAATGACGGGTCTCGAATTTGAAACACCCTATACACGTAACCCCCCCAACAATTGTCATTGTTGAGTTTATTCATACTCTAGAATATATTAATAAAGATTCTTGACCCAGTATGAATTATATATAAAAATTCTCGGGAAACAGATCACATTAACACTTTGTTTTAAATTTTCGTCTTTACGTACGTTTCGGTCTCACGACCATCATCAGAAGACTTATTATGTCAAGGGTTTATTAAAACTAATTATAGCACAAGCGTCCATATCGCACAAATTTCAATTAAAAAAGCCCACGTCGTCGAAACGAACAGAACAACGAATAATCGGAATTGTATCGTCAATATTAAAGTATAAAAATTTTTGTAGCAAGAATCCACTGTTCAGTAATATTCTTATAATATACAAGCGCATGTTGGTATAGTCTCATAACAACTGAGATCGAAGTTATTTGTTGAGAATAAACTTTCGAACCAGATGTAAGATTTATGAGGTACTTGAAAAAGGTTTCAGACCTGTACTGGAATATTACTATTGAGCATTCTTCCTGAAATATATTTTTAACATTTAAAAGACCCATGTAGGAATTTGCAAGAGATTTTATTTAATCAAATTAGTATAAATATGACTTAGATTTTGAGTATCTGTCCTATGATTTACAGATTTTGATTCACGTTTTATGTGAATCATCTCCAGAATAGATCTTTTATAATAATTGGTTTCCTTAGTTAAAATATTAACATTTTTGTAATAAAATTGATGGTTATAATCAAAGCAGTGCTTGGCAAGGGCGGTGGAATTTTCTAAGTTATTATTTCTTGTGCTATACTTATGGCCATACATTCTTTTTTGTAAATAGTGTTTAGAGATTCCAGTATAAGTCCCATCACAATCTAAACAATTCAATTCATATACTGTGTGGGTTTGTTTATCTTTAGGTATTGCAGGTTTTAGATTTGAGAAATATTTCCCAACACTGTTAGTAGGCTTATGTGCAACATTTATATCGTACATTTTGAAACATTTTTTACTTCTCTCTGAGGTCTCCGGAATGTATGGTAAAGTTATATAATTGTCTGTATTACCTTGTATGTTATTTTTATACGACGAACCATTATATATTTTGTTTATTCTTTCTTTAATGATAGGATTGACGAAAGCTTTTGGGTAGCCATTCATTTCCAGTGTATTACGAACAATATTTAAATTTTTGGGACGGTCCTCTGGGTGGGACAATTTTACCGTGGTCTGTAAGGCTGTTTATGACACTTTTTTTAAACAAGCTGGTGCAACGGAATTGAAGTGAAGATAACGTTGAGACCAAACTTATTTAGTAAACCAAGAAGTTTTTATTTTTCCATCTGCATCATGCCTAATGTTCATATCCAGGAAATTTATATTTTTGTTTACTTCTATTTCACAAGTGAATTGAAGTTTACAGTGGAAATTGTTAAATTTATCAATCACATATTGAATTTTATCGCTGGGAACACGCATAAGGCAATCATCTACATACCGTTTAAAGAATACAGGCCGAAAATCTAATGAACTCATAACAGATTCTTCTAGGCACTTCATAACGAGGTTAGCAATGGTAGCTGAAATAGGAGATCCCATTGCTGTGCCGAATATTTGTCCAAAATATTGCTCACCGTACTGAAAATAATCTAGAATATATTTGTTTCACTTCTGTTCTGTTTCAAACCGTATTAAAATGAACTCTTCAGTCTTTCTTCACACTTACCAATAAAATTAATAAACAAATTGATATGTATTCGATATACACTAAAATATCCGATATTATATGTATTTAAATATTATGATGATTTTTCGAACCCTGTTGCTCAAGCATCACGTCTAAAAGTGCTCTTATTAAATCGTAACTTAATTATAAATTAATCCGGAAATATTGAATGATAACCTAATTTTGGTTACCCAATCCAAAGGGTTCCAACTTCCTCTCTAGAGAAAACAACCAGACTCATTTTTAATTTACATAATCAGTTACCAACTTTTTTTATGTTTGATGAAGGACAAATATTGTAAACGTTTATGGTCCAACAGACCAATTACAAAAAAAATATTCGAAATAAAGAAGAACAAACTTGGATTCAAATAAGCGTGTAATTAAGAGATTTCTTTGCGGAAATATGAGTAACCAATCACTTGATCATAAATGATACCACATAATTATTGTTATATTGAAGAACCTTCACTACTCATTGAACTACACCTCAATTGTTGTTAGTTACCACTTCAGTTTTTATCTGATTTGTGAGTTTATGAAGTGTAAATTACGGTAAACCTTAACTCAGGCGGTCTCAGGTAATTTTTCAATCCAACATGAACATGAAGAGGATCATTAGTGATAAGCCCTAGCGTACGCATAGTTTTATAATTTTTAACAAAATTGTTAAATATTTTTTAAACAAAATTGTCAAATAATTTTGGTTGTTGTTTTAAGATCATAAAAAGACGAACTTTATGATTTCAAATGAATTTATTGATTTTGTAACTTATACATTTCAAAAAGTCTTCAATTTCAATTTGTCCATTTTCTTAATGATAAATTTTGAATTCAATGAAGGCGAAGTTGTTTTGTGCAAGTTTTGATATGTTCCTACATTAAATTTTTTCTGGAGAATTTTTAATAGGTAATATCCAGGATGTCCTCGAACTGCGTGGCTAAAATGAAACCGAAGATTCTTTGATTCGAAAAAAATGTGATGAGCCTTTTTACTTTTGCCTCAAGTGTCTTGTTTAGCCGGTAGAGGGCTTCAAAGTTGCAAAAATAATTTTGTTTTTTCGGTATAACTTGAAAACGTGATGAAGGACTTCTACAATATTTGGCAGGTGAGTTATTGTCAATAATAGCCGTTTTTGAGAGTGGAGCATAGAGCCGTAGAGACCATAGAAATGGCTCAAACTTGAGGATGTAACGGGAAAAGTGTCCAGAACTTTTTTGTGATCGATGTAATTCACTCTATATTTTTTATGTAGATACCTTATCTAATTTGAAAACTTTTCCTACTCTTAGAAAATTTTGATAAAATCAACGGATTAGCTTGAAAAAAATAATTTTCGAGTCTCTGCAATTTTGGCTTACTAATTTTACTTGATTAAAATACCTTAGTTGCCTTTGCTTTTCTAATGTCATTCTGGCAGTTGGAGAATTTATTCTCAAAACTGTTTTTACTTTGCTTTCCGTAAAAATTTTATAAAATTATGGCTCAAAATTTCACTAACACTGAAATGGTTAATATCTCGGTAAAACACGAATAATAAAAACAATAGAAATGGGGAAACGATGTGATTATTTAGGAAAAACAAATGCTAAATTAAAAGAAACAACAAAACTTTTTGGGAAATCGCTAAGGCATCAATTGTTCGAAATGTTGCCTATTTTCCTGAATACACAAATTAATTCGTTTCAAGAAATTGGATTGAACTCTGGCTAGTACTTCAGGATCATTCTTCAATAAATCCGCTTCATGATTAATTCGTTGCAACAATTCCTCTCGTGTGTTTACTGGAGCTGCATAAACTTTCGACTTCAAAGCGACCCATAGAAAGAAGTCGCAGGGCGTCAAATCAGGGGGGCGGGCCGGCCAGTTCACTGGTGCATCGTGTCCTCTACCTATCCAGCGATCTGGATATTCCGCATTCAAATGTCGCCTCACAGCTAATGTAATTGATTTTAGTTTGATTCTGAAAATATGTAACTTCCGTTTCATGAGGATTTTCATCAGCATAGAAATGTTCATTATGGAGGTTAAAAAGACCACATCTCGTGAAAGTAGCTTCGTCCGTGAAAAGAATTCTTCTACAAAAATTGGGGTTTTGCGTTTTTTCTTTAGACAATACGCCGACAGAAATCTAGCCGATGACCTGGGTCCATGGGCAATAAGTCTTGAACTGTTTTAATATGATAGAGATACAACAGTTTTTCTTTCAGTACATTATGAACTAATGATTTTGAGGCTCCAATACGAAGTCCCAAACGTCGTGTGCTTATCCCAGGTTCAGTTTCAACCGCTTCCAGTATCTCTTCTTCGAGCTCTAACGTCCTTCTTGTCCGTCTGCGTCCAGTTTCTCTGCGATTTGCTTCTAGTCGCCTCTCGATATTAGCAAAGGTTTGCCGATTTGGAATTCTGCGATGCGGATATCTTTCCCTATAAACTTGTACACTTCTCCGGCCATTGCAACGATAAAGTCCATAAATCAATAACATATCAACCATTTCAGCGTTAGTGAAATTTTGAGCCATAATTTTATAAAATTTTTACGGAAAGCAAAATAAAAACTGACAGTTTTGAGAATAAATTCTACAAATTCCAAAATGACATTAGGAAAGCAAAGGCAACTAAGGTATTTTAATCAAGTAAAATTAGTAAGCCAAAATTGCAGAGACTCGAAAATAATTTTTTTCAATCCGTTGATTTTATCAAAATTTTTCAAGAGTAAAAAAAGTTTTCAAATTGGATAAGCTAACTATGTAAAAAATATCGAGTGAATTACATTGACCACAAAAAAGTTCTGGACACTTTTCCCGTTACATCCTCAAGTTTGAGCCAATTCTATGGTCTCTAGGGCTCTGTGCTCCGCTCTCAAAAACGGCTATTATTGACAGTAACTCACCTGCCAAATATTGTAAAAGTACTCCATCACGTTCTCAAGTTATACTGAAAAAACAAAATTGAAGCCCTCTACTGGCTAAACAAGACACTTGAGGCAAAAGTAAAAAGGCTCATCAAATTTTTTTCGAAGCAAAGAATCTTCGGTTTTATTTTGGCCACGCAGTTCGAGGACATCCTGTACATCAATTTAAATTCTTTCTATAACATCGAGATATTGAACACGTTTGGGTGAAAATTAGTGCAATAATTATTAAATTTATTATGAAAACTCTCACACTCATTTGTAGTCCTCTGCAAACTTCCTGTATTTGCAGCCCAAATGTCTGGAGGGAATATTGCAGTGTCGCCAATGTAGTTGTTTACCATGCAGTCGCAAAATTGTTGTAATTTTTTTTATACATTGACTACTCGAGAGGGAAATCAATAATGTTCGAAGGAGCCAGCGGTGGAATGTTGGTATAGGAGATAGGCATATTTTTGTTGAAGGTTTGGAGATTATAGGCATAGCGAAAGACCTCACTCACCCTTCGATTTAAAAATGATCTGAAAGGAAGAAGTTCGGCGGTTCTCCAGCTTGGCCATGAAGGAAGCTTGAACTCGTCTAGTCCACCTATCTAATCTTTTGTGGTGGAATAACGGACGAGATTTCTTATGAACACCGACCATGGAAATTTGCATATTCTTGGAGTGTCCACGCTAGCATGATTATGTTCGCGTGTTCGTCTAGAAAATGTAAAATTACATCCAATGATGTAGACTTTGGCTTTGCAGTTAGTTGTTGAGCAGGTTCATCTTCCTTCTACGTTGTTCCTCAACAAAATACCTCTTGAATATTTATAATTGTTTTCACAACCGATTTGCTCTGCCCTGGCATTTTGTAAATTTCATCTTAGATCTATCACTTTCAAAATAATGAACTTCAATTAACTGAAGAAAATATTCTATAAAAGAGTTTACACTGTGGATACACTATAACATTATATATAAGGAATATTCACCCTTATCCATTAAAAATACTCTTGAAGTACTGAGGACCTTTTTGCTCCCAATTAGTCATCATCAGAGTAAACTAAATTATGAATAAAAACGTGCCTGTTTAAATACTATTCGGGGATAATAATGCAATAAATTATCTTTATAAGACCAATATGCTCTTTATACAGAGTTAGAATGCTCCTTTTAGTTTGACCCAAATAGAATTTCGACCACGACTCACAATGGAATTTGTAAATCCCGGATTTGTCGAAGTTCAAAACTTTATCAAAGGTGTTACCTGAGCTGTTTTTAGCTTGTTCCTACACCTATAAGCTGGTGCAAATTTAGAAAACAAATTATGTAATTTTTTGATTATTAAAGGATGATAAGTGAAACTTTTAAATCTTATTGCAGTATTTCAAGGTAATGGCCCTAATTAGGTTGGTTGGTTGCGTTCCTTTTTTGTTTAGAAATTAAATTATTGATCAAAGATTTGTCGTAACTATTGTCCAACGTTATTTGCTGAAGTTTTCCAACTTGTTGTACTTTTGCTGGCTCAAGGGGACGTTCAATAACTCATCAACAAGACTATTAAATGGAGCTATTTTATATTTAAGTGGCTTAGCTGAATCTACAAGGTTCAATAAACATCGTCGTTCATTATGATGGAGATGATATATGATTGGTGAAGTTAAATCGAGAATTAATGCTGCTGTTTTATAAATATTTTATCATCCAAGGTGTAATCAAACATTATATTGCGCTTACACCTGAAAAAACGGATGAATTAAATTTTTTGATTTGCAGATTTACAGAAGTTGTTCACCACTTAACAAGTTCATCAAGATCAGATTGATATTAATAGGTTTCTTAAGTATTTTTCTTAGATTTTGATACACAAGCCAGAACAATTGTTGATAAAGAAAGCAATAACAATCTTTCTCCAACACGCTTTGATAATCTATCTATATATTCTATGATGAACTACATTGTAAGGTATATTATTACAACAGACTGCATTGGGAACGACTTAGCTACTTTCTTGAGCCGATTGATTATCTCGATTCACGCCTTGTTGTTGAATACAGCGTTCATATGACGACTTCTGCTCCGAATTCTATGGTTACATATTGATATTAACGCCCCTCGCGTTTAATGTGACAGTTTACACTATTTGCGGAACAGTAAGTTTGACTAAACTATTATTATTGATTAATAAAAGCTTGGTAGAGCAAGTTTAGTCTACTAACACGTTTGGAATGGCATATTCCACGCTCGCGAACCGTAGTCCTCGCCTTCAGCACGGACTACATACTTTTCGCTCGGGTGAAATATGAGCCATTGCTACTACGCACCACTCTCGTGGACACTCATCGATTTTAAGTGAGGCAATCTTCAAATGCCCCATACTAGAAATGAAGCAAGATAGCATGATTCCTGCTATAAGTCTCACTTCTCCCAAAATCCTCATCCCGGATAGAGGAGATTGGAACAACGATACCCTCACCCTACTGCCACCACACGAGCTCGTATGGTTCACAGATGGGTCCAAGGTAGGTCAGGCTTCTGGGGCGGGAGTGTACCTAAAAAGGCCAAGGATCACTATATCAGTGACTCTAGGAGCTTACTGCACGGTTTTTCACGCGGAGGTCTACGCAATACTGACTTGTGCCATGGAAAACCTGCGAAGAAATTATGTAAATAGGCGCTTATATATTTGCACAGACAGCCGATCGGCTCTGGGAGCTCTCATATCACCCAGAGTCACATCAAGAGTTGTCAAAGAATGCGGGGATACACTGGCTGAACTAGCTAGGAGAAATAAAGTTCAACTCATCTGGGTTACCGGACACAGCGGAGTTGTAGGGAACGAAATGGCCGACTCTGTGACCAGGCGAGGGTCGTCTAGCGCCCCTATCTGGCCGGAGCCAATGAATGCTTTATGAAACTGCGTAGGGGGTCTCGCCCTTCTGGGCCAACTGAATAAAGAGTGGTCTAAATTGTGACGAGAATCACCACGCATGAGGCAGGCCAAGCTCTTCATGAAAGAGCCTGTGCCTAGGCGCCCAAAGAAACTCCTTTCTCTAAAAGAAGGGACGTCAGAGAGATGACTGGAATCCTAATCGGTCACTGCAGAATGCAGAGAGGTGGAAGAAACTGTCTCTCACATCCTGTCGGAATGTCCAGCATTACATCCCTTAGGCACCGACACTTTGGACAATTAAAACTGCTCTCAGAAGAACTTATGGAAGTCAGCACTGGTAATATTCTGGGTTTCTGGCGAACCACAAACCTACTGGAATAGAATAGGCTTCTGACCACGGGGCGCACAATGGGCTCAACTAAGTGGCCTAAGTGCATCAGGGGGCTAGTCCCCCTCCTCTCTTATGATGATGATGATCAGAATGTACTATTCTATACGACAAAACTGGAATAGTTTTAAACATTATATTTTGAATTGGATGTGGTTGTTTCTCTAAAATGTAACAAGGAATATTTTTTTAATCCAACTTCAATCGATTGCTTGTCTTATGTAGTTATGTAATTGGCTTTTTAATCACCTCAATCCATATATCTTATCTACTCCAGACTGTGTTTTATTTTCGTTCATTCACATTATCGATACGATCAATTACCACAAAGTAACGGGCGTAAGAATCAACTATTCGAACTTGCTGAAATTAAAATCTTGAAATTCTTAAATATTAATAAAGTATTATTTTTATGGAAGCGAAGATTAAACTGACTCAATTCTCAGGTGCAATTTTTTCTCGAACTTGAGTTGATCCTGAATAATATTAACACTATTATAAATAATAGTATATCAGTGATTTGATTGAAAAGGGCATTGCCTACGATCGACGCCGCTGTATTAATTCATAAAATATACGTAGTAACAACTATAGTGACTTTTACTGAAGGTCAGGTCAGTAACAGTTAATATCTACCAGCCTCTAAGACCTTAGATGAACTGTATAGGTTGTGATATTCCAAGAATGTGGAAACGAAATGAGGAATAATATCATATAGTTTCCGTTATTATAACTCCTTGGCTCAATTAAGTTGTTTGAAACAACACAACAAAACAACCGATATTGCCTCTTATCGGTAAATATCTTGTTTTCTGATTACAACACAATAGGAAAATACGAGTATGTGTTACAAAGGGTTAAGAAAACTGCTGTGCAGAATCAATTTTTTTCAAGGGCATTAATAAATATAACAGCCTCAAGCAGGAAGGGAAAGGATAAAAGTATAATCTATTTCGAATGAATTTAAAAAAAAACGTTACATTTGATTTTTGTTTTCAATAAATGTATGTTCGTATTTAAAATATTCTTCGCCATAAGTCCGAAGAGTAAATTGTATTTACTCAAGCTATTTCTAAGATCGCCCTGGACCAAAAATTCCTGCACCATAGCATTTTTATCGAATGTTAAGAAACTTTGAAGAACTCCGGTCTGTCTGTTTGGACGTATGTCACGAAAAGCTTGTCTACTCAAAAACGAAAGGTCCTGTCATATCCAAATTTTTACAAACATCTTTTGCTGTTCGGTGACGAACTCTACAGTTTTTTAGGGAAATAGTGTAATGAACACACCCTTTTTAGAAAGATTGAAAATAAAAACTTCCAAAGTATACATTGAATCGATTCAAAACTTCTACAGTGAATTTAAGTTAACATGGTAGTGTACTCTGAATAGCACGGCCAAAGATCCCACCAAGAAATCTTGGATTTCGAAAAACGCTACCAAGGACATCAGTGTGAAGCTAACATGTTGGGAGATTATATTTGGTAATTGATTCAAGAAACTGGACGAGACCATGTTCAAATGTTATAATGGCATATGAAATTTTAGTGAAGATATCCAACTTTGCCCATAACATTTAATACTCAATCATGAAGTGTAACATATAACATTTAATACCTTTTCAGAACTTGCAGTTAAAATTGCTTTCATCCAAATTCTAACACCATCGTTAAACAACAATAAAAATCGGTTGTCTGTAAAGTCGGTTTACTGACGATAGTTGAACGTGACAACGTCATAAGAAAATACTGATGGAATGGACGGCTGGCTGGTCCAACCTGTCATTTCAGACACGTTGTTATGATATGTGGAAGATTTAACATTTATGTTTTAATTTTTTGAAATCATAGCTACGCTCGATAATTATTTCGATCGAATAGTGAAGCAATTGATTTTTTACTCATCGTGAAATAGTTCTGTTAACTTATTGTTATAGTTTTGTCAATTATAGCATAACCTACAATCGCTGCACTAACGGACCGATGCTATTTATTTTAATGATGAAAGCACGAATATTCGACAATATATCGAAAGAATCATTACCTTTATCGCCGCAATTATCGTTGCTATAAACAATTGACACCACATTCACTTTTCACTACACTTCATACTTGACGAAAACATGTAAATGTATTATTTTGTACAGCAGCTGTCCACGCGGACGCATCGCTCACTCAAGTAGGAGACGCTCTCGCTTGCACTTCAAGCCTTAAATGGAACGCCTTAGAGCGAGGTAACGCCGCATGCTTAAATGGAACGCCTCATGAGTCATGTTTTCTCGTGCGTGCAGCCGGCTCCATCGAATTATAAGACGTTGTCACGTCAAAAAGAAAAACAATAATTGAAGCAAACTCAAATTTACATCGTTCTTTAACAGCTTATAAATAACGGCATTGTGGTCTAGAAGCTGTGATATTTGACTCCCTCTAAGAAAATTCGGGTTTGATTCCCAGAAACGAAATATTTGTTTTTGTAATTTAACATTTTCTTAAAAATATTATAAAGTTGAATATTATTGTGATGTGTGAAGGTAAAGAAATAAATAATTTATTTCATTATCTTCATCATCATCTGCATCAGCAATCAAATCAAATGATTTGCGAAGTGCAACTTATAGCCACGGACACTATTCATTTATTTTCCAAGCGGCAACATTTCTAGGCTTGTCTTGGAGTGCAGGCAAACTCTGGCTGAATTAGCCAGAATAACAAACAAGCCCCCTCTGGCGTGAAGGGAAACGAAGTGGCTGATGAATTGGCCAAACGGCATTCGAAGAGCGCCCCTGACCCCGATTCAACGATCGGAATTTGAACGACCATCAGGCTCCACGCCCTCAAGGAGCTACTGAATAGACAGTGGGGCTCTCAGTCTGGTGTAGTGCCGGCATGAGGCAGGCGAGGCTCTATATTAGGGAGTTCTCGCCTAAATTCTCTAAAACCTTACTCTCTATGAGCAGGAGAGGCCTAAAACTGGTGACAGGACTCCTCACAGGACACTGTCATCTGAATAAATATCTATACACAATGGGCATTGTTGAAGACTCAGCTTGTAGTGGATGTGGAGAGGCGGATGAAACTGCCTCTCACATCCTAGCAGAATGTCCAGCACTGGCTTCTCTTAGGCTACAACACCTAGGCAGCACACATATGTCGCTTAAAGCCATAAGAGATATCAGTCCATGCAGAATCTTAGCCTTCGGAACTGCCTTAGGCCTGCTGGATTTATTCTAGTATCAAGGGACCAACAAGTCCGGAGCACTTAGATCGGTTAATTGGGTCCATTGTTTTGATCACCTGATTGATTGATTGAAGCGGCAATACATTTCTAGTTTAGTATATATTTTTAACTAATAATATATTTTTGAATACTAAGAATCTATTAGAATCGGCAGTCAGCATGAGATGATGAGATATTGTTTCATAATATTTTTGCACATTTACCATCAAATCGATTTAAAGGGGAGTAATGAGTGGACAATTTGATCATAATTTTCTTGTGACCCGAGGTGGGCATCATCCTTTGACGGAGCTCCAATATTTATTCGGCGGGATCCTCCATAATAAAACATGCCGTTTCACTTTTCAATTGTGAGCATTGTAGTGGGAAAAATGTTGATGGAATTATGTATTTGAGGTGGAAAAAAAAATTGCATAGCATTTTAATTATATTTTATGTCTGGCATGTTCGAAGAGGAGGTATGTATTGGAACTTTTCTTTTCGATGTAAAAATGAGGTCTGGTAGAAATAGGTTCGTTAGCTCGAGCTTGACCATGAAGGAATGTCCAACATGAGCTCGTCTAGTCAGCTTACCTGGGATCCCTCGAGATGGAATAACAGATGAGACTTCCGATGAGCATTGATTTTGGAAATTGGCGGTCAACCCTATTCAGCTAACTGTGTATCTTGTTTATATACTTTCAACCTTTCAACTTCATATAGGATGTTAAGGAGTTGTTCCATCTTTGTTGGTTTTTTGTACTGTGTAACAGCGGCATTCTCACTGGCTGTTCAGTTAGTCAAAACATTGAACACATTTTTCCTATCAGTCAAAATAGTTCAACCACAATCATCTCAGATTTTCAAGTGTTCACCGAAATTTAAATTTCGGGAGTAACGTAAGTAGTCCAGTTATTTTAGAAATTTTTCTTCAGTAATTGTTAGTTTAGGGTTAATACAATATAAAATCACAAAAATCAGTTACAGGGGTGTGCCGCAACCCCCCAGAAAACCACCCCTTTGGTGAAAAAACCGTTTTCTGCTGATAACTCGTGAACTTTCAGAGATATTGAAAAATCACCTATGATAAAAAAGAAAGCTTGAGTAATTTCCTACAAAAAGGGTCCTATGTATTTTTTTCTTATCTATCATAGTTTTCAAGATAAATAATGTTGAAGAATTTGCGAATTTTGTATATTCAATGCGCGCGAAATTTCACGCAATGGCTGTAGAAAAAATTGAATATCTCAAAAACTAAACAAGTTATGAAGAAAAATCAAAGTGGGTTTTGAAGGGGATAGCTAATGTGATCTCTTTTTCTAATGTAGAAGTAATTTTGATAGTTACTAGTCCATAAAAACAACGATATAATACCGTTATCCGGCGAATTTTTACGCTTCTCGTTTTTTTGAAGACCCAACAGCATAACTAAGTTGAATATAAATCATAAATGGATTTTCTTTTAGTCCAAGGCGTTATTCGAATGTAAAAAAATTTAGGATTGAAAAGATACACATGCGCAAATTTACCAGCCCATTCATTTTTGCCGATTTTTGGCCAATTTTCTGCCATTAATGAAAAAGAAAAAAAACCAACAGTGTAATGAAAATATCGTTAAAAAATTTTTTTTTCCATTCACATGTTGTATAAATATCCATAATCAAGACTTTATTTTTGTAAAAAATACCATTAAAACGAAAAATCATCGAAAAATTGCATAATATCCATTTTTTTAAATTATTTTTCAAATTGATGGTATATCCTCAGATCCAAAAATTTTTAAATCTAACCGGTCTAGAAATAAAGCTGAGACTTCATATTATTCGATTATACCATTTAAAATTTTTAATATAAGCTCACAGGTAGAAAAAAATGCTGCTTAAAAGAAGAGAAATTCAACGCACCGCGACGTCAAGTCCCATAGTAGGCGCGCGCATTTCTACTGGGTACTATACTATACGCTATAAGCATGCGACGGTTACTATTCATTTAAAATAAAACAGCTGTACTAAAATTCTTCTGCTTTTTAATGTAGTTTATGTATGTTTATAAAATAGAGTTGATACACCATATTAAAAGATGTAGTAGTTGATTTAAATTATTAATTTTTATAGTGTATGAAATTTATTTCTTTTCATTCAATTGAAAAAAATTTCGTGATTTTGTTGGTTTTTTCAAAATAAACTATAGTTGAACAGCGAGGTAAGCTATTTTTTAATAAAATTTTATAAACATTTTTAAAAGATATTATAAATATCCAATCCAATGTACATATATATTATATAATGTACATTTGTTAATTTTTTCATTCATAAAATTATCAATTTGTGAATCGAAATATCAGTTTTTATTGTTATATATATTTTTTTTAATAACGCGTTTTTACGAAATTTTTATTTTCTCAAATTTTCAAGCTAAATTTTCTCGGAAAATATGATATTTATTCAAAAAAGTATGAAAGACCTTTTTTGTAGGAAATTTCTCAAACATTCTTTTTTATTCCAGGTAATTTTTTTATATCTCCAACGGTTAACGAGTTATAAACGAAATAAACGAAAACTAAGGTTTTTTTCACCGAAAGGGTGGCTTTTTAGGGGGTAGCGGAGCACCCCCATAACTGATTTTTGTGATTCTATGTTCTATGAACCCTCAAATAACATTTATCGACAAAAAATTTCAGATACGATTTTTATTAACTTTTGGTTTATTTTTTACTATATTGACTGAACTAAAGCTCGAGAGGGAGCACTGTAACGATCAAATATGTATCCTGTTTCTATAGTTTTGAACTTTCAACTTTATATAGGTTGTTAAGGAGATTGATATTATTATAGTTCGTTATGTATCAAGGGAATTATAAGGGCCTTAATTACCGATGGCAAAGTTTGCGTCCCGAGGGCCTCTAGCCCGAGGGACAGCAATTGCCTGAGGTTATTAAGGCTCATTAATTCCCGTGGTACATAGATAATTTTATTTCTGACCGATTTCAATAAAATTTTGTTCATTTTTAAAAGGGAATAAATGCACCAATTCATTGCCTTCCCGCTATATTTGAATCAGGTACCGTTGATTATAGGAGTTTTGTTGTTGCTAGGCTGTTGCTATGTTACTTGTTTACAAACAAAGCTTTATTATCAAGCTGTATTTACGTTAAAAACGTGTTTTCTACACGTACATACAAATATAATGGACGATATTTTGAAAAATGCTGAAAAAGCAAGAGAATCATTATTTACATCGAAAAGTGAAGCCGTATACAAAAAAGAATATGAAATATATCTGGAGTGGCTGACACGGAAAAATGTTATGCCAAAAGATGCCACTGAAACTGTATTTCTGGCATATTTTCAAAAACTGGTAGGGAATTTTCTATGTTTTTCGGTAGATTTTGTAGTAATTGTGTTTATTCGTTGCAGTCAGAAACGTATAGTCCGAATTCTTTATGGACTAAATGGTCAATGCTAAAATCGATAGTGACTATACATGAGAAATGAGATATCACCAAGTTCAATGAACAAGAGGCGTTTTTGAAACGGAAGAGTAAGAGTTATAAGCTGAAAAAGTCCGCTGTTTTATCTCGGACGGCTCCTAGCATTTCTTATTTCACTTTTACTTGTGAAAAGTAGAGGGAATTATAGAATCTATAATGTCCCAAGCATAGTCAAAGTATACCAGGTCTGCCGGAGCCTCCCTTCTCGCGCTGGGTGACGTCACCCAGCTCCTCCAATCACAGCCCTGCTCTCATCAGCTCGTCGCCGGCACGTAACAGCATCATATTAGGTCCTCGTCTATAACATTAAATAAACGAAATAAACGACCAATCAGATTGCACTAAAATTTTAAAAAGAGTAGAAGGGAGGCTCCGGCAGACCTGGTATACTTTGACTATGGTCCCAAGGGAGTTATGACCCTCTTTATTGATAGCGTAACTATGACGATATAAGCTTATAATTTCTCGGTCAGAAATAAATACTTTAATTGATGTATGTTCCTTTCAATCAATGAAATAATTATTAATTGATACTGGAGTAGCTACATAGATATCTATAGAAAAGGGGGAGATCATCCACCTTTCCACAATGTTCTAGATAGCTCAATGACTTCATAAGTATGGTATCTCCAGCCAGACGAATAGCCTTTTCTGAATACAATATAAGAACTTCAGCATATGTAAACCGTACTCTAGGACAGGTCGAATCTGTGATTTGGGAATCATGAAGAGGTGCTGCCATGAGGTACCTCTTTCCACGGAATAGAAAACTAATCCCTATGAAGCAGTTTTTGCTTTGGACCTCACATGATTGTTCCATGAGAGGTTATTGTTGGTGGTAATATTAGGGATTGTGGATTCTGCCTTGCTGGAGAAAATACAAGCTTGCATTGAATTTGACTAGATCATCAGATCCTCATTCCAAATTTCTTCCAGATCTTAATTGATTGCATCGACCTCTGACTTCCACCTCTGCCTTAATTAGGTGATATATAAGGGCTTTAGAGGAGAAAGGGGTGTGTACTATTTTCCGCAAAGTGTATCAAGAAGATATTTTTCCCAGTTTTTCTAAATGACTATAGGTCGATTGATAATTTTGGATGTGGAATATCTCATCTGAGAAGAAGTTTTTGGTGAGCATTGCTCAAAACAGACCACGGGTTTTTCGCCATCCTTTGTGTTATTCTTTCAAAATAACCAAGAAATAAATTTTAGAAGAAATACTAAATGAAATAAACCCGTCATTAAGTATCTCTCTTAATATTCTATATATAGTCTGCGAGTTGATTTGGTGTAAACCTCATATCTTCCAAGAACAAATCTTTGGTTTCATCAAAAAAAGTCATTCTGAGGGGAATATTCAGGTTAACGATTTAAAGTATCAACTTTATCTAATTTAGATATTTAGTTTTCATTCAGCATCTAGCACGTTTCAACAACCACGCAATACACATACTGTATTACGTGATCACCAATTCAATTTTTTTTTCAATGAAAATTCAATTTCCTTACATAATACACTGGTTATGAAGATTAACGTTTCAGAAGGCAACTAAGGCTTGATTGTTTTTGTACAGTCTACACGTGGTTATAAGAGGATATTTTAACTAGTTTGTATCAATATCAGTGCTAAAATTATTAACAACAAACATAAGAGGCAAGAATACCGTTCAAAATCATATTCATATTCAGTTATTTATTCACAAACCATAAAATTTTATGATGAAATAAATTAACAGTTTATTTCCTACTTTGCTGAATATTTCATCAATTAACTTTATTTTAATTTCCACGGTCAACTTTCAGACTTGTGCCATACATTAGAATCATTTCTGCATATTTGAGGATCTTACAGATTTTCTTTGGAAGCAGATAGATTTATATGTTAAAAAGTGTTATATATTCCTGGATACGTAAAATCAGACAATGTACTTAAAGAGTGTCTAATCGCTATATTTATGTTTAATAAGACACGCCTATACACTACATATATGTTATACAATATAATATAGTTGAATTATGGTAATATAGTTGGCCTTGCATACAAGCATACTTACACACTTATTCTGTATGCAGATCGACACATACACTTCATACATGTATATATAGTGGTCGTTTATAATTACCACAACAATGATAATTCATTGTTCTTTATGATTCTTGCTGGCGACTAAAATGTCATTGTCATCGATATAGTAAAACGTGAAATCAAGACTTGAAATAACTTCATTCATGAAGAGCTGGAATGTTTGTCCAGCATTTTCTCGAAAGGCATTCTTTTGAAAGTAAAAGGTGTAGTAATAAATTGCAGTGCCACTTAGGTCAACCCTTTTTTTATATGGTCTAGACAATCTTCTGCTATGTGAGATGCATTATCCTTAGGTTTGCCTTATTCGAGGTTTCAAAAAAAAATGTTGTTGAGGGTGAGAAGGCATTGTATTTTTTCACACTTTGACTACACGAGAGGCAAGCTTATAATGTTCAAACAACATCGTGTAAGCCAGCGGTGAAATGTTGGGAGAGGAAATAGGTATTCGAATTTTTCTTGAAAGTTTGGAGGTTATAGCCATAGGGAAGACCTCACTAGGAGAACAGCTGTTCGATAGCAGAATGAAGTTTGGCAGGTAAAAGTTCGGCAGGTCTAGAGTTTTACAATGAATGTGTAACTAGTTGGAGCTGGAATCTCTTGTGTGGAACAACATACAAGATTTTTGATGAACGCCGACCATGGAAACATCTATAGAAGAGAGAGAGATCTCACACCTTTCTACGATGTTCTAGAAAGGTCAATGAAGGTAAGTGTGACATCATCAATCAGACAAATAGCTCTCTTCTGAATAGAATCCAAGAGCTTCAGAGTACGTTTGGGAACTGAACTCCAAACATCTGAACGGTATTCCAGAACAGGTCGAATTTGTGCTGCTGCTGGGATGTGAAGTAGCTCTTGGCACGAAATAGAAGACCAAGTTTGTATGAAACGGTTTTCGCAATGGAACTAGCATGATCATCCCATGGGAAGCTGCTGTTGGTAGTGATCCCGAGCGTGGATATCGAAGACTTCATAAGAATAGTTGTACCTTGTAAGGGTACAAATTACTCTTACTTGTGGATAAACTATAAATTCTATTTTATCGCTTGGTTGCCGACAGCTACAGTGAAGACGGTCGTGAGTTATATTTTAGATGTTAAAATTTGGGCACCAGAGTATTTTAACCAACCAATAAAATTATGTTACATAACTAAGGGATTCAAACACTCAAATGTCCCCAGGCTAAATTACCCTAAAAGTATGCAAAAAATAAAAGACCTGTACCAAGAATGATTGAAATTTACTTACTATTAACAGAACCTAATATTAAATGAATTATAAAGAGAATGAATTGAAATATGAATGAGGTTAAATTGCTTAAATCAAAGTGAACAGTCAAGTTTACACATATACAAGTACTCAAATGGTTATTTCAAATGTTACATAAACCAAAAGCTGAGTAGCCTGACCTGGTGAGTGCTGCGTAAGATGTTATACTTGCTCGATTATGGATTAGTACTTCCTACTTGATGTATGGATTCCTGCCACAATTCTAATACAGTTTCCACGATGGTACATCACAAGTAAATCAGCAACTTCTAAAGCAATTTTTCACAGCAGATTCAACCCAACCTCAGAACTCGTACACTTGTTGAATTTTCCACAATATAAACAAAAAAAAAACTGAAATCACGAAATGTTCAAAACTCTATTGCTCTATTGTCCTCAGAAGACAGACATGATCAGAATACATAACGATTGTTGAACAAAATTAGGACTAACCTATGTCCTGTCAGATATCACCTGGGAAGGCAAATTGATTCTTGAAGTCAGTGAATGAATCAAATGGAATTACAAAGATATTTACCTCTGTCACGATAGGGTTATGAAACAAGTTTACTTCTGTCCAAAACCAGTCACGTTGAAACTAAGTTTTAATCCCCTAAGGTGCACTAATTACACAAATAATTCCAATTATTCCAATCCAAATTGGTAACTGATGCCTTTGCTTTCAACGGAAGAATATTCCGAATTCCAGAATTTGGTTCCAAACATAAGCTTGGTATCACCTCCCTGTTGAAATAATTTAGCAACACGACCTTCCTCATGATTGATTTACCAAGAAGTACGCCATTTTCTAGGCCCTTTTTCGGTGCTTCTGACTCACAGAACAACCTCGAAATAGAAGCGGTAACTACAGAATTTGACACTGAATATCCATGACTCGGAGAATATACGGTCTAGCATAGCTGACGTCACAGGAGTTAACCGATTGTAGTACAGCGGCCATTTATAAGCCGTTAAGTGGAATTTACACGTTACAACCTGACATCAGCGTATTAGGGATTGTAGGATCCGCTTTACTGGAGAAGATGGAAGCTTGAGCTTTTGTTGTATTAAACTCTACTAGATCATCAGATTCCCATTCCAAAATCTTTCTCAGATCTCCATTAATTGCGTCAACCTGTCTATGTATCGCTCCTCTAGCCTGGATGATATAGGGGTTCTAGATGAGAAAACGGTATGAAGTGTACCACCATATGCAAAGCTGCAGACGGCACAGGTGGTCCTTTCCGGTAGATCGTTTATATCGAGCAGAAACAACATTGGTGGCAAGATAGATCTCTGTGGAACACCAGCGTTGGTAGCATTGTATCGGAGGATACTCTGTCAGCCACAATATGGAGTGATTCGAACTCGATAGAAAGCCACAAAGTTGAGGCGGCACACCATATGAAGGTGGCTTTGGTGCCAGGCTCGGTCGAATGCTTTGGAGATATCCAATGCTACAGCTAGAAATTCCTCATGTTTTTCAAAAGATGTACCACATACAGCATAAGCAGCATTAACTGAAGAAATGCGAGTGCGTGTAATTTCATTCAGCCTGATTTTGTATTTGTCCCTGGTTAACTGGTTGACAAGTGTCATGCTAGATATTAACACCGTGTATTTATTTCTTTGCCTATAAACATATAGCAGCGACTTGTAGATATATTGATAGGAATGTTTAAATTTGGAGTTGTTTCAATATTTCCCTATCATTAGTAGCTTTTGTGATACAAATACTCTTTGCAAGTTAGTGCATACCATAGATTATTATCGGGTAAGCTGAGCTGCGATATACGTTTATCGAAGCACCTTTATTTAGTAAGCATTGTCACTGTATTATCGGCCAAGAAGTCACTGTATAGAGTGAGTGGTCACTGTACTACTGATCGCGAGATACGTGTTTCAACATTCAGACACGTGTATCAACATTTTGACACGTGTTTCAACATTCCGACACGTGTCTGAACGTTGAAACGCGATTCAAACACGTGTCTTGCCGCCGGTAATACAGTGAGAGTGATTACCGACATCTGATAAGAGTGTCTGGCCAAATCGTCCCAACCCCAACCCCTATTTACGTATATAATCATCTAACAATAATCCAAGATATTGAGTGCAGCTCGCTGTGGGGATGTCAGAGCCGCGTACTCGGAAGGACAAGCATGATAGTGTCCTGAACCTACCCGTGAATCAGAAAAATCATGTTTTCTTGCTGATCACAACCAGATGATTCTCGTTGCAGCATATAGTGAACTGTCTTACATCATGACTAATCTGGACTTAAAATTGGCAGCTATCGATATTCGATACTACGATTGCAGTGTCAGATGCATTTTGCGATTATTTTGTGGCATTTTACATGATCCGAGTGATCATTAAGCTGTAATAAGAATAAGGACCGAGAACTGTACCCTGTGATGATTACAACTCGGGGTAAAACTGCATAGGAAAAATGTTCCGGCTTCAACGATCATCTGCCTGGATATAGAATATAACCCAACTATTTAATGGGCCTCACTGTTTCACCGACTGTGTGGCATGTGGCGCCATTTTGTCGTACATATCCATAACATCAAATGTTAAAGCCATGGAAAGTTGGGTATCGTGACACGATAACGTTCAACATTCATCGTAAGAAGTTGTCTAACAATACTTTAATCACTTTCTTTTTCGGATACAATTTTTTATGCTTTTGTATTACATTATCTGCAAGAAGAAATTTTAGGTTATTTATGACATTATTTTTGCATGCAATAACATTAATTAATGTTATCTAGGAAAAATTAATACAAAAATACCCTAACGTATTTCGTTGTCTGGGCCAAATTTCTTAATGAGTTTATTTTCATGATTCAACAGACCCTCATCTTTGAAAAACTTTTGGGCCCAATTTTATCCTGCAGGAATCCTTATTGTTTGTAGAAGTAGTTAAAGGTAGAAAATTATCTTTTCTTTCCTAGAAGTGAGCGTAATTTTGTAGTGAAAATCATCACTCTGTATTGTTAACCAAGATAAACCTGATAAACTATAAAAGTGTTCACACTGTGGATGCACTATAAGGTAGAAAATTATCTTTTCTTTCCTAGAAGTGAGCGTAATTTTGTAGTGAAAATCATCACTCTGTATTGTTAACCAAGATAAACCTGATAAACTATAAAAGTGTTCACACTACGGACGCACTAGAAGGTGCATCTAGATTTCCAGTTTACTTTACTGTAATGATGACTACTTGGTTGCCCAAAGGTAATTTAACAGTATTTACAGTGGCTAAGGGTCATTACCTCTTATTCATAGCAAAATAATCCTGTCAATACTTCAGATAATTACTATTATTACTCAGAATTCGATATAGTAGAAACATAAACATTCGCCGTTTATAGGTTGAGGTTGAGCAAACCGTAGCCAAACTACTCCCCTTTTTATTATCAGTTGATTTATTATCTTTTTAGGTCGGTTTCACTTCACATTCATATTGAATGGTTTTTTTGTGGTGTTACTATTTGAATTCAATACAATTAATCAACATGTCATTATTACCTAATATTCTATTGTTCTATTCAATATTAGCAGTAAAAGTTTTAATATGTTTAAATAAAATTTATTCCGAAAGTAATAAATTTTGTTATTAAATGTTCCACTATGGTGTTATAAAATAATGAATTATTGCGATAATCACAATAAATCTTGGATGTCAAAAACAATGAATAATGTACATAGGACTATGCAATTTCAGCATTTTGAGAATTGACGCACATGTCGAAATTAGATTGTATGATCAACAAGAAGTATTGGTATTAAACTAAAGATATCGAAAATGGTAAATAAGCAATATGATCGGTGTCTGCTACATGTTTTATATTCTATTCATCCTTAGTTCAGAGTCAGATATTATTCGTATCAATTTTACTCGAAAATGGTGTGTACAATAAAACAATACAATGCAATTTCTTTGTGTCAAGAATAGTCCAAGTTCCAAAATTTAACATTCAAAATTATCAAAAGTTACTTACACAAAAGTTGGGGTATTTTTTATAACCTCCCCTTCATTAAACTCTACTAGATTATCAGATCCCCATTCCAAAATCTTCGCCAGATCTCCATTAATTGCGACAACCTGTACCAACCTTGCTCCTCAGGCTTCATTGGATGGTATAGGGGCTCCAGATGAGAAAGCGGGATGAATTGTACCATCATCTGCAAAGCTGTGCACGGGACAGGTGGTCACTTCCACCAGATCGTTAATATGGAGCAGAAACAAAGTTGGTGCCAAGACAGATCCCTGTGAAACACCAGCGTTGATAGCCATTGTATAGGAGAATACTCCGTCAACCACCGTATAAAATAGCTCCATCCAATAGTCTTATTCATAGATTATTATAATTCCTTTGTACCAGAAAACGAAGTTAAGGAACTTCAACAAATGATTACGACTAATCTGTGATAAATAAGTTAAGTCAATTATCTAACAAAGTAGAGCCGTTACTTTCAAATTCAAGTTTCACTTATCCTTCAGCAATCAATAAATTCAATTCATCATATTGTGTCAAAACACATTTTTACTTTTTAGCACTCATATTATAGAAACACTGACGTGACGATATGTTAGATAAGTAGCGTGTCATCACTAAAAAAATATATAATCGTATATTGTATCGTTTTGAAGATGACACGCTAGTTGTTTTATTTTATTAATAAAAAGAATATAGCACTTCCATCAACTTTGGAATTACCACATTAACCTAGTCACTTTAGTATCAGTTATTTCCAAATAATTTCCCTATAAATAAATGTAAATTTCCAATCTATTTTTTTATATCTTCATGGGAATTAATCATGAAACTTCCAATTTGCAGTAAATGATTTAGTAAAAGTAGTATTAATAAATTAGTATCTATCTAATTATAATCACGAACAAATCAATTAAATTTTTTCTGGATTTGTAATGGATAATGCTATTTTAAATTAAGAATTCCTCTTCTACAATAGCTTACTCATGAAAAATTACTATCAGAAATGAATAATGGTTAATTCTAAAGGCTTAGATATATTTGGGCTCAACTTATTATTTTCTACCTGGAAAAAATAAAATATGGATAAGATAATTAGCACAATGCAGATTTAAGTAAAATGTAATGACCTATGGGTAAATAAAGGCGATGAGGATTTAATTCGATTTGAAGTATAGTGAGATTCTTAAACAATATACAGATTTCTGATGACTGTAGTTTTATAGGGGTAAATATTTGCAGGCCAAATTTCAAAATAAATATGTTTGTAAATAATTAAGAAGTGTTCCAGAAGGCTACGTTAGTGAACAGTGGCAAATGGAAAAAAAGTTTCCAGAGGCAGAAGAAATAAAAATTCAATAATTTCGTTAAATTAAACCGTTTCGAACTTCAACGTTTGAAGTGTTTTTTCATGGATGAACCGCATTGAACCTTGTTTTCAAACCGCATTCAATATGACGTAGTGAATAATTTCTTTCAAGAAAATAAACAGTTTTGAAACGTTAATTGTCACCAATATATAATTATTGTTTATAATAATCGTCGCTAACGATTATTATAAACTTGAAAATGAATTTGTCCGATATTATTCCAATTTTGGTTGGTGATCGACAAATTAACGTATTACTTCTGATGAATCAGTTGCAGTTAGCAGAAGAGATTATCTCTCAGGAATTATTTATTTTCCACAATTTTTAACATTCAAAGATTGATAATTTTGGCAAATAATGGGTGGATAATTATCTGGATTACGACTTTTTCCAGCTGTTCGGGTTTCAGAAACAGACTGTAAGAGATTTACTCTCTCGGATAGATGGCCCCATATTGAATGTTCCTCATAGTGGAGGTTATCATACCCATTAACAAACAAAATTTTTTATGTTCAGTATTTCTCTTCTGTGAAACATCTGTCAAAAAATTGTCAATGATCGAATTATCTGACATTTCTCTTCTATTGCTTTTGGATTTCGAACCGTTCTTAGGGATGCACTCAAATTAGATTGAACCGCATTCAATGCTGACGCCACTGGTTCGACAAGAAAATGTTTGGTGTCAAAGCGCATTGGACACGGTTCTTCAAGAAAACACAGCTTTGATTTTGGACAACATACTAGGAGAAAGATTGAATTATCACATCCATTTATAGGTTCGCTCATAATTTGCAATAACTATCAACACAAACACTTAAAACGTAGTCGTTTATTTCGAAAACAATCTATTTCCAAACGAACGTAGCAGGGGCGTCGAGAACATTCCGAAATGGGGGGGGGGGGATTACCATCTTCAATAACAACGAATTAAATTTTTCAGACTGATACGTTATTCTGCTCTGTTTTGACACCCATCGCAAGCAAGCAGCCTTGAAAATTTTTTTGAACATGGAAAAAAGGGAATTTCACGTCTTGATTGAACATTATTTTCTAAGTGGAGAAAACATTACGAAACCAAAGCATCGCTTGTTAAACATTATGGGAACTTCATCGGTTGGAACGATTCACACGTGCTTGACTGATTTTCGTTGTAGTAGTATGACCACAAAGGACGCTGAACGTTCTGGTCGTCCAATTGAGATTACAACACCTAATCGTCGATAAAATCCATGGTATGATATTTGACTATCGGCGAGTTAAAGTGTACGAGATTGCTGAGGCTATAGGCATTTCAACTGAATGGGTACGGAACACTTTGCATACATTTTTGAATATGAGAAAGCTGTCCACCCGATGGATGCCACATTTGCTTTCTATTAACAACTAGCGCGACCGTGTGACAACTGACCACTTCAAAGGTGTGTTTGGCGATGTTCAAGCACACACACACAATACCAAAGACCAAAGAACAGTCAAATGAGTTGACTTGTCCTGGTGAATGGAAGCTGAAAAAGATCAAAGTGGGTTTATAGGCCAACAAAGTCATGGCAACAGTTTTTTGGGATGGACACGGTATCGCCCATATCGATGATACAATCACCGGCGTATATTATACAGAACTGTTGGATCGATTCGAAGCCAAAGCAGCTGCATTCGGCAAAGAAAAAAGAGCTCTTCCACTAGGATAACATACCGGCGCACATGTCGCAGTAGAAATAGCAAAATTGCATGAATTGCGTTACGAATTGGTTCGTCATCCACCATAATCTCCAGATTTGGCCCCCCGCGATTTTATCCATCACCAAACTTGAAGAAATGGTTCGGCGGAAAGAGATTTGACTCCAACGATGAGATCAAAGTATCGGCGAAATCGTATTATTTGGAAATCGAAAAATTAGAAAAACGTTGAACGAAGTGTTGTTGTTTCATTTTTCAGTTTCAGTGTTTCACTTGCCCTCGTATATCCATTGAAGATATTAATTCTGCCGATCCTGGTAGATGGCCCAATCCTTTTGACCTATTGTTTATTCTATTGTTATATTTTAGATAAACTTTTGATGAATAAAAAATTATTCAATTGATGCTAAAACTCACATTTTAGATATTAAATATATAAATAAAGGGAGCCAAAAATCTATCGCACTTTGTCGTATGAGTTCTCAAGAATGGGTCTGATTATAAGTGATGAATAACAGATGTACATAACGATATACAAATGGAACACGTTAAGCCTACAGAAAATCAAATACCATAATATATGTGTTAAAACGACAGGTATTTTCAAATCAGTTATTTTATTCTGCGGTATTTCAATAAAAAAAAAAATTTTGTCAACAATATTTTTCGAAGAAAACAGCAGCATCAAAAAATCCATCCATCATCTCCCATCCCAAATAATTATAATTATATACTAGTTTTAAGTAGATGCACTCTCACGATAAGCTGATGTAAACAAAAATAACATGTTTTTACGTCAAGGGTATCATATTTTTCAACTTGCTTTGTAAGTACTTTAGAGGTATCGATAAATTGATTGAATCAGCAAATATTTTTTGCCTACTCAAATTGTATCAACCCGCTATTAGTCGGCATCTCTGGGATATAAAATTATATTTACATATGATTGCATGATATTTTTTAGAATACTTGGCGTTATGTTTTCGAGATCTAGGAAAATTGTTGATGAAAAAATGACGAATAGCTTTGTTGATTGTTTGAAAATAATTCACTTTAAACGCGGACTTCCGGAATCTTTGGTGAGGCGAAACATATAGTGGTTTATGATATTTTTGATGAGAAAAAATCACCCTTGTCCACTATAATACTATTAAAGTACTTTTTTATAAATAAAATTTATTGATCAAATGAACATAGCCAACTTACCAAATTAGAGCGACTACCTTCAAATTTTTCAATAAAATTCAAAAGTTTCACTTATCATTCCTCAGTAATTAATACATTCCCTAAATTTGCAATAGAACCAGTTCATAGATGTAACAACAACCTAAAACACCGTTTAGGCGACACCTTTGTTAAAGTTTCCGATTTCGACAAATCCGGAATTTACAAAGAATCAATTGTGAGCCGTGTACAAAATACTATATGGGTCAAACTGGAAGGAACATTTTGCCCATATAAAGAACAATAATGGTGAAAAATCAGCAGTAGCTGAACATATTTTGAATACAGGTCACACCATTTTTTAAGAAAGTTTATCACTTTTAAAACACAGTACAGACAAATATGAAGGTAATTTGGAAGATATGCAAATGTATATACGAGAAAGCAATTTATTAAATTTCGATATATCTTCAGCTGATGGCAACCCATTGTTTACATTATTATCCCCAAATAGTATTTGAACAGGCACAATTTGATTTATAATTTAGTTCACTCTGATGGCTACTTGGCAGCCGAAATGTCCTCAGTACTTTATATCCACAGTGTGAACTATTTTATACTTTATTAGCTCAAGATACTCACTTAGTGGTTTATGATACTTACTCTATTCCTTTCTGTTCATCTATGCTGTCTATTTTACACGTATCTATGTGATAGATTTCTGAAATCAGCTGGTCATCAGCTGCGGTTTGGAAGAAATTGGGGCCCAAGAGTAATTAATTTTGAAACTTTTTTTTGATTTAATTGAAATTCTCAACATATCAACCGAATCACAGAAATGAATAGAATCAATTTATTTTATGGTTGATAGATTAATAACAACAAGTGATAAGTGAAAAATAAAATAATACGAAACAAAACTATAATTTTCACTTTAATACAGTACCTATATATGAATACTAATAAGGTGAGCGTTAGATAATTACTTCACCAAATTAAAATTAACCATTTCTGCAATTTCATAGATTCAAACTTCTCAATTGGGAGACTGGAATAGATCACATCCAATATTTCGCTCTCAGTTCATAACAAAGCGACAACAGAGTATTCGTAAGATAATTTTTAACATGTTTGAACGCTGACATTACCTCTCCGTCGTACAGCTTGTAGCAGGCTTTCGCAGCACAGCAGAGCAGCAGAGCTTAACAGTATGACATCGAAGCTTTCTTAGGAAACTTCCGTCATATGTTTTGCAGCTTCAAATTTGTCGTTTAATATCTCATTTTTTCTTGGAGAGATCATTCCGTATGATGGTTGACAGAGTCTCTTCCAATTCAACGACTTTCAACGCTGATGTTCTACAGGGATTCTATATTTACACCGACTTTGTTTCTGCTTCATATCTGTTGAAAGTGACTTACTGTCTTGTTCACAGCTTTGCAGATGATGGTTCACTTCATACCGCTTTCTTATCTAGAGACAGATCTAGTAGAGTATATTGCAACCAAAACTCAGGATTGTATTTTGTCCAGGAAATCAGCTCCCACAAACCCTTATATGATGATGCCACGTACGACTATTCTTATGAAGTCTTTCATATCCATGCTCGGTATCATTATCAACACCACCCTCTCATGGGACCATGAGAGTGTGACGTCCACTGCGAAAACCGCTTCATAAAAACTTGGTTATCCATTCCAAGCCAAGAGATCCCTTACATAATCTACATAGAGCAGACTCGACCTGATCTGAAGTACTTTTCACATGCTTGGAGTTCAGCTCACAAACATATGGTGAAGCTCTCAGATTTCATTATTCAGAAGATAGCAGCTGTTCGTCTGATTGAACATGTCATCATTGAACTCTCTAGAACATCGTAGAAAGGCGGGCGATCTCTCCCTTTTCCATAGATATTTCCTAGGTCGGTGTTCATCAGGAATCTCATATATTATTCCACCACGAGAGATTCCAGGTAGGCGGACTAGACGAGCTTAAGCTAGCCACCCCTTAATTGTCAAGCTCGAGACCTGCCGAACATTATTTTCTATCTAGTGGCGAAGTTTTTCCTAATAAGGTTTTTTAAAAGAAACATTTCGAATGCTTCTCCCGCCGCTGGTTCAAACGATGTTCTTCGAAGGTCAAAGTATACAAAAAAATACAAAAACTAAAATTAATTATTTAATGATGACACAAGTATTAAGGATTATGCCTGAGATGGATCTCAAGGGTGTTAATGGGAATGGTAACTATCAAATTTTTGGATGAAAATTGCACATGCTTATAAAATGGCATTGTTATCCATTAAATAAAAATATATGTGAATTCAGTATATTGAAGTTATTATCACAAGTATTATGCATAATCGGATTGACCCTAATTTCATAACCACAGCTGTCCAATATTCGGGTAACAAACGACTAACGGTGAAGAAAAACGGCGGGAATAGCATAAGAATATTGGAGAAGGTGTGGTTAAATTAATTAAAATTCATTTATAGAGTCACAAAGCGGTTCCTATACTCACAAGTCATTCGCAGATTTCTAAACGTGAATACGAATACCTGAATATTTTATTCGTATAATATTGTTTGGTCAATGAAGACCTAGGAGTGTCACATAAACGGTTGATTTTCACCGATAACAAAATTAAACTAAATAATTCAGTCTCATAAATGTATATTGCACACTTAAGAAATTGATTTCTTTGCATGTATCAGTGTATCAGTGGCGGAACTACAATGTTTAATTAATAACATAATGCAATATTAATTGAATTTACCACGAGAAATGTTGATGCGACGGAATTTTTACAAACTCTAAATTAACATACCGCGTGGTTCAAATTCGACTGTCATAATTGGGATGTCGGAAACTATAGGAGATACGAAAATGGTTGAATTAGGAAAAAGTTGCGAATCGATGAGTCCCATAATATGCCGTATAACAATTGAAGTTGTCTGTGGTACTTCCGGAAATATGGCGGATAAACTAAAATTAACTGTTTTCGTTTCTATTTTTTTACTAGTTTGTTTTCAAAGTAATAAGCTATAAAGAGTTCACGCTGTGGATATATTATTGATAAGAAATAATTTTTTAAATTGATTTTTCGCTTATACATTTTCATCCTTTCTAAATTATGTAAATATATGTCTGTCCCTGTGTTTTAAAAGTGATAAACTTTCTTGAGAAATGGTGTTACCTGTATTCAAAATATGTTCGGCTACCGCTGATTTCTCACCATTATTTTTCTTTATATGGGCAAAATGTTCCTCATAATGAGTTAAAATGTTCCTTCTAGTTTGACCCACATAGTATTTTGAACACGACTCACAATTAATATTGTAATACCCGGATTTGTCGATATCGGGAACTTTATCAAAGGTGCTGCCTAAAAAGTATTTTAGCTTGTTTTTACATCTCTAAATTGGTTGTACTGCAAATTTAGAAAACAAACTATGGAATTTATCAATCACTGAAGAATGATAAGTGAAACTTTTTAATTTTATTGAAGTGTTTGATGATGTAATGGCTCTAATTTAGTTAGTTGGCTACGTTCCAATTTACTTTTTGCTTAGAAATAAGTTATTAATCAAAGATTTGTGGTATCCATCGTCGAACGTAATTTGCTGAAGTTTCTCAACTTCGTTGTTATAATTTTGCTGGCTCAAAGGGACGTTCAATAATCTATGAATTGGACTATTAAACTGAGCTATTTTATATCTAAATGGTGTACCTGAATCCGCCGGGGTGTACCTATATGTTTGAGTGAGTTTTCTATATATGTCGAAATCCATCTTTGAAAATGTTAATATCAAGGAAAGGAAGCTGATTATCTGTTTCTATTTCGACAGTGAATCTCAGTGGATCAAATTGGCTATTAAGCGTGTTCAAAAAGCCCTGGAAATCAAAATCTTTACTAGTAATTTCGAAAATCTATAGTAAATTTTTGGAAACATATTCAATTTTGATTTTAAGGGGGTTTCAAGTTCGCTTAGAAAAATATTGGACAGAAAAGGAGAGAGCGGATTGCCCATTGCACTTCCGCTTGTTTGCTTATACGAGGGTGGTTCAAATATGATCGAGACAAATACTCTGACAAGTTTATTTATTATCGAAAATATTTACAGTTTTCTAGGTATTCCCCCTCACTAGCTACGCATTTTGTCCACCTTTCCGGAAGTTTTTTGATGCGGGTATCGAAGAATTCCTCGGGCAACTCGAACAGCCACGTGCGCACGATCTCCTCTACCTCGTCGTCGGTGTTGAATCTTTGACCTCCGAGGGCTTCTTTCAGTGGTCCAAACATGTGGTAGTCGCAGGGTGATAAATCTGGACTGTAGGGGGGGTGTTCCAGTACCCCCCACCCCAATTCCGATATTGTATCGAGCGTGAGACGCGCGGTATGAGGGCGCGCGTTATCCTGGAGAAGAATCGCATTTCGTGCTGGAATGCTCCTCCGTTTCGAGCGATAAGCGGGTTTCACGTGTGTTTTCAGAAGGTTAGAGTAGTATGCAGCATTGATGGTACGTTGGGTGCGCAGGAAATCGACGTACAGCACGCCCCGCCGGTCCCAGAACACAGTACACATAACCTTACCCGCGGACCTGGTTGTCTTCGCTTTAACTGGCGCCCCTTCCTCCTTCTTCCTCCACTCTTTAGACGATACCTTGCTTTCGGGAGTGTAATAGTGTACCCATGTTTCATCTGTAGTGAAGATTCGCGTTAAAAAACCGTCCCCCTCCGCCTCGTATCGCGTCAGCAAGTGGCGACAAACTTCCCACCGCGTGAATTTTTGCTCGAAGTTCAACAGTTTAGGAACCCATGCGCCGTTACTTTGCGATATTGAAGGTGTTCGTGGATGATAGACTCTACACTACCAATACTGATGCCGAGTTCAGCCGAAATGTCTCGAACATTCATCCTACGGTCCTCCAAAATCATTTGTTCTACGCGGCGAATGTTGTCTGGTGTGATGCTGGTTCGCGGTCGACGATCATGCGGCTCATTCTCGACGGTTTCGCGGCCATCCTTGAATGCTTTGGCCCATTTAAACACGGCAGCCCTACTCAGGCACTCACTACCGAACTGATTTCGCAAACGCAGAAAAATTTCCGTGTTTTTAACGCCTTCCCACACTAAAAAACGAATGACAATACGTTGCGCAACGGCAGTCGGCACTTGACGTTCACTCATGGTCGTATCACGCGCGTGAAACATGCGCTCCCGACGAAAACTATGCCACACTGTTCGTAAGGGACCCAGCTATCACATACTCAAGCCACAACCTTCAAAACATACATGCGCGCCATCTACAGCATTTGTCTCGATCATATTTAAACCACCGTCGTAGTAATTTTCGTTAAAAGTGGAATAATTTTGCTCCATACATAAAGATGTAAGGATTACGTATTCTGTGCAGTTTCAATCGGGGATATTAATATTTGAAAGCCATTTCTTCAGAATATTTATCGACTCAGGGAGTGGAGCAGGTTCAAGTTTGAAATCTTTCAATTTTGCAATAAGTTCCAAAGAATTTTTCACAGACAAACTTGGTGTGGCTTGGGGGTAGCTAAATTTCTTCACTAACCGGTTTGATATGTTGTACGTATGACAATTAATGTTTAAAATGATTGGTATCATGGAATTACTCGGTTTATGAATCTTAGGTAAGCAATACAGCTTAGCAAGATTAGGATTTGGAAGTCTAAGTTTATATTTTAAATTATCCGAGATTACACGATTTTAATGAATTATGGACTAATTTAACACATTTTGATAACGGATTCCTAGTAATCTGTTCATAGGGAAAATCATTTATAAAGGTATTTACCGAATTGTGATAATCCTCTTTGCCAATAATTACGAGGGAATTTCCCTTATCTGCTTTCGAGTAATAACATTTTTTTTCTTTCAATGATTTACAGATATTATTGAAGTTATTGGAGGAATTCTTATATGATTTATTTGAATTTTCAAGAATCGACTTGCACTTGTTACGAATAACAGCTTTATCTTGAAAGTGGAGAGACCAAATTGTATTTTGAATATCATTAATCAAAAACTGCGTACGTAGTTTCTTAGAATCAATTGCAAAAATTCAAACCTGAATTTAACAAACTCACTACCGTTTCATTGAAATTAATATCGGTTTTATTGTGAATAATGTTTATATTCTCAGTTTCTTCTCTTGGACTTTTTGGTAACAATTGTTGAAATTTATGGTTGATTAATTTAACTATTCTACTGGTTTTTCCCGAAAGTGTGTTTTCAAAGGTTAAATAAAAATAAAATCTATGGATACATTCATATTGGAACATTTTGAGCTCATCCATCTTCTGGAGAAATCGAAAATCCTCTAAGACGTTTCATTTTTCTCAAATCATCAATAACTTTATTTTTTCTCATGAGCGCCATATTGGATTTTTGCAATTTTGAATAGCCCCTCCCATTATCTTTCCAATGATGTATGAAAGTTACCGTTGTAGTCCCAAAAATCAGAGATATTGTGAGACATTTTTATACCATAGTAGGCTTAGATTAAGACAATCAAGTTGTTCTGTGAGAGGAGAAGAACTATCTTGAAGTATGGTAATTTTTCAAGTTGCTATTTCTAAAAAACAAGGAAACTTTTTAGAAGTGGGGTTTAAGTCCAATGCACTATTCTGCCATATTAGAAATTTCTATTCAATATTGGTCATTCAGAGTAACTATGTTCAGTAAGAGGAAAAGATTGAAGTCATTCAATTGAATTTTGTCTTAGTTTTTCAAATGTTCGATGAGGTTGTTTTCAAAAAGAACGAATTCATAGATTTTATTTACATTTGAAAAAAACTCTTAAAAAATGAAGAGTAAATTTCAGTTTTTCCCCTATATTTCCGGAAGTACGAAATATAACTGCAATTGTTAAACGGAATATTATCGGGCTCACTCATCTTCTTATCTTTTATACTTTCCGAGATCCCAATGATGAGAGCCGAAATCGAAACACCCTGTATACAGTAAGGAGTTCCATTCGACAAAAGATGATCCAACATAAATTCAAGCAGAATGGAAAATTAGCTCAACTTTTTCATAGACAAGACAAAAAAAATTGTAATAACAAATTTTGATGAATTATGGAATGATCAATGTTTTGCTAATGAGGATAACTTTAGTCAGTGAAAGTTTTAGTGAAGTTAACAATATCAATATCTTACGGGATGCATTGATGAGGAGCTTATATGGTAAATCAGCAGAAATTTAAATGGAAAATTTTTAAATCAGGTTATAATATATAGGTAAAATGTTTGTGGTATTTTTTTAAACAATAAATGTTTTATCTTGTATTTGTATGAATATTAATAAAACTTTTCGATATTACTTCTCTCTTTCTTATCTTTCTATCCTACATCCTATAATTACAAGAGGTCGACGTAGATTGAGTTCGGCATCTATTAATTGCCCTTGTATGTAGGTAAATTCAGCCCCGGGTGTTTTTAAGGTCTACGTAAACTGAGTTGTAGGTATGTACCTGGATGTCAGGTCAGATAATTAGCATGTAGTACCTGCTGTCTAGGCTAATCGTCCTTCTGTATGCAAATATTTGCACCATCATCAATAATGATTGTTTATTGCATGCAGATATTGTAATTGTGCTAATTTCAACAGTCATAATAACCAATAATGATTGTTTATTGTACCCTCTTTGTTTGTAACCTAACGTAACCTAATCTAACCTAACCTAACTTTCTTGGATAGTAGACTTCCGCGGACAGCTAATCTTGAAAAATCTTGTCTTCCGGAAGGATTCCGCGTCACAATAGCTCGACTTGATGCCGACGTTTCGCCAACCATTACAGGTGGCATCTTCAGGGCAGGCTTGAGGCTTCTACTGGTTTCTGTAGCCGTATTTATTGTAGGAAAAATCCTTCACGCTACATAGTTCACTGCCTTTGTTCCGGTGGTTAACTTCGTTCCGGCACCTGACCCTGCCGTTGTGCGATCATGTGCGAAGTGGAATTTTTGAGGATGGGTTTCCAAATGTTGGGAAGGTAATATCCTGAGTCACGGTTCAGATTATTCGGATGTTTCAGGATTTCTATAGCTTCAAGGATTTTTCGCTGATAGAAGTTTGGGGCTCGGACTAGGATTTTAGTATCGTCAAAAAGGATTTGATGATTTGTGTTAAACTTGTGTTCCGCAAGTGCAGATCTACTGGTGTCACGAAGTCTTGTACAGCGCTCATGTTCTTTCACACGGGTAGCTACTGTACGAAACCCTGGTGAAACAGGTCTAATGTTATTTGATCCATGTTTTGAATGTCCTTCTTGTATTACCAATGTATATCTTAGGGCAAGACCCACATGTTGACAAACAATTTTTCTGCATGCATGCGCTACGTCAATTACTAAATTGTTGAAAATCGAACTTTTAATAGTTATTTTATTTAGTTTTAGAATAGATGTTCGTCTCGTAGTAGTTATTAGTATATAATTAATCAATAATTTTATGGTCTTGGTAGGTAGAGCTCAAGTTAGAAAGTGTGTTCTTTATGTATTAGGTATATTTTAATTGTGTATTCCATGAATATACATCTTTATTGAGTGTTATATTATATGTATACGGTACCTATAACTTAGTTATGTTTCCCTTTTGCATTATTTCATTTATATCCATATTTAGGGCATTTTTGTAAGAATTATGATTATAGTTATTAAACTTTACTTACCAAAAGATTGTTTTGTATATAAATTCTCGGAAATAGGTCACACTAACACACATGCTTATTATTTTCGTCTTTACGTACGTTTCGGTCTCACGACCATCATCAGAAGGCGTATTATGTTTAAACGGGATTTATTAAAACTCATTTCAATTAAAAATGAATATAAATGCAGTAAAATTTTGTTTAGAATGCACTAATTTTCAATACGGTGAGCAATATTTTGGGCAAATATTCGTCACAGCAATGGGATCTCCTATTTCAGCTACTAAACGCCTAAAAGAATCTGTAATAAATTCATTAGATTTTCAACCCGTATTCTTTAAACGGTATGTAGATGATTGCCTAATGTGTGTTCCCAAAGATAAAATTCATTACGTGATTGATGAATATAACAATTTGCACTGTAAACTTCAATTTACTTGGTGATAGAAGTGAACAAAAATAAAAAATTTCTAGATATGAGCATTAGTCATGATGCAGAAATAAAAAAATAAGAACTTCGTGGTTTACTAAAGAAGTTTGATCTCAACGTTATCTTCACTTCAATTCCGTTGCACCAACAAGTTATAAAAAAACAGCCTTACAAATCGCCCGTTTAAATTGTCCCACCCAGAAGACCGTTCCAAAAATTTAAAAATTGTTCGTAATACACTGAAAATTAATGGCTGGCCCAAAAACATTTTCCAATCCCATCATTAAGGAAATAATAATAAAATCTATAATGGAACGTCATATATAAATAACGTAAATCGTAATACAAATAATTTTATAACATTATAATTTATTCCGGAGTCCTCAGAGAAAATTAAGAAATATTTGAAAAAGAATGATATAAATGTTGCACATAAGCCTACTAAATGTGTTTGAAAATATTTCACAAATAGAAAACCTTTAATACCTAAAGATGAACAAACCCACACAGTATACAAATTAAATTGTTTAGATTGCGATGGGACTTATACAGGAATCTCTAAACAATATTTACAAAAAGGAATGTATGGCCATAAGTATAGTACAAGAAACAAAAACATAGAAAATTTCACAGCCCTTGCTAAACACTGTTTTGATTGTTACCATCAATTCGATTACAAAAATGTTATTAATGTTTCAACTAAGGAAACGAATTATTATAAAAGATCTATTCTGGAGATGATTCACATGAAATGTGACTCCAAGTCTACAAATCATAGAACAGATATTCAGTCATTAAGTCAGATTTATACTAATTTAATTAATTGAAACCGTTGCAATGTCCTAAATGCTTCTTCATAATGATATAAATATATTTTAGGCAGAATGTTCAAATATTAATATTTCTAATAAGGTCTGACCACCTTTTTCAATTAACTCATAACTCTTTAACATCTGGTTCGAAAGTGAATACTGGAGCGTTATATTTTTTGATTTCAGTCGTATTATCTTTATTTGACATGAGTTCGTATATTATGAGAAAATTGCTAGGCAGTGAATTCTTGATACATATTCATATACTTATGACATGAATGTGTAACAATTTCGATTACTCGATTACTGATCGGTTCGGCGACGTGGGCATTTTTAATTAAAACTGGTGCGAAAAGGACGTTTTGTACTGAAACAATTAGTTTTAAGAAATACCTTTTCAGACATAATACGTCTTCTGATGATGGTCGAGAGACCCGAAACGTAAGTAAAAACGAAAATAATAAGCATATGTGTTAGTGTGACATATTTCCCGAGAATTTATATATAATTCATACCTGGGTCAAGAATTATTATTAAACTAAAGGATTGTTTTATATTAGATTCAAATTCATAAATTAGATAGTTTTGATTCGAATTTTATTATCTGCAGCAATTTGCACATTTGTCTTTTTCAAAATGTGTATCTGTGATCGACTACTAATCTATGTTGTGGAGGTAAATATTCAAATAAAATGTATGTCATTGTTAAAATGAATCATGCAATAAGTAGAACGAAGTTTTATCGGAACACCTATATTTGCCTATTTCCCATTCAAATTTCGTAACATAAACAAACACACACAAAGTCGATAAGTTAACGAAACGTAACAGTTAGATATTTAATCAAATCGGAGTTTTAGCGTTAGTCACAGAACCAGATTGCATGTAGTTCCCGTTATTCACTTAATTCTGCATCGGAACCAATGAACGGCTAGAGTGATTAACAACGATGACACGAAGTGCGCGAGCACTCTTTTGTTTGGAAACATTTAAATTTCAATAAACTGCTACACTGCTCGTGTTATTTGTTTTTCCATTTCGCGATCAGTTCACTTAAAAATAGTAACTACGAACGTTGGTACTCTCATACTTTCAGTTTCATTGTTATTGGCAGTGGATAATGTCGAAAATTGTCTTGAGCGAAACATATTAAGTGGTGATGAAAGATGTATAATGATTGTGAATAATCGATTCATCATGTCAGTGTGTAATTAATATCAAACAGTGCTATGACGATATCTATTTGTGTGGTAAACATCATTGCTAAATGTGGAACTATAAGTTATAGAATGGCTTTGTTCAGGATGAATGAATATAGGTAAGATCTTTTAAAATTCTGCTGTTTGAATTGAAGCGACATTTTGTTGAACGTTGATTTGATTACAGAAAAAATTAAAAAAGTTTATAACAATTGGTATTGTGAAGGTGGTCTCGACTCAGGGTCGATCCGCTTTGAGTGCGATGGCCGGTTCAAGTGAAGGTCGTTTTTATCAGAGATTCATGCTAGTTACACGTTTTCAATGTTCAATGGATAAGCATTCATATTTTTTCTAAAATGCCTATTTCGGTATACGCAAGAATACATTATGGGGTCTGTTGGGGGAGTAGAACTTCGCAACTCTCATTTTCACATACTTTAGCGATATTGTTTAATATAGGTACATATGCATTATGTGCATCTCGGAATTACTTGTTACGAATTGAAAGAGCAATTTCCGTCTTAGATGAGTAGGTCAAAAAATTGTTATTTTGCACCTACAATGGATCAATTAGTCCCTTATTGGCCGAAATATGCATGTCTAATTCCAAAAAAAAGGAGTTTTCGAGTTGTTATCAACCAGTACGTTCATTATAAATGAGAAATAATCACCCTTATTTACTAAAAATATCTGACATTCTTCCAAAATACACCTTGAATGTTGTATCTAAACCCAGCCAAGGACTTTTCAAAATATTCTATAAGGCAAAAACCAAACTGAAATGATTCTGGTAGATCATTCGAATATAATAATAACCCTTGGTATTTAACAAGGTAATTGTATTTCAATTTTTTCATTTTCTTCTGAGATTTTGGAAGGGGTAAGTATTGGAATGATTGAAATCTCTATTGAAGGATGATTATAATTCGTTTTTATATAATTTTACTTACTGTTTGTTTGTTGGCTTGTGAGTATGTGATTTGTAATTAATTTTATAACCACTTCCTGTGTAAACAAAGCTGATTGAACTTATTATTCGATTCGTTGGTATTTGTGATACATAAAAGATAAGACAAGAGAATTTGGAAATGAGGTCATGCTTTAATTTTATTTTTGGAGGTATTATCTTCATATGACTGTTAATTGCAAATAACGTAATCTGTTTTCTTTTATTTATTATGTCCATAAATGCACGTCATTCATTTCTTGATAAAACGTCATCAAGGTAAATATAATATTTATATTTCAGAAAACTTAATAAAATTATTTAAACTGTTAGTCCACAGAAATTAAACAAAAAAAGGCAAATTTCCAGAAATGGAGGAAACATTTTGCATTTATAGATAGAAATGTAGATGTTTTTTTTCGCAATATCGTGTTTCCTTTGCAGTTTTGGAAGTGTTTAGAACGTCGATTTACATAAGACCCTATCATGAAAAATTGCATAGGTTGTTCCGAAAATTGCGAAAAGCCCCAAATATTTGAATACATTGATAATGAAATATCTCGTTTCCTTTGCGTTTTTGGCAATGAAAAATGGTTCAGAATGGCAATTTTGATAATACGTATCTATGGCAGTGTAGAATTTCCCAACAATATTCGGACAATTAAAATTTCTGGGGCTGCCTTTACTTATACCTATATTTCGTTGTTTGCCATCATTTAAATAAGTGAAAATACATGTATGTATGTATGTAAAAACAGAGTTTAGAAATACAGAAACACAAAAATCTATACTTTTGAATGCCTTTATTGTTCCAGTTTATATGTCTTGAAATGTGTTAATACCTTAAATATGCCAGGGTACAAATGAAATGTATATTTAGAGATAAGAAAATGGAAATATAAAATACAATCGTACACAAGTCAAACAATGAAAGTTTTGACATAACGTTGTGGATGCAAATTAAATTTAGACCCAACAAACCACACTTTTTTGAAGGTTCTAAACATTTGGTTTGTTAAATTCTTAGCTACCGGATGGATTCTACAGGGCAGGCTTGAGTTGTTTCAGTTCAATCCTCAAGTCGGCCCTGAAGATGCCACCTGTAATGATTGGCGAAACGTCTGCATCAAGTCGTGCCACTGTGTCGCGGAATCCATCCGGAAGCCTAGTATTTTCAAGGTTAGCTATCCGCGAAAATCCGAAATTTTTGGGTATACTTGTAAATGAGTATTCAATCCAATAATGCCAGCAATCTGAAGTTATCCTATAAATCTCAATTTGGACACCAAAAATATTCTATCCACTAACAGTATTTATTATAAGATTCTTGACCCAGTATGAATTATGTATAAAAATTCTCGGGAAATAGGTCACATTAACACTTTGTTTTAAATATTCGTCTTTACGTACGTTTCGGTCTCACGACCATCATCAGAAGACTCTCTATGTGTAAAAAATGTGTCATCTGCCTGGGACAATTTTATCGCGCGATCTGTAAGGCTGTTTATGACACTTTTTTTATAACAAGCTGGTGCAACGGAATTGAAGTGAAAATAACGTTGAGACCATACTTCTTTAGTAAACCAAGAGGTTTTTATTTTTCCATCTGCATCATGCCTAATGTTCATATCTAGGAAATTTATGCTATTGTTTAATTCTATTTCACAAGTGAATTGAAGTTTACAGTGGAAATTGTTGAATTTATCAATTACATATTATTTATCGATGGGAACACACATAAGGCAATCATCTACATACCGTTTAAAGAATACGGGCCGAAAATCTAATGAACTCATAACAGATTCCTCTAGGCACTCCATAACGAGGTTAGCAATGGTAGCTGAAATAGGAGATCCCATTGCTGTGCCGAATATTTGTCCAAAAAATTGCTCACCATACTGAAAGTATCTGCATTCTAAACAAAATTTTACAGCATTTATAAATTCCGATCGATCTAGAGGTGTGTGGTTTTTAATCTCTGCCCAACGTTTTTTGATGCTATTCAATGCCAAAACAACAGGTATATTTGTAAATAAAGAAACAACGTCCAACGAAATCAGTTGATGGTTTACGGGTACGGATTGATTTTTTATAAATTCATAAAAGTGCCATAAGTCTTCTACATAGAATTCATTTTTTCCTATCATATTATTGATAGATTTTGATAGAAATTTAAGATAGAAGTTAAATTGTGCGATTTGGACGCTTGTGCTATAATTAGTTTTAATAAACCCCTTTTTAGATATAGTGAGTCTTCTGATGATGGTCGTGAGACCGAGACGTACGTAAAGACGAATATTTAAAACAAAGTGTTAATGTGACCTATTTCCCGAGAATTTTTATATCTAACAGTATTTGAGATAAATTTAATATGATTCTGATGTTTCGGCATTAACCACACTTATATTAAGCTCAAGTACAATGAGTGATAAAAATGGTATGGTCGATTTCTTCCTAAGCAGGTGCACTGACCTACTATTGACTGACCAAATCGAAACAAGACCTACAGGCTACAGGTGCAAAGATTGGCAGATATCTACGTGGTATATTGCACGTTGTTTTCATTACGCATCGTCATTTCGTCAATATTAGCACGAACGACGAATATAGTTATCATTGGCCCATTATTTGCAATTAATAAGGAGGTCAAGGTCTCCTTCGAAATTAGGTTTCAACACGAGGGATAAATATTGAATTTTTATGGAGAAATTGGTCAAGTTACCAGTTGCTTCAAAAGAGATTCAGCATTAAAATATTAACGTATTAAAATAAAACATGAAAACTGTTTGCCCTTCGTATTCTTCCCATTACTTTATCTTATTGGAATAAATTAATTGTAGATGCAGTTTTAATGTACAGTGAACTAACAAAACAGGATGTTTTACCGCAATGCGTCCAGACACAATAATTCAGCATAAGAAACCGATTTAGTTTTATTTATATTGTTAAACGTTGATAATGATTAGCACGACGTACACTTTTTAATTCGGAATAATAATCATTGCATTTGCTTTATTGTTTTGCTGCATCGTAAATATTGGAGAACGCGACCTCTAAATCTATTTGTGGAAGCTGCAAGATCGTTGACTTTTTTACAGATTCGTTATGTTTACAGTTGAACTTTTGGCACACACCCAAGATTCCAATATGAATATCTACTAGTACATACATCTGATAATATAAAGTTTATGTTTTGTATAGTTTGATTTGGTAGATATTCTGCATTTAGTAATAAACTATGAAAGAGTTTACTCTGTGGACATGCTATAACACTATAAATAAGAAAGAATCACCTTTATCCACTAAAAATACTGTTAAAGGTTGATTTACTGAGATTACTTGGTAGCTAGAAGGTCCTCTCATTTCACTATACAGAGTGTCCGGAAATGGCGTGTACAATGGAAGACCGAAAATATGATGATTTAACATTTAACTCAACTTACCTTTATACAAAGTTGCTTAGTTTGGGCGCTAGAAGGCTTCAAAAATGTTGATTAGATTTTATTTATTTTTTAGCCACGCGTTTGTACAAATTACAGCTTTTTATGGAAGAAACTCTAGTTTCGAAAATTACAGGGTGCTTAAAAGCTTGGTCACAATGAATTACCCACCCATATTTTTGCAACCCCCTGTATAATCACTAGCATTTTTTTCTGGATAGTTACTTTTCTTTAGAAGCTAATTACTCTCTAACAAAATTTTAGTTGGGCCAACGGTTCAGGCAGAACAAAAATATTTTCTAAGTCCCTACAAGCCTAAATCAGGAGTTGTAACTTAACACAAGCATAGTTGGGCTATGATTCATGCACCTAATGGAAGTATAGTGAACAATTAATTACCTAATGTTATAATAATGTTCAAAATGGTCACCATTTTATTGTACACATGCGTTAATTCTACTTGGAAAATTAAATTTTTGTTTTCATGGCACCCCATAAAAAAACCACAGGGTGTTAGGTTCGATGATCTTCCTGGTCATTTTACAGGAGCATCATCCCCTCTTCCAATCCACCGATTCGGATAAATCGTATTTAAATACTGACGCACTGCTAACGAAAAATGTGGCGGAGCACCATCATGCATAAGCTACATATTCTGTAGTAGTAATAAGGGCAAATCATCTAGTAAAGTGGGTAAAGATTCTTGTAAAAAAATTAAATAATTATTTCCATTTAAGTTATTTGGTATAATAGCTTTATATTTATAAAATTGTTCATTGATCGCAGTGGACGTGGATGAAAAGCAGATCTCTCCAATAGTGTACTGAGATATTTCAGGGTCTTGTTATGTATGTATCATCTTGTATTAAATTCACCATTTTAATGCTTTGCTCAACTGTATACACATTAACTTTTTATGCATTTCCCTAACCGAAGTGTAACTATTACATATTATCCTTAAACATTTATTTTGTAACCGCTGCAATGTGCTGATGCTTTCTTTAGTAGATGCTAATAGTAACTCATTGCAATACTTAAAATGTGTGTATTATTGTATTATAAATCAGAGATTTTGACCATTGCGGCAAATTACATGAAATCCTTCTAAAAAAGCCAATTATTTTACTCAACCTTATGCATAAGTATAAATGATTATTAAAAGTTAACTGTTGATCAATAATGACACATAATTATTTTCTTTAATGCACTTGTTCAATTGGCTCACCGGCTATTTCAATGACGCGATCTTGCTCATCAAGACGTTTACATTATGTTTTCAATCCTAGGATCATATATTTTGTTTTTGTGGTATTTAATTCAGGTTTATTTGCACCCAACCACTCGTACAAAATCGAGAATTCTTCATTTATTATTTCACTTAGTTCCTTCAACTCTCTGCCGGATACTGAAATGAGTGTGTTGTCTGCAAAAAGACTAATAAATGATTTTTTAAATTGTTTATGGATGCCTTCGGCATAAATGATAAATATAAGTGGACCCAACATAAGTCCTTGAGGTATCCCAGGTGGGCAAATTTCGATGTAAGTATAGAGTAACACGGTAACTATATGAGATACAAAAGCAAGTCACATTCTCGTTCTCTTTTTTTTTAGGCAAATTCACTGATGAAACTATAGTGTTTTGTATTCGAGTTATAAGCAAAAGCTCAACTTTTCGACTTTCAGCCACATCTGCATATGTTTGTAAAGTTAGGAGATAATACATTCTTGAAGAACTTCATCTGTATAATTCAGTGGCGTCGAGAAAATTCGAAAAGAAGGTGCAATTTCAAGGACCTGTTACGAAATTGACAATAATTAATTTTAAATTCATGTTGGTAATGAATAACTTTTGTTGCATGGGGATTTTCATCAGAGTAAACATGTTCATTATGTAAGTTAGTTACACCGGATCTTGTAAACGAAGCTTCGTCGGTAAATAAAATTCTCATATGGAAATTTGGAGCTTCTACTATCTGATTTTCAATAAAATTGCAAAATGTTGAGTGGGATTCTGGATCAATAGGTAATAAGTCTTCAATTTTTTGAACATGGTGTGGATGTATACGTTGCTCCTTTAAAACCTCATTAACTATTGATTTGATGGGGACCGCTAATCCAGCCCCAGGTGTCTAGTACTTAATATTGGGTTTTCCTCAACTCTGTCTAAAATTTGTTCCTCCGTAATCTAACTATTCTTATATAGTACGCTGACATCCACAATCTGAAGTTCGTAGCTTTAATCTACCATTTTCTCGAAGACGTCTTACAAAGTTTGTAAATATTTGGTGATTTGGCACTATACGGTTAAGAAACCTCTCCCTGTAGACTCCAACACTCTCGCGATCAGTAGCGGTAATATGCTTTTTTATTTTTTTAAATAATCATAGCCAACTTTGAATAAAAAATTTATTTGTGTTACAATTACTGATTAGGCTTGTAGGGATTTAGAAAATATCTTTTTGTTACTAAACCGTTTGCCTCACAAAAATTTTGTGGGAGAGTAAATAGCTTCTGAATAAAAAAACATGGTATTGATTATATGGGGGTTACAAAAAATATGGGTGGATAATTTATTGTGGCCAAGTTTTTAAGTAATTTTCGAAATTAGAGTTCCTTCCATAAAAAGCTGTATTTTGCAGGTACAAAACGCGTGGCTAAAAAATGAATAAATTCTAACAAAGATTTTTTGACTTATTTGTAGAAAATGTAAAAAAATTAATCATTTTTGAAGCCCTCTAGGGCTCAAACTAATCAACATTGTATATATGTAAATTGAGTTAAATCAAAATTTTTTTGGCCAAGGAACTTGTGGTCTTCCGTTGTACACGCCATTTCCGAATACCCGTTAGATTAAGAATAATAGTTTTGCCACACAGTATCTACCAACAATGCAATAGGAGGCACAGAAACGTCACATATGTCATTTGTTCATAGAAATATTATCTGAAGATAGGGACTAATTATTTTGGAAAGCAAAAGTTTGAGTGATAAGTATTGTCGTATAGCCACAATTAAGTTGAAATATTCCCAAAACCCTAGTAATTTTCATAAGAGCTGGGGAATGGTTTAATTTGATTGAGAAAACAGACTGACTTTTGCTGTAAATGGACTCATAGTAGCTGTAGCTGAGTTGATCCATACGGATTAGATATTCGAGGGTGATCAGACAGTTAAGAATATACTTCTCGAGATATACCTAATTTATACAATAATGTTGTCTATTGTAATACTGGCAAGAACGTTTAGCTAGCAGACCAAACTCAACGAAACAAACAAAAACTTTTTATAGTAGTCTTACTTAAGTTTATTCAATTTTTTAACTAATTTACATTCGGTAATATTTTATTTCAACGGTTTTCCAGTACTCTGATCTGTTGAATTCATCTGAAGCTAGCAGAACATGCGATACATTTTGAAAAAAAAGGAGCATTCAATTTTTTATTGCAGCATGAAATTAATTACTAGCTAAGTTACATTTTGTTTTAATGACTTATAAAAGATGATATATCGTGCTATAATATGTTGATTCCTCCTCATGTAAGATTTAATCAGTTCATACAAATTGGGCAGGTTTTTTTTATTGTTCTATTCAATCGAATGTGCCAACCCTCAACGGCGCTTTAGGTTCGATGCCTTTCTTGTTAGCTTACTTAGCTTGAGGCAGTCGCTTTTCAACCGATTCACAAAATAATCGTTGAAATGTGTAAACTTTAAATCATCTTTTATATGTAAACTCTCGGCTAATAGGTCACATCTCAATACGTGTGCTTACTATTTTTGTTTTTACGTACGTTTTGGTCTCACGACCATCATCAGAAGACGTTTGAAAACTAATTCACATCGCTGAAGGGCGGGATTTCTTAAACTAATTGCACTAAGCACTGAGCGTCTTTATGGCATTATTTTCAATCAAAAATGTAACGTTGTAACAACGAAAATGTAACACATTTAATGTGTTTCACTTTTCGAATCTGCAGTCGAAAACACAATTGAGCATCAAACAAAAATCTAACTGATATAACCACACTTTTTTTGTTCATAAATAGTAACTTATTTTTCCATAAATTCATAAGAAATTTTATTCCTTTCTCAACGATATATAATTTGATAGTATATGGAATGGAATGTAAATATAGAAGTAAAAAAGCAGCTTAATACATTCAGGTTTATTTCCAAATGAGGGAAATCCCTTATATGCCTTATTAATTCCGAATAGTATTTAAACAGGCACATTTTGATTTCTAGTTTACTTTACTCTGATGATGACTACTTGGAAGCCGAAAGGCCCTCAGTACTTAGAACACTACTAGAAGAGTATTTCTAGTGGATAGGGGTGATTATTTCTTACTTATTTTATAGTGTATCCAATCCAGTCTACTATTTTATAGTAGCTAAGTTGTCGGGGCTTTTTTCATCCAAGACCTTAAAGTTTTTCCACATTTAAATATTTGCCTCGAAGCCATGTTAATAACAATTGGTCTTAATTTAATGAGATCAAAATGTCCAACCACTTGGCTGGAACGAAAATTGGGTTTTTATTTTTTGTTGATTCTTTTTTATGTCATAATTTTCGAAAGGTGTATTAAATATTCAAAAAAGGATATGCATAAGCTGGAATGAATATTATGATATCTTCAGTTTCCTCAAGGACTCAAGGATCACAATCCAAAAACTGGGAGCGCCATTTTGACATTATCGGCTTCCTCAAGAGGCTCAAAGTGTTCGTTCAAAACCTAATTATTACCAAGTCTAACTTTTTTAAACTCAGTTCCTATAATTCTTTTAGCTTCACTTTTCATTATGAAACCACAATTCAGGAGAATTAAACAAAAAAATTATGAAACAGACTATTATTATGTTTAAACTTAATACATAAAAAACTAATTTAAAAAAAAACATACAGAACCCAAAAGTAATGGGATTATCGGAGTAAAATACCTGAAATAAGTTCATTTATCTATATTTAAAATAATCTGGCTATTTTCAAACGTTGGCAATGTACTCCTGCATTTAATGCGGGCTTGAATAAATCCTTCACGGCCACATACAGCTAAGGATGCCTCTGCAACGCGAACCCATCGTTCAACTGCATGTGTTGCATGGAAAATTTGGTCAATTAGAAAAAATCAAATCTAGGCCTCAAAAAAGGTAATTTCCATGCAATTATTGGTACTGCTACACGTTTACGTCATTTCAAAACATTTATAACAAGTACAGTATACTCGCATACCTCTACTGCTTTAGAAAGTTGAGCCTTCAGGAATACTGAGTTCTCTGTATTGTCGTTCATCATCTGTAAGCAAGGATAGTAATACATTTTCCAGATGTGCAAAAAACCCAATGCGTTAAATTACGGGATGTTTCACTTTTAATACATTTTCCTGTAAAAATCTATAAGTTTCGACTTATTTGCATACATGTCTTGCACCTTTAGGATAAGAAGGTTGGAGTATAACTCGAAACCATAATGTGGTGTAAATTCTCCTGATAATTATTTAAAGTAAACAGGTACTCCGAGGGGCATTTAGTTGCGATGTAAAGTCTTCTGTTGGCTATGGAAACCCATCATGCATGACAAAGTTTTCCTGGATTTCTTAAATCTAGGGAACCAGTAACATTACTTGATGCAATCACCCGCACTATTCTAAAGAGGTAATTTTGGTCTGTGCTAAGATCACGTTCTCTGCTGTCAATTTTGGGAAGATTGCTTGTAATTCTTCCAAATTTCTCAAGAGAAGAGTTTCACAGTGTTCTAGCTGTTGTCCAATAATACCTTCAAGTCCACGTGGGCCAAAGTTACGCCATCTAGTTGTTTCATCAGATGTCGCAGTGAAAGTTCATTAAAGTGGAATAAACAAATTAACAACTGGAGAGGACGCCCTAATAGGTTTTCTAATAAATGGATCACATCTTTTTTCTCTCCTGTATTAACTGCGGTACCATGGGATCTAACTGCAATTAAGTCTTCTGAATCAAAATATTGTTCCAGCAAATTTACGTTTAATATGGAAAGCACAGCTGCTTTCCAGTGTTTGTGACTCAAGTACGTGGAACCAGATTCACTTATCACAGAAATATCCTCTTCTGTGATAAATTTTCTTTTACAGGTGCTACCAGGTTTTTCTTGGACTATAATTTAGTCTTTTCTCTTGACAAAATAGTCACTGAATGATTGCCGTCATTCAGGACATAAACTGGTTCAAATATGATAACTTTTAGAGTCAATGAGGAACCAGAAGATATTGAAATAATCAAAATATCCCTTGAGACATTATTTAGCTTACTAGAATTAGCATTTTAAATGCTGTAACAAAAACGTTTTGTGCCTTTGATTACGTCTCCATGAATTGCAAAAAAACATTGAAATTTGTGAAATCCTTAAAACTTTCTGACCCGTAAGAAACCTGAAAATATTAAAATAGATCAACCAGCTTAACTGAATCTATGACAGAATGATTTAGAATTTTTTTTCGGTTCACCCTACCAATCATCCGGATTAGTTTGTTATTTCAACCAAAACTGTGAACTAATCTCCCCTAGAAATGTGCCTCAATAAACCTTTTATCATTCCAATAACATTTGAAATCTCATGCTTATGATGGCAGTATTACTGCGAACCGATAGCTCCTGGAAACCAACCCTAATTAAGATGTTATCTTCATAATTACTCTTCTATCAGGTAGACGTCTTGGTGTGGTCGTACAATCTGCAATGGATTAAATATTTTTCATTCAATTATTGTTCTTTAATAATTATTCTCGGGAAATATGTCACAGTAACACATATGCTTATTATTTTCGTCTTTACGTACGTTTCGGTCTCACGACCATCATCAGAAGACGTATCAATGTCTGAAATGAGATTTCTTGAAACTGATTGTATCAGAACAAAGCGACCTTATCGCACCAATTTAAATCAAAAATGCCCACGTCGCCGAAACGAACAGGAACACGAGAAATCGGAATTGTAACACATTAATGTTTTAAGTATATGAATATATATCAAGAATCCACTGCTCAGCAATTCTGTTATAAAATACGAAGTCATTTCAGAGCACCGTTTGAAATACGACTGAAACCAAGAAATATAACGCTCAAGTATCTACTTTCTAACCAGATGTTGAAGATTTATGAGCTAATAAAAAAAGGTTGTCAGACCTTATTAGAAACATTGCTATTTGAGCATTCTACCTAAAATATACTTTTAACATTATGAAAACGCATGTAGGGATTTGCATGGATTTTAATTAATTCAATTAGTGTAAATCTGACTTAATAATTGAACGTCAGCTCCATGATTTACAGACTTGGAGTCACGTTTTATGTGAATCATTTCCACAATAGATATTTTATAATAATTTGTTTCTTTAGTTCAAATATTAACATGTTTCTAATCGAATTATTGATGGTTATAATCAAAGCAATGTTCAGAAAGGGCGGTGGAATTTGTTTCTAGTACTATACTTATGATCAAACATTATTTTTTGTAAATATTGTTGAGAGATTCCTGTACGACTCCCATATCGCAATCTGAACAATTTAATTTGTATACTGTGTGGGTTTGTTTATCTTTAGGTATTAAAGGTTTTAGATTTGAAAAACATTTCCCAACACAGTTAATAGGTTTATGCGCAACATTTATATCATACTTTTTAAAATATTTCTTAATTTTCTCTTAGGTCTCCGGAATGCATGATAATGTTATGAAATTATCTGTATTACCGTTTATGTTATAGTTGTATGCCGTTACATAACAGATTTTGTTTATTCTTTCTTTAATGATGGGGTTGAAAAAATGTTTGGGTAGCCATTCAGTTCCAGTGTATTATGAACAATTTAAAATTTTTTGGAATGGTCCTTTGGGGAGGAGAATTTATATATAATTATGGTTCATTGTATATAAAATATTTTATACAACACGTGGGATGGAAGGTTTTACCACTTGAGGTCATGTGAGAAAAATACCCATTTCATACTTCATGCATAAATAAGCTATTAAAGTAACAGTAACAATTGAACTGGAACAATCAAATTATTATTCAGTTTGATCTGACTCGTTGGCAATAACAATGATGTGTGTTATTGATTGTTAAACTTAACAACGATAACCATATAAATAAGAAATAATCACCCTTATCCACTAAATACTCTTAAAGTAGGACCTTTCAGTTACCAAGCACCCATCATCAGAGTAAACCAAATTATATATCAAAATGTGCCTGTTTAAAAACTATTTGGGGGTAATAATGTAAAAAAGGGGTTACTCACAGCTGGAATTTAATAGATTGTTTTTTGTTTATACATTTCCATCCCTTTTTTTAAAATTGGTTTGGCATTGACCAGGTCATTTGCCACGTAGTTTTGGAAAGAACGTTCGGGCTAGCTAAAGCAACATGAAATTAATTCCACAATTACCACCAGGATTAGGGAGAGGTAACAGACACACTTCTCGCCCTGGGGCCGATCAGGGCATTTGGACAGATGGAAGGCCACGGAAACACATATATAAGAGAGGAAAGGATACAAGATCCTACTTCGTCTAGACTTTATATTTTAATTTTCGATTCATGAAAGAATTTATAGAAAGTGCGATAAATTTCGACGGAGTTCTTTAGAAATACGGAGGGTAACCATATGGGTTCCTCACAACCAAGGGATCTCAATTGTGTTATTAACCAATCGGAATTTCCATCCCTTCTAAATTACCTAGATATTTATCTCTATTGTGTTTTAAAAGTGATAAACTTTCTCGAGAAACGGTATGACCTGTATTCAAAATATGCTCGGCTAACGCTGATTTTTCACCTTTATTTTTTTTTTGTATTGGCAAAATGATCCCTATACACAATTAAAATTTTCCTTCTAGTTTGATCCACATAGCATTTTGAACACGACTCACAATTGATTTTGTAAATTCCGGATTTGTTGAAATCGGAAACTTTATCAAAAGCTTGTTCTTACTTCTATAAAAAAACTGATTGTATCGCAAATTTAGAAATCAAATTATGGAAGTTATTAATTCCAGAAGGATGATAAGTGAATTTGAATTTTATCGCAGTATTTGAAGTTAATCTAATTTGGTTAGTTGGCTGCGTTCCAATTTCCTTTTTTGTTAAGAGATTAAATTATTGATTAAATATTTCACGTAACCATTGTCCAACGCTATTTGCTGAAGTTTCTCAACTTCGTTGTTATAATTTTGCTGACTCAAAGGTACGTTCAACAATTCATGAACAAGACTATTAAATGGAGCTATTTTATTTGTATATGGTGTAGCCGAATCTGCCGGGATATACCTATTTGTTTGTGTGAGTTTTATTTATATGTCAAAATCCAAGTGATTACGTCTTCTTGGTGTTCTGGTTCTTTAATTAGACTGAAAATAAAATGGTCTATTGTTTTAACATTAATAGTATAAATCTTATCAAATCGCTCTTGGTGAATCGCCAACAAGTCGTGTATTTCAATATTGAAATATCTAGCTTCAGAAAGTTAACAGTAGGTATGCCGTAAGAATCTGTTCTGGGGCCTATCCTCCTTTTGATATACGTTAATGATCTCCAGAATCGCCAGAGGTTCAAGCTAAATGCGATACAATTATCTCAAGGGCCTTGGAGTGGTTCAATTCAAACGCCCCAAGTATGAACGAAAACAAAACGCAAAGAATAACTTTCACCTTAAAGAAGACTTATAATCCTGATAAAGAGTGTGAACCAATAACATTTCTAGAAGTTTTAATTGATAAAGATCTTACCTGGCACAACCACTTAAAATTTTTGGCCTAAAAACTTAGCAATAATATTTTTGTTCTGCGTTGCCTTGCTAGTAGTGTTTACTAAGATGTCCTCAAAATAGCATATTTTTCTTTATGCGAATCTCACTTAAGATATGCCCTCTTTATTTGGGGACACAACCCTGGCCGAGACACTATTTCCAGATTACAACGCAGGGCTATCAGGATTAGTAGTGGCTTAGGTTAAGATGACTGTGGGAAAAGCTACTCAAGATGAGGTATACTAACATTTCCCAGCTTATATATATTTGAATGCCTGTGTCATGCCTATAAACTATCTGGTAAGGTCACTTTTATAAAAGATGTTAATAATTACGAAACTAGGATCAACAATGATTTGAGAATTCTATTCGCTAGACTTAATAAATCTCAGAATGGTCCCAATTATTGGAGCTATGAATTTTTCAATAAATTGCCCCAAGAGGTTGAATTATTAGGATTTTGAGACCTTTTAAACTTTTAAGACCAAAATAAAACACTTCTTAATTAAAAAATCATTATATATTTATTAGATCTACAGAAATAAAAATTGAGTAAAGTATATCTTCGTTTTTATTATCACCATTTTATTTGTGTTACTTAATCTCGATGCTGATTTTATATGTGTCCTGCATGTAATATTCTAACTATATTTAAGTAGTGTGCTTGGGATTATACCCTATTCTTATACAATTTTGATGTTATTTTAATTTGACGTGTGCAAATACTATGTATAATAGCATAAATAAATGAATATGAATATGAATAAAAACACTCTTTTTCAGCTTTTCGACAATATATTATTATTATTATTATCATCAAACATTTTTTGTACATTTGATTTTGGCTAGTTAGTTTGTTTTAAATTTTTACAAGTGTCAGATGTTGAGAGGTTTGACACTTTTAATTGAAAATTTTCTTTGAATTGAAGATGAGTAAGTACTCACTATTGAAAATGATTATCTTTGATTTAAAAAAATGTTGATGAAGATAATAATATATTGTCGAAACATCAAAAAAGTAAGTTTCTATTGAATTTAGTCTTATTAAAGAACCAGAACACCAAGAAAACTTAACATACATCCTCATTATTTTTAGATTGATCGATTAATCTCTTATAAAAATCATGCAAGTTGTAACCGAAATGAGTCTTTTCAAAAATGCTTTCTATCAGCTTTCACTCGGTTTTCGTTCAACTACCGAGTGAATTCAATACCATAAGTAATGATTCACAATGGAACTGAATTTTTTGTTTCATAGAAGGAGAGGAGATGAATCCTATTCTTCTTAGAATGGAAATATGGCAGTATATTCATAATATTAAGAATTTTTCTGTACCTGAATTGCTTAGGAAACGCTTTATATAAGTAATGAAGTAATATCGTGGGTCAACTTCCTTTTAAGTATTTATTATTTACGTTTTACGTTTATAAGTGATTCAATTAGATAAAAATATAGGTATTGGATAAATTTCTTAGAAATTTTTCAATCATAATAGTTTCGAAATATAATAAGAAATTGTTTGATAAAATATGCTGTTGAAACTGATATCAGTCGATAATGTCTATTCAAAGCTCCTTCATATTGATTATCTTCCTATTTATTATTATTTTCGTATCACCTTCTCATTGAATAAAATTAATACAATCGTCTATCCATATCAATGAGAAATTGTTCTAAGAAATATCTTAGCAATGTAGATAAGGAAAAAAGAGGTAGATCACAGCAGAAAGGATTGAAGAATAATATACTAGAGAAAAAATAAATAATAAAATTAAACGTATCATAAAAAAATTGTCAAGATTTTCAGTAATTCAATTCAAAGTAATTTATGAGAGGTTCTCACTTTGTTATATAACCTTGTGTACATTCTTTTAAAAATATCTGAATCATAAAATAACAGCAGATAAAAGTCAGCTAAGCATATAGATTTCATTAAAATTAGTTGCATAGTGGTTCGCTGTATCTCTAGTAGATGGCGCTATATATTCAATTTGAGATTATCATCTTGAATAGTTTTGGAAGAGTTCTCCGTTGGTTCAATTAATGAACGCTCCTTAAAATCCGAATAAACATAATCTAGAGAACTCGGTGATATTTTGACTGGTGATATGACTTCAATACTGTGACGTCACAACCACACCTTTTACTGCCGTAGATTTTAAATCATGTTTTAAACCTTCACCAAATTAGTCTATACTTCTATGTATAGGTTGATCCAAAGTTGGCGTCCTAGGCCTGTCACGGCAAAAGTAAAAAGGTAATTGAATTATAAACCTAGGATTGAAAATATGATGCACATTTTAGCCGAAAAAAAAAGTTCTGAGAAATATAACCATATTATACACGAGGAAAGTATAAGCAAACTCCTGAAATATCGTTCGTAGATATATAAAAACGTTATTGCGATTGATTTTATTTTCTTTTTCATAGATGAACAACGACCGCGATAAGACACAACAATGTTGTTGTTTATAATGTGTTGATTATATTATGTATCTACTACTTACACGTGCTCCGAAGGTAATATATGTGTCAACCAGTGAATAATGGCCTGTCGTGTCTTGTACAGGTTGTTGTAATCAACAAACAAATGACCGTCTTTTGTTACTATGGACAGTTGCGTCAGAATCAGAACTGAACTCAGGTCTATAACAAAGGTTCCTTTGCCCAATATACATACATCGGGAGAATAATTATCAGGATTGGAAGAATGTACCTTATACGTTGGTCAAACAAGTAGATCAATTCAAGTTGAATGCAAAGAACCAATATATATATGCAAAGAACCAATAGATATGTTCGAGTACAAGAACCCTTCAATTAATTTGTTCAATTACAAATTAGATTGACGATCTACTTCAGTCTTTTCGCATTGTTAAATTCTATCCTCATACCCCGGAACGCTATTTTAAAGTAATTTTTCGCATTTAATAATCACGGACCGGAATTTCCCGCAGGTTGGGGGAATACAGGTCAATGACACCTTATCACTCAGGTCCTAACACCCCATCACTCAGGTCCTAACACCTCATCACTCAGGTCCTAACACCTCATCATTCAGGTCCTAACACCCCATCACTCAGGTTCTAACACCTCATCAGTCAGGTCCTAACACCTCATCATTCAGGTCCTAACACCTCATCACTCAGGTCCTAACACCTCATCATCACACAGGTCCCAACACTCCTAACTAATGATTTAAATGGAAAATCGTGATCTAGTCTAGTCGATGGATGAGGCTATTTTTTACTTTAGTTACTTTTACTTATAACAAACATTTTATCAATTATATGCCATTCCCCCAGCCTCCACTACTTTTTCTTAATTGTGGCAATATAAAATTAATCTCTTGAATCTTTTGATATCAATGATAATTAGTGAAAATAGCGAAAATATAATTTTTAATAGTTATTTTATTCAAGTAAATGATCCATCCACCTATTCTAACATTCCAATTAAAAGACATGAACAAGTATAGTGATACCTGTACAAAAACCAATTTTTCGATTCATGGAATCGAATCGGAGTAAACTGAGTGGAGGCCAGCTGTCCTAGCCCCTAGATCACAACGTCTTTAATCTGTTGAAGTACTGTGTAGATTCGAGTTTACTTCAATATGCGTTTTTATTGTTGTTGTTGAACGATTTTGTTGAAATTTGGGTGAAAGCAGTTTTAAATTATATATGTTTTTGTTCAAATTTGAATATTATATGACCTTTTTGAATGACCTTTTTGAATTATCGTGGGGACAAACATTTCGTGACGAAAATCCAGACAGACAGACAGACGTATTTCTTCAAAGTTGCTTAAAATTCGATGAAAAATTAAATGGTGAAGGCATTTTTGCCCTAGGACTTTTTTTACGATTTTAGAAATAGCTTGAGTATATATTTCTCTCAAATTTAGGACAAGAAATTTTTTGAATAATTTTTCATAATTTAATAAGATAAAATTTATTTATTTAAGTAATAAAACAATAATTAATAATAATTACCAACAATTTATTTCAAAATTTAATTCTTAATTATAAATATAAGTAAATGTTTATATTCTAAAACCATAAAATTAAAAAAAAAGTATTGATAAAATTACTTATAACAAATTTAAATAAGAAATTATAAAATACGCGTTCCAAATTTCATCTAAAAAACGATAAAGATGATCAATTTTGACTTCAATAAAACTTTTACTAATAACAAAGGAATAAACATATATTCATTCATTTTAAATTTTAAATTATACTAGTAAATATAAAAGAAAAAAATTAGTAAATCTGAATGGAATTTATAAATTTCAGTAAAATTATTCTTAAATAAAACTTTGAGATTTGACTTCGTCTGCGAAGAATATAATAAACCATATTTGTTGAATATTCCGAAACGAATATTCTTCAGTTATCAAGAAAAAATGTATTCAGAAATGTAATTTTTTATCGAATGCACAATATATTTGACATGTATTATTAAAACATATTTAAATACACCGAGTTAAGCGTAGTGCAGATGATTTTATATCAAATTTGGAACGGAGAAAATGTATCTTGGGTCAAATATTATATCGTTACAGATTGAGATGTGTTTTAGGTAGTGCCATATACTGGCATAGTAACAAATAGATGGAGCAGTTTACAGCAATTTATGTTCTTCATTTTACGCAATGTCAAATTATCATTTTAAATTGACCATCAATATTTCAGTAATGCAACCGTCAGTAATAATTAAAATACATCCATTAATAACATCGGAGTATATCAAAGACACAAAAACAAAAACAATTATTGTAAATATTGGGAAACGTAATATTTATTGTCAAATTTGACCTTCCTCGTACCACATGATCGAATTGTACAACCTTTAATTGAATAGAAACAATTATTCGAGGCTCTAATTATAAAACGTCATATGCTTTTATTATTGTTAATGAGGAATTAATAATATTATTGTCCATTAAGGCGTGACGAAACGCTTATGACGGATTAGGTACAATTTATATCAGCTGGATATTTCAATTAATTTCGTTTGAAATCTAATCAGAAATTTCATTTTTCTAATAGTATGCAAAATGTTCCAGTTTATGAGATTATAAGTAAGTATTATTGCGCATTAGTTTGATATAATATGATGTCAACACATTTATTTGAGTTATTCCAGAATTACGTTTTAAAGTTCACAATTATGATAACTCACTATAAAGTTGGTTTCTCGTGTGGCAATGAACACGAAAACTATTTTGAATACAGGGAATTTGAAATAAATATATTACGTAGACAGTTGTTTTCCAATTTACCTGTTTATAAATTAAAACTGATTCATACGAAAATATTTCTGACTATCCATCTTTGTGGAAAATTGAATGTATTTATTATAATCACATATATAATATATTCGAACAAAACCAGTTGTGTTTTTGTCAAAATAGATCAATAAATCGATCAATTGTTAGGTAATTACTTGTTTTTAATTGAATTGGAACATTATTGACATCACTATGAATTGATGATGAGAACGAATTGTTCAGTGGGTGGTATCTACATTAAAGTGAAACCTAATTATAAAGTATTGAATTAAGTTTCAATTTATCGCCATTCAATTGGCTCTTCAATAGCTTTATATGATATTATTAACAGCTAATATGTGGTCACATGATTACTATATAAGTTATATTTATTCAAAATTATAATTTAATGATGATATGATGAAAGATTAAAATTAGATATTGAAGGAAAATATAAAAATGAATGAATGTTCTTAAGTTATTAAAAACACGTAAGCAAGAAAACTTGAATCATGGCTCACTAAAATCTAAAAAATGAAACAATCTACAATAGATATAGACAAATTACATTTGTATGTAATTATAAATAAACAATCTCTGTGTTATCACGATGTCAATAGTCACGAAAATTGATTATCGAGCTGTTATGAAATTTCTCACTCGAGAAAATCTTCTCTTCAAATCATCAAAGGTCTGCTAGATGGGATGTAAAATTCACCGTCTTATTTACTGGTGAAAGATTGGTCAAAATGGTTTCGAATGGGGATGGAATCTTTGGAAGATGACGTCAGAACAGGAAGAACGCTTGAAGCTGGAAGAAATAGTACAAACATGTCGAGACATTCAGGTACAAACGTTCGCCGAATCATCCACGAACATTTGGGCATGAATAAAGTAAATGCAAGGCTCCCAAGCAACCCTCAGCAGTTCAGCGCCAGGGTCGTGTTGAATGGTCCTTTTTGTAGCTCTATGGAGAAAACCACGTGGACGTGTTGAAGACAATTATGTATGAGAAGATGAAACCATTTTTCTTCAATACGATCCTTTGCCAAAAGATGCGAAAAGTCGATGGATAGGAGGCGAAAAGGAAAAACGTCGAGTTGAATGTGCTCGGTCCTTTTTTTTGCTTTTTGGAAAAAACCCTGTGAATGTCATAGTTTTCTAATATGATCCTTTGCACTAAAAGAGTCGATGAAATATAGGCGAAAAGGAGAAGCACTACCTAGAAAGTTTAGGGTAGGTACGTCAGTCGATAAAAATTGTGATGACTACGTTAGCCTGTTGCCAACGAATAGCCTGTTAAGGATCTCCTTGGTATTCATGACAAGACTCGAGGACACAGTCGAGCTTTTCAGTGCTTGAGTTCCACTTGACTGTCTGAACAGATCCAGATGGTATCATTTACCTTACCATAGCCGAGCAGCTTCACCGCATATCTGTAGATGGCCAGCAGCAACTCGGCTTGGAAGACTGTGTTGAGATCCCCATTCAGGTTTCCCCCTAAAAAGTCAGTATTGATCTGCACTCCATCTCTTCAGGAAATTATTGCAGCTAAGCTTGTAGACCTCAAGGATAGCAAGGCCCTCAATGCTGGAGTCGATGTAATGCCTCTGAGGAAGAGCCCCTGTATTCTGTTTGATTGTTACACTGTCAAAAGATTATCAGAGCGTTATGGCACCTAGTTTTCAGTTGCTTTTGCCAGAGTAGTTTTTCATCCAGGATGACTTCCAGATATTTATTCGTAAAAAATAAACAATAGATAAAAAATATTATTGATTTATTCATTCGGTATGAACTATGACTGATTGATCACGTGACTTCCCTCACGTTTGTAAGCGATAGAAAATGATTTAGAAACCGCTAATGAAAGACCTTAAGATATACTCTATGTTAAAGTTATTTTCACGAAAAATGATTAGACTTAATGACTGCTGTAAGCTACCGGCCATAAATACCGTTGATTATGCTAATATTAGTTGAGAGGGCCGGACTGAATAATTTTAAATAGGCATGAAGATATAATTTATAATTTTATCGTAAAATTAGTCAGTCTTTATTTCTTACGAGAAGTGTTCAGTTTATTACTTGTTATTATTCTACCAAATTTTACTTACGTATAAAACAGCATTGTTTGGCTTCTTCTAGTGCTCCAGTGAAGTAAAAGCTATTATCCCTCGATGCTAGGGAAATTGTAAAAACTGTATATAGCTTTTTACTTATTTATTAAAAGCAAATGTTACGTCAGAAAATATTTCTGGCTTTAAGTGGTGCTGTTGTTGAATCAATAAAAACATGTGTCGATGATATTTTCCCAGACAGTTAGAAAAATTCAGTCAGTCACGCGATAACTGTAGATAATTTTAATATCACCAGTATGGTTACTTGTTTACTGGTTTTCCTCAGAATTATTTTCAAATTACGTACAGTAAATTCATAATTATATAAAGTCCGGCAATTTTCAACCCTCTGTTTATTTGCTTGTTTATTGCCAAGCTCTTGCATATACGGTACTTTTACTGCATTAAGTCACAACAATTTTTCTTGAAAAGAACTTAACATTAAAATTTTATTGAAATAGTGTACATAATGTACCGGGATATCAAAAATTATCTTGGTCAAGGGTGGTTGTGGAATCTAAAACGTGTGTCTTACTTTACATTTGAAATAATTATGTCACTGTCACACTGACATCATCAATAACCTACAAATTTCATATCTATTTATTTCAGTTGTAAAACAATAATGAACTACAAATTATGAAATAATTATGTGAACTTTGAACCTTTTCAGAGGTCGTGATAGCCACAATCCGGGTCAAAAACTGTTTTGAAATAGTTAATTTTCCGTAAATCGAATGATGTTCATGTGAGAAGCCCGTAGCACGCGAGTTAGTAAAGTGCAAACTGGTTGTACCTAATACGGCTTTACGACGACTTTTTGCGTGACGTTTTCGCTCCATGTAGTTAGATTTAGTATCGAACCGTGCCTGACGGCCCTTCTTTTTTGATAAATGTCCATTAAATAGGAAAGTTTAATGAAAACAGTTTGAGCTATTCTCAGATCTCAGCTACGCGCGTCTTACGTGCGACGTACCAAAGGGAATTTTCTCGCGACTAAAGTATACACGAAGCGGGTAAAAGCTAGCGGCTCATAGCCAAAAAGACTTTATTACAACTGGCGCCGGTCGCACGGGGCAAGAAACGGCCCCAAATTAACAAGACCGAGGTAAAATGTATAAACTCCAACTTACGCGCAGCGAGCTCCTCGAGGCATATGGCAACATGATTTCGTCCGTAGCTAATTACATAGGACATCTGGCGTTCATGCAATTATGTTTTTAGATAATTCGAACCTTCTAATTTCGATAGGACACGTGAAAATCCCGGAGTCCAAAGCGCTAAAGACTGAGTGTTACAATATTCGTATAAAATTGCGAAATTTCGCACTTTTAGAAACTTCAAATTAATTATGACATAATTATTTCAAACGTAAAGTAAGACACACGTTTTAGATTCCACAACCACCCTTGACCAAGATAATTTTTGATATCCCGGTATTTTACTACTCCATGATTTATACTGACACCTGCTGCCAGGTTGAGATTCGAGTTATTCACATTATAATGTAACTTCATCCTTGTTTTATACCAACTCCAGCTGTCACATGAATTATCAAAATGTACCACAGAATAAAGACAAATTCTGCGTTTAATAAATAGATTGGGACTACACATTTTTTTAGGCCAAATACAATATATATACCACTGTAGTGAGGGAAATAAAAATAGTGACATGTATGTCTTTACATTTTTTCATCTGCATCTGGAAAGTTGATGAGTTGGGATACGATTGCGGTTTTAAGTAAATTTTGCTTCCTTTGGAAGTCGGACTGCTTATAAGCTGTTCCTATTTTTCCGCTTCCTTGAGCCAGGTAAGCCGGACAGCCGAAGCCCTGTCGGATGGTTTTTCCTGTTGTCATTTTGCAGATCGCTTTAAAGTGGTGTTTTTGGGCCTGGTAGCCCCGTTTCGTTGTATTTCTGACATAAATCTTCATTTCTTCGAATGGTATTATGGTATTTTATTCAATCATAAGGACAACCGTGTTTTTCTGGTATATAATATATTTTATGTCTTCATTCTGTGGTACATTTTGATAGTTCATGTGACAGCAATAAGTGTCAGTATAAAACAAGGCTATATTATAATTGCGAAAGTCAATTTGACAGTAGGTGTCAGCATAAAACATAGAGTTGTGAAACACATTATGTAGTGTATTTGGATAAAATTTCAATTCAAAATAGAGTGTTTTCTAGCGTCTTTTATTAACGTTTTCTAGACCATTTCCTATATATTTTCTGTTGTTACAATCATTTAAATTTGACTCGCAGCAGTGTCCAAAGCTATTTTGATTACAGAAGTGAGGGAAGTCACATGATCAACTGATAACAGCTTTATCTATACCATTGATTAATATACAATATCAATGTCTACACGTACCTATACCTACAACGTACTTAGGTTTAGGTATACCGAGACAGAGAGCAGTGTCCTCCTGCTCTCTTTATCCCCTATCTATCTAGTATCTAGTTCAAATCTAAGTCTACAGTGAGGACACATGTCCTCCTGCTCCTGCATGACCATATATTAACCACGAGCACGAATGTCGCGGACCAACATTACGAATCGTGACTAATATGTGATATATTTCGATTCACACATTAAACATATGACTCAGCGAGCAGCCAAGAGCAGGTATAAGTCCCGAGAGATGATGCAAATACCCCGGAAATTACATCAATGATAACATTTAAAGTTACTTGAAGTTAGGAAATAAGAATCACTTTTCCAAATATTGAAAAACCCTACAGTAATCTTCCGATTCACCGCTTCCAATACGATTCGAATTATCGGAAGTAAATGACACGCGAATTGGTCGATTTCCGCAGTGGAGGTAGATAGAAGATAGGTAGGAGACATTTCTTCAAAGCGGCTAAGTTAGAATTGGATACGTGGTACTCATGCATTTGCATTCGAGATAAAATAATCGAAGTGAGCCAGGACTTGTAAGAGCAGCTGCGCCTCGCGCAACGTGCTTCTAAATCGGTATAATAAACTCGTTCGTTAAAGCGGGTCGTGTCAGTTTGTTGTAGAATTTCTGATTGTGAGGTCGTCTCAATCATATTCCGGGTTAATTTTTATTTTGGACGAATGGGTTTTAACACAAAATCACATTTTTTGAGAATGCTCACGAGATTTCAAATACTTTTTAAACGTCGAATGAAACTTCAAATTTCCCGCGATCTACAGTACGGACCAGTCAGCCTATGCGCGACCGATAATCTTGCATTGCTTTGCAGTAGTTTTGTAGCCGCCGTGATTTGAGTGCGAGATCGTGATAAACAATTGAAAAATTAAAGAAAACAATGGAAAACATTGTTGTTACTTCATTGTTGAGTCCAACATTTATAGCAGGAATATTTTGTGGTGCTTTCGTTTTAATTGTAGTTGTGTATTTCCTGAATACATATAAAACCGAAGAGGACAATAAACCAAGTAAGATTTATATTTAGTTTGAATTCTTTAATTTTAAACACTTAACTCCTTCATATTTCTTTATTTTATGTTAACTTGACAATAACGATTAAAATGGTAAATACGCCTTGCAGTTGATGCGATTTAATTCAAACACATGTGCATTTTACTTTAGATTTTAGGTTAATTTGGAAAGAACCAATTTTAAAAATCAATGTACGAGGTTGTAAATGTGAAAATTTAAACATTATTGCAGATAATATCAGAAACTTTATAACCATTTATCCATAGTCTTTGCTCCAGGTTCAGATAAAGTAAAATTTAAATTAATTGTCATATAAGTATGTATTTTGCTATAGTGTATATTTTGTTGTTGCAGATGAAAAAATTACTGCTCCTGTAGAAAAGAAAAAGGGACCAACCGTAACCAAGTTCAAGAAGAAAACTTCAGATACCAAAGGATCAGGTCGCAACGAAAAGCCAAGCTACAATCATCGTTGGCTATGCACCTCCTTTAAGGGTCATATGGGAGAAATTCTGGATATGGACATTTCTAGTAATGGAAAATATCTAGCAACTTGTGGAGACGGTGAGTGTTGAAATAAAACTATCTTCACTTTTTGAGTCACGTATCCCTTACAAAAAGGTTTCATTCAGAAGGCTAAAGTTTATATTTGAAGCTGCTAATTATAAGCAGCATAATTATGCTTTCATATGCCTGAATCATAAGTCTTGAAATTATTTCTTTCAGTGAAAATGAGGTTAAGGATTGAATTGCTTTGAGCCTCAGACAGTTGGCGTAGTTGTTCATAATAAATAATAATAAACTTAGGGTATGTTGAGAGGTACTTGTGTAGGCAAATATTTTGATTTGCTTAATGAACGAATCTACCTATTATTTGAATTAATTACAATTAATTATGGGTTGTTTATATCATTTACAGTGAATGTTGCTGATTCACGCCTATTAAATCAGTTATAATTAATTATTATATTGATAAAATTTGCAGTGATTTGTGAATTGTTGCTGATTAATATATTATTCAGATGAATAAATTTCAAATAATTATGGGGAGTTTCATCGAAACATCTTGTTTAAAATTATTAGTTCTGTTGAGAGTTATTGTGTTTTGTGTTTATTTACCAACCACAGTTTTAAATATCATTACCAGTGACTTATGAATTGTTGCAGTGTAAATTGAATGATACCAAAATTAAGTGATAAGTGATTATTAAATGCTATATATTCGTGTAGTGAGATGTAATTCTTTTGTGTGCAGAAGATCCTGACCCAGGTGGCTTCATCGAAGACAATAGTAGTAGCAGTTCTGAGGGTAACAAAGAAAATAGCCGACCACCATCCACAGAACTCAGTCCCCAACTAAAGACTCTTTCTCGTAGACAAAGAAAGAATCGAAAAAGAGAAGAAGGGTCACCACCCGACAGTAAAAAGAAACCCAAACCGAAGAAGATAGAAACGATGGTATCGAGAAAAGCCGGTGGTGAACAATTAAAGCAGTTTATAAAATTTCCCTTGAAGGAATATCATTTTTATTCGTTACTGCACAATTTCCTGATGACAAAGGAACAGATGTTGAGCATGGGCTATCCGATTGAAACCGATGACAATTCGGTTGTTATTTTCAAGAATGTGTATTATCCGACTAAGCGCAAAAAAGATTTGTCTGAAAGTTCACAATTTGACGTGAACGCGAAGGAATTTGTTCCTAACAGTAGCAGCTCATCGTCTAGTGACTCTGGTGATAATGTGGAGGAAGAAGATAGTGCTAGTAACAATTCAAGCAGTTCCGAACAAGATTCGCCCAGTGGTGAAAACGTTTACAAAGGTGTCATCAGTGATAGTGATGCGCATTGTTGTGTCCGGTGCGGCCGTGGATTTTTCATAGTTAAAGACGGTTATTTAACGCATCAACAGTGCCGTTATCATTGGGGCAAGTTCCATCACGTTACGTCGAACGAAAAGAAAGAGTATTCTTGTTGCAACGGTTCGTTGACTAGCGATGGTTGTTGCACGGGAAAACTTCACGTTTGGAGCGGTTTGCGGAACGGTTTTAACACTTCTTTGGACGGTTTTACTCGCACGCGTCCCAGAAGATCTCGCCCGTCTGACGGCAACTATGGCGTGTTCGCGTTGGACTGTGAAATGTGTTATACGAAAGACGGTTTGGAGCTGACGAAAATCACGGTGGTCGCTTGGGACGGACGACTAGTGTATGACAGTTTTGTGAAACCGGAAAACGAAATTATAGACTACAACACGCGTTTTTCGGGTATTACTAGTAAAGATATGTGTCGTAAGGACATCAAAACGTTGAAAGAAGTACAAAATGACCTGATGGGATTCATTAATTCCAAAACGATTTTAATCGGGCACGGTTTAGAAAATGATTTGCGTGTATTGAAAATGTTACATTTCTACGTAGTGGATACTTCTTACGCATTTCCTCATCTTAAAGGACCTCCGTATAGGTGCTCTTTGAAAACTTTGAGTCTCAATTATTTGAGACAAGACATTCAGTGCGGAATGAACGGTCATAACAGCTACGAAGATGCGACTACTTGTATGGAACTGATGTTGTGGAAAATTCGAAAGGAATATCGATATGTTTATCATCATTCGAAATGAACACGTGGATACTTAAGAAACATTAATTTTATCATCACATTTCATTCTATTTATTACACCGCATCCCCATTTTATCATCCTTTAATCGATAATTTGTAAAAATGTGATGTGTTAAATGCTACGTCTGAAATAGGTATGCTATTTTAGTGTTCCTTTTATTGACTTATTCTTCGAATAGGAATCTCATTTTTAGTTGGTACTTTTAAGTGATATTTTTCTTGGCTGATATTATAACTTGTGATAGGGTTAAGTGAAATTTGTACATCGAAATTTGGCTGTTTTAAATGTATTTATTGAAATTATTTTATATTGGAAGGAGTAGAATTGATTAGCTCACATGTTGTTTCGAAACAATTACCAGAAGATGCAGGGTGAAAACAAAAATCAGGTGAGAAATGTTGTCAATTTTTCTAAATAGGCTGTAAAATTTTAATAATCAAATATAATATTCCTGAGGTTCAGAAATGTATTTTCAAATGTAAAAAATTATTTTATTGATTGTAACTAAATATTTAAACATTCAAATACATCAAAAACATCAACTATTAATTCAAATTTTTTTTCTGAAAGAAATTCATATTTTTTGAATAATAATTAAGGTAAAAAATTATAAAAAATAGCCCCGGGTCACAGAACAATTATTAAAAAATGAGAATAATTAATTTCAAAATGAACAAATAACAATAACAATATAAGCAACAATTTAGGCTTTAGCTGATAACTCGAACAATTATTATTCCTTTTAACTCGAGGGAAATCCTAATTGAATGTAGCTAAAGTAGAGTATTATTTTGTAAAATTTTAATAAAACCAAATATAATATTCTTGAGGTTCAGAAATGTATTTTCAAATGTAAAAAATTATTTTATTGATTCTAACTAAATATTTAAACATTCAAAAATTTCAAAAACATGAACTATTCATTCAATTTTTTTCTGAAAGAAATTCATATTTTTTCAATAATAATTAAGGTACAAAATTATAAAAGGTAGCCCGGGTCACAGAACAATTACTAAAAAATGAGATTAATTAATTTCAAAATGAACAAATAACAATAACAATATAAGCAACAATTTAGGCTTTAGCTGATAACTCGAACAATTATTATTCCTTTTAACTCGAGGGAAATCCTAATTGAATGTAGCTAAAGTAGAGTATTATTTTGTAAAATTTTAATAAAATCAAATATAATATTCTTGAGGTTCAGAAATGTATTTTCAAATGTAAAAAATAATTTTATTGATTCTAACTAAATATTTAAACATTCAAATATGTCAAAAACATCAATTATCCATAAAAAAAATTTCTGAAAGAAATTCATATTTTTTGAATAATAATTAAGGTAAAAAATTATAAAAAGTAGCCCGGGTCACAGAACAATTATTAAAAAATGAGATTAATTAATTTCAAAATGAACAAAAAATAACAATAATAATATGAGCAACAATTTAGGCTTTAGCTGATAACTTGAACAATTATTATTCCTTATAACTCAAGGAAATCCTAATTGAATTTAGCTAAGGTAGAGTATTAATTGATTAAATTAAAATATCAGAAAATACAGAAGAAAAGTGCTTGATAGAAGAAATATAATATTCTTGAGGTTCAGAAATGTATTTTCAAATGTAAAAAGTTATTTTATTGATTCTAACTAACTATTTAAACATTCAAATACGTCAAAAACATAAACTATTTATTCAATTTTCTTTCTGAACGTAATTCATATTTTTTGAATAATAATTAAGGTAAAAAATTATGAAAAGTAGCCCGGGTCACAGAACAATTGTTGAAAAATGAGATTAATTAATTTCAAAATGAACAAAAAATAACAATAATAATATGAGCAACAATTTAGGCTTTAGCTGATCACTTGAACAATTATTATTCCTTATAACTCAAGGAAATCCTAATTGAATTTAACTAAAGTAGAGTATTAATTGATTAAATTGAAATATCAGAAATTACAGAAGAAAAGAGTTTGATAGGAGACTTGCCTTGTGTTGTTTGAATTTATTGAATTTGAAATGAACATTCAATGTTGCAAACTTTTTATCTACTCTGATACATTCTAATTAACGAAGAAAAATAATCTTATTTTTCTTTGTATCAAAATCAATATTTTCTACATATTCTTTTAATTTGGCACAAATATTTTTTTAATCCTTGTGAATCATTCATAAATGCAAAACATCATAGTTTTTCGTCGATCACTGTCCAATTTCAAATTTATTAGTGAACATTTATATTTAGTTGTGACTTCGGTTGTGCCAGTCGTTTTTAAAAACAATTAACTAAAAAAATAATAATATTCAAATATGAGACTGCATAAAACTCTAGTCGAAACTTTCTAGTTTAAATGAGTACCTAATTTTAAAACAAAAATATGTCGAAATCAAACCTATAAAAATTAATTGTTGCCCTTAAACCAGAATATTAATATTCTCATTGATACATTTAATTTTTTTATTGTGCTAGGATTGCCAGTATAGGTATGTGATTGTCAATTTGAAATTGAGCGAACAATTTGTCTGTCAATGATTATTTTATTAGAATATAATTAATTAATAATTATTATTCCTGCAAATCTACAAAATTCCAGTAAAACAGAGATTTTTATTGTTTTCAACATTAATAGTTTTAATTGTACTCGTAAAACAGCTTCTTCCGTTACTTAATTTGTTATTTATTTTATAAGATTGAAAATGAATTCTATTTTAAACTATCCGATGACTATGTGTTTCTTCTTTGGTTATATTTCCAGTAACTATTATTAGTTATACCAGCAAGAATTAAAAGGAATGTGAGTAATCCGTTAATCGTAAAAACTATGACGCACTATCGCATCATAGCTTGTGGTACCTTCCGGGGATTGTGTTTGCCACAATATTTTGAAGAGGGCTCTACCAGATTTTCTTCAATAATATAGTCAGGGAAGAAGCACATTTTACTTGTTTTTTTACTATTTATTTTTAATTTAATGCCTAAGTAAGGACGCAATAATTCGTTGCATGCAATAAATTTAGAATGGTATTTCATAATTTTTTGTTTCGCTCAACATGTGTAAGATACTTTTGTTTTCAATAGTATGACAAACGATGAAATTAGCTACGTATTATATTAATTAACTATGTGTAATAATTTGGATATATTTTGTTTCGAATAAGGTACCTAATTCTAATAGTATATGCCACGTTAAATTGACAAGTTATGTTTCCATTCAGCAGGTAAATATGAATTCTTAGTGTAACGAAATTGAGAACAGAATTTTTGCAACGAAAATTACATATTTAAATTGGGCTTAGGAACCGAGATAATTCAGACAAAGGAGACATTATTGTACTTAACCATCGACTAAGCTAAAGTAATGTGTCACCTTTGCAAATGAATTAAAGCGCATTTACTTATTTTTGCAAGTGACCTTAATAACGTTTAGAACTTGGCTCAGAATTATTTTATCAAGAACGCTGGTATTGATCTAACCGCGATCTTTTTGTAGGTCGCGATAAAAGAAATTAACAAGCGAGGAATTATTCGTGAAAGATTATTTCAATTTTGTTGGAGCGAAAACTATTATACAATTAACTAAGAGTATTAGTTGTGAATAACAGCAATGAAATGTATATAACTGATGAGTTAAAGCAAATTGCAGTTAGTACAATGGAACAATACTTGAGTTTCTGTATAATATGAATGCCCTATTTTAATTACCCAACAACGATTCACTAGATTAAGATTTCATAATTCATCGTTATCAAATGATAATGATTTTAATCATTGTGAATAGGTAATATCACGTTATCATTATAGATATAAAAGTTCCATAACTTTGGGTATTGAAAATGATTGATTTTGCTCATTCCTGTTTATTAGAAATAACTATTATTGAATTAGTTTTTTGTAAGAACTGTACTTCATATTGCAGCTATTTTCAATTAATCCAATTAGGATAATAAAGTAATTTTTACAATTGACTGATCTAAAATATTTTAAATATATGTTGATTTTAATTAGGGAAAATGGGTAAATTGACTTGATAATTTTGGCATTTCCGTTCCAACACTATGTACAAAATTTAAATTTTATTCTATTTCATAAAATTAAATAGAGATAAATTGTTATATGTACGAATATATTTTATAGATCTTAACTTAATTTAATTTGAATTATTTATTTAGGCTGATTGAAAATGAATAAACCAATGTTTTTAAATTTATGTTCATAATTTGTTATATAATTGAAGCAAAGTCTGAGCTGTATATTTCAGTTGCGATATTTTGTCACGTCAACTAACTAAAGCTGCATAATAATTAACCATTAATTATTATCAATTATTAATTTATACCACGTTGCATATTTTTTATTAAGATATAATGATGTCAAAAACATCTTACATCATTAAACATGTCAATTAGCAAATTACTTCCAAGTCAATCATGTCCAAAACTAATCAAATAGGCATTGAAATAAGAATATTTGTAGTTATATGAAATGCATGTAGATTGGAATTGGTACCTTATTATTCTCTTCAAAAAATATACGATTGTATTTGTTTTCGATTCCCAATGATATGGCAAGATTTCTGTGTTCATTTTGAATTGTTTTAGGCTAAGTTTCTGTTGATAATATTAATATTCAAGATTTTAATTAATGCACCAATTATATGGCTGTGTTACTGTTTCGGAAATATCAATATGCCCCAGCTAATGGTGGAAATTATTTTTAATAAACATTTTGTAATTTACAAACGACTTTCTTTAATCATTATACTGAACCGAATCCTCATGTGCTCCGTGTTTCGCAAAACTAAAAGAGAAAGTGATAGTGAAATTTAAGTTTTATGTGTTATTGAGTAACTGACGGTTAATACTATTATTCAGGCATGGGCTGAACAATTGCTTTATTTCTTAGATAACTACGACCGAGCTCGGAGTATAACAATAAAATTGGAACCTGAAGCAATTATTCTATGGAAAGTAATAAAATGTTTTGTTTTTTGTAGAATGTTTTGTTCCTGTGTATGAATAATATACATTTTACGTTATAAATGAATAAAAAATTCAATATTACACCAAATAACTATCGAGATAGAACTGAATGTATGAATTACATTCATTTGTTTCTAGTTGGCTTTTGCCAGCTAACAATAATGGGGTCCCTAGCTTAGATCGATCAGTAACATTACAAACTAATAGTTCTAGATAGCTGCTTCGTTTTTCTCACGAAGCTCATCAATAGAACGAGAAATTTTGTTAGGTTTCTCGCTGTCTAGAAGTAGTAGTAATGTTCCTGATCGATCTAGACCTTTTCATCAATAATACACCAATTCAACGAACAAGTCCCCATTGGAAAACTTGAGAATAAAGACAAACAGTTGGTTAACGAACACGATAGATTGTTTATAATACTGGAACGAATTTGAGAGCAGATAGAACATTGAAACTTAGGTAAGATTAAATTTAGGACAGTCGTTGAAGTTATGAAACAGTTTCTACGAGAAGAAAATAACTTCTCGGTCTTCACATTACTCTATTTGGAAGAATCTGGTGTGGAAATTCGATAGCCGGATAGACACACTTTCAAGCTTGCTCTCGCATATTTGATAGTAAGGGTTCCACACAAGTGAATGTAACGAACAAATGTGTTGAACAACGTTATTATTGATTCATTATTAATAAATTGGTGCCAATTGCAGATGATGAGGTCTAGTATTCTGTAAGTACTAGAATATTGATATGTACTCCTAGTAAAATACATATTAATAGTAAAGACTAGTGAAATAATTTAAAATAAGGGAATACTGCCGAACAGATTTTGTTATCCCAATACTCAGGGTGTTTCATAAAGAATGGCCAGCTATAAAGTTGTAATTTGTTTAGTTTTGTCAAATGATCTTGACAGGTTTTGACACGAGGATTTTCTTGGACGACAAATCCAACATCGAGCTCATTAAATACCTAGAGAGCTACAAAATTGTGAATGACCGGCAATATGGCCTTCTTGCCTACATAACACATGTATGGCAGAAATCTATTGAAAAAACGGGAATCTCTAGCTGCACTTCTGTCATATGGTTTGCCGCCTCAACTTTGTCGCTTACTATCGAGTTTTCTCTCAGATAGGTCACTCCATGTGGTGATTGACGGAATATCCTCCGATACAATGGCTATCAACGCTGGTGTTCCACAGGGATATGTCTTGGCACCAACTTTGTTTCTGCTCCTCATAATCTACAAGGCCTGTCCTGGAGTACTGTTCACATGTTTGGAGTTCGGCTCCTAAACATACGCTGAAGCTCTTGGATTATATCCAGAAGAGAGCTTATACGAGTCAATAGACCTCTCTATAACATCCGTAGGAAGGTGGGAGATCTCCCTTTTCTATAGATCTTTCCATGGTCGGTGTTCATCAGAAATCTCGTCTGTTGTTCCACCATGAGAGGTTTCAGATGGACGGACTAGACGCGCTCAAACTAGTTACCACCCCTTCTTTGTAAAGCTCTAGACCTGCCGAACTTCTTCCTACTAGACTTCATTTTATCGAACAGCGAAGTTGTGGAACTTTTTACCTAGTCTGGTCTTTCCCGATGCCTATAACCTCTAAACCTTCCACACGATGTTCTTCGAACATTTTAAACTTGCCACGCTCATTTGAGGAAGCCAAAAGAAATTGTTTAACTTTACACTCCATGTTCCAGTTACTATTGAGATTTGATAAAAAAATGTTAGGTTCAATTGGAGTATTTTGGTACAGGGAACAAACAGCTGTTCTATGATTCATTCGTTAAGAAACGCTCTGTATACACTATGAGTTCGGCTTCGTGGAAACGTTTCCGTGAATAATATGATCACGATTATTCTCAGAATCCCAATTTCCTCTAATGTGAACCCTTCAAAATGACATATTCATTTCGGATGATTATCACAACTATTCCTAATTTGATGCTAATATTGTATTAGCTACGGGGGCGTAGCGAGGACAATTCGCGCCTGGGGCGGTGTCCTTCCAGTAGAAACTTTTGAGGAAAAAGGAAAAGGTTATACATCAAAATTACTGAATACAACTATAGATAGATTTATTAGTACTAATGCCAATTTACAATTGGATGTATACACGTCATCAGTTAGTACATATGGTATATGTAGGTTGATTGAAACACAGTGGTAGGTTCTAAACTTAATCAATTTAAAATAGAATATCACATATTCAGGGCCGGATTTAGAGGTCTGGAGGCCTCGGGGCAACAAAGGAGTGTACAAATTATTTGCCTGATTGGAGTGAACAAATATAGATCAATGATTTCTGTTAATATTTAAGAACAATATAATCATGTTTGTACAAAGGTAAAGGTAAAACAGCGAAAAAAAATATCAAAGGAAAAGTTGTTTACTAGTCGGAATTTAACAGATTTTTCTCTCCGAAGTCTATTGTGGGGGCCCCTCTTTTGTGGAGGCCCCGGGGCTGTAGCCCCAGTTGCCCTCCCCTAAATCCGGCGTTGCACATATTTGAATATTGACTACAAGATAGTTAATTAAAATAGCATTATATTGTGGTAGGTACTATTTTAACAATTATTTTAGGTTTATAAAAATTATTGAAAGATTAAGAAAACAATAAGTATTTGACAAGTTTACAATAGCGTTATAAAGCATAAACATTATCAGATTTTACTATTAATAATAATTATACAATATGGTCATTGAAAAATTCGTATAATGAGTAGTAGCACTTACTAACTAATAAGAGACTTTTAGTCTAATTGTTGAAAATTCCTAGGTAATTTGTTAACTAAAATTTTACCGGCATATATACTGTATAGGAGATTTTTCAAACTAGTGGAGTGCTTGTTAATGAGTAGATATTTCTTATTTTTTGTTTCATAGTTATGACTATTTTCTTTAGTTAAAAGTTTGTATTTATTGCTTTTAATAAAATTTAATAAAAATATGAATAGATGGAAATGTTGGTAATTTGTTTTTTATGAATGTATGCATCACTGATTCCCGAGGGTGAAGTTTCAATATCAATCTAATAATTCTTTTTTGAATTATAAAGACTCGAGCGCAATTAACATTACCCCCCACAAGATTACATTGTATTGCAAAAAAAACTAAACCAACGAATAATATATTGCTACTAAATCATCTCTGTGGAATGTAGTTGACAATTTTTAGTCTAAAATAAGCTTTTTACAAACTAGATCTATATGTAGTTTCGAGTTTAATTTATCATCAATAATAATTCCTAAGAACTTTCTTTCGGATGAGGTTTTAATTATCACGTCATCCAGCAAGAACTGCATTTTAGATGTAGTAAGATGTAGTAGTTTGATTTGAGAATGACATTTTTGTGTAGATTCAAAATAAGATTGTTTCTATTGCACCATTATTCTTTGAAGCTAATTGCTACTCAAGACAGCAAGACATGGCTCCGGCTACGGGACATGGATCTTCGAAGATGGTACTGTCGGTCATTCCTTGAAATATAAATTTTGTTGGAGCGATGTGTATCGTACTTCATGCTGGTTGTAGAGCAGGTTTTATAATATTTTCTTGAAACATAAAAGATAATATAAGTAATATGAAAGATAATCTAACTTGAATATTTGTTTAAATATTATATTCAGTTTACTAAATTAGTGTTACTGAGAAAATCGAAAGTAGATTTGGAAATTGTGCATTGATTTGAATATTTTGATAATCGGGTATTTTGTGTGTTTGTTTCCATAAATAATAATGCTGACTTTAACATTAACACCTAATATTGACTTGAAGCTGAAACAAAATTTTCCATATTTTTATTTAAATCTTTCAGGTGGAAGTATCTAGGTTAGGTACCTACTTTATTTTCTTCAAACATTTAGTACACACCAACCAGTTTGTTATTTACATTTACTATTATAAATAGTTTGTCTTATTTGATATAGTAAGTAAATAACTCCTAATTTTGTTTGTAAACAGTCTATCGAATCAAATTGCTAGTTGCATTCAAAAACATTGAGAACATGCTCAACCTGACAACAATGGCTGAACTTAATCCATGACGTCATCATTCTTATCGTAAATAATCCATATTAAGGTTATTTAAACTATACTTTAATTTTTTGGTGGTGGTTTTTTAATGAGGGAGGTATTAGACTTTAGAATTAAAGCTAAATAACCCCTCAAATTGGGTTGCACAATGATTGTGTCATATATTATGTTGCTAGGTAAATTATAAAAAATGTAGTCTATTTTTTTTGAAGATCTGCGACCATTTTTATTCACACAAATTCTAGTAGGTTCTAATGAGGAGCATGCTTATTAAGTCACTAAACATGTGCTTACTCAATGTATTGTCAAAGTAAACTTATCCACTAAAAATACTATTGAAGTACTCTGGACCTTCCGGCTATCAAGTAGCCATCATCAGAGTAAACTAAATTATGAATCAAAATGTGCCTGTTTAAATACTATTTGGGGATAATAATGTAAACAATGGGTTACCGTCAGGTGAAGATAAATCGGAATTCAATAAATTGAATACTAGACATCTCTTGGCTTCCTGATGGATTCCGCATCACAATAGCACGACTTGATGCCGACGTATCGTCAACCATTACAGGTCAGTCTCAGTTCAAGCCTCAGCCTGCCCTGAACCTGCAACCTGTAATGGTTGGTGAAACGTCGCCATCAAGTCGTGCTATTGTGACGCGGAATCCATCCGGAAGTCAAGAATTTTCATTTAATAAATTGCTTTTTCGTTTATACATTTCCATCCCGTCTAACTTACCTAGATATTTGTCTGTACTTTGTTTTAAAAGTGACGAACTTTCTTGAGAAATGGTGTGACCTATATTCAAAATTTGTTCGGCTACCGCTGATTTATATAACGAGTTCAAATGTTCCTTCTAGTTTGAACAACATTGCATTATGAACAAGACTCACAATTGATTTTGTAAATCCCGGATTTGTCGAAATCGGAAACTTTATCAAAGGTGGTGCCTAAACGGTGTTTTAGCTTATTCTTACATCTATAAACTTGTTGTATTGCAAATTTAGAAAACAAACTATGGAATTTATTAATTACTGAAAAATGGTAAGTTAAACTTTCGAATTTTATTGAAGTATTTGAAGGTAATGGCTCTCATATGGTTAGTTGGCTACTTTCCAATTTACTTTTTTGTCTAGATATTAAATTATTGATCAAAGATTTGTGGTAACCATTGTCCAATGCAATTTGCTGAAGTTTCTCAACTTCGTTGTTATAATTTTGCTGGCTCAAAGGGACATTCAATAATCTATAAGCTAGACTATTTTATGTCTAAATGTCGTCTACATTCTTTTTCTTCTACAAACTTTTGGAAACTGATTCAATTTTGATTTTAGGGAGGTTTCAAGTTTGCTTAGAAAAATATTGACCAAAAAAGGAGACAGTGGATTTGCCCATTGCACATCCGCTTGTTTGTTTATGTTAATTTTTGTCAAAAGTGAAATAATTTTGCTCCATACATAAATATGTAAGGATCACGTATTCTGTGCAGTTTCTATCGGGGATATTAACATTTGAAAGCCATTTCTTCAGAATATTTATCGACTCTGGGATTGAAGTATTTGTAAATAGTGCAACAACATCAAATGAAACGAGAGTATAACCAGGTTCAAGTTTGAAATCTTTTAATTTTGCAAAGAATTTTTCACAGACAAACTTTGGACCTTGCTAAATTCCTTCACTAACCATTTTGCTATGTCATACGTAGGACAGTTAAAGTTTGAAATGATTGGTCTCATGCAATTACCCGGCTTATGAATTTTGGGTAAGCAATACAGTTTAGGAAAATTAGGATTTGAAAATCTAACTTTGTATTTTAAATTATCGTAGATTACAGCTGTACACGATATTAATGAATTATTGACTAGTTTAACGCATTTTGATAACGGATTCATGGTAATCTGTTCCTAGGGATCATCTTTTAATAAGGTATTTACCCAATTATGATATCATCTTTGCCCATAATTACAAGGACATTTCCCTTATCTCCTTTCAAGTAATAACAGTCTTTTTTCAATGATTTACGGATATTATTGAAGTTATTGGAGGAACTTTTATATGATTTATTTGAATGTTCAAGAATTCAGTAATTTATGAATTCCATAGTTTGTTTCTGAGTTTGCAATACAATCAGTTTTTAGATGTAAAAACAAGCTAAAACGCTGTTTAGGCAACACCTTTGATAAAGTTTCCGATTTCGACAAACCCGGGATTCAAACTAGAAGGGACATTTTAACTCGTTATAAGGAACATTTTGCCCAAATGAAGAAAAATAATGGTGAAAAATCAGCGCGCAAAGTCGCCTAAAGTCGCTAGGGTGAGTATACGACTAGCGCGCGAGCTACCTGCGATATACGTATTTGTGCTTCCACAAAAAATTCCTTTAACTCTCCGACACTTGTGGTTTCGCAATCCCAAATATTGTCAGTTGCCCATATCGGTGATGGATATTTTGCGTCGTTATTTATGTAATTTTTCTTCAAATAAAAAAAAATTCCTGAATATCCCTGAACCACGCCTGGGTGAGGTGGAATAAACAGCCATGGATTATCAACTCAAGTCAACGTGATCTCAACGAATCTTGAATTGTATATTCAAAATCCACAACAACCTTGTATGGAGAAAATATCCACCGATACTCCCAACATTTATCAATTATTGATTGGAATAAAATGTCGTAAGTTGTTTTTTCTTTGTTTGGTAACAAACAAAACAACAGCGATATATAGTTGTTGTTTTTCACTCCATGGATGGTGAAAAGCTGTTGGAAATGTTGGACACAATATTCAAATGTGCCAGCTATATAGATAGGTTCTCATTTAGCATAAAAACTGTACTTTGAATAGTTCCAAGCACTATAATTTGGTTGACAGTATCGTTGATAAGTACCATGCTTTCATTGTCTGGAGCAGAAATTACAAAGAAAAAACATAAAAATGTTGACGGAAAATTGAAAAAATAAGTCCAAATAGTAATTGATTGCATAACATATCATACAGATGGGCTTTTTTAAATCAAATAATTTGTTTATAATTATCTAAATAACCCCCCAAAAAAAAACATAAAGTAAAAATGTTGCAAAAGAATCTATCAGCGGTACTATATCTATGCCCATATTGAATACCAATGTATATTATGAGTTTGGTTCAAGTTAGAAAAAAAAATCATGTTTTGATCACATAAAAGCGCTAGTGGTATAAGAAGGGGATTATTTTTAATGAGCTGCTCGCTAGACGTAGATGCCCAACGAAAGAGCAATTTATAAAATTCCGATTTATCGCCAGCTGAGGGTAACCCATTGCTTACATTATTATCCCCAAATAGTATTTAAACAGGCTTTTTGATTTATAATTTAGTTTACTTTGATGATGTCCACTTGGTTGCCGAAAGGTCCTCAGTACTTTCATAGTATTTTTAGTGAATAAGGGTGATTGTTCCTTATCAATAGTATTGTCAAAGTAACAAAGTTAAAAATTTGAAGGTGTCGAATTCCGGAAAAATTTAATCTATCACTCGGGCCCTGATGGGTGCCCTATTCGATACGCCTCTTATTAAAAAGATATTATAGGACGAACAAGCGTTGGAATATTATGTGAAATTCTGGTATTATTATGCTATTCATGTCGTAGTTCATACCATTAGTGAAGTTGTGATAAGCCCTGTCGTAAAGAATACCAGATTAATGAGAATTGTTTCATGGTCGAGGTAACTAGTTATGCTACTGTTGCATGATTTAGTAACGGAAAATTTCCTCTATAATGATCTAATACTTTTCCGGTTAATAATATGGAAATCATAAGAATTCAATTGTTCAACTTTATTGGATTATCCGAATCGTTCCGACTAATAATTGATCACTGTCTTTTATTAGAATGTGACCAACTCATACGGGAATTCGCTTCAAACAATGACGTACGCCAATCAAACAATATATTATGTATATATACCTACATAGAAATAACTGAAATGAATTCGGTATGAACCACCTTTAGATCTGAATCACCTCAATTGAAAGGTTGGCTCATAAAAAATTAAATTGTAAACCATCAGGACGAATTTATTTAAGCGTTATACATTGTATGGTGTCCTTCACGATAAGTAGAGTCAATATGTATATCAGCTAAAATATTTTAAATGGAATATCCTATTTACTATTGCATTTTTGGAATAAACGATAAACTTCAATATAACCTGATGAAAGACAATAATGTCCTTAGTGCTCTATTTTTGAGTTATTTTTCGAAATTTTTAGTAGATGTAGCCCTACACAAAAAATAATTCAAGCAAGTCAGGCCAAACATTTTCAGGATTTACCCAAATAACACTTACAGCATTCGAAATCTTCGAAATACTTCATAAAGAGTGCTTAGAAATTGACCCCGAATTCGCCGAAAATTCTGTAATTCATTTTTAATTCCCTCTCTTAATGTATTATAAGGGTATTATAATGGTTCCAAAAAAACATTTTCTGGATTTTGCGGGCGAAATTTGCAGGTGGCTCTCTTATATCTATATAGAAATAAAAACTTAAAAAGACCGAAATTTTCGTAGTTATTAGTGAATTTCAAATTATTAGTTGTGATGATAAGGTCTTTCTAGTCTAGATCGTAGTAACGCCACAAACTAATAGTTCTAGACAGGTGTTTTTTATAGAGCTCATCTGTTGAAGTACTAACAGTATGGTAAAAAGAAATTGTTATCTTTCAAAAGCCAACATGAGATAAATGAATATATTTATTTGTATCTAAATTTTTACATCAATTGAATTTGATTCGAAGAAAAACAAATGCAATCTAATAAGTACGAAATAATCACCCGTATCCACTAAAAATACTATTAAAGTATTAAGGACTTTTCGGCTACCAAGTAACCATCATTAGAGTAAACTTATTATTAATATAGTAAATCCATAGTTGTGATGAACTCTTATAGTGTATTAAATGTTATCTAGTTAATTGATGTTTAATTACCACCAGTGATTCATTCCATCATGTCTAATTTGAGCAGTGGCTGCAGGTGACACATGGGTATGGGGGTGCGCAAAAATGAAAAATGCACTGAATTTGAGCATGAACTCTTAGCCAATAATTTTGAAAACCTTGGGCACCGTCCACCAGATGGAGTTTGTCCATATTTCTTCAACTAAACTTGCACTATAGGTATCTCGTCAAAATTTTGAGGAATCAATTTTTCCATATTGCGGTAGACCCCGATACTTATTATCATAATTATCTATATAGAAAGCAAATAGACCCCACCACCACTTTTTGGAACGTACCTACGCCAACAAATGTTGTAGCAGGAATATTCACAGATTTATCAAATACCTTTGATTTAGTAAATCACACTCTGCTCCTGGAAAAATTGCAAAGATACGGTTTTAGAGGTCCCTTCCAAAATTTACTGAAATCGTACCTAACATCTAGGAAGCAAAGTACAAAAATTGTGGATGAAGTGACGGGAAAAGAACACTTATCCTCATGGGTATGTCTTGAAGCGGGAGTACCTCAAGGCTCTACAATGGGGCCACTTCTGTTTATATTATATGTAAATGAGTTTCCCGAAATTCAAAAAAATGGTAGAACTGTACAGTTTGCCGATGACAACTTGAGGGTCATACAAGGAAACACTATGTACCAACTTGAATATGATATTCAAGACAATATCCTAAAAATGCAACAGTGGTTCACAGATAACTATATGAAATTGAACGTAGACAAAACGAGAATAATTACTTTTTCAGCTAAGGAACTATCATTGATCGCAGTAGAAGTTGATAATGCAACAATTAGTTCCACGAACACAACCAAATTCTTAGGCTTAGAAATAGATTCAAAGTTGAATTGGAAAGCACATGTCCACCGGCTAGCTCCAAAACTTAGTAGTTTTATTTTTCTTTAAGAACACTTTCTAACTGTTTCACCCTGAAGGCTTGTCTTGAAGCCTATTATGCATACATATATTCAAAGATTAAATATGGCATAATAATGTGGGGAAATAGCGTGAATGCAGGCAGAAAAGGGCTATTAGAGCAATTTTATCAAACCGACAATCTTGTAGAGCTGCATTCAAGGACAATAATATACTTACCCTTACTAGTATATATATATTGTAAGCGTCGTGCTTTGTAAACGAACATCCGGAAGAATTTAAAAAACATAAAAAAACTATTACTATGAAACTCGAAAAAGAGATAATTATGTACCAATGAGTACTCATCTTACGTTGGTACAAAAAAATGTAGTTTACTCATTAATCAAAATTTTCAATCATCTTCCTAATGAATTCAAACTTGTAACTTCAAAACATGCATTTAAGAAAAAAATAAAATCTTACTTACTAGAAAAATCATTTTATAATCTGAATGAATATTTTGAATGTAGTTTGAACTGATAATCTCCACTTAATATTCTTAACTGTGATTACTCTTAGATTTATTTATTCTATAATAATGTTCATATTGAATTAAATATTTAAATGTATAACTGAGTGTGAATACTGTGTTTTTATAGATACCATTATTGGTTTCCACTTTTTAATATGTGATTTGTTCTTTTTTTATATAATTGTACTGAATTATTTGATTAACATATATGTAAACTATTGACTCATTCTACGCTGTAATGGCCTAATCGAATAAAGACCTATTCTATTCTATTCTAATAATTGTATAGTTGTTGATATTTTTGTTATACTTCCTGATAACATATTTTATGTCCTCATTTATTTCACGTCGATGATGTATGGTAACTTGATTAGTGACATGTATGATATTCGAAGGTTTGCCATAATAGTTCCAATATATCCCATATCCAGGTTTTTGTAGAGCGTCCACCAACTTCAGCGAAGCGAAGAATCGGTTCCCATAGACTTTGAAAGGTAAAGTTTCCATAACATTGTCATTACTAAAGATATACACCCACTCTCAATTCTATATGAGGTAGATCATATTGGATACCTTGATATGGCTCAAATATATACGGATACGATATCCTGTAGAATGTGTTTTGTTTGGTGGTTCTTCGTCTGAGTCAACAGGAACAAGTTCTCTGAACTTGAGGAAAATCATCATCTTAGTGTTAAATTTTCGCATGAAGTTCTGTTCTCCAACTGTCGTCAACTTAAATGTTTTACATCATTCCTTCTTTGAATTGATGCCATCATTTGGAGGAGTGATGAAAACATCTGCTCCCCAAAATTCATCATTTTCTACCAGATCAAATAGTTCATGGGTCGTATGTCTAAATAGGAGAGCTATATCTACCATTTAGATCTTGGTGTCTCAATATTGGAACATACCAACACAAATACATCTAGAAGTGAAAGAAAAATAAATTGCATCGTATCTATGTGCACAATAGTTGTATTTAGTTTAAATCATTTGTGAAATGAAGATTCTTGATTAGATGTAAATTTAATTTCTGTAGACCATTCCGTACCAATTGACTTACCATGAATGCTGCCCACTCTGACGTGAAGGGAAACGAAGTGGCCGATGAATTGGCCAAACGGGCTTACTTGAGAGTCCCTGGCCCCAATTCCTCGATCGGAATTTCATCGACCACCGGGCTCCTCGCCCTCAAGGAGCTCCACATTAGAGAGTTCTCGCCTAACCTCTCTTAAATCCTACTCTCTATGAGCAGGCGAGGCCTAAAACACTGTTAAGTTTGACCTTGTCTTTATTTTTCGAAATATCCATCAACATTTATCCACCTCGTAGTGCCTGAATTCTTGACTTTGGATTCTATTTTGTTTTTTTATGCTAAAGCAGTTGGCGCTCAGGGTAACTCATTCAGTCACGAATCTCAGGACACGTTTCACTACGAGCTCTGAGAGTAAGTAAACTTGTTGAGCTAGTTGGGGCCATTAATCACTACAGACCCTAACATATCGAGCTGATTCCTTACATTGGCACTGTCATCTGAATAAACATCTAGACACAATGGGCATTGTTGAAGACCCAGTTTGTAGTAGATGTGGAGAGGCGTACGAAACTGCCCCCCCCCACATCCTAACAAAATGTTCAGCACTGGCTTCTCTTAGGCTACAACACCTCGGCAACACACGTATGCCCCTAGAAGCAATAAGAGATATCACTCCATGCAAAATTTTAGCCTTCGTCACTGCTTTAGGCCTGCTGGACTAATTCTTGTATCAAGGGGTGCACAATGGACACAATCAAGCGTTATAAGTGATCCGGACTTGTCCGCCCCTGTTTTGATTGATTGATTGGAACCTACACTTTGATTTTGTCGCGAAATAACCTTTTATATCAACTTCCATATCGACATTAACTGGTTTCATCTTGCGAACATTACTATTTTAAATTTGGGATACAATGATGTATTTCCAATATTGGAACACTGGTAAAAAATGGGTTTTAAACATTTAGTTTCATATAATTTGATTGACTCTGAGTCAAGTGGTTTGCGTATATATGTTACTGTGAATGTCCGATATTAGTGAATGTTAAGATGCACCAGTGTATCTCGACAATCACCAATATTAATGGTGTAAGTCCGAAATTATTTCAATATTTATTTTGTTTTGGACATACACCGGTGAATGTTAACATACTCCAAGGCGATTTTGTGTGTCTTAGATACTGCAATTTACTAATTACGTGAATGTTAACACACGCTAGTGTTTGTTCGAAATTAAGTGAGAAGTGCTATTGTTCTCTCTTTTTTCCACGCCGACCATCCGTCGCCGCACCGCTAATAGGGCAGAATATCAGAATCCGAAATATGTTTACTGTGCAACAGAAAAAAGGCAACTAAAAGAAATATAGAATTAGCAAAACTTGGATTCCAAGATCAAGGAAAAAAATGCTTAAAGTATCGCAGGCAAATTTTCCTCCTGCAAAATGTGGGGATACTGTAAGGTTGCGTGTTCCTGATGTCGACAGAGCTCATACAGATTCCAGAAATATCCTTACATCTGTTACATATCTGGATGGTGACTATTATCAATTGGCTACAAAACATGGGATGTTATCACAGCTGTATACTAGAAATCAGTTTTCCATCTGTAAGCAAAAATTTTATCAATATATCTGAAACTTCTTCTGCAAAAATATCAATGGGTAAAATTGTTGCTTTGGAATCAAGATTTTGAAAACACGGATAGAAGCGTTGCAATTGTGCACAAAAATGCAACACCAAGAAATGTAAAGCTCGTGGAGTTATTTGTAATTCTAATTGCCATAACAGTTTGCCATGTACTAATAAATAAGTTTTTTTTTTTCAATTCTTATAGCGAAAAATTCTGTAATACCTAATTACCTATGAGTAGGTACGTTGTAACGAATGAGTATTTTTCAAATTCTATAGCCAATAGGGCAATAGCATTAATAATAAGTGTACGTTATTGTTTACCTTACTTGGCAGGTAATGCTATTTGTATTACTGATTTAAGATTTTGATTAATAAACAAGCTCTATTTGTTTTATTTATCATAATTCTATGATTTTATTTATTGTAACAATTTGTGAGTTCATTTTAAATCAGACCCGAACTTCTGTTTTGCAGATATCTTTGCTAAATCATCATAATTTGACTCATCATGAAGAGAATGAAGATTAACCAAGTCGTCGTGGTGTATGATAACATTCGCTAGTGAATGACCGAAAACATGAAGAACAGAATAAATAACAAACAATCACCAGCTAGCTTGGTGGTTGTTAACATACACCAGTGTATCTTAAGATACACTCCGCTTCGGACATTCACAGTAACATATACATACAGAATTGTATAGATATTCGAATTATGTTACGTACAAAGTTTCAGGTATTATGATCCTGTTCTTCGCGTTTTATTTGGTAAGTGACCTAGCGTTCACGACCGTAATATTTTATTAGGGTCACCGTTCTCAATTCAATATACACTTAAAAGTTTCTACATTAACATAGTCCAACGATATCGTTGATGATTGTTTATCCTTTATTTTTTTCGTGCAAAGACACTAGGCGCACGAATTTCACGCTACAGTTGCTTTATTCACTTTCTTCTCGTGACAAAATCGGGTTTTGCAAAGCTAAAATGACATCCATGTGATAATAAGCTAGTGAAAGTAGAAAGTTACCTGCTGTGTGTATGTATGTGTGTATTTTTAGATTGATAGCCCAGTGGCGGAACACCTCTGCTCATGTTGGTTGCGTAAGTTTGGTAAACGGTAAACGAGGAAAGTAGAGAACGATCGAAAAAAGTGGGTGGGCGTGATTAGATTTCGTTATGTTCGAGCCAACTTTTTCGCCGCAGATGTTACGTTTACTTGAAGTAATGTAACCTACTTTTATTAAAAATTTACAATGTGGTGACATCACAATGTAAACTGTAAATATTGTAATGTTCAGTAAGTCGGAACTAAGATATTGATTGTGAATTGGCAACAACTTCCTATGTTACATTACGTTATATTGCTAAATTGGGCGATTATCTGAACCCATTCATTCAGATTCATACTTTTACTATTGAATTTAATCTTTTCTGGGACGTATAGATAAATTCAAACTTCTCATTGTTTGATCATGAACTAATAATGGTCTATAAAATATAATTCCTCTATATTTTGGTTTGTCTGGTTTTGCCAACGTATTTCCGAAATTGGAAAAAATAAACGAAATGGGAATGCAATATTGAAAGCATTTAAAGCACCTGGATATTAAAACTGACAGTCAGTCGAAGGGAATAACCAAATAATAATCTACAAAGCACTTACTCAACAGGTCCTGGAGTACTGTTCACCAGTGGCGGCTCGTGAACTTTTTGAGAGAGGAGGCTGGACATAAAACGTTTTTGTAAAAATATACTCTATTCAGCCAATTAATTTAACCTTCAGTGACAAAATTGATTGTTACCCAGCAAGAACCAACGTGGAGGTATAGAGTTTCTCTTGCCCACAAATTTTTTTTTCGTTCGTTTTTTGTTTTTTATTTTTTTTTTGATTTTTAATTTTTTTTCTTTTTTTTTGAAATTTTTCATATTTTGTTTTTTGTTATTAATTTTATCAACTTTTCTATATATTAACGAAATTCTACGGTCTTTAATTTACGAAAAATGATCAATAATATTATCATAAAATGTATCATTATGTTTTAAGTGTTTTACTAAATCTTTTTCAATAGATATTAAACTAACATTGTATAAACGATTTTGGCCCATTGTATTTCGCATGTATGTTTTAATTCGTTTGAGAGTAGAAAATGATCTCTCCACCGATGCCGACGTGACAGGAATGGTGACTGTCAAACAAAGTAGTTTATAAAACTGAGGTAAGACTTGTTGCAAATCATTATCTATCATATATTTTATCATATCGGCGTGACTGTCGTACTGGCCTAAAATGTGTTTATCCCAGTATACAACGCATAATTCATTGTGCAGCGCTATTTTATCTGAAAGTGTATTGAGAAACTCTTTTGAAAAAGATTCGAAAAATCTTCTATTCGTCAAATCGAAAAACTTCAATTCATGTAAATCGGAAAATCGAATCTCAATATTTGACCTTTAATAGTATCTAAAATTTCATAAAAAAGTTGTTTATAATGTAGTTTCTTGTCTACCAAATTATATGTTTTCCTCCTTTTCACGGGAGAAGCCTCATCAGTTGAATAATTTCCAGATAAAATATTAAAATGAAATTCTGTATAACGGAAACTTGAATTTTATCAATGAGATGTGTTAAACGATCTCTTGAATGAATTATATTAGTGAATTTATGTTGTAAAATTTGAAAAATAAGATCAGTTTGTTCAAATATTAATTTAAAAGTATCAAGAAATAACAAAAATTCTTCATTTTCTAAATAAGATTTTAAACCAACAGCAGCATTCAATGAAACCTGATCTGTTGAAAAGTCATCACTGTTTAATATAAAATCAAATATTTCAATTAATTTGTCTTTATTCTTATGGATGGTAAACTAAACATTGCATGTGATGTAAAATTCCATCGAGTTCGAGCATTACAGGGAATTCTGTTTCCTACTATGTTATTTAAAACTTACGTTTGTTTGAAGACCGTTTAAATGTCCCGCCATTACAGATGCCGTCGTAAGTCTGATTTATTCGCAAAGTCGAATCGTTGAAATGTTTCCATTGAAAAATTGAATAAATTGACCGCTGTTCTTCCCGAACTAACATCGTAGAACCCTAAAAATCTTTCCACTAGTTGTCCATTTTTACAATTAATAATTCACCGAACAGACGAATTCTAATCTAACCTTATTTCGCGTGGTGTCACTCAACCATTATACCCGCATAAAACAAAACAAATGCCTGCAAATACTGACGCGTTAGTCATAAAATCGCGAAGCTTACTGTCGTATTTACAAAACAAATCTAACAATTCCCTAAAATTACCTTTATTAACTGAATTTTCAGTTTCATCATGCCCTCTAAAAGCCAAATCTTGAAATGATAAATACAATAAGAAATCAATGATTTTTTTTAAAACTTCGCGGTTTTCTTTAACTGTATTATTATGATTTTCGATTTCGCGTGTTCGTGTAGAATCAATCGCATTAACAATATTCTGTTTACCGGTTAATTTAAACTTAATACACGATGTAATATGTTCCTGCGATTTTTCATGTATTTCTAGGCCACGAGCTAAATTTTTCAAATCATTATAACCCAAGTGCCCCCAACATGAAGTTGTATCTGATGTGAATAGCAAGCAATACCAGCAATATAATTTATTGTGTACATCAGATCCCGTTAACCATACATATTTTTTATAATTATCATTATTAAACGATCGATTTTGATACTTCCCTGCCATCACTAATCCTTTCAAATCCGGTAAAGGCCGTTTGTTTTTGAAGAACACTTTTCTATCATATGTTAATCCACTAAATGGATTTTCTAAGAACTCTGCAACTAAGTCACTCATAATTTTAACGTTCACCGATTCCGATTAGATAAATTATAACTTAAAAATTAACTACTTAACCTTACTACGCCTCGTGGAGTAAAAACAACAACTAACCGCATTCTTCTAGCAGCGGGAGGCGGGAGCGCAAGTAATCGTATTTCATTCGACCGACGAATGGGTACGAAAAGCTAGCCTCCCTACCCTGTTGCCGGTTTCGCCGTTTCACGCTATTTGGCGATTGACTGGTCGGAAAAACGGCAACTGTGTTGAACAACACATGCTCAGCGTTTGAGATATATAGAGAATCTAGCCTCTGACTACTGTTGCCAGATTGAAAATAACTACTGAGAACGGGGAATTAATTGTAAAATTTAAAGAATTATCAGAGAAACAGGAAATAAAATGGAGAATGATCATTAAGATAAATTGGTGAGGAGGCTGAGCCTCCTTAGCCTCCTTCGAGGAGCCGCCACTGCTGTTCACATATTTGGAGTTCAGCTCCCAAGCATATGCTGAAGCTCTTGGATTCTATCCAGAGGAAATTGGACAATGGACTATTCGTAACTGTATTAAAGTTCGGTGTTTACGTAGTGTAAATTCATAATACTTCGGAAGTTGGAGAATAAAACTTAAATTTTACACAAAACTTTTAACATTTGATTGTTTTAACATTTAATTGTTTCACCACACTGTGGCATTATCTAAGCGAGGAGTTATCAACTAAAGCTAAATCTAAAAGTATATCCTTAAATATCAGGGATCAGAATGTGGTACAAATTGAGGGATGGGGGTGGATAATGGTGGGAGTGTGTTTACAAAATTGTTAACAAGCGGTTAATTATATGTGTCGATTTGATCATTTAATATTAGATTATTATTGTTTTTTGAGTGTTTCAATATTTCTACGGATTCTAATATATTAAGTGTACGTCCTTTTTCCTGAATAAGTAGAATATCAGGATTAAGGGTGGAATTGTGGTTATGTTCTAACAGGTGATTTGCGTAATTAGAGTCTTCTTTTTTGAGCCTGTAACTTCTCAAATGTTCATTGAACATTGAACGCTGAAACTGCTTCCAGTTTGTCCTAGGTACAAAGCACTATAGTCATCACATCTCAGTCTGTAAACTCCAGATTTCTTAAAGTTATCTTTTTTAGATTTCGAGTTATTAATATACGAGCTTAGGTTATTTTTTGTTTTAAAGGCGTCGTTTTTATTCTGTTTTTAAGGAATTGAGATATTTTTAGTGAATGTTTGCCTAAATATGTTAGACATGTGGAATTTGATTTTGTATTATTATTAATTTGCGGATAAATTATGCTTAAGGCTTTTTTATTGAGTTTATTTTGGAGTATTTTATTAATTGTCTTGACATTATAACCGTTATTTTTGGCAATATCTATGATTCTGTTTAATTCTAAATGGAAATTATCTTTACTTAATGGGACATTAATTAATCTATGTATCATACAATTATATGCTGCTAGCTTGTGTGATTGTGGATGTAAAGAAGTGTTGTGTATCGTAGTATCTGTGTGGGCGGGCTTGTGATAAATAGCGAAAGAAAAGTAATTATTTGTGTGTGAAATTGTCAGATCTAAAAAGTTTAAGGACTTGTTGTTTTGCATGTGTAATGTGAATTCTATATTTGGGTGTAAGTTGTTGATATAGGTGAGAAAAGAATTTATTTGACGGTTACTGCCTGTAAAGCAAGCGATTACGTCGTCAACATAGCGATACCAATATACAAACATGTGCTGAAAATTGGAATTTAAAATCTTAGTTTCCAAGTAATTCATAAATATTTCTGCTAGCAACGGAGATAATGGCGAACCCATGGGGAGTCCGGTGTTCTGTTTGTAATATTTATCATTAATTGTGAAATAATTTTGGTCTATGCAAAGTGAGATTAAACTTAATATTTCCTGTGTTATTGCCTGTAAAGTATTATTGCGGATCAAAAGATCTTCAAATCGACACATATAATTCACCGCTTGTTAACAATTTTGTATACACACTCCCACCATTATCCACCCCATCCCTCAATTTGTACCACATTCTGATCCCTGATATTTAAGGACATACTTTTAGATTTAGCTTTAGTTGATAACTCCTCGCTTTGATAATGCCATAGTGTGGTGAAACAATTTGTCAGCATTTTTAAATTAAATGTTAAAAGTTTTGTGTAAAATTTGAGTTTCATTCTCCAACTTCCGATGTATTAAAGTGAATAATAAAGAGTGTTCGAATAAGACGGATCGATGTTAACAGTGAATAACAATAACAATTCTTTATTAAATCATGGTATTTGGTACATGTCAATTATGTGTGCAAGATAATATAGGCCAAATGTTCACCAAGACCTCGACGGCACACCTCCACTCAATGTTCCAAATTTTTGATGACATCTCTGCATAATAGCTCCTCGATCTCAACAATACGCCTTATTATATCGTCCTTCAGCTTTTGGCTAGTTGGCATAGATACTGTTGAGATATCCCCAAATAATAATATAAATCTAAAATCCCCAAAAGAAGAAGTCAAATCGAACGATCTTGGTGGTCAATCGACTTTGCTGTTTCGAGAGACGTTGTCACCTGGGAAGATGTCATTCAATAAAGCCATTACTGATTGCATTGGCTGTGTGGCATGCAACGTCATCTTGTGGAAACCACAAATTGTTGAAATCGATAGCATCCAATTCGGGCCATAAAAAATCGGTTATCATGGCACGGTAACGCTCACCATAAAAGAATTTCCGGCATCAGTTCGAAGAAAAACGGTCCAATGATTCCGCGAGCAAAAACTGCACACCAAACAGCGATGCATCGGCATCTCAACAATCAACCTTGGCTTTTCATCTTCCCAAATGCGACAATTCTGCTTATTAACGAAGCCATTGAAGATGATTGCGAAAAATCATCATTGATTGGTATTTGCTCATGCATCCAATATGCGAAGCATGCTTTTCAAATGTTCAGCATACTTCAATTCTTGCGTTGATTGAATTTTGTCTGAATGATAGAAGTAGAACATCGTAGAAACGTGGGCGTACTCTCCCTTTTCTACAGATATTTCCATGGTCGGTGTTCTTCAGAAATCTCGTCTGTTGTCCCACCACGAGAGATTCAAGATAGGCGAACTTGACGAACTCAAGCTGGTCACCCTTTCATTGTTAAGCTCGAGACCTGCCGAAATTCTTCCTACCAGTCTTCATTTTTCTATCGAACGACGAACTTGTGAAACTCTTTGCCTACTGAGGTCTTTTCCTATGGTGTTTCCTACAGTTTAAATGTAAAACGTTCTTACAATACAATACTTTGGGAACATCTTGGAATCTTTTAAATGTTAAAGTAAAATAGCCTGGAAAATAATTAACCAAACCATAATAGAAGAACAATTGGTCTCAGAAATAGAACTAAACATAGAGGGAGTGAAATCAAGCTATGCAACATTTTGTGCAGACATTTTCAATAAAACCTTCAATACTGCAGGTGATGACTTAATATAATATCACATAATGAAATTTGTTTTCTCAAAAATCATATTTCAAACAACAATAAATTCTATATTTTTCCTGTATATGAAAATGATGTTATAACCTCAATAAACTGTTTAAAAAATACCAATTCTGCAGGATATGATGATATTACTTCTAATATTATGAAAGCTTGTAAACATGACTTGGTTATACCATTGACAGAAATAATGAACAATTCACAAGAAATATTCCCAGATGCTTTAAAATTGTTAAAAATTATTCCTATTCATAAAAAATATTCCAAAGATAACATCCAAAACTAAAGACCCATTACAATTCTTAGTTGCTTTTCTGAAGTAATTGAAAAATTGACGGTGAAAAGATTGATTGCCTTTATGGAAAAATTTAATTTACTGAATAAAAACTAGCATGGTTTCACAAAAAACAAATCTACAGGTACTGCAATAACCAAGTTCCTGGACGGGGTGTACACTGCTCTAGACGAAAAAAACAACTGTTTGGGGCTTCTCATAGATCTGAGTAAAGCTTTTGACTTAAAATTTTATAAATCACAAACTTTGGGAATACATGGAATTCCACTAAATTGGATGAGATATTTTTTATACAAAAGACCTCATTATTTTTAAATAAAAAATTGCAAATCAACTATATTAAATATGCATAGAGGGGTGCCACAGGATTAAATTCTGGGCCCATTGCTGTATCTCATTTATGTCTCGGACTTTGATATTGATAATTCTATAATTTTTGTTAATGACACAACGGTTGATGTGCGCGAACCCGCTGAAAAAGCTTTAATCTAATCTGCAAATAATTGCATGAAGTCAATAAATAAATACTATAATATTAATAAACTACATCCAAATTCTAACAAAACCGTATTTTTAAAATGCAATGCTTCTCATAATAATGACTCAAAGTTGAAATGGTCCTGTGTAAAATACTGGCTACTGGTACTTATGTTATTGGAAGGTCAAGAGAAGTTGTTAATAGTGATACTCTCATAATATACTATTTTGCGCACATACAGTTTCACTTGTCATATGACATAGCTGTATGAGGAGTTTCCTCGGATTTACAAAGAGTTTTTATTTTGCTATATTCTAAATACTATTCTGCATATACATATAGAAAAATAGGTTTGCGGAAACACATCCTAAACTAACTCAAAATAATCTAAATTTCCAAGTCAAAAACTGTAAACGATGAAGAAACGTAAACGTTAAAAAAACTAACATACCTGTATTAAATAAATAAACTAAAAATTTCTAAAATACTTATTTTGCCTAGCGAAAATATCTCTTTAGAGTAGAACTCTAAAATCACCGTACTCCATCCTAATGGAATTTAATAGTTCAACCATTGGATCTAACCGAGTATTCCCCAAAATATATAAAAATTTAACAAACTAACCTGCAATAACGTAGCCGCTCGGACTTTCCTGCGTATGTGTATAAGGGCCTAGGATAATCAAACAATTATAAAACCTATTTAAATAACCTATCAGTACTATAACCTAATCTAGTGTTTCCCAGAAATATATGAAAATTTAACAAACTAACCTGCGATAACGTTGCCGCCTGCACTCTCCTGCGCATGTGTGTAAGCGCCAGGAAAATCCAACAATTACAAAAACCTACCCTCAAATAACCTACGAGTACTAACCTAGCCTAATCTTCTTAAAAATATATAAAACTTAACAAACTAACCTGCGATAACGTCGCCGCTTGGACTTTCCTGCGCATGTGTATAAGGGCCACAAAAATCTAACAGTTACAAAAATCTACCTTTAAATAACCTACCAGTACTAACCTAACCTACTGTTTCCCAAAAATATATAAAAATTTAACAAACTAACCTGCGATGATAACGTTGCCGCTTGGACTTTCCGGTGCATGTGTATAAGGGCTAGGGATAATGAAACAATTACCACTACTCCGCACTATCTGTTTTACTACGCCTATATTGACAATAAGAGAGATACTATCTTAACAACATGTAAAAAATTGTCAAAAGTTTTTGTACGCAACTGTTTAAGAGATCCAATTGCCGAATACAGTTCAAATCATTCTAAATTCTACAATATTTTATCAATAAATAAAAATGATGTATTTCCGCAAAAAGTTTTCTGCATGTTTATATTTAGAAAAAAGTCTAGAATGTAAAACAGAAACGTATTTTCATATAACTGGTTTCAGCTATTCTAAATTGGGAAAAATGAAAATGATGCATTTCCGCAGAAAACTTTTCGTGACTTTCTGTTTGGAAAGGTTTCCAAATACTAAATAAACAAATATTTCTTACATAACTTATTTCAGCTAAACGAAAATAGAGCCAAACATATGACTGAAAATGTATAAATAAATTTCCCGAGAAATTTAAATCTTCTTTTTTCAATCATTTCAATTGTTTAAGAATTAACGTGGCGGTAATTAATTTCTGGCGGTGAATTGCCAGCGATAAACTTTTCTAGACTCCTGGTAGACAGCTAGAAATTTAATGATATATATATATATATTATTAAGAAAACTCTTACTGAGTTTTTATTTATTTAATAATTATAATTTATTCTTCCGGCTAGCTTTTTTATTTAGTTTATTTTGAATAATAATGATCCTTTTCTTTTTATATATTTTTATTTTATGGAATTAAACACAATATTCTTTGAATGTTAAAAAATTTCTATATTTAAATCTCTATGACTCTAATTATCTCAGGGTTTCAAATTTACAATTTAGTTTTATGTTCTAAGCATAGAACTAGCTTTAACCTCAAAACTATTCAATATTAATAGTTGTTTACAAAATTACAAACGACAATCTTTCTTTCAGATTTACAAATAACACTACAATGGAAATATAATAAACAAACTTACTTTTAGTTTATATCCAAAAGTGTGTTTAACTATGTTGGCAATTTTCGATTTTATTCTTTTATAATTTCGTTGATGATTCACTTTTACACAATACTATGCTTTTTCACAATAATCACAGGTAACTAATTTGGATTACTTCTTCTTGAGACTCAGGAACTGTTGATAATACTTTGTTTTATCCTTTTAGATAAAACATGAAACTTTTCGATGATTTATTGAAATTATTGATGATTGGCAATCGTTGGAGACTTCTTCTTAATTGAAGGTTATTACAGCCTTTTTACTGGATTCAGATACATGGAATAATCGTTGACTTTTAATAAAACTTATTAACTTTGGTTTCTTTGAACCTATCGAAGTTTGGAACACTTTCGTTCAATTGGAGGTTATTATAGGTTATAAAATTTTGGTGAGTTGCAGTAGTACTTTCAGTCTACAGATGTAATGGCAAACTCAACTTCTTTACTTTCAGATTCGTTTTTATAGGCCTCCAAAACCGACGCAACTTTATGTCATAAACAACCTATGAGATGATTGCTTTTCAAATCAAGGATGCCAAGTTAATTGTTGTGAAACTGACACAAGTCTTCATTGTTACCAGATTGACATTAGAAATTCCTATTGACCAATCAGAATTTAGTATTCTTTACTTTTTGAATTATTTGAGATTTTCAACTTATTTTAATTGTTAGCGATTCCTTCTTTTTAAATTAATATTGCCTACATTTTTCCCCACACTTTGGTATAATATAACCTATGATTGGGTTATTACTAATATGATTATTCCCATATTTATGGTTTTCTTGACAGTTACTTATTCTTAAATCTAATACATACCATATTATATCAATAACATTCTTTTAACATTACATAACTCAAATTTACTAATCCTAACTTACATCTATAACATTATTCAATGTTTTGTACTATCTCATGATAGTTTTGTAATCACTTTACTTATGATTTATGATTTCGTTACACTGAACGTTTCTTCACTTTCACTGAAGTTCTTGTTTATCACTTCTTATTCTATTACATCGTTGTTTATTATGTTTTACATTGTTAATATTAATATCCTAACTATTATTTAGCTTTTATTATTGTTTTTAATTCCATAAAATATTTTTTATTTGATCTTTTCTGATTTTCAAAGTTCGGTAAGTTATTATTTTTAAATTTTTATTGTCTATGAAATGAAATCATAACAAATTCCCCTAAATCAATTTTAACATATTAATCACATTAATATTTAAAATTTATTTATCTTTTGATTTTATTTTCATGAACTAAATTTATTAATAATTATACTTGTATATTTGATCAATATTAAATATTCCCCTTATCTTTCCGTTTTCAGGATTCATTAATTCATAACTATTTTCAGCATTTTCATTCATAACTACATATGGACCTTCAAAAGCAAAACATAATTTTCCACATATATTCTTTTTATTATTAGTTACTCTCATTGCTCTTACTATTACTAATTCACCTATTTCAAATTTAATTAACCTTCCTCTTTTTCTCATTTCCCTATTCATATACTTTCTTGCATTTCTTTCTAACCTATTACTGATATCTTTCAAAATTTCATTTCGCTCTACTGAATTTTCATCTAACCATTTTCTATCTGGTTCTTCGCCTTTCATTATTAATACAGGTGTTTTCTCTGTTGTAGTATTTGGACAATGATTTAAACATTTTTCTACTCTGGATATTGATTCATCCCATTGACGATGTTTACCCTCACAAGATATTCTCAGATATTTTATTACTTCCTGTATATAACGTTCTGATGGATTGGATTGAGGATGTCTGATGCTTGTTAATTGATGAAAAATTAAATTCCTTTTGCAAAAATACTTGAAACGTATGTTTTTGAAATATGTTGCGTTATCTGTAATTAACTTTCTTGGCCTACCAATTTCTTCAAAATAGTTTTCTAACTTATGCATTACTTCTCTACATTTTGTCGTTTTGCAAGCATATAATTTTATATATTTAGAAAATAAATCTACTACAACCAAAATATGTCTATTTCCTTTTTCTGTTACTATTAACTCACTTAAAAATCTATTGCTACTATTTCTAAACATTCCTTTACTATAATACTCTTTGCTAAATTGTGGTTAATTATATTTTTAGGCTTTGCTCTTTGACATATGTCACATTTCTTTGTGATTTCTTTTGCAATTTGGTAATCTCCTTTACCTATATAATTTTCTCTGAATATGAGCCACATTTTCCTTGCTCCTATGTGATTGAATTCACTATGTAAATGATTTAAAATTTTTAAAGTTAGGTCTTGATTTATTCTGTATAATTCTTTCCTACCTATATCTTGTAAATAAACTCCCTCTTTGATTTTACATTTCTTTTTATCCTTCTCTGATAAAGTACTTTGATTGTTTTTAATGCTCTCTAATGAAAATAAACCCCTTACTTCTAATAAAATATTTGCTCCTACTTTATATTTCCTTTTATCAATTTTTAAATTCCCCTCTTCTCTTGTTAAAGTATCAGCTATTATATTTAATTTTCCTGGAATATGTTTTATTTCAAAATCATATTCCTGCAATAACAAAATCCATCTTTGAATCTTACTGTTTACAAATTTGTTTTTAAATATACTTGTTAATGCACTATGATCAGTTTCTACCCTTACTTTATTCCCTAACAAATAAAATCTTAATTTCTTTACACAAAAAACTATACTTGCTAATTCTAATTCAGTAACGCTGTAATTTTTTTTATGAACTTTTGTCATTCTTGACACAAAACTTATGGGCACTTCTTCATTATTTTGTTTTTGTAATAAAACACCACTGAATCTTTGTTTAGAAGCATCTGTTCTTAATATGAAAGGTTTATCATATTGTGCATGATAGACTTTTAATTTTTTAATGAAAATATCTTTTAAATTTTGGAAAGCTTCGTGTCTTTCATTATCCCATTTCCATTTTACCCCTTTTTTAAGTAATTCTACTAATGGAATCTCCTTCTGACTTAAATCAGGAATGAGCCTTTTGAAATAATTTATTAGACCTAAGAATCCCCTCAAAGTTTTAAGATTAGTGGGTCTTTTGAAATTTTTAATTACATCTAATCTATCTTCATCCATTTCTAAACCTTCCCTCGTTAATTTATAACCCAAAAATTTAATTTCTGTTTTATAGAATTCACATTTCTCAATATTTATTTTTAAACCTGCTATATCTAATTCGTTCAAAACTAATTTTATGTGATCTTTATGTTCTTCTACTGTTCTAGAAAATATTAATATGTCATCGATATAATGAACTACAAAAATTTCAAATTTATTTAATATTTGATTCATACTTCTAACTAACGCACTGCATGCACTTTGAATACCAAAAGGCGTAACTTTAAAACGATACACTTCTCCATCTATCATAAAACCAGTGTAATCTCTACAACTTTCATGTAAAGGAATCAACCAGAAACTATGTCTTAAATCAACTTTACTAAAATTTTGTGCCTTTATTATTCTACCAAAAATTGACTCTATATTTTTAGGAGCTTCATATTGTGGTACTGACAATCTATTCAATGTTCGAGCATCTAAACATAACCTAATATCACCATTTGACTTTTTTGCTATAACAATAGGGTTTATATATTTTGTTTTACTTCTTTCTATTATGTCTTGTTCTAGCATTTCACCGATTTTTTTCCTAACATCTTCTATGTACTTGTATGGGATTGGATAGTTCTTGGATTTAAAATTTTCAATTTCTTTGACTTGGAATTTATGAATATAATTACTAGCTATACGAGTTTCATCAATTATTAAACCTTTATGTTGTGAAATTATTTCTGATATTATTCCCCTATATTTCTCGGATATTTTCATCTGCGAGATTATTTCATTTAAATTTCTGCTTGAGTCTTTTCTTTCGACCGCATTTATTATATTGCAACCTTCATTTGGTCTGTCAATATTTTCATTTTCCCCTTTCCCTATCTTTATAATTTCATCTAACAACTTTATTTCCTTTTCCTCGTAATCTATAATAATTCCATGCTTTTCTAATTCATCAGTTCCCATAACAATATCCAATTTCATATTCGGCACTACAAATAATTGCATCTCTAGACTTGACTTCCCTATTATAATATGCTCAGTAATCATTTTTGATACTTCAGTAATTTTCTTTCCACTAATATTTACTAATTCTACTTTTGGTATTTTCAATTGATTTGTTAATTTTATTTCAGACAATAGTTCTTCCCTTATTAAAGATAGTTCTGATCCTGTATCACACATAATTTCTACTTCTTTCCCTTTTAAAAAACCTTTTAATTTAATTAAACCTATACTTTCATTTTCTTCCCTTTGCTGTTCGTAGTCAATGTATTCCCTCTGATGTTCATATAATACATTAACGTGGTATTCGTGCTTTCTTAAAAATCCTGATTTTGTTGATTATTTTGACTTGAAGAGTCTTCCCTTTCCATATTACTTTCTATCCTACTACAGTTTACTTCCCTTTGATTGTTTTCATTTCTACTATTATTTCTATTATTATTATTATTTTGACTTCTATTATCCCTATATCTATTTCTATTTTGATTAGTATTATTTCCATTATATCTATTTTCCCTATTATAATAATTTTGGTTTCTATTATCTCTATTTCTAAAATTGTTTTGATAATTATTATTTTGGAATCTATTATTATAATTTTGATTTCCCCTGTAATTGTTCCTGTTATCATTATGTCCATTTTGTTGCCTAGTTCCTATGTTATTCTTATTATCAATTCTATTTAAGTATGATAGTAGTTGATTCATGTTTTTAATATTTGCAATGGCTATTGCCTCAGATATTTGACTTCGATACTGTCTTGAAATGTATAAAACTATCTCTTCCTCTCTCATCTTAGGTTCTAAATATTGCGCTTCATTATATAGGCTAAGTGCATAAGCATTCATGCTTTTTCTAGTCCCTTCTATATACTTCCTAAAATATAATCTTTCTCGACATTTCGATTGTTCATTTTCACCCCAAAAATTATTTAAAAACTCATCTATAAACTCATCTAAACTATTTAATTCCCTTTCTTTGCAATTGAACCACAACAAAGGTTCATCAACCAATCGTTCTCTTATTAATTTTTTCATTCTCTCTATATTCCTTTCATACTGTATTTCATTTTTCAAATCTTTAACAAAAATGCATGGATGTAATAATTTTATGTTTCCATTAAATTTTATTGTATTCTCATGACCTACATTTCTGTATTCTATATTCATTCTCTCTTCGGATCTATTCTCAATTCTTTTTATTCTTTCATCTTGTTCATTTATCATTTTTTTCTGATTTTCTCTTATACTTTGTACATTCACATTTACATTCTCTTCAATATTCTTCCCCATATCATTCATTCTATTTTCCATAATATCTATTTCTTTCTCTACATTATTAAACTTTCTATTTACAAAGCTATTATATTCTTCTAATTTATTATCTATACTTTCTTCAACATGTTGTCTTATTTCCTTTTTTTCAGTTTCAACTATTCTCATAATTTCCTCAGTTCTTTTATCAAATTTATCATTCACTCTCTTAATTTCATCTCTTATATCACTCATACCTTGTTCAATTCTAGCATTAGTTTCATTCTTACATTGTTCAATTTTTTTATTTGTTTCATTAGCTTTTAAATTTAAACTTTCAAGCAATATCATTATTTGTGATTGACTATCTATTATTGGTGGTCTTTCTGCACTAATCATTTCACCCTCTTGATCAAATCCTATCAATTCTGGAGTCCTCTGTCTATCTCCTTCCATTTTTACTTTCTTATTAATTAATCTAGTTCTTTAAATTATTTTGATACGCGGTTCTATTCCTTTTTTCAAATGGCCCCACGTTGGACGCCAATTATTAAGAAAACTCTTACTGAGTTTTTATTTATTTAATAATTATAATTTATTCTTCCGGCTAGCTTTTTTATTTAGTTTATTTTGAATAATAATGATCCTTTTCTTTTTATATATTTTTATTTTATGGAATTAAACACAATATTCTTTGAATGTTAAAAAATTTCTATATTTAAATCTCTATGACTCTAATTATCTCAGGGTTTCAAATTTACAATTTAGTTTTATGTTCTAAGCATAGAACTAGCTTTAACCTCAAAACTATTCAATATTAATAGTTGTTTACAAAATTACAAACGACAATCTTTCTTTCAGATTTACAAATAACACTACAATGGAAATATAATAAACAAACTTACTTTTAGTTTATATCCAAAAGTGTGTTTAACTATGTTGGCAATTTTCGATTTTATTCTTTTATAATTTCGTTGATGATTCACTTTTACACAATACTATGCTTTTTCACAATAATCACAGGTAACTAATTTGGATTACTTCTTCTTGAGACTCAGGAACTGTTGATAATACTTTGTTTTATCCTTTTAGATAAAACATGAAACTTTTCGATGATTTATTGAAATTATTGATGATTGGCAATCGTTGGAGACTTCTTCTTAATTGAAGGTTATTACAGCCTTTTTACTGGATTCAGATACATGGAATAATCGTTGACTTTTAATAAAACTTATTAACTTTGGTTTCTTTGAACCTATCGAAGTTTGGAACACTTTCGTTCAATTGGAGGTTATTATAGGTTATAAAATTTTGGTGAGTTGCAGTAGTACTTTCAGTCTACAGATGTAATGGCAAACTCAACTTCTTTACTTTCAGATTCGTTTTTATAGGCCTCCAAAACCGACGCAACTTTATGTCATAAACAACCTATGAGATGATTGCTTTTTAAATCAAGGATGCCAAGTTAATTGTTGTGAAACTGACACAAGTCTTCATTGTTACCAGATTGACATTAGAAATTCCTATTGACCAATCAGAATTTAGTATTCTTTACTTTTTGAATTATTTGAGATTTTCAACTTATTTTAATTGTTAGCGATTCCTTCTTTTTAAATTAATATTGCCTACATTTTTCCCCACACTTTGGTATAATATAACCTATGATTGGGTTATTACTAATATGATTATTCCCATATTTATGGTTTTCTTGACAGTTACTTATTCTTAAATCTAATACATACCATATTATATCAATAACATTCTTTTAACATTACATAACTCAAATTTACTAATCCTAACTTACATCTATAACATTATTCAATGTTTTGTACTATCTCATGATAGTTTTGTAATCACTTTACTTATGATTTATGATTTCGTTACACTGAACGTTTCTTCACTTTCACTGAAGTTCTTGTTTATCACTTCTTATTCTATTACATCGTTGTTTATTATGTTTTACATTGTTAATATTAATATCCTAACTATTATTTAGCTTTTATTATTGTTTTTAATTCCATAAAATATTTTTTATTTGATCTTTTCTGATTTTCAAAGTTCGGTAAGTTATTATTTTTAAATTTTTATTGTCTATGAAATGAAATCATAACAATATATATATATATATAGATACAAAGGTAGGTAGTTAATCTATTGCCTTTGATAAATGGCTTTAGATAGTACACAAGCGGATCCAGGAGAAAGCTGTACTGATATATTCGCGAATCGGTATAATATCTTATATAGAATTTTTACAGTCTCAGCCTGTAATACTAAACGGAAGTGTAGATTACGGACATATTGGATGTCGACAAGAAAGTCGCTGACTAAACATATAACAAACAGTATTTTTTTGCTTCGAATTCTCTTTCGCTGTGTTATTATATCACAGGAAGTTCTCAATGAACTCATAACCGACGATTCGTGTCGAGACGTTCATGATGATGGTACTCGACGTCATACAAATATATCGAAATAATAATGAGAGGTTATGAAGTATGATGCTATGCTTGTATCTACATTTCTTTAGCAATTTCAACTTAATAGTGGAAAGAAAGTTGGATGTCAGCTCAGTGATAGATTTCATCACCCAATAAAGCGCTCCTAATTTTTTCTCGCCATTCAAAAGAACAGTATTTCATGAATAATAATTATTGTAGAGAAAGGTAACTTGTTTTCATGGTATCTTTATGGATTCGCCGTTAAATTGAGTAAATTCATTTTGAAAATGTCAATGTGTGACGAAACAATTGTCAGTTCAGATATTATCGATAGTGCTCTAGAAAATTAGTATTACTAAAATTAGTAGTGGTTTGCTTTATCCATAATATACATACCCCCCAACGATTAGATTAGTACTTCGAATGAGATTATTTAGATTATTCTTCCCAATCGTACACGAGACGACACAGCTGTGGGGAATGATTGAGCCGATATCGAAACATATAGAACTACAATGCAGTCAAATGTTTATATTTATATTGCTTATAAACAATAAATAACAATTCAATTAGCTCATTTTTGAGATTTCTAAAAAATGCAAAATTTGACCCTTTTTCATCGGATAAAGACTATTTTTGGTCAGTGAACATATGAAACTAGTTAAACAAATAGTTGAATCAACTTCATTTGTTATAAATATTTTATTTATTAACAAAATAAATGAATTCGACCAAAACTCCGAGCTTAGGGTCGTTTTCGGATAATTTGGGTCTTCTGAGTTCGATTTTATCGTCAATATCGGGGAATGTGTACCCACAAATTTGGTAATTTATTATAAATAAATTATATATATTATTGAATATACGAATTTGACCAAAATGTGGAGTTTATAGTCGTTGTCGGATAATTTTGGCCTCCTGAGTACGACGAAAGCACCCTAAAAGTCAAGCTGATTTGATTGTAATCCTTTCATTACCTGTCCGTTCAACTTTGACAGACGTCGTATTGAATATTGGTTCAATTGTTTTTAATTGAAGTTGCATTTTCTAATTAGAATAACATTCAGTAAATTACTTAGAGTCTACGATAGTTTATATTTAAGTAAAATACAATGATGACAGTTAATAATGAAACACGACATCGGGAACTCACTTCTCTTAGGATTTTGGTCTGATATCATAATACCCTTTATATGAAGTTCATCAAAACTGTAAGTTCGAGAATAAAAAAATTCACACAAAAATGTTTAATTTCTAATTAATGCTGCCACCACACTGAGGCATTCTCAAAGTTTGGAGTTATCGGTAGCTATTAGATTATTCAAGCTTCACAACCTGTATAATATAATTTTTGTCTCAGATCTAATCTGATGTATGCAGGAGAATACAATCACATTAGAGGTAACCAGATAGCGGATTTTTTGACAGGAGAAATGTCGAGAACTTGACATTTTCCCACACTCCTTCTTATGTTAGTCCAGTCATCCTGCCAAAATTAGAGTCCAAAAAATTCTAATGGACTTTTTCAACGTATAAGGGGGTATTTTGGTGCGCTAAACACGATGGTTTGGTCCAAATTGAGCTACCGGATACGGAACATGCCGCAAATCGCCGATTTATGGCCATTTTTTGGCCATTTTCGGGTTTTTCGAAGATATAACGAAATCTATGCATTTTCATGGAAATAGTCAAGAGAGCAAAGATGCAGTGCTTATCAACACTCATCATCTGGTTCAGCGTGCTTAGAACTCAAAATATGGCAATTTTAATGTGGCGAAAATGACCATTTTTGCGTTTTTTGAAGATAAGGCCGAATCTATGCATTTTTATAAAAATAGTCAGGGCAGCAGAGTTATAGTAGTTAAAAATACCCGTAATCTGGTCCAAACTAGATGGCGCTAGCGGTGATGAAACTCAAAATATGGCCATTTTAGCGTCAAAAAAATTATAACTGTTCGTATTTTTTTCACAATAGGACTAAACCTGCGTATTTTTATGCATATAGTCAGAGGAATAAATTCATAGTAGTCAAAAATATCAGTAATCTGGTCCAAACTAGATGGCGCTAGCATTCATGAAACTCAAAATATGGCCGTTTTAGCGTCAAACAAATAATAACTGTAGATGATATCTAGCTTCTATATCAGTCATTTTTTTCTCATGAAGTCTCGCTTTTAATTCACACTTGTCCATCGTGAACCTGTGAATTGATGGAATGACAAAAAGGAAACGAGAGAAATATTAGAAATTGGGAAATATATTATGATATAACTTAATATTACAAACATTTATCATGAAAAAAAACTCACCTTGGTTTTTATTTTTACTTCCTAACTATTAGTAGGGTTTACTTTTCTGAAGAATTGTTCAGATAAAAAATAAGATCAACATTTTTTCTATGATATTTTTTAATAAAAACAACTTCTATGAATAATTACTAAAAATATTTTCGTAGACACTTGTTAAATAAATTTCCCGAAAAAATTTTACACGTGCACACTTTGTATTTATTTTTTGAAACTATCATTTCTATCACACTAAAACGGCAATATTTTGAGGTCTATGAGCACTAGCGCTATCTAGTTTGAGCCAGATTATGCCTACTATAACTTTGTTATCTCTACTATTTTTATAAAAATGAATAGATTCTGTCCAATTGTGAAAAACCCAAAACGTTATTATTTTTTTGACGCTAAAACGGCCATATTTTGAGTTTCATGACCGCTAGCGCCATCTAGTTCGGACCAGATTACTGGTATTTTTAACTACTATAAATTTGTTCCCCTGACTATATGCATAAAAATACGCAGGTTTCGTCCTATTGTGAAAAAAAGACAAATAGTTATAATTTTTTTTGACGCCAAAACGGCCATATTTGCATAACCGCTAGCGCCATCTACTTTGGACCAGATTACGGGTATTTTTGACTACTATAACTTTGCTCCCCTGACTATTTTTATAAAAATGCATAGATTGGGCCCTATCTTCGAAAAACGCAAAAGTGGTTATTTTCGCCACATTAAAATGGCCATATTTTACGCTAGCGCTATCTGGTTTAAACCAAATGATGAGTGTTGATAAGAACTACAACTTTGTTCTCTTGACAATTTTCATAAAAATGCATACATTTTGTTATATCTTCGAAAAACCCGAAAATGGCCAAACAATGGCCATAAATCAACTATTTGCGGCATGTTCCGTATCCGGTAGCTCAATTTGGACCATACCATCGTGTTTTAGCGCACCAAAATACCTCCTTATACGTTGAAAAAGTTCATTGGAATTTTTTGGATTTTTTTGCTGTAGACAATTTTCCAGGATGACTGGACTAGGTATTAAACATAGATTTCTTGTCTGGTTCGTTGGAAATGCTTATCGAAACTTTTTTTCAGCGACTGCTGAATATTAGACGATACTATGAATATATTAATGACCTTTCACGTGATCTGTTTGGTATATTACATATCAATTCAATGTAGGCATGTTATAACCTACATATCGGACTATTCCCTGAGCATAACCTTAACATGATTGTTTTGATATATTACATATTTGTTCTGTCAATATGTAACAGTCTGTATATCATATAGATGTCTCTATCTACCTTCAATACGTTTAAACCTATATGTCACACAAACAACTGCTTCTGATTTTCTTAGGCGTCCTAGTACATTGGTAAGCATTCAGCTTTGCATTAATATTTAAAAATTAAAAAATTACGTCATCTAGGTAGTGACATTTATCCCGAAGAATTGTTGGAAACCGAAAAAATGTGTTAACAAACAAGGGTGAGGAAGTTATTTTTTCTAGGTTTAAGATCCTACCAAGTCAATAAAGGGTTCTGACTACGTACAAAATCCATCATTTCATCTTGAGTAAACACTTATTGAAAATCAAGTTTGATAACTTGTTATTTTTGACAATAGAACGTTTTTCGTACCAGAAATGTCGAAACCGGTTGGAAAACATCTAAGAAAAGGTGCTTCCAAAATACTGCTGATGGACATACCAAGTTTTGGGCTTTTGATTGTGATTGTGGAAAATTCAGTTCAGTTATCAGTTATGCTGAAATTACGATACAATTTTAAGAAATCATTCGATACAAAAGAGAAAACACAAAACACGCGATCTGTTCGAAAATAATCATTCTTCAATCTATCGGGTGGGTCCCAAAAGCATAGCATTCGCGATATGATATATTTCCCATGTTGTGTTTGTATTAAATACGTTTTTAAGATATCAGATGATAAGAAACACGTCATTTACTGAAAACAGCAGTTTTCATATGATCTTATAGGGAATTCCATGATTTTTGGAAAATAATTTTCACTGTTCACAAACACGAATTGTTTCATTCCTCATTATGTCAAAATATGTCATGCCACCGACAATTACACGATGTAGAAAAAAATAGCACCAACAAAACTTCAACTGATTGCCGAAATTACTTCAAAATATGGCGAGTTTCGCCGAATATCGCTCGATTTAGTGAAAAAACCTACTTGAATTATCTGGTTCTAGAATATGCCATTCGTCAAAGAAACTTTTTTCCACGTTCTCCCGCGTTAAGGCGTCATTTCCTGACTCGATGAAAACCACGTCATGTCTCTTCTAAACTCGATTTATTGGAAGGACACTATGAAAAAAAAAGTAGTTCAAGAAAACAGTAATTTTTTCTATTTTCTTACTCAAAAAGCTATTCGTTGAAAAAATGGACGCGCAATTGTTCTCCCAAAACATTGAAGAACCTCGTTTCCTCAATACGTTTGATTCAAAAAGTTCTATTGTGGAGGTAAATGAATAACATCCAATTTTCTAGAAATAATCGTTCTACTTTTTATCGTAGATCCAAACAAAAATACACATTTTCCTCAGAAACTTTATGCGACCTCTATTGCTTCAAGTGATCTCCCCAGTATCATCAATGCTTCGGCGTCGTACCTAGATACAGAAGAATTGGTATGTTGGTAGAGCTAGTTAATTTTTTTTTGATGATTTTGGTGCCCACTTGTTGAAAATTCGTATCTATAGTTTTAATAAAAAATAGTATAGTTCATTCCTTAAATATTAAAATTAAGATTAAGAAGGAGGGGATTAGTGAAGTACGTGTACAGTAGGATAAGAGTTACTTTCAAATAAATTTAATAATGGAGAATTGGTAAAGTGTTTGTGATCATTTGAAAGGTTTCCTGTGTTTTTAAACTTATTAATTTCAATGTTTAATACTTTACTTTTAACTAACTTAACATATTTGAAACGATGATCAGTTTCTTTAATTTGGTTTACAACTTTTGAATCTCCTTTGTTCAAATTAAAATGTCCTTTAATTCTAGTTTTGAAAGATCGACCTGTTTGGCCAATATAGCATTTATCACAATCTTCACACTCTACCTTGTATATTCCTAATTCTTGATCTTGTTTATTCTTATCTTTGTTAATTTTAATGTATTTGCCTACCATATTATTTGTTCTCAAAGATGTGGTAACATTTTGTTTTGTAAGTAAATTTATCAAAAAAACTACTACAAATCTTGAAAGAACATTGTGAATTTCATCCGAAATTTGATATAAAAAATTCTAACGAAAAACCATACAAACATTGTTATAATACAAGAAATATTACGCACTCTGGAATTATGTCTTTCTCAGAATTATTTTCAATTCAATAACAATGTGTATAGTACTCAAGAAGTATTAGCAATGGGAAAGCCATTAAATCCTTATCTGGCCGAAATATTAATGAATGAATTAGAAGTGGAAATTCACAAACACCCTATAATAAAAAGATTCATTTATTGGCATCAGTATGTTGACGATATAATAACATGCTTTGATGGAACACAAAGACAATTAGACTCTTTTTCATTGTATTTCTTATTAAAACTCTAGTTAATTTCCATAACTCCATTTTGATGACAGCTAGCGTCATTCTATGCCGCCATGTGAATGCAATAAAGGCGATTGTTGATCGTGTAGCCGCTCTGTTTGTCCAGAGTATCATTTCTTCGTCTATAATCTTAGATTCATTCTCCTGGTAAGCTTTAGGTTAGATTAGATTAGTGTGAAAGGCTCATACCGCGCCCTCGCAGGACTCCCTCTGGTACTGTTATTGTGATCCTCTAAAAATACTGAGATTTTTTTCCGGCTTTTATGGTCTAATTATCTGTATGATGTATGATTAGTATATGTGTGTGTGTAGATTTAGCAAAAGCATTCGATACGGTTAGTCACTCGCTTTTGCTAGAGACACTCGAAAATGCTGGAATTAGAAATACACCACTCAATCTCAAATAGAAATCAATTTGTTGAGCTTGAGAACGTTGGAAGTAATATTCTAACTGTTAGATATGGAGTTCCCCAAGGAACAATACTCGGCCCATTGCTGTTTATTGTCTACCTTAATAACCTATTCAATTTGAATAATACAGGTCAAATTATCGCATTTGCTGACCAAACTGTATTTTACTACGTAGCGAACACGTGGGAGGAGTTGAAACAAAAAGTTGAAGAAGACTTGATACATATAAGAGATTGGTTCGATCAAAAATTATTGACTGTAAATTACGAGAAGACATTTTTTATGCCATTTTGCTCTTATAAAAATACATTACCAACTTTCAGGCAAATAAAATTCGGAAAAACTGTTATAAATTCGGCTTATAAAATAAAATATTTGGGTGTAATGTTCGACTCATATTTGCGTTGGGCCGACCATATTAATTTAGTAGTGAAGAAAATAAGGCACTTATCACAGAAATTCCGATTTATTAGAGATATATTAAATAAAAAACAATCATGAATACTTTATGATGCATTAGTTCAATCGCACCTGACATATGCCATAACGTCATGGGGAGAAGTCGCTAATTCACATCTCCATAAGTTGGAAACAATTCAAAAACGCATCATCAAAATAATTGAACGTAGACCATTTGTTTATCCAAGTGACAAACTGTTTAAAGAGTCTGGTGTCATGGATCCGCGAAAACTATTTTTCTTCGCACTCTGCACTAGACAGTATCCTGAAAGACATAAAAAACTAGAATGTGCATATAATATTAGAAACCAATATAACATACCTGTATTAAGAGCTCAAAAAACCATTGGACAGAGATGCAATTCCTTTTTAGGCCCTAAAATAAAATAAAATGCACTTCCGACTTATCTGAGAAGCATAGAAAACTTAAGAACATTTAAATTCAAGTGTAAACAATATATACTAGAATTATCCCGAAAATTTGTATCTAAACAAATAAACATAAATACTTAAATATACTATTAGCACTTACCTTTTCGAAGAATTCTATTTATAGTTAATAATTCAAAAATTAAATATGATTATCTTCCATTTATTGCTGATGTATAGGTGTATTTCCAAAATTCATCTATAGAAATAGAGGAAACTAAATATCAAAGTACTAATCCATCATATTATATATTGTATTGGTTTGTATCTCATTGATTGGAACCAGATTTTGAATTAAAATTTTTTTTTCCCACTCATATGTAATTTGGCATTGCCAAAAGACTGTATATTATATATGTAAAAATGAACTAAATCTTGTGAAAATTGTATATTGTACATATGGGTATATGTGTGTATGTGCGTATGTCTTTGTATGTATGTATGTATGTATATATGTATATTATGAATGTATACGTAGGTATCTATGTATGTATATATGTATGTATGTATGTATGTATGCATGCATCTGTGTATATATATTTAAATTTTATATGTTTTAAATCACATGCAAGTATCGTATAGATACTTTAGTGATTTTATTTTATCTTTATTGCTCGATTGAATTTTAAATTAATATGTTAAAATGTAACAAATGTATGGCAAATGAAGATTATTATTATTTTTATATCATGTTGTATGTTGCTCAATATTTGCTCATACATGGGAATTTCTTTAGCTTCTCCGCAGGTTCTAAACGTCCCATCATTCACTAAGCCAATTTTTCTCATATGGACGTTGAATTTGCAGTGTCTCGTCTTGAATCCTGTTATGATTCTCAGGTTATTCCTGTGTCCCCTTATACTTTCCAAGACGTCCCCTGCTTGGAGGTCTCCTGTATAGTGTATTATCCCATACCGCAGGAGTGATCAGGTCTTATCAATGCTTTTCACCTCTCTTGCGTGCAAGGACATCCGCCTGTTGTTATCCTCAATTTTTATATATTCTGGGACCCAGTGGAGGGTAATTCTGTTAAGCATCCATTCTTAACGTGTTTAGTTTTGTTGTGCAGCTAAGAACCATGATTGTGCTGCTGCTGTTGATGCTCAGCTCTTTTATGGCTGTTTGACTATCAAACATAATGCTAACTTCTTTCTAAATCATTTGTCCATATTGAGTTGTACACATGTCAAGATTGACTTCCGCTTAAAGATATTGGTGTATTAATCCATAGATGTCAAGTATGTGGTTTTGGGCCAAAAGACTGCCCCCGCACCTTCTACTGTTTTGGATCCATTGGTTCACCAATAGATAGCTCCTTTCCTGAAAGGGCGAACTTTCCCCTGTCACTATTTTTTGTTTCACAGATGAGATTTGCCTTACCTTCATGGTCACTCCAAGTGAGCGGTATTAATCCCAGCAATGAAATCAGTTCTTGCCTTTTTTAATGTTTCGCCTATTTGTGAATGATACTGTTGGGTCTTTGCATAAGCTCCTAACTGATACGTGGTCGGTCCACTATGAGTTACATCACTGGGTTACATCAATACTAGTAATGCTTTTCTCACCGTCAATTGAATTATAGACGCAACCATAATAATATGCAACTTTATTCTTCCATACTTAATTTATAGTAGATACATGGTCATGACGAATCAATAGGAGTGTTCCTTGACTTACTCTTGGTCGCTTTATTTTATTCACATCCGAACGAACGAAAATAAGAAGTTCTCTCAAGATATTCTTAAGGTAATTACGAGCCTTACTGTAACCTATTCATGTTGCATGGTATTGTACTAATATCGTTTAGCCTGGTTGGCTGGCATAATTATTGTAACATGACTGTAGAATGACCGAGTATGATCCGAGCTTCATGGAGATTCAATACATGTTTGGTTTGACCTGTAAACTTCCAATTGAAATGCAAACGTTGATCCTCGTATTATATATTGATTATATACTGATTCGCACTCTTGTCTCTTTAACTGAGTGAACTTATAACTGTCTTTATACTTCCGCAATGTTTATTATACAAGAGATGATCCCAAATAGTGTAGCGTGTCTATAATGGCAGCAATATGATAATAATACAGCTTGAAATTTACAAAGACTTAGTACAAGATTATGCAAGTGTTAAAATATAACTGCATGTGTAATCCTATTTTCACGAGAGCGAGGGTGATTAACTGATTATCTACAATGATAGACATTGGCCATTATTTGCAACATGCATGCATTGTCTTGCCGGAGGAAGTTGTTTGTAACATTCGTTTTATTTCGAAGTTATTTTCAGTTACATTTAATATTATTATTAAGATAGATAAGTAATAGTTTCGATTTTTTCGGTCAGAAAAGATGAAAGGATGAATGCCGGTCCTTTTAGCTGAAATAATTTACGTAATTTATTTCGTACCTAATAGAAGGGATACTTACGACGTATGTCCATGCGTGTTTTTTGCATAGGGATATTTGTTGTTTCAAAATGGAAAGCAGAAATGTTGAAAAAGGATGTTTAATAGATTTTATCGGATTATACAAAGGTTGTTGAAAAAATGGACACGAAATTGTTCTCCCAAAACATGGGTCTGGTTGAAGAACCTCGTTTCCTCAATATTTTTCATCAAAAGAGTACTTTTGTGGAGGTAAATGAATAACATCCAATTTTCTAGAAATAATCGTTCTACTTTTCACCGTAGATCCAAAGACTGTCGAAAAGATTGGATACTTTAATCCTGATTTAGTTCCTACAGTCGAATTGTGATGATTTTTAAACATGGCCCTGGTTTACTCTTTTTTTGGACCATGATATCTAAACTGTTCACAATTCGCCCATTAATATCAAATCCATTTTTGACAGAATCAAAAGGACTTTCCAATGATGCTAAAATATAGGAGGTTTTGCACAAAAAGAAATAGTTTGGGACGCCATTCTGTATGGCAATACCTCCAATGGCAAGGAATTGTGGAAGTTCCTCGTACCCCTGGGACACCTTGTATATAAAATTCAATGTCAATTTTGTGAAAAATGTTATGTAGGCGAAATAAAAAGAAATAGTTCCACTAGATATGAAGAACATTTTTATCATTTTACATATAACCACCCAGAAAAATAAGTATAAACTACTCATGTTCTACAGAAGTACCATCAGTGGCATACGACTTACGCTTAAGTATTATTAAGGGAAAGGGAGGTTTCTTCTCTACATCTCTGTACGTAATAGTTTAGATTAAGTTGCTTCTCTGATGATGCTACTGCAGCTGGCAGAATACGCATAAGATTTAAAAAATCTATAGCGGATACGTGTATTTGTGATTTTACCGAGCATTTTACTATTAGTAGTAAAAAGTTCCACAAATATAAACTAAATACATGAATTTCTTAAATGGCAATGTTATGGAAAAATCAATTTATCATTCGTGGAATAGATATTGTAGGAAATGGTGCGCAATTATAGCTTTGTTTGTAAGTTTTTCTAATTATCAATGCCCCTCATGGTTTATAAACCTAAATATCACTTTCAAACATTCAATTAACATAAACTACATACTAATGACAGTACATTAAGCGTGGTTCAATAACACGATGTAAACTTTCGAAATATCACTTGTTTTACGAAGATTGTAAAAGTAGAATTTCGAATAATTCACACATTTGATTCATCCCAATCAGATTAAATTTTTCCAATCATAGACATATAGTTGCTATCATTTAATATAAACGCAATTTATTATGTAAGGTTTCTTCGAATGGTAGGAATGTGATCCCGAGACAGCATTTAGGAAAGAATTTGTAAAAATTATCAGTAGAAATATCACAAGTGCCTAAAATATTTCGGAAATATGTGTGCATAAGTGCATATCAACTGAAAAAATCACGAATGATAAAAATGGTTGTAAAAAATTTTGTTGCACTAGTGGAAATTAAATTTAACTAATCTGGATTATTTTATTTACATCATAATATAATACAACTAACAAAATAAGTAACTTACTAAACAAATTAAGAATACATTAATTTAAACCTTTTTATAGAAAACGCAATTAATATGAAATATGCAGTTTTGGTATTGATAGGGAGTATTTTCATTACGTATTTCGTTAGATACATTTGACGTCAAGTTAAGAGGAACATGATTTGGCGAGACGCTGTCCTTTGGGTGAGACGTTTCCTGCAACAAACATGAATTGGCTTTTTTTTTGCGTTTTTGCTCCCGTCTTCTTCGATGCTCCTTTTTCGAAGATATTCTTTCTATAATTTGTGAGTGCTGTTGGTTACGAATTTATTATTGAATTTGTGTTGGAATGTCCTGTTATTTTGATTAATTAAAGCCTGATTTGAGAAAGCACGTCACTGCTGTTGACCGGTTTGAATGATTTGTGATTTTGTTTGCGTCCAAACCCATTTTCAGAGCAGACATTTCTTCCTACGGGGACTACCTCATACCATTGCTAAGTTTTCATGAAAAATTGATTTGGAGTTGAAAATGAACTTTCTGTTTGAATTCTCATCGGTCGTTTACTAACAAACTTTTCAAAAAAGGGAACTGGGCAATTTTCAGGATCCTTGGTATTCTTTAATACCCATTTATTACCGACACACTTCTTAGCTCCTCCTTGTCTAGTTTTTGAAAACGCAGGATTATATTCGATTGTTCCTCTAATAATATGCCATTAAAAAGTGATCATCAGAAAATATGTCTTCTTTGTATAGAGAAATGTGAATTAAAAAATAAGTGGTAGCAAAAACTGTAGGGGCTACCCGTAAATGATCCGTGTTTGTATTTTTCCTGTTTGAAATGGGAAATAAGGTAATTTGATGCTTCACCGCCACGCCAGGCAGGGAAATATTTTTCAAATCTAAAACCTTCAAAACCTAAAGACAAAAAAACCCACACAGTATACAAATTAAATTGTTTGGATTGCAATGGGACTTATACAGGAATCTCTAAACAATACTTACAACAAAGAATGTATGGCCATAAGTATAGTACAAGAAACAAAAACTTAGAAAACTCCACCGCCCTTGCTAAACATTGCTTAGATTATAAGCATCAGTCGATCACAAAAATTTTAACATTTTAACTAAGGAAACCAATTATTATAAAACATCTATTCTGGAGATGATCCACATAAAACATGACTCCAAGTCTGTAAATAATAGAACAGACATTCAATCATTAAGTCAGACTTATACTAATTTAAATAATTGAAACCCTTGCCAATTCCTACATGCGTCTTTATAATGGTAAAAGTATATTTCAGGTAGAATGCTCAAATAGCAATATTTCTAATAAGGTCTGACAACCTTTTTCTATTACCTCATAAATCTTCTACATCTGGTTCAAAAGTGAATACTCGAGCGTTATATTTTTCGGTTCAGCCTTCCAGTCGTATTACATACTGTGATTTGCTATGACTTCAAAGCTTATGAGAATATTGCTAAGCAGCGAATTCTTGATTCATATACTTAAGACATTAATGTGTTAGAATTTCGATTACTCCTGTTTCTGTTCGTTTCGGCGACGTGGGCACAGGGCCGGATTTAGAGGTCTGGAGGCTTCGGGGCAACAAAGGAGTGGAGGCCCCCTGGCCCCAAATTATTTTCCAAATAAAATGAACAATTTCTTCAGTCGAGTTTTTCAATAAATAATTTATTGTGAAACCAAGTAAATTCTTTTAGTATTTAACAAACATATAAATATAATAATCTTCAATATTATAGAATAAAATGACAATCAATGTTCTCCTAAAAGAATTATATTTCAAATTAATTTCAATTTACATTCATAGTAAAACAATGTTACACTCACCTAAAAGACAATCGATTCAAATGTCATTTATTAAGAACTTGTGAGTGATTAATATTAAATAAGAAATTACCAATTAAAATCCCGATTGTTTCCATAGCTACACTATCATTATACAATGTCATAGAACTAAACCAGAGACAATGACTAAACATTGTTACATAAATATAATCGGAAACAAGAATTATCTGAAATTAAATTTCAGCGTTAACGAACGGAACCTTCTAAGGAAAAGTTGTTTACTAGTGTTTACTAGTCGGAACTTAGAAGTATTTTTTTTCTTCTGAAGTCTATTGTGGAGGCCCCGGGGCTGTAGCTCCGGTTGCCCTCCCTTAAATCCGTCCTTGCGTGGGCATTTTTAATTGAAAGTAGTGATGATAAAATTAGTTTTAAGAAATCACGTTTAATACAGTGACGCGTCTTCTGATGATGGTCGTGTGATCGAAACGTACGTAAAGGCGAAAATAATAAGCATATGTGTTAGTGTGACCTATCTCCCGAGAATTGATACAGTGTGTAAACGCCAAATGGAATAAATTCATTATTTCGATTACTATACATATTTTAAAACAATCTCGAAACACGTCAAATTTAAATTATAAATTGACATCCTTCTACGTGAAAATGCGACCCCTATCTTCAACCCCCTTCGAATGACAGGTACAACCCCCTATTTTTGAAATGGGAAGTATAGGCTTGTGATATATCGTTTGAAAGGTCTCTTCATTCTCTATTAAAAAATGTTATCGCTTTCAAGTTGTTTGCAACAATTAAGATAGAATAAAATAAAATTATGTGGTTACCGAAATTCGCTAGAATATACTAAAAACTTATTACAATATACTCAATACTTATTTCCCATTTAGGTCTTCATAATAAGAAAGTAAGCAAACACCATAGCAATGTGTGTTTTAGATGGTATCCATTAAAAATACTTTAAAAAGTTTCCGTGGCAACGTTAGTTTGATTAAAACGCCTTAGCAAATTGTTTTACATTAGTTGTCATTTAAGTTGTCAGTATTATAATTTAAGTTTGAAATTCGTTAACTTCAATTGTGAAAAATGGTTAGATTAACGGAAATGCATAAAATAACAGTTTCACAAATGATTGATTACGGAGATAAAACCCGAACACAACAGGAAGTAACTCGCCTATTTCATGAGAAATTTCCTGATTTACCGCCTATATCCCAAGGAACAGTTAGTAAAATAGAGAAGCAGTTTCGCGAGTTTGGTCATGTAAGGCAGATAAAAAAACAAGCTGCCAATGCACTGAGTGATGACATCAAATTAGATGTGATGCTTGAGTTTGAGGGAAACCCACATACATCGAGTAGACAAGCATCCACTACATTCAATGTTAGCCATACATCGATAGTAAACATATTAAAAGAAAATAAAATGCATCCATACAAAATGATACCCACTCAGGAGCTCATGGAAGACGATTTTGATAGGAGAACTTATTTTTGTGAGCGCATGATGGACACGTTGGATAACAATTTCATCTAATTAGAAAACGTTATGTTTTTCACTTACCGGTCATTCTAATCGTCAAAATTGCCGCTACTGGTCAACGGAAAATTCTCACTGGATAAGAGAAAAACACACGCAATACCCTCAAAAGATTAATGTTTGGGCAGGGATTGTTGGAAACCATATCATTGATCCCTTTTTCATTGAGGGCAATTTGAATGGCGATCATTATTTGGCACTACTTCAAAATGATGTCATTCCAACTTTGGCAAATTTATATCCTGATCCAGGAAACCCTCAAGTTCCTGTGAATACGATATGGTTTCAGTAGGATGGAGCACCACCACATTACCAATTTAATGTCCGGCAGTACCTCGATACAATATTTCCCAATCGGTGGATAGGGAGGCGAGGATCGATTGAATGGCCAGCGCGATCATCTGATCTTACATTATTAGATTTCTTTTTATGGAGATATGTGAAGAGCGTTGTGTACAAAACTAAACCTTTTGATTTAAATGACTTGAAAGAACGAATAACGCTTGCGATGAGGTCGATCACGCCTGATATGTTCAATAATGTTAGAAGACAGTTTTATTTAAGATTAGGATGTTGCCAAGACGTTCGCGGTGATCATTTTGAACATCTACTTCATTAACATTCATAGTTTTTTTTAGTGTTTTACATTTTATCACGTTTTGTATTATTACATTTTACTTTTTGATTGTATTGTAGCGAATTTCGGTAACCACATGGTCGCATTTTCCCGTTGAGGAATTTCAATTTGTAATTTGAATTTGAAGTGTTTTGGGATTTTTTATAAATATGTACATTAACCAAAATAATGAATTTATTCCATTTGGCGTTTACACACTGTATATAAATCGTATCTGGGTCAAGAATCATTATTAAATGTGAGTCTAAATTTTGATAGAATTAAACTCTTTCCAGGACTGCAATTATATCTAGATTTACGTCGTGTGCTGTGTAAGTTGCGAAACGTGTATATTTTTGACTCCTCACATGGGCAACTCATGAAATGATCCCAAACGTTGAAAAGTCAATTTAAATTTTAATGCGGTATCACAATTACAATTACTTCATTTGTGGAGGAGAAATAGATGGCGATTAGGTACTTAATCACCTGTATTTTGAGCATTTATTTCTGAAACTAAAATAGGTATTCTGAATTCAACGTGGCACTTGGAAGTGTGATGTTCCTGCTCCTCATCTGCCAGAGGTAACATAATCTGGGTAGATTTTGTTACATCGTATGAAACTCGCATCTACTCGTGTGCTCAAGGATTGTGTACTTATAAATTGCAAATAATGTCACGCGTGAGATTGTGTGATCTGCTCGTCAAAAATTAATATAGCTATGATAATTATGATTACTACTCAAAAACCTACATACCAAATGATAATATTGATATTCTGAATGTGCGAGGTGATAACAATCTAACGATATCTCTTATTGGCGAAGGACGGCGATGTCATGGGCTATTATCAAAGATAGATATGTGTCTATTGAATAAGGAGGTTAGAATTATATAATGAGGAACGATATTACATATCGCTTGATACGTTTAAAGCGTGACATTGTCCAGTAGCAGCGGTTTGTAGGGGATAGGTGTCAATAGTTACAAATTATTTTTAAATCAACGTAACTTTTTATTGAGCCATCATTAATCATCATTTTTTGGCACAGAATAGATCACTTATAATTAGACAAAACAAAAAACAACATAAATTTCGCTTATAATCATAATTGCGAATTTGACAATCGAGTCAGAAAGTAACAATCGCCATATCGAAGGGTCAATCGTGACAGTACCCAGGGTGTTACACAGTACTCACGTATAGGTACTTATTAAATACAATCTTAGACATCGTACTCGAATTAGCTAACATATTACCAGAAAAAAAAAGATTCCTATTAAATAGTATATAAAAAAATGTAAGAAATGCCTATATACGAGTATATTATCATTCGGATAAACAAGTGAGACACATGAAATAAGGATCAGTAGTGGGCCCATTTGCGACAGTCAATGCACCGTACCCAATCTTATTTGCTCTTACAATAAGGTTTGCAACACACAAGGCAAATAGTAGTTTCTCCTTCAGATGAATCATCAGAATGATCGTAGGCAACGCTTATCTTCTGCAGCTTCTTCTTTTTCGTTGTCATATAATTTGGCAGCTTGGGCATTTTCTACGCTTGCTTTTTTTCTCTTCCTCTAAAGCTTGTTTCTCTGGAGTATCTTTGTATATAGCTGTCTTACATCTTGCTTTATATTGCGCCTAAGGGAGAGGTTGTATATCCTCAAGTGATCGATGTTCTATGGTTGACTGTGGTGAAGTTTTATCTTAAGGAATCACAGAATCTTGAGGAGATGAATTTTCACTTAGACTATTTTCTGGCATATAAGACATATCGTCCAGTCCGTGAGCTGGGAGACTAACTAAGTTTTGTATAGACGGTGGAATTGAAAAAATTTTGTTTCATCATATTCTATGAATTCTTAAGGTCATTCGTGAGTCTCTACCAACCTGCCAAACCCTCCCCATCACCCCTATACTATGAAATACTCTCATTTTTAGACTAATATTCAAGCCTCGAAAATGGGGTCTAGGAGGTTTTTTGGGTCGCTGATGATGAATCGGGTGGCATTTTCACGGAAAATTCATACCACGTCCGGGAAAACGGGAAAATTTTGTCATTTTTGAAGTACCTTTTCATTTCAATGTTGTTGTTCCAGTTTTGTGTCGATTTTCGTTTTTTTTTTCAATGTTCATTTCTAAATGACAAAATTATAAGTAACGCCAGACGAAATATTGTTTGAAAATTTAGGAAAAATCGAAGAAAATGCTAATAAAAACATTGTAACGCCATTGAAATGGCGATATGTTTTCGTATGGGTTTTTTGGGGCGCTCATTATGAATTTTCTTTGAATTCGACCGTCTGTACAAAACTTAGTCGGCTTAATTCCCTTGTTCACAGACTGGACTAATATCTGTATCTCGTGAACATCCGTCTCGTGATTCATAGGATGCTTCATAATGGCATATCAGTGATATAGTGCACTTGAAAAATGTACGAGGCCGTTTATAAACCGTTTTCATATGCTGCTGAAACGAAGAAATACATCAGGATTAACAATTCATTCATAAATAAGGTATTGTTTTCTATCCTTCGTAATTGTATGTAAAATATTTAGGTTTTCTAGTGGAGGAAAACGGTGTTTGGTTTCTATAAAGTGGTTTGAAAAATTTTAACTACTTTTATTTAATTGAAATGACATAAAATGTTCCTTCTATCTAACTTCAAACGATCTACCTGTTTGACCAATGTATGAGGCATTATATTCCTCACAAATTAACTTATAAACTCCTGACTTCCGAAATTTTTGCATCAAAAAATATGTTTGAAACTTTTTGGCTTAGTCTGAAAGGTACATTTAAATTTGTTTCAAGGTAACATATCAGTTTTTTGTTGCACGTTGAGGTAAATTTGATTAATAGTCAATTTTAAGGATTTTCTCTTGATTCAATTGTTTATTAGCGATACAGAATAGCCGTTATGTATCGCAATGTTTCTTATAGTGTCTAACTCAGTCAAAACCACTGGCTTTTCTAATGGTATGGAAAAGGCTCTTTGTATCATAGATTGGAACGCTGCTATTCTATGTGTAAATGGGTGTGTTGAGTCTGCAGGTTACATCTGTATAACTAAGTTTTCTATATATGTCCTAAGACAATTTGTTATTTTGTTTTGTTAATTTTAGGTTCAAAAATTGATTGTTGAATTATTTTCAGTTTCTAGTGAATTTAATTTCGGGGTGAATGCGGTTTCGATTTTCATGAAAGTTCTAAGTTCATCTGTATTAATGATTTGAAAAATATTGTCTCAAACTTGGACATAAATATTTCAGCCAGTAAGGGACTCAATGGAGAATCCATTGCTAAACCTTGAATTTGTTTGTGAAAATTGTTAATAAACTCCAGGTAATTTTCTGAAACAAGAAGTTCAAATAATTGTGAAATTTCATTTTGAATAACTATGTCAATGTTTTGTTCCTGTAATATATTTTAAATTAGTGGTAGACATTCTGTGCTAGGTATTTTTGAAATCATTCTCGGAACATCAACCAAAATGAGAATTGAATGGTTTGGGATGAGAATGTCTTTAAGTTTGTGCGTGAGTTCGAATGTATTTTTTATACTATGTTGTGATGAGAAATTTGAAATTGTTTTGAATTTAGAATTTAGTTCAACTGATAGTTCTCTAACAGGAGCACTTTCTTTTAAATAAAGTGATATTTAACAAAGTAAAATTTCTTGTTTTATCTGTAAAAAAGGAATATCACAAAGTAACGGACAGCACCATTCAAATTCTGGAACTTAATTTCATTGAACTATCTAAAGGTATTGCCTCTAATTTGGTTAACTGGTTGCGTTCCAAATTCCTTTTTGGTTTAGAAATTAAATTATTGATCAAAGATTGTCCAACTGTTATAATTTTGCTGGCTCAATGGGATGTTTATTAATCTACGAACAAGACAATTGCATGAAGATTTTTAATTATTTTATAATTAATTGGTGCAACGATCAAACCATAATTTCAGTCAATTTTTTTCAACACACTCCATTTTCATTTCAGTATATTATTTAAGTAGGTATTTGAATAATGAATTTCAAGCCTGGAAGAACCACAAATCGTTCCTAATGCTGCGAACACTGCGAACTGACCGACAAGTATCGAAAAACGTTCAGCTCGTTCTATTCGGCTCGGAGAAACGTCCACAGTACGAGAATTTGGTTTGTTCGCCCTGTTGTGCTGTTCGTTCAGGTTAGAATGTTCAAGGCTGGATGCACCGCTAGATAACCAGATGGGAGAGAAACAACTGTTTCAAATAGACATTTCCATCAAATTGAACTTCAGTGGAGGAGTAAAGAGCTACTACAGATTATAGTTACCTTAAATATGTTTTAATGTTTATAAATACATATAGTCCAGGATCCAGAGCGATTTTAATGGTCTGAACATTAACCCGATGGCACTATGGTTTATCGTTAGAGGACGGTTCAATGACCAATTCAGCTGACAGACCGAATTTTCGCCGTCTGCTAGATCTCGAGATACAGCCTCCGCAAATTGTTTATTTTTTGACTGGAGGTTAACCCTTTCCAAGTTGCGGTTACTTGAACAGCATGTCATTCTTATATACGTCCACCATGTGCCATCATCTTTTATCGGGTCCGTTTATCAGGCTGACCAGTTAAAATTAAACCGAAAATGGACTGCTTGTTAACCCTTCCAAACCTGGTAGAAAATGTTCATTGGTGTTGGCAATTGTTAAGATACCCTATGCCATCAAAAGTTATCGGTCCAGTTCCGAATAATTGGCCATTATTTGGACCGAAAATGTTTTTTTTCTCATTTTGTGGCTAAATGTTGCCGATTACAAGGTAACATGATGGCACCATGTTGAATAACTTTATTGAAGGTCAAATAAAGATTTAAAATCATTGCCATCACTCCATGTCTATTTCAATGCCCCCAAAACCCCTAAAACTACCCCCCAAAACAAAAACAAAACAAAAACAACAAAGGCCGTTTCGATTTTAAACCCAGCCAGAAGCACAATAATTGACTAATTTATCATAAAATTGGTCGTATTATCCATATTATTAATATTTTTTTGGGAGGTTGTGTTAGGGGGGTTTAGGGGGTTGAAATAGGCAAGGAGTGATGGCAATAATTTTAAATCTTTATTTGACCTCCAATAAAGTTATTTAACATGGTGCCATCATGCTACCTTGTAATCGGCAAGGTTTAGCCACAAAATGAGAAAAAAAAAACATTGTTGGCCCAAATGATGGCCAATTACTCGGAAATGGACCGATAACTTTTGATGGCATAGAGTATCTTAACAATTACTAACACCAATGAACATTTTCCACCAGGTTTGGGAGGGTTAACTTACAGCCCACTTTCGGTCCAATTTTAACTGGTCAGTCTGATACACCGACACGATAAAAAATGATGGCTCATGTTGGAAGTGTATAAGAATGGCAAGTTTTTCAAGTAACCGCAACTTGAAAAGGGTTAACCTCCAGTCAAAAAATAGACAATTTGCGGAGGCTGTATCTCGAGATGTAGCAGCCGGCGAAAATTCGGTCTGCGAGATGAATTGGTCATTGAACCATCCTCAAACGATAAACCATAGTGCCATCGGGTTAATGTTCAGACCATGAATATCGCTCTGGCTCCTAAACTAAAATATGTTTGACTATGAAGGATGGGTACAGGATATCCTCCTTATTAGCGTTGTTCTAAGGTTCTTGTGATTTGTATTGTACTTGTTATTTGTGATATTCTTTGTAATTCAATATTCGTTGGGGTATTAGCTCAGACATTAGCTGACAAATTAGTTGAAAAAGGATTATTTTCAATACCTATGTTGAGACAGTAATAGAATTTAGCAAATTGTACATTTAAAGTAATGATATGTGTAAATCTTATCTACATTTCGAAAAGGCAGTATTCAATATTTCATTAACAATTACATCAATAAGCATGTATTACGTAATTGATTCGGGGATACATCATTGTGTATTACGGCAACCTATTAGTACATCTTTTTTATATAGTTTAACAGTATTAATTTTTATTTATGGTGTTAACAGCTATGATAATCACGTATGTGCTTAATTTTGTAACCTTGTTGCTTCATGTCTAAGTACAAATAGTACATAAATGGAACCATATATTTTATTATTTAACAGTTTATATATTGCTTAACTCGCATTTCGTTTTGAACGAAAAACTTTGTTAACAATTCAGAGAAGTAATTTACTATAGTAATAGTCAATAAATTTGACGACGACCTTTTCTTTTACTATATACTTCTCATGGTATTACGATGAATGCGAACTGAACTGAAAAAACTTAATAGTCTACAATCTCTTGAAGAGAAGGAGCAAATTGGAGATGTCATTATTCTTATCTATCTGTATATATTAGCTGTTGTCAGCGGACTATGCTCGCAGAAACGGTTGAGTTTCAAGAATTTATGCATATTTCAAATGAGTAGAAACAACTAATAGTTTAGGCATTTAAGGAATTTTTTTGTTCACATATACACGTTCACACGTCTACATATACTCACGCATTCACACAAAAGCATTCAGGTGCATTTTAAAATATTAATAAAACTATAATTTATTATATTATTGCCGTCAAACGAAATTCCGCGCTAGTTTTTTATGATAAAATTCGTTATAACTTGGAATTGTGGACGAACGGCTGTACGCTGTTTCAAAACTTAAATAGCCGATGTATTTCTCTGTAATCTGATCTAACGTTTTTGTCGATAGGCCCAAAATTGGGTCATCTAGAGGCCCAAACACATTTATTAGGATAGCTCCACTTCTATGCAACCTAAATAAATCTGCTTGGGCTTAAAATACTCGTTATGAAAACTTCTAATAGAACCTAGAACTTGGATTTCGTAAAAAAATTCTAACCTCAAAAAATTAGGATTTTTCGGTGGTCCAAAATCTACAAAATGGCGCCAAAGTTATGTCTTTGGACCAAAAATCTTGAATTTTGGATATTAGGTGCAGGATGAATTCGATCTTAGATCAATAACATAAGTATTCAATCTGAAATTCGCAAAATACGGATTTTTCAAAATGGCAGATTTTGGCGCCAAAAATGAGGTAGGTTAAAATACCAAAAAGCAAGAAAAAAAAATTATCTTTTCACCGAAACAGAATATGAAAGAAACAAAAATTCCCAAATTTTCAAAGTGCTAAAAAACACACTAAATGGGCCCCACGACTTCGAATTGAATTCGAACAGGAGCCAAAAATCGCGTATTATTTTTTCCAACAACTTTTGGTCTAAACATTCGCAAAAATTCGAAAAAATGCCTTTTTTGGGTCCAAAAAATGGCCATAGATTTTCGAACACAGTAAAAATTATGAGGTGAAGAGTTTTCGATCCGTTATACTGGCCAGTAATCATTTTGTAAGAGCTTTTCAGGTATATATCAGGTTGTCAAAATGTGTGTTGGATCATTTATTACAAATCAATTTATTACCCAAAATCCACCCAGATTTTGAATAATGTAAAACTGATTTATTAGGAACAAAGAATGACGTGGAACGTGGAACTAATAGCATATCTTTACGTGTACTGTATGAATTATTAAACACCGATTTATATGAATGAAAATAGAACTTTGATAAATATCATCGTCAAGTTACTTATAATACAAACAGTCCTGACTAAACTGAATAAATGGTGCAGCGATATAGGATCGAAAATTAATTCTAAGAAATAATGCTTCTACCACAAGGATCGGTACTCAGTTCCACATTATTTCTAATAACGATATTATCAAAATTTTACCGAAGCCATTGAAAGCACGTCTATATGCTGATGACCTAGTTGTCTATATCAAAGGCAAAAATATTGACATAATGTCATCGATATTACAGAATTACCTTTCTGAACTAGAGGTCACTCGACACGAACGCGGAGTGCACAGGTCAGGCGTTGGGCTGATCCTGGGAATGGTCTTCAGAAACTGGATTTGAACTCTCAGTAACAAAAACTACTAGCATTTTATTCTCCAAAAAATTACCAAATGCCTCGCCTAAACTGAAGTTGAACACCAAAAATTTAATCTTCAAATCATCTATAAAGTTTCTTGGTATGTGGTTTGATCAAAAGCTTACATGGAAAGAAAATATTAAGCAACTAGTTCTTTCATGCAATAAAAGGCTAGATCTAATGAGAACACTCGCCAATAGAAACTGGGGCTCCGATTATACAGCTTTACTATCTATTTACAAGGCCTTAATCAGATCAAAAATATACTACCGCTCTATTGCCTATGCATCCGCGTCCAAAACCACGTTGAAGATGTTGGACAGAATACATAATAGTGCACTTCGTATTGCCCTCGGAGCCTTCCCAACATCACCTATCGAAAGCTTATACGCCGAAACAGGCGAACCATCCCTTCACAATCGGCGAATGTATCTCACTTTATCTCATGCAAGTTCAATAGCCGGAGACAAGACTAAACCTCTCTTCCACAACACTTTCACAGATAGATATCGCAATTTCTACAACCATAAACCACGTATTTCAAAAAGATTTTTTGATCATCCTCCACCTTGGATTATTAACAATTCGCACGTCAATCTATACCTAACTCACTTAAAAAAATGAAACACCAAACTCTCATAAAGCACTTCATGAAATTCATTTTAGAACAACAGCATCTAAAGGCACTAAAAATTTTCAAAGAAGCATCAAAAGGCGAAAGAGGCAGCATTCGTTACACCTGATAAAAACTTCAAATATATACTCTCATCGACAAGCAGTTTTTCAGCCGAACTGTATGCCATCGACAAGGCTCTTGTGTACGTCAACGCATCCAACATACCTGAAACCATAATTCTGACCGATTCCCTCAGCGCTACTCAAGCTCTACAGCATGTCTATCCCAAAACTCTAATTGAGAAGATGATCAAATCTGAATTACTACAGGCACAAGACAATTTCCGACGGATACATTTTATTTGGATACCTTCCCATATTGGCATCACAGGTAATGAGAAAGAAGACCAGTGCGCACGAACAGCCGTAGTTGATCCTCAATCGGAAGTGGAGTGTCGTAGTGTTCCAAGTGATGAAAAAAATGTGTTCAAAGACGTGTTTCTTTCCAAATAGAATCGGGAATGGGAAATTGCTCAATCTAAGCTACTTGGCATCCCCAAGTTGGAAACTGACGTCTTTGAATCAATAGTCACTCACCTACGCATAGGTCATACTCATATTACCCACGTTCATCTCCTGACTAACAGTGAAGCACCCTCATGCGAACAGTGAGGTGTCATTTTAACAGTGAAACATTTTTCCTGATAGAATGTCTTGAATATAGTGCCGAACGTATACCCAACTGCCTAAGACAACTGCTGGCGAAAAATGACTCATTTGTGAATTTGTTTGACTATCTAAAATCAATTGGCTTACTGAATAATATCTAGCTCACTGTCACCATGTATTGTACCGTCGCTAATAGCCGCTTTCTGATGCGACATATTTTTAATAAATGAAAAAAAAAATGACCCAACTATGAATTATCTATAAATTATCGGCAAATAGGTCACACTGACACATGCTTATTATTTTCGTCTTTACGTATATTTCGGTCTCACGACCATCATCAGAAGACTTATCAATGTCTGAAACGGGAATTCTTAAAACTAATTTAATCAAGCACAAAACGTCATTATTGCACAATGTCAATTAAAAACGCCCACGTCACTGAAACTAACAGAAACAAGAGTAATCAAAATTGTAACACATTAATGTCTCAAGTATATATGAATATGTATCAAGAATCCATTGCTTAGCAATTTTCTTATAAAATGAGAAGTCATTTCAAACAATGTTTGAATACGACTGAAACAAAAAAATATAACGCTCAAGAATCGACTTTCGAAGCAGATGCTTAAGGATTTATGAGGTAGTAGAAAAAGGTTGCCCCCGACCTTATTAGAAATATTATTATTTGATAGAGTAACCATCAAGAACCTAAACTTTATTTCAGATTGATGGGGTCGCAAATTGTAGGCGTTACAGGGTCATGGTCCATTGACCCTGTCTTAATTGACCCTTGGGCATGATGTTCAAACGTTTTGGATTAATTTCCAGTCGTTTATATGATCGGAGGCAGGCTTTATAATTATGATAGTTTCGCATCGCTCTAGTAACCTTCTGTTGCTTTGGAAATAGTGGGCCATGAACATAATAGTTATAGCTCTATTTTCAAATTGCTATCTAAGGATAAAAATTCATTTGTTCTGTCCATAATAAGGATATTCCGTAAACAAATACTTAGGAAGCGATGAATTGCAAATATATTCATGAACGGAGAACATATTAATAGCTTCAAATGAGGACGGACATGTAGTATATTCAAACAAAGCAAATACGTCATTGATTAAGGCTTACATTTATTAACTATTTCACAAATTATCTATTTTGAATTTTGCTTACGCAGTTGCTCCTGTCACACATGCCGAAGCAGTAAATAAGGCGTAGTTCTCTTTTCTATATCGAGTGTTTATCCCAGATTATGAAAACATAACGATCTTAACACACTTGCTTGCTCAAAGTATATTCATAATGTCTATGATGGTATTATAAACTAGTATTGAGGCCCGCCGCTGGAGTATAGGGGGCCCGCGTGCAATATTGTTTGGGGCGCCCTATGCCTGTACGTAAAGTATTCCGTGGGTCTAGTCGAAGCGGATTAGGGAGGAAGCAGTCGCCCTGTAGCGCTACAGGCGAAATTTTTTTACCGAAGCGGTTAATTCCTTTTGAGGTCAAGTTATGTGAACACACACAATTTAAATGAATTATGTACCTAGAGCCATTTAGAAAACTAGTAAAACTTGAGTTAAAATTGGGTGCTTGTGTAACTCTCAGGATAAGCCACACAAATAAACATAAACGTAACGTGATTACTGATTGCGTTTGTAAATGTAAATATTTTTTTTGGAATAATACAAAATCAGAAACACTGCATATAAAAATCTTTAAAAGTAGTAGTATTTTTGAAATAAAATACGATTTTTCAAACAAACAAATTTCCCTGAAAACTACCTGTATAATGGTTTTTGCTCGGAGGGAATAATTATTCCTTTTGCCCCCCCGTACCTACGTCCTGGTTTCAATAGAGCAAATAGAAGATTTGTTAACAGGCGATATGATAATTAGGTTACATGGGAAGATTGAAGACAATAAATAAAACGAGAAAATAAAAAATGCGTTCTTCTTGGTCGTTGACGGAGTATCTTCCGATTCAACGCTGGTGTTCCACAGGGATCTGTCTTGAGACCAACTTTATTTCTGTTCCATATAAATATGAACGATCTGCTGAAAGTGACCACCTGTCCCGTCCACGGCTTTGCAGATGATGTACCCTTTATACCGCTTTCTCATCTAGAACCCCTATACCATCCAATGAAGCCAGAGGAGCGAGACAGAGACAGGTTGACGCAGTTAAACGAGATCTGGCAAAGATTATGAAATGGGGATCTGATAATCTAGCCAAGAGCTACTTTACATCTAAGCAGCTCCTGATAATCTACAGAGCACATATTTAACTTGTCCTTGAGTACTTTTCACATGTTTGGAGTTCGGCTCCCAAACATACGCTGAAGCTCTTGGATTCTATCCAGAAGAGAACTATTCGTCTGATTGATAATGACACATTTGCGAATTCATTGCTTCTCTAGAACATCGCAGAAACGTGAGAGATATCTCCTTTTTCTACAGATATTTCCGTGGCCGGTGTTCATCAGAAATCTCGTTTGTTATTCCACCCCAAGAGATTCCAGATAGGTGGACTAGACGAGTTCAAACTAGTCACCCCTTCATTGACAAGATCGAGACCCGTCGAACTTTTTTCCTACCAGACTTTATTTTTTATCGTGCAGCGAAGTTGTGGAACTCTTCACCTAGTGAGTTGAAAAGAAAAATTCTAATGCCTCTCTCCTCCCACTCCATCGTTGGTTCACATGATGTTTTTTGAACATTATAGGTTTCCCTCTCGTGTAGTCCAAGTATAAATAAAACATTCAAATATCATTTTGATCAAAGTAAGTGACACGATCAAAGTAGCATCCAAGTGTACTTGATCTATGTATACTAATAGTCTAGGAGCCAGAGCGATATTGTTGGTCTGAACATTAACCCGATGACACTATGGTTTATCGTTAGAAGATGGTTCAATGATCAATTCATCTCACAGACCGAATGTTCCCCGGCTGCTAGATCTCGAGATACAGCATCCCCATTTTTTATTTTTTTTGACTGGAGGTTAACCCTTTCCAAGTTGCGGTTACTTGAGAAGCATACCATTCTTATACACTTCCACCATGTGCCATCATTTTTTATCGTGTCCGTTCATCAGGCCGACCAGTTAAAATTGAACCGAAAATGGGCTGCAAGTTAACTCACCCAAACCTAGTGGAAAATGTTCATTGGTATTGGCAATTGTTAACATACCCTATGGCATCAAAAGTTATCGGTCCATTTCCGAGTAATTGGCCATTATTTGGAGCAAAAATGTTTGTTTTTTTCATTTTGTAGATAAAACTTGCGAGTTACAAGGTAACATGATGGCACCATGTTAAATAACTTTATTGCCATCACTCCTTGCCTATTCCAACCCCCAAAACCCCTTAAAACCACCCACCAAAAAAAATATGAATCGTATGATAATATGACCAATTTTCTGATAAATTAGTCAATTATTGAGACTCTGGTTGGGTTTAAAATCGAAACGGCTCTTTTTTATTCATTTTTTATCCTGCCGGATGATTTTAGGGAGTTTTGGGGGGTTGAAATAGGCAAGGAGTGATGGCAATAATTTTAAATCTTTATTTGACTTTCAATAAAGTTATTTAACATGGTGCCATCATGTTACCTTGTAATCCGCAAGTTTTATCCACAAAATGAAAAAAAGAAAACATTTTTGGTCCAAATAATGGCCAATTACTTGGAAATGGATCGATAACTTTTGATAGCATAGGGTATGTTAACAATTGCCAACACCAATGAACATTTTCCACCAGGTTTGGGGGGGGGGGTTAACTTGCAGTCCATTTTCGGTTCAATTTTAACTGGTCGGCCTGATAAACGGACACGATAAAAAATTATGGCACATGGTGGAAGTGTATAAGAATGGCATGCTTTTCAAGTAGCCGCAACTTGGAAAGGGTTAACCTCAAGTCAAAACAAAAAAAAATGCGGATGCTGTATCTCGAGATCTAGCAGCCGGGGAAAATTCAGTCTGTGAGATGAATTGTTCATTGAACCGTCCTCTAACGATAAACCATAGTGCCATCGGGTTAATGTTCAGACCATCAATATCGCTCTGGCTTCTAGACTATAAGATCGGATCAATCCAGCTTAAACGACTCTGTACTTCTAAAATATCACAAAATGAGATCATTCATATCCACGTGTTGTTCCTGATCGAATTGTAGTGTTGTGACTGACCTACAAACTGTAAAATCTTCATCTAGTACAAGATTGACGTCAGCGTTGTGGGCTATCTCTATATTTTCATGATTCTGTGACATCTGGTACTATCTTCGTTTGCCGATTTGTTTTTGTTACTTTCCAACCCAATTTACGTTCTCCGTGGCAATTAAGATAATTTTCATGCTATATCCGTTTACCTTGAGATCTCGATTATCAGCATACTATCTTGCATATATTTTGTAAACATCCATAGGAGCCACGAGGATGCCGTAACTTTCATTTTACAACAATTATATGCTGGTTACTCCGTTTCAAGATATAATTTGAAAGTAGTCGAGTTCAGTTGCAAATTAGAACCGAAGATTATGATAAGAATTTTAGGTCAGAAGTATATTGGAAAGCTGGCGCTCTTGTATAAACATCATAAACTACGATTACATTGTTAACTTGCAATTAATTTAGCTCAAACGTTTGCGAAATCTTATCGGCCTTTTATTTTGGAACCAGTAGGACTTCCTGATTGCTCTGTTTTATTGACGGTATCTATTTTTATGAAAATATTGGGAGTATTAAATTGGGACGTGATATCATGAACCAGAATCTTTTCTTATGCAGTGTTGGATCTAGACATTTTCTCAGGGAGGCAAGTGAGGCCCATGCCACCCATATACATGCATTTCAACGTTTATGAGCAATAATAGTAAACTATAAAAGGGTTCACACTGTGGATAAACAATAACAATATAAATAAGGAATAATCACCCTTATCCAGTAGAAATACTGTCAATTTTGATTCACTAAAATTCACTGTAGACATAGAAACAGATACCAACTTTTCCTTTCTTTGATATTAACATTATCAAAGATCGTCATCACTTGGAATTCTACATATACAGAAAATTCACTGAAACAAATCTTCATTCAATAGTCTTGTTCATAGATTATTAAACGTCTCTTTGAGCCAGCGAAATTATAACAAGTTAAATATAAAAATGCTATATAGGTCAGACAGGAAGCTCTTGCAAAACTAGAATTAAACAACATTTTTATTTGAACAAAGGAGCTTCAAAAGTTGTAAACCACATTAAACAAACTGATCATCATGATTCTCCATAAGTCAGTTAAAAGTAAACTATTAAACAACTTAGAGAAAATTGAAATTAAGTTTAAAAATACAGGAAACCCTTCAAATGATCAGAAAGATTAAGATGATCAAAATGCCCCCCTCCGCGAAATCTAAAATCGGAGCAATTACGTTTTTTGAACTGTCAAATAAACATGTTTCCTGGGGTGGTATGGAAGATCTTTTCCAATATAAGCAGAATATTTATTGGCAATAATTGATAATTGGTTTCTCTGAATGGAAAGTTGCCATCTTGAAATTTCTATGCTTTGATAAAAGAATTTAGAATTTTTTTTTCCAATTTATCTTCATCGCTCTCAAGATAACTTATTCAAAAAGAAATAATTCTTTTTCTTTCTATTTAAAACGACAGGAATATATTTTTCTTAATTGTGTGATTTTTTTTAAATAAGTTATTCTAAAAGCGGTGAAGAAAAATTGTAAGAAAATAAAAATTCATTATTTTTTTATAGAAGCATAGAAATTTCAAGATGGCAACTTTCAATTCAGAGAGAAACCAATTATCAATTATTGCCAATAAATATTCTGCTTATATTGAAAAAGATGATTCATATAATGAATTGAAGGTAAAATACGTTCCTTAACGGTAATGTCACTTACTGGTTTGGTTAGAAATCCAATAAATTAGTGAATTTTGCAAGTAAAAAAGCAAACAGAATATCAAAATGTTCATATATCAGAGGTGCATCATCCCTGGCTAATATAATTAATAATTTTGGATTCATATATACCTTTATTTACATAAAAAAGTAAAAAACCTTAAAAAACATAAAAAATCGCTTTTTGCATGTGAACCACCACTTCTATCTAAATCATGTACGCATAGTTTTTTGTAGGTTTTTTACTCATGAATACGATGGTAAATCGAACTGTTGTGTACCACTACTTGGTTTGGTGCTATAAAATCGATTTTAAAGTTCTAAACACGTTTTTGGAGCCTTAGATTAACCTAGATGGGGATCAAAAAATGTGTGCTCAGAGTGACCATTGATACCCATACTTTTGCACGAGGAATAAAATTTTGCTATACGTGACGATGAGAAAAAAAAAAGATTTATCTCCTCCACGGGGGTCTGTGGGGGGGATCGACCATACCACCCCAGGAAACATTTTTATTTGACAGTTCAAAACAGGTAATAACTCCGATTTTAGATTTCGCGGAGGGGGCATTTTGACCATCTTAATCGGGGATACCCTTTATTTGTAAGTTACTCTTATCCTACTGTTCACGTACCTCACTCATCCCCCCTTCTTAATCCTAATTTTAATATTTAAGGAATAAAGTTGGTTAAACCATTGTTTGATAAAACCACCGTGTGGTGAAATATGTCACGTGTATTTTGTTAAAACTATAGATACCTATAATTCACCACTTGTCAACAATTTTGTATATAAACCTCCTCCCAAACCATTGCCTACCCCTATCCCTCAATTTGTACTTGATTCAGATTGATTTCTAATGTTTAAGGACACAGTTACAGATTCAGTTTCATTTGATAACTTCTAGCTTTTTAAATGCCACAGTGTGATGAACAATTTGACAAGATTAATTCTGAATTAAATGTTACAAGTCTTGTGTAAATTTGAGTTTAATCCTCCAACTTCCGAAAGTATCATATTTCACAAAACTTCGGAATTTGGTTCCTCCTATTACTTGCACCCAGGGCAGGTCGCCCCCCCCCCCCAGTTTTCTCCACGCTGCGCCTCTGGTTATTGTTATTAACTAGCTCTCGGACTGGCTCAATTTTCGTTTAACTGAAATTGGTTATGTCAGAAATATTTGTTTATTTATTATTTGGTAACCTTTCCAAACAGAAAGTCACGAAAAGTTTTCTGCGGAAATGCATCATTTTCATTTTTCCGACTTTAGAATAGCTGAAACCAGTTATATGAAAATACGTTTCTGTTTTACATTCTAGACTTTTTTTAAATATGAATATGCAAAAAACTTTTTGCTCAAATATATCATTTTTATTTATTGATAAAATATTGTAGAATTTAGAATGATTTGAACTGCATTCAGCAATTGGATCTCGTAAACAGGTGTACAAAAATGTTTGACAGGTTTTTACATGTCGTTAAGATAGTAGCTCTCTTATTATTAGTATAAGCGTAGTAAAACAGGGAGGTCGGAGTAGTGGTAATTGTTTCATTATCCCTAGCACTTATACACATGCGCAGGAAAATTCAAGCGACAACGTTATCGCAGGTTAGTTTGTTAATTTTTTTTTTATATATTTTTGAGAAACTGTGGGTTAGGTTAGTACTAGTAGGCAACGTTATCGCAGGTTAGTTTGCTAAATTTTCATATATTTTTGAGAAACACTAGATTAGGTTAGTACTGATAGGTTATTTGAAGGTAGGTTTTTGTAATTGTTTGATTATCCCTGGCCCTTATATACATGCGCAGGAAAGTCCAAGCGTCAACGTTATCGCAGGTTAGTTTGTTAAATTTTTATATGTTTTTGGGGAACACTAGGTTAGATCAAATGGTTGAACTATCAAATTCCATTCGAATGGAGTACGATGATTTTAAAGTTCGACTCTAATGAGATATTTTCGTTAGGCAAAATAAGTATTGTAGAAATTTAGTTTATTTAGTTAATACAGGTATGTTAGTTTTTTTAACGTTTACGTATTCTTAATTGTTTACAGTTTTCAATTTAGAAATTTAGATTAGTTTGAGTTAGTTTGGGATGTGTTTCCGCAAACATATTTTTCTATATGTATATTTAGAATAGTATTTAGAATATAAAGAGAATTAAAATTTCTATAGAATTAATTGCAGTTATTCTAAAGTTTACAATATTTCATCTAAAAATGAAAATATCATATTTCCGCAAGAAGTTTTTTGCGTTTTTATGTTTAGAAAATTGTCTAGAATGTAAAGCAGAAACATGTTTTCATGTAACCTGTTTCAGTTTTTCTGTAGTTGTGAAAATGAAAATTATGGATTCCCGCAGATTTTTTTTTGTAATTTTGTGTTTGGGGAGGCTTCTTTATACTGAAAAAAAATCATTTCATATATAAGTGGTTTCAGCTGAAAAAAATTCAACCCTCGGACTACGTTTTTAATAGAAATGTTAAAAGAGAATCTACAGATCAGATTCAGCTACTTTAAATTCGTCACACTCTATTACTTTCACTGTTTCAATGCTGGATGAGATCAAAACGTAAACAATTCACCTTAAAGGACGTAAAGTACATTTATGGTTTTTTTACGATGCTGACATAGCTCCATATTTGGGTGCATCTGCTTATTTTCATCATACATTATGTAATTCAGAAGCGACGAGCAAACGAAGATGAACGGCGACCGTCAAGCTCGTTAAAAATCCTAAAACATCTCAACTAAACTGATCTACTTTCTTGTTAAACTAGGCGAAACATGAGAAAAAACAGAAATTTTGAAATGTGACACAATGAAAAAAGACGCGCACCGTTCTATTCAGATTGTGTAACGATATTAGAGAGAAGAACTTTCTCTCCATATATTCCACGTTACCAATTGCCTCCACAATGTTACACAAATAATGTGCTATATTTAACATGACAATGAATGAGGCAGAACCGACTTAGGCCTACAAATTGCGTGTTATGCAAGTTGTGGTCTGTACGCATCGAATGGATACTACAGTATTTACATTTTCAATCAAGCACGCTTCATTTTCAACAGTTGCCACACAATTCAAACTAGATATCAGCATAAATCTATTATTTACAACTTGACCTGTAATCTTACGATAAATAATGATGATGACTGGGTAAAATCGTTAGGAGATTTGTGTTGATGCCAGAAACAATGTATTGAACATTGTCCAGTAGAAGTTGCTGCTCATGAATGATAAACAAATTAAAGTTAAAATAACTGGTTCTTTACAACTGCGAAGAACAGTTCTCAAGAAATCGGACGCATTCAATCATTACTCGGAAAATGGCAACCATATTTACTTTCCTCTCAAAGTAAGGGAAGTATTGTAATCGGGGCGAAAATATATTTCCGGATTTTCTCGGATATATCCGTTTTGGGCATTTCTGAATCGATCCAGACCAAGGGTCTCAAAACTTTCCAACCTTAGGGCCATACTGTTTACTCCAGTAAGTTCCAAGGGCCAAAACCGTTTTAATTGTCCTGGCGTTATCTATAATTTCTAGACTAGTCGTCAAGTACGCGCCTTGAGCGAGCATACGCTTGCTATATTCACTTGTTCAATTACTATTGTTTACTAACGGTCAGGGTTGGAACAAATCATGATTTTTTTAAAAAAATTCAAAAATCGTGATTTTTATTAACAAAATCTAAAAAATCAAAGAAAAACGTGATTTTTTCAGTTTTTTTTTATTTTGAATAATTATCGATATCTTTTGGTCCATTTTAAGTACCTATGTATCTTTACATGCAAACGCAAACAATAAAAAATAGCATTTTCCTGTTTTGACTTATCTTGTATTGGTTTATTCTTGTCAGACCTTGCGAAATCATGAAATCGCCTCGCGCCGTAATTTCCCTTTAAAAATCCTGTCGAATCTTGATTGCACCAGTCACAACGTCACAACACAAAATACAATAAAACGACGAGAACTCGTAAGCTGATTCATTTGACAAATTTTATTGAGACTGTGAGTGTGTCTGTGTCTGTGCCCAAGTAGTGAACTTAACTGAACAAGTAAAGTGAGTGTAGAATAAAAATGAGTGGAAGGAGGAAAGATCCAATTTGGAATTATTTTATAGAAAAAAAATCAGAAAAAGGAAAAACTTGTAGTAGAGCTATATGTAAAAATTGCAGAAAGGAAATGCAAGGAATTGTCCAAATATTAAAAGACCATCATGAAAAGTGTAAGAACGCTGGGCCAAGTAATGAAGAAGTTAATTTAACAACTGAAGGTATGTACTATGTACACATATTATGTCTTATAAGTAGTATGGCTAGTATGGTAATGGTATATAGTAGAAACAGAAACTAAAAAATTATTATTATTTCATTATTAATTGCTATTCTTCATACAAGGAAAAAGTGCTAGATTTTAGTACGGGGTATGATTTGATATAAATAGAAATACAATAGGATTACAAGAAGCGCTAAAATCTTACTTTTTTCCATATATTTAATTTTTAAATATTTTAATAATTATTATTAATTCAACTGATTCAACAGCTTAACTTATCATTTATCAACCTAAATAATTTCTCGCTTTTTTACAGAACATGAAGGATCAGATCTTAATTCAGATAAAGCAACTATTGCAAGCGGAAGGGCTTCAACGTTTTCCAGTTCAACCACCAGTTTTGAAAATCGACCGCCAAGTTTAGCTTCGTCAAGTTTGTCAGTGCCATCAACATCGTCATTATCACTTTCTAATGAAACTAATGATTCAGTCTATAAAAAACGAAAAACGGACGTTTCCGGTCCCGCTAATTTAATGAACTTTGTTATGCGGACATCTGCAAATAAAAAAGAAGAAATAGACAAACAAATCGCAAAAGCTGTATTTGCAACTAATACTAGCTTCAGATGTTTAGACAATCCGCATGTGAAAAAGGCGATCGAAATATTAAGACCTGGTTATAAGCCCCCATCAGGAAAAACCGTTTCGACAACTCTTCTAGAAAAAATCCACGAGGAAGAAAAAACAAAATGTTTTGGAAGTCTTTCTGGTCAGAGTGTAAACATGTCTATTGATGGTTGGTCTAATGTCCACAATGAGTTTGTAGTTTGTGCCACAATAACCACTGAAAATGAACAATCATTTTTGTTTGAAACGATTGATACATCAGGAAATCCACACACAGGCGATTATTTAACTGGGATTGCTTGCAATTTAATTTTATCTTGTAAATCTAAATACAACTGTGACGTAAAATCTTTCGTAACAGATAATGCAGCAAACATGTCACTTATGAGAAGAAATATATCAGATAACCTAAAAGTAGACTCTAAAATCATAACTTATGGATGCTCAGCTCACCTTTTAAACTTATTATGCAAAGATTTAGAAATAAATATCAAAGAACATGTTACACAAATTATTAAGTACTTCCGAAATAATCATCTGGCTAGGGCAAAATACATGCAGGCAGGTGGAAAAACATTAGTGCTTCCGAGTGACGTAAGATGGAATAGTATGTCAGATTGTTTAGAGGTATATACAAGTCAATGGGAAAAATTGTTAAAAGTATGTGAGGAGAATAAAAAAGAAATAGACTCAACAATATACGAAAAAGTTTCAAACATTGGTCTTAAACGATCAGCTGAAGATTACCTAAACATCTCAAAGCCTATAGCTGTGGGACTTGATGAATTACAAAAAAAATGCTTTCCTATCTGAAGCAGTAGAAGTATGGAAGAAATTACAAGAAGAATTCCATGACGAATTAGAATTATCGTTATCTCAAATGCAAATTTTTGAACACCGACATAAACAGGCACTAACGCCCTATCATTTTGTGGCTTATATTTTGGATACAACCAGAACCAAATTTAAATTGACTAGTGCAGAAAAAATTCAGCATTAAATATCATACAAGAAATGTATGGAAATAGTGGATTCCTACCACTCATTATAAAACTTGAAGCCAAAACTGAACCATTTTCAACAGTTATGTTTTCAGAAGAGGTATTATTCAGTGTTAGTGCCTTACAGTGGTGGGTTTCACAAAAGAATATTCCTGAAGTTGCTAAACTTCTTCCTATTCTGAAACAATTTTTATGTGCTGTCTCCTCGTCCGCTTCGGTAGAGAGAGTATTTTCTACATTTGGAATGGTTCACTCCAATTTACGAAATAAATTAGGAGTGGAGAAAGCGGGAAAATTGGTATTTCTGTACAAATACTATAATGAAAATGAGAATTAACGTTGCATTTTTTTGAAAATATCTATTTTTTTTTTTCAATATTAAGAATATAGTTTTATTTGTAGTTTGTATCAGTTTAATTTGTATTTTGAGTATATTTTATAAAATAAATAAATGTTAATTCTGATTTCACATTTTTTATTTTATTCATTGAATAAAATTTAAAAAATCACTTGATTTAAATCATTGATTTAAATCGTGATTTAAATCAAATGATTTAAATCAGGCGAACCCTGCTAACAGTACTTTATTAGTTGTAGCACCCTTTATCGCTAACAGATAACGCAAGTAGTACATTCGAAAGCCTAGTAACAATTAAGCATTCGTTGTTTCGAGAAAGTTCTGGTGTATTCCACTTCCACTCACTCTTAGATGACAGTAATTGGAGTATAAAAAGGCTAGCGGCGCGACCGCGAGTCGATCCGCCTAGGGAAGGCCAAGGAAGCCAAACCGTCTGTTGTAAAATAAAATAGTGCGTAATTCCTGAAAACCTGTTTTTGCGTGTTTAAAAGACATCTTCGTAACAGTATTTTGATTTGACATGTTTGTTTTTGTGTGTGATTTACTAGTATGGAAAAGAAGCGAAAAGTAGATAGTGAATGCAGAACATTCAAAGATCAATGGAACTTTCAATATTTCGTAATTGAGTTCAGTAAGAAGGCACTATGAACTTTGCAATGAAACCATAGCCGCTCTCATAGAATATAAAATTAAACGTCATTATGATACGAAACATTACAGGAAGTTTGCAGATAGAAAAATTTCAGGCTTAGAAGGTCGGATTGAAAACGCAGCTATCTTTGTTTACGAAACTCAATACTGAACAAAAGGCTGCAACTCGTGCCAGCTTTCGTGTGGTTCTTGAAATTGCGAAACGTGAAAAACCATTCACTGATGGAGAAATGATCAAAGAATGTGCCCCGAAGAGGTAAATTTATTTAACTGTTAGTTTGTCAGCAAACATCATGGCTCGAAGGGTAGGAGACATCCCAGGAAATATATCATCTCAACTGTCTGACAAAAATGGACATCTTGGGTGGTTTTCTCTGGCCTTGGATGAGTCAACGGCTGTGTCAGATACTGCTCAGGTGTTGATTTTTGTTCGATATAGATAAAAGTTATGAAGTGTGTGAAGAACTTCTTGATATTGATAGTATTCACGGCACGACTACTGGGGAAGATTTTCAAGGGAGTTGAAAATGCCATTAATAAAAAGCATCTTCGATGGAAAAACTTGAAATCCGTTACTACTGATGAAGGCATGTGTGGTAAAAATAAAGGAGTGGTTGCTCTTGTATCAAAGGCTGTAGTAAATGATGGTCGTTCAAAACCATTAGTCTTACATTGTATGTATTAACAGCCCTTGTGCGAGAAATGTTTGGATATGTCTGAAGTTCTAAAACCAGACATATCAGTTGTTAATTTCATCAGATCCACTTGGCTGAATCACCGACAATTCCGCGACTTTATTGAAGAGATTGGAGAAAATGACTTACCATATCATACTGCCGTACGCTGGCTTAGTTGCGGAAAAGTTCTGCGCTTTTTTGAACTTCGAGCAGTGATCAAATTTTTTTTGAATGAAAAGCATCGCCCTCTTACCGAATTACAAAATAGAGAATGGGCATCCTATGTCGATTTGACAAAACATATGAACGAACTGAGTTTGAAATTACAAGGAGAAAACCAGCTTCTCCCTGATTTATATACTAATATCAAATGGTTCCGGCAGAAAATAATACTGTTTCAATCAGAATTATTTGAAAAATGTTTCACACATTACAAAACATGTGAAATATTCAGCCTCACTACTGAGACTAAGTTTTCCGTCGATTGTGCACTCAAGCTTTGAAGATAAATTTTGATACTCGTTTCTCAGACTTTTATGTCATTGCGAATGAAATTAATATTTTTCAAAATCCTTTTAATACTGACATTGACATCATATCCCCGGAACTTCAAATGAAAATTATCGATTTACAGTGCAGCGATATAATTAAGAACAAATATCAAAACTCATCTTAGTTGGAATTTTATAAGTCTTCCACTGGTACAATTTGATAATTTGCATAAACTTGCTCTTGGGCTGTTTTCTGTTTTTGGTACTACTTACTTGTGTGAGAAAACATTCTCCAAAATGAAGTACACAAAGAATGTTTACAGATACACTGCGTATACGTAGTGTATGGAGTAAGGGAAGAATTGGAATCGGTCCCAAAAAAATGTGAAGTCACAGTCTATTTTATGCGATTACTCTGTTGTAAATTTTGATAGTTCATGTATTAGCATAAAATATAGAGTAGTAAAAAACGTTATGTAGACTATTTGATTAAAATTTCAATGTAAGATAGAGTATATCTTAACGTCTTTCATCAACGGTTTCAAAATCATTTCCAAAATATCCTGCTTACAAAAGTGAGGGATGTCTCGTGATCAATTGATCACAGCTTTTAACTTGTTCATGTTTCAATAGTTTCGACGGAATTTATCATCACTCTTGGTTCAATTGGCTCAGAAAATACTCTTAATTTCGGTCCTCATATTCACATGTATTTTCCAACTCTGTTTGCTGTCATGTTTAACCTCGTCGAGACTTCGAACGCAGAAGCTTAAGGTGCATACAGACTTGCCACAGAACAACGCTCCGAACGCCGTCGTGCATCCCCGCGTCTAGGCAGGGAACATTTTGGCGTTCCGCGTCAAGTCAGTTCATTTGATGGCCATGATGTTACGAGGTGACCGTCCACACACATAGCCTACTAGAATGGAAGGCCATCACCTAGAATTTGTGACGTCACCAACTAGGGCCGACTCTACTATTCTAAGCGCGTTGTATTCTAATGGAATTCTGTTTTGCCTATCATTTAAAATTATAATAATAATGAATATTTGTGACTCTTCAATAACCGCAAGACATTTGAAATAGTTGGAATTTGTTAAAGTTAAATGCCCAGCCTACTATTATTATTATAAGCACCAGGACATTGAATTGAATGAAGTCATTATGAATAATGATCAAATTGAAACCACAAAGTCCGTCGTTTCCTACAAGACATATTAATTTGGATGAATGTACATAATTTTATTTTCTACAAAAAATTAAATTTTCAAATTGATCAAAAATCTTGGCTTCCGGATGGATTCCGCGTCACAATAGCTCGACTTGATGCCGACGTTTCGCCAACCATTACAGGTAGCATCTTCAGGGCAGGATTGAGGTTTGAACTGAAACTGTTTCTACCGGTTTCTGTAGTCGTATTTATTGTAGGAAAATACTTCACGCTACATAGTTCACTTTATTCCGGTGGTTAACTCCGTTAACGAAGTGGAATTTTTGAGGATGGGTTTCCAAATGTTGGGAAGGTAATATCCTGGGTCACGGTTCAGATTATATGGATGTTTTAGAATTTCTATAGCTTCAAGGATTTTTCGCTGATAGAAGTTTGGGGCTCAGGCTAGAATTTTAGTATCTTCGAAAAGGATTTGATGATTAGTGTCAAACTTGTGTTCCTCAAGTGCAGATCTACTGATGTCACGGAGCCTTGTACAATGCTCATGTTCTTTCATACGAGTAGCTACTGTACGACTTGTTTCACCAATGTAGACTTTAACGTAGGAACAGGGAATGCTATAAACACCTTCTAAGTGAAGAGGAGGAAGGGGATCTTTGATAGGTTTGTGAAACTGAGATAATTTTGGAAGTGTGGAAAAACGGGTAGAAATATTATGTTTTTTGAGGATTTTGGAAATTCGATCTATTATATCTTCAATATATGGAAGATGGGCAGTGAGTAAAGCAGGGGGGGGGCTTGTGGCTCAGGTCGATTTGAAATTTTAGGCGGAGTCTATTTCTTTATGACTTTTTGAATGTTGTAATGGGAGAAATTGTTTGATAATAAGACAGTTAAAAGATATTTTAATTCTGATTTTAAGGATTGAGGTTGAGATAAGTTGACAGCTCTGTGAACCAAGGAGTTTATGACAGATTGCTTTTGGGCAGGGTGGTGGTCCCTGTCGACTAACAAATACATCTAGGAACGGGAGTGAACCTTGCTTTTCGACTTCCATGGTGAAAAGAATATTGGGATGTAATGAATTTAAATGATTAAGGAAGGGAACAAGCTTTTCGCGACCATGTTGCCAAATAACAAAGCATCGTCGACATATCTAAACCAACATTTCAACTTGAAAACAGATGTGTCAATGGCATCTTGTTCAAAAGTTTCCATGAAGATATTAGCTATGATCGGAGAAAGTGGGGAATCCATGGCAGCTCCTGAGGACTGCCAAGAAGTACACTTCGCCTAAAATTTCGAATTGACCTGACCCAATCCCCTCTCCTCCCCGCCTGCTTCATCCACGGCCTATCTTCCATATATTGAAAATATATCAGATCGAATTTCCAAAATCCTTAAAAAACATAATATCTCTACCCGGTTTTCCACACTTTCAAAATTATCTCAGTTTTACAAACCTATTAAAGATCGTTTTCCTCCTCTTCACTTAGAAGGTGTTTATAGCATTCCCTGTTCTTGCGGTGAAGTCTACAATGGTGAAACAGGTCGTACAGTAGCTACTCGTGTGAAAGAACATGAGCGCTGTACACAGCTTCGTGACACCAGTAGATCTGCACTTGCGGAACACAAGTTTGACACTAATCATCAAATCCTTTTCGAAAATACTAAAATCCTAGCCCGAGCCACGAACTTCTATCAGCAAAAAATCCTTGAAGCTATAGAAATCCTAAAACATCCAAATAATCGGAACCGTGACTCAGGATATTACCTTCCCAACATTTGGAAACCCATTCTCGAAAATTCCACTCCGCACATGATCACACAACGGCAGGGTCAGGTGCCGGAACGGAATAAAGGCAGTGAACTGTGTAGCGTCAAGGATTCTTCCTACAATAAATACGGCAACAGAAACCAGTAGAATCAGTTTCAGTTCAAGCCTCAAGCCTGCCGTGAAGATGCCACCTGCAATGGTTGGCGAAACGTCGGTATCAAGTCGAGCTATTGTGCTTGGAATCCATCCTGAAGCCAAGATTTTGATTAAGAATCAGAATTTTTTGTGAAAGGATAGATACACGAGGAAGTTAATTTCTGCTTTTCTCTGTCAATTCATTTGGATATAATTAGAGGTTGAAAACCTTTGTTAATGGCTATAACCTTGAGTATATTCAATTCTTCATTCAGGCTTTCAGGAGAAAGAGGAAGTGAAAAGGCTCTACGTATCATTGAGTTGTATCCTGCTAATTTGTGACTACGAGGAGTAAAAGGTGAATTCGCAATAGTTATATCTGTGAATGTAGGTTTTCTGTAAATTTTGAAAGTGTTGATATTATTATGGTGCATGAGGGTGAGGTCGAGTAAATTTATTTTGTTATCTATCTCAGTTTCTAAAGTGAACTTAATGTTAGGATGGAAATTATTAAAGAAGAATAAGCAAACATTATATTGTCGTGTTATACCTTCTACATCATCTACATATCTAAACCAGCAATGAATATGTTTTTCAGCTAGAGGGGAACTCATTATATAGTTTCTTCATCATAATCCATTATTTTGTGTGAAAAACTCGTTATTAAATTGACAATAATTTTGGCTAAGGCAAAGATCAAAAGCTTGTTCCATCTCGAATTTTAATACGGGATTTGTATGTGACTTTTCCAGAATTTTTGATATCAACATTCTACATTCATGGAGGGGAATATTAGGAAACATATTTGAAACATCGAAAGATACCAAAATTCCATTTATAGGGAAAGTTGATCTATTAATTGACTTCGAAAGTTCCAATGAGTTTTTACTGCATACTTAGGCTTGAAGTTACTTATATTTTTGAAAATTGAATTTAATTTTACCCGCTAGATTATGTGTAGGCCTATTAACATAGGATACTACGGGGCGGATAGAAGGATGACCCGCTAGTGCCGAAACTATAGTCACGATTTGTTTCTATAATACATGTGATAAAAAAACAAAGTAAAACTGTTTTATTTTATTATATCAATATGATAAATTATCACAAAGTAATGGCTTCCACCATTGAATTAGAATTTCGGTTTGCTCCCAGTTTATCGTTTACTTCCTCGATGAGTTAAACTCAATCAGATAAAATTTCACTAACCATCCATCCCAAGATTATCATTTAAATATAAAAATTCTCGGGAAATAGGTCACAATAACACTTTGTTTTAACTATTCGTCTTTACGTACGTTTCGGTCTCACGACCATCATCAGAAGACTCACTATGTCTGAAAAGGGGTTTATTAAAACTAATTATAGCACAAGCGTCCAAATCGCACAATTTAACTTCAATCAAAAGAGCCCACGCCGTCGAAACGAACAGAACTACGAATAATCGAAATTGTAAGAATCCGCTATTCAGTAATATTAATAAAATAGATGAGTGCATATTGATTGGTATTCTCACAACAAATGAGAAGAACGAAGTTATTTGTCAAGTATCTACTTTCGAAACCAGATGTGTAGGATTTATGACAAGGTCCTTAAGAACGGTTTCAGGCCTGTACTGGGAAATAACAATTACGAATTCTTCCTAAAAACATTTTCTACACTTATAAAGACGTATGTAAGAATTTGCAAGAGATTATTTAATCAAATTAGTATAAATGTGACTTAGATTTTGTGTGTCTACCCTATGATTTACAGATTTGGGGTCCCGTTTTATGTGAATCATCTCCAGGATAGATCTTTTATAATAATTAGTTTCCTTAGTTAAGATGTTAACATTTTTGTAATCAAATTGATGGTTATAATCAAAGCAATGCTTAGCAAGGGCGGTGGAATTTTCTAAGTTGTTATTTCTTGTGCTATATTTATGGCCGTACATTCTTTTTTGTAAATATTGTTTAGAGATTCCAGTATAGGTTCCATCACAATCTAAACAATTCAATTTATACACTGTGTGGGTTTGTTTATCTTTGGGTATTAACGGTTTTAGATTTGAGAAATATTTCCCAACACAGTTAGTAGGTTTATGCGCAACATTTATATCATACTTTTTCAAACATTTTTTGATTTTCTCTGAGGTCTCCGGAATGTAAGGTAGAGTTATAAAATTGTCTGTATTACCTTTTATGTTATTTTTATTAGACGAACCATTATAGATTTTGTTTATTCTTTCTTTAATGATAGGATTGAAAAAAGTTTTTGGGTAGCCATTCAATTCTAGTGTAGTACGAACAATTTTTAAATTTTTGGGGCGGTCATCTGCGTGGGACAATTTTATCGCGCGATCTGTAAGGCTGTTTATGACACTTTTTTTATAACAAGCTGGTGCAACGGAATTGAAGTGAAGATAACGTTGAGACCATACCTCTTTAGTAAACCAAGAGGTTTTTATTCTTCCATCAGCATCATGCCTAATGTTCATATCTAGGAAATTTATGTTATTGTTTAATTCTATTTCACAAGTGAATTGAAGTTTACAGTGAAAATTGTTAAATTTATCAATTACATATTGAATTTTATCGTTGGGAACACACATAAGGCAATCGTCTACATACCGTTTAAAGAATACAGGCCGAAAATCTAATGAACTCATAACAGATTCCTCTAGGCACTCCATAACGAGGTTAGCAATGGTAGCTGAAATAGGAGATCCCATTGCTGTGCCGAATATTTGTCCAAAAAATTGCTCACCATACTGAAAGTATGTGCACTCTAAACAAAATTTTACAGCATTTATAAATTCCGATTGATCTAGAGGTGTGTGGTTTTTAATCTCTGCCCAACGTTTTTTGATGCTATTCAATGCCAAAACAACAGGTATATTTGTAAATAAAGAAACAACGTCCAAGGAAATCAGTTGATGGTTTACGGGTAGGGATTGATTTTTTATAAATTCATTAAAGTGCCATGAATCTTTTACATAGAATTCATTTTTTCCTATTATATTATTGATAGATTTTGATAGAAATTTTGATAAATTGTAAGTTGGGCAGAGATTAAAAACCACACACCTCTAGATCAATCGGAATTTATAAATGCTGTAAAATTTTGTTTAGAGTGCACATACTTTCAGTATGGTGAGCAATTTTTTGGACAAATATTCGGCACAGCAATGGGATCTCCTATTTCAGCTACCATTGCTAACCTCGTTATGGAGTGCCTAGAGGAATCTGTTATGAGTTCATTAGATTTTCGGCCTGTATTCTTTAAACGGTATGTAGACGATTGCCTTATGTGTGTTCCCAACGATAAAATTCAATATGTAATTGATAAATTTAACAATTTTCACTGTAAACTTCAATTCACTTGTGAAATAGAATTGAACAATAACATAAATTTCCTAGATATGAACATTAGGCATGATGCTGATGGAAGAATAAAAACCTCTTGGTTTACTAAAGAGGTATGGTCTCAACGTTATCTTCACTTCAATTCCGTTGCACCAGCTTGTTATAAAAAAAGTGTCATAAACAGCCTTACAGATCGCGCGATAAAATTGTCCCACGCAGATGACCGCCCCAAAAATTTAAAAATTGTTCGTACTACACTAGAATTGAATGTCTACCCAAAAACTTTTTTCAATCCTATCATTAAAGAAAGAATAAACAAAATCTATAATGGTTCGTCTAATAAAAATAACATAAAAGGTAATACAGACAATTTTATAACTCTACCTTACATTCCGGAGACCTCAGAGAAAATCAAAAAATGTTTGAAAAAGTATGATATAAATGTTGCGCATAAACCTACTAACTGTGTTGGGAAATATTTCTCAAATCTAAAACCGTTAATACCCAAAGATAAACAAACCCACACAGTGTATAAATTGAATTGTTTAGATTGTGATGGAACCTATACTGGAATCTCTAAACAATATTTACAAAAAAGAATGTACGGCCATAAATATAGCACAAGAAATAACAACTTAGAAAATTCCACCGCCCTTGCTAAGCATTGCTTTGATTATAACCATCAATTTGATTACAAAAATGTTAACATCTTAACTAAGGAAACTAATTATTATAAAAGATCTATCCTGGAGATGATTCACATAAAACGGGACCCCAAATCTGTAAATCATAGGGTAGACACACAAAATCTAAGTCATATTTATACTAATTTGATTAAATAATCTCTTGCAAGTTCTTACATACGTCTTTATAAGTGTAGAAAATGTTTTTAGGAAGAATTCGTAATTGTTATTTCCCAGTACAGGCCTGAAACCGTTCTTAAGGGCCTTGTCATAAATCCTACACATCTGGTTTCGAAAGTAGATACTTGACAAATAACTTCGTTCTTCTCATTTGTTGTGAGAATACCAATCAATATGCACTCATATATTTTAATAATATTACTGAATAGCGGATTCTTACTACAAAAAAATAATTTTTTATACATTAATTCTGACGATACAATTCGATTATTCGTGGTTCTGTTCGTTTCGACGGCGTGGGCTCTTTTAATTGAAGTTTAATTGTGCGATTTGGACGCTTGTGCTATAATTAGTTTTAATAAACCCCCTTTTTAGACATAGTGAGTCTTCTGATGATGGTCGTGAGACCGAAACGTACGTAAAGACGAATAGTTAAAACAAAGTGTTATTGTGACCTATTTCCCGAGAATTTTTATATATAATTCATACTGGGTCAAGAATCTTATTATTATCATTTAAAGTTATATATTTGGTTAGTTAGCTCTTTTGTAACAAGGTACTTAGTAATATTTGTTAGGGGAACCCACGGTGTTAACGAAAGTATAGTTACATTTATTTATTAAATTGTTGAAAATCAAACTTTTGACAGTTATTTTGTTTTAGTTCATCACTTAATGGCTGTTCCTATTAAATTCCTGTATTTTCATACAGAATGAATGGAATAGGGAAATAATATTATGAATTGGATAATGATAATATGAATCATATTATCTATATAAACTTTTGTGTTACACGAACCTTATTCCATATTTATCGATACTAATACAAAATGTAAGAATAACTTCCATATAATACGAAGTTAATATCCACAAATTTCGTTAATGGGCTTGTCGATACAAACAAATGGAGTTTGATTACAATCTTCTCCGATGAAAAAGGCAATGTCCTATAATAGTTGTATAGACTACATAGATAACGGCATATCGTCAGTTTGTAGCTGGTCTTAATGGTTTTATATGAACAGTATCTGCCACGAGGTAATTCACCTGAAATTTACAAGTTCATCATTTCCGATGAAGCGCATTTAGAACTTGTTTGTCTCGACTGGTATATCCTTTCAGAATTTCGGGTTCATGTCCGTGCTATGGTATTTTATGACTATTTTATGAAAACTACGTTTGCAACGAACATTTTATTTGGTAAAAGTTTTAAAATCCAGTTTTTTCTTCAATATAAAAAACTTATTTGAATACCATGTTCTCAATATATTAACGTCAAACATCAAAAACATCGTATTTATTTTCTCATTAGTTAACATTTCGATCTTCAGATGTTTTCCAAATACGCGAGAGTGAGTCATTCTAAAAACACTGAAAATTTCTTTGTTATTGATAATATACATTAAATTGTTCTAGGTACCGTTCATATCTGTAATATATACTGTTTATTGTATATAAATTCTCGGGAAATAGGTCACACTGACACATATGCTTATTATTTTCGTCTTTACGTACGTTTAGTTCTCACGACCATCATCAGAATACGTATTATGTATAAACCGGGATTTCTTAAAACTAATTGTATCAGCACAAAGCATCCTTATCGCATCAATCTCGATTAAAAATGCCCACGTCGCCGGAACGAACAGAAACACGAACAATCGAAACTGTAATGTTTTAAGTATATGTATATGTATCGAAAAACACGAAAAATCGAAACTGTAATGTTTTAAAGTATACAGGGTGTTCCATCTCAGACGAGCCACCCCGTATATTTCTTATCCCATAGTGAGTGGGAAAATGTCCCGAAACACGTCGAATGATTTTGTTTGGGGGACATCTTTTGACGTTTATTTGAGGCTTGAACGAGCAACCCCCTAATAGGGGGCGCTTCAACCCCTCAAAATTGAACAGGGGAGAGGGGTTGAGTGATACGTCATTTGAAAGGTCTTGGAAGCCTCTTTACAACGGTGTATGAAAAACGTAAATTTGATGAACCGTTTTCGCCAAAAATTAATTTTGTTGCTCGAATGCGCCACCTTGAATATTTTGGTTATTTGTACAATGTACAAGCTCATTTTTATTAAGCCTTTTTTACAAACTTAAACAATCTTCAAAAAATCACATTCGTAAAAAAATTGAATTGTGTTGTCATGCTTACAATGAAAAAAATGAAATCTGCGTGTTTAAATCAAATGTTCAAATTGTCCTCCATTGACTTCCATACAATAATACAATCTTGACTGAAAACCGTCTCTAACATGGTTCAGCATAATTGGAGTTATTTGACGACACTCGTTTACAATTCGTTGGCGTAGTTCGTCCAAATTTTCAGGCTGAGTCACAAAAATCTTGGACTTTAGATGTCCCCACAAGAAGAAGTCCAAAGGGTTCAGGTCAGGAGATCGGACAGGCCACTCCATAGGACCTCTTCTTCCAATACAACGACCGGGGTATTGTAAATTGAGGTATTGGCGAACTGGTGCGGCGTAGTGAGGAGGAGCTCCGTCTTGTTGGAAATGCAATTGTTGTTCAAGTAGTAGAGGATCGTTTTCTAATTGTTCAGTTATTAACGGATCAATCGCAATTCCCAACATTTCAAGATACATTTCGCCATTTAAATTACCAGGAATAAACAGAGGTCCAATTAGGTGGTCTCCCAAAATTCTTACCCAAACGTTTAGCTTTTCCCGATGTTGAGTGTGAGCTTCTCGAAATACATGAGGATTTGTATCGCTCCAAATTCTACAGTTATGCCGGTTAACCTCTCCATTAAGTAAAAAAGTGCATTCGTCAGAAAAGCAAACGTTGTACAAGAAATTTGGGTTATTGTTGATACGCTCGACCATAATTTCGCAAAACTCTTGCCTTCGATCCCAATCATCATCATTTAATTCCTGAATTAATTTAATTTTGTACGGATGGAACTTGTGTTACGTTTTTCATACACCGTTGTAAAGAGGCTTCCAAGACCTTTCAAATGACGTATCACTCACAACCCCTCTTCCCTATTCAATTTTGAAGGGGTTGAAGCGCCCCCTATTTGGGGGTTGCTCGTTCAAGCCTCAAATATACGTCAAAAGATGTTCCCCAAACAAAATCATTCGACGCGTTTCGGGAGATTTTTCCACTCACTATGGGATTAGAAATATACGGGGTGGCTCGTCTGAGATGGAACATCCTGTATGTATATGTATCGAGAATCCATTGCTTAGAAATTTTATTACAGTATACGAACTCATGTCAAACAAAGTCTGTATACCACTGAAACCAAAAAATATAACGCTCAAGTATCTACTTTCGAACCAGATTTACAAGGTAACAGAAAAAAGTTGTGAGAACTTATTAGAAATATTGCTATTTGAGCATTCTACCTAAAATATACTTTTAACATTATAAAGACGTACGAAGGAATTTGCAAGGATTTTAGTTAATGAAACTAGTATATATCTGACTTAATGACTGAATATCTGTTCTATGATTTACAGACTTGGAGTCACGTTTTATGTGAATCATCTGCAGAATAGATCTTTCATAATAATTGGTTTCCTTAGTTAAAATATTAACATTTTTGTATTCGAATTAATGGTTATGATCAAAGCAATGTTTAGCAAGGAAGGTGGAATTATCTAAGTTTTTGTTTCTTGTACTATACTTATGGCCATACATCCCTTTTTGTGAATATTGCTTAGAGATTCCTGTATAATCCCATCGCAATCTAATCAAATTAATTTGTGTGGGTTTGTTTAACTTTAGGTATTAAAGATTCTAGGTTTATGCCCAACATTTATATCATACTTTTTTAAACATTTCCTAATTTTCTCTGAGGCCTCCGGAATGTATGGTAATGTTATAAAATTATATGTATTACCGTTTATGTTATTCATATATGACGTTTCATTATAGATTTTTTTTATTCTTTCTTTAATGATGGGATTCAAAAATGTTTTTGGGTAGCCATTCATTTCCAGTGTATTGCGAACAATTTTTAATTTTTTGGGACGGTCATTTGGGTAGGCCAATTTAACCTCGAGATCTGTAAGGCTGTTTATAACATTCTTTTTTATAACTTGTTGGTTATAAATAAAGTGCATTTCGGTTCTTTTCGACGACGTGGACATTTTTAATTGAAATTGGTGCGATAAGGACGCTTTGTGCTTCTACAATTAGTTTTAAGAAATTCCGTTCTAGACATAATACGTCTTCTCATGTTGGTGGTGAAACCGCAACGTACGTAAAGACGAAAATAATAACCATATGTGTTAGTATGACCTATTTCCCGAGAATTTATCCATACATAAAAGCAGAGGCACGTCATCAAGCACGTGTTAATGAATTAGAAGACATTGACCAGATTATTAAGAAAAATCGAATATTGGAAAATAACATAACTAGAAAATGGATGGATCCTTTTAATATATTTTATTATTGTTAAATACAATAATAAAATATATCATTGTTCAATACTTAAAAAGCAAAATTCAAAGTTAAAATATTGAAAAGGTTCTCTATATTAAATTAAATATACTTCACCAACAGCCGTTAGCGGTAGCTGTGGAGCATTACTTCCACACTAGAAGCCTACATTCATGTTTACGCAGCATGATTCTTACTTGAAAGATTTTCTTAATATTGCAGCTCTGCATGACAGGTCAACAAATGTATCTAGCAGTACACTCTAAAAAACCCGCACGCTGACGCAGCAGATGCGTTAAGCTTTTTTGGCACTTCTGTTGGTTTTCCTTGTCGGAATTGCGCGTATCGAGTCTATTGTGCAGGGGGGTATAGCTAATGTGGAGCTTATTCACTTCAATTTACTTATTAAGAATCAAAAATAAAATTTTATTGGATTTGAAATTATAGTTTGAAATGGATGTAGGCTTATATAAATGATTTTTATGTCCTACTGGTCTGTTATTTCCAAAAACAACCCTATTTTGAGATACATTACACTGGAAAAAAATGCCCTAGGGCATTATGGATTCATAACGCATCACCATAGCAATAGATGAATTTCAACATAGACGTACAAGTAGTCTTCATTAACATCTCAATATAAATTAAATGTCATATCAGCTATTTTGTAATTATATACGCCTCGGCCGCTTTGACAGCCTTTACTTCTTCGAGCATTTTCATATTTCAACTCAAAACAAAACATGATTCAGCGTTATTGACAATAAAATATTATGTTGCATGGTCATATATGTTATATACATTCCTTTTCTCTAATATCAAATAATCCTTCATAGATGGCAAATAATTCATCCTACAAAAATTTGAATTTGGCCGCCATGAGAAAATCCAAAGTTAGTAGCTGTATCTCGTATCTCAAGATCGTTTTACAGTTCGCAATTCTTGTTGCAATAATATTGCAGCATTATACTGACCTTGCAAGAGGTGGCCTGCAACTTTTTATGGCAAAACGTTTTACTCTTGGCAATTTTTACTTGGAATTGCATACTCCAGTTATCTACCAACCTTAAAAAATACACTAAAATAATGAAAAATTATTAGTTTGTTAGTTGTATGTTTTAAATTTATTTAGTTTTATGTAAAAATGAATAGAAGCAAACAAAAGAAAAACGTTGCTATAATTCCTATAAGTATTGCTGCCGCTGCTCTCTTGACGAGAGACTGGAGAAGAAGACAACGAAGGTGGGTAAGGCCTTGGTTAAACCAAAATAGAGGAAATATTGGTCTAACTGAAGAGCTCATTGCTTCAGATATAGAAAAGTTCACAAATATGGATACAAACACATTAAAAAAACTGTTGTCCAAAATTGCTCACACTAATAATAACATTAAGATATCTGGCTGCAGAATGGTTAGATATAGCTACGAAATTTGAAACAATGTGGAATGCTTTTTCTGGTTTTAAACTACATACAACAAAATTCACAATTTACAGCTAGAGTCCAAATCGAAAGTAAAATAATAAACGAAACAAAAGAATCAATAAATCAATCGGTATAAATCTTTCTGTTGTTCTGTGATATAAACGTCAACGTTGGTAACTAAAAAGTCCCCAAAATTTTCCCTCTTAATTGCACGCAATTTACTGCGCATGCTTTTGATCAAGAACATTGCTTATTGCAACAAGAATTGCTAACTGTAAAACGATCTTTAGTATTACATTCGGACAAAATATGATTGCAAAAAACCGCCAATATAATCTAAAAATGTTAAATGACAAATCGCTAATATTTAATAAATATAAAAATTGATATTTTTTTCCTAATAACTATCATGGTTGGCATTGATTTCAAACCGGATTTTCAATAAACATAAGAATACCCAAAACTATTTAACGAATCCTATAGCTCTTACGGTAATGGAAATCCTGATGGTAAGAAACGAATTTGGGACACACTGTATATTACAGTCCTTCATTTAACCCGCGGAAAACATGAGGGTGAGGAAAGTTAATTGAAGATGTAGAATAACGAAATAAAACACAAATTAAAATTTACGCGGCAGCATTGCATTCAACATGACATCGTATGTGAGAATTAGGACTATTAATTTTGATTCATTTTATGACGATATACAGTCGAGACAATAAAAAGCAACAGTTCAATAATGGAGCCCTGAAGCACCCAACTTTGCTGTCTGTCATGTAAGTATGAGTTGAAGAAAAATAGGTCTTTCTCTCTCATTTCACATTACAATAAGTTAGCGCAAAGCGTCGAAATTATCAGAAATCTTGGAAAAAGTGAAGAACGAGTACAAGAAGTGACCTTGCGTGTTAGCAGGAAGGGAAAATATTATGAATTTCGACAACATCCATAATAATATAAGTACATTCTTCTGAGTTAGCTCATACATTTTTTTTTCGAAAGTTATTGTTAAAGTAATTATCCTTTTTTGTATGTTGGAGTTTGTTATTCAACTCTATTCACATGGTTTAAATAATTAGCGACTTAATGTATCTTTGAAAGTGTAGAAAGTAGCATCGAGATAAATATATAACTTTCATCAATGCGCTTATGATAATGGTACATTTGTCTTACAAGGTCTCTTAGTCATTGCTGGAACTCTGGAACGTATTTCACCTTCCCACGTATAATTCGGACACTAGCTATGAGCCAGACGTCCTGATCGAAAATATTAGATGATCGTGTTACTTCACGTTACAACGTCATACGTAATTATCCAAAAGTTCCCGTTACTTTCATAGCTGATTATCATTATTTCGGTTACGTTTTCATTGTTAGTTTCATTATATGACCGTTAGCCGTCTCCATTGAATGTAGAATAATTACTTTACATTCTTATAAAGAGAAGAAATGGATCACTAACTGTAAAGAAATAGAAGAGAGTCAAGTTTTCTCTATTGTAGAACGGTTTCTAGATAACGTTATTCATTTACGCATACATATAGGACATTTACTGCCGTTGGCCCGTGTCTGGAGACCAGAACAATATATGCTGAATCCAGAAATATGTACAATGAAACACTAAACGTTTCGAAAGAGGCATATAATGCCAAAATAAGATAAAAGCTTATCGAATGCCCGAATGACTCACGTTCGTTTTGAACTTTCGCCAAAGCAATTGGTAGGGATTTCACTTCCAGTTCATTTCCTCCCCTAACCAAAGAAGATGGAACACTGGCTACTACATCACGAAAAGAAGCCAACCTTTTTTCTGGAACATTTTCAGTAAATTTTGGATCCACAAGGGAAGGGGTCGATAGAAGTAATATGTAAGACAATATGAAAAATTGATTGTACAATTTTTTGTATGAAAATCTTTCTTTCTGATTCAATAAATAATACTAATAATAATAACACAAACACACACAAATACAAATACAAATACAAATACAAATACAGATACAGATACAGATACAAATACAAATACAAATACAAATATAAATACAAATACAACTACAAATCAAATACAAATACAAATACAAATACAAACACAAACACAAAGACCAATACAAATACAAATCTAACACAAATACAAATGCAAATCAAATACAAACACAAACACAAATTCAAATCAAATACAAATAGAAATACAAATATAAATATAAGTACAAATCAAATACAAATACAAACACAAATACAAATACAAATCAATTGCAAATACAAATACAAATACAAATATAAATACGAATCAAATTCAAATACAAACACATACAAATACAAATACAAATCAAATAAAAATACAAATAGGAATACAAATACAAATACAAATACAAATACAGATACAAATATAAATGCAAATCAAATACAATCACAAATACAAATACAAATACAAATACAAATCAAATACAAATACAATTATATATACATATACAATACAAATACAAATACAAATCTAACACAAATACAAATGCAAATCAAATACAAACACAAACACAAATTCAAATCAAATACAAATAGAAATACAAATATAAATATAAGTACAAATCAAATACAAATACAAACACAAATACAAATACAAATCAATTGCAAATACAAATACAAATACAAATATAAATACGAATCAAATTCAAATACAAACACATACAAATACAAATACAAATCAAATAAAAATACAAATAGGAATACAAATACAAATACAAATACAGATACAAATATAAATGCAAATCAAATACAATCACAAATACAAACACAAATATAAATACAAATACAAATACAAATACAAATCAAATACAAATACAAATACAAATATAAATACAAATACAAATACAAATACAGATACAAATATAAATGCAAATCAAATACAATCACAAAGACAAATACAAATACAAATACAAATCAAATACAAATACAATTATATATACATATTAAATACAAACACAAATATAAATACAAATACAAATACAAATACAAATCAAATACAAATACAAATATAAATACAAATACAAATACAAATACAGATACAAATATAAATGCAAATCAAATACAATCACAAAGACAAATACAAATACAAATACAAATACAAATCAAATACAAATACAATTATATATACATATTAAATACAAACACAAATATAAATACAAATACAAATACAAATACAAATCAAATACAAATACAAATACAAATATAAATACAAATCAAATATGAACACAAACACAAAAGCAAATACAAATCAAATACAAATACAAATATATAAATACAAATCAAATACAAATATTCAAATACAAATACAAATACAAATCAAATACAAATACAAATACTCATAATAATGCTGCTATCGATAGCCGTATGCCTGAAATTGTCCTTCGTCAGCACCCAATTAGGCGCATTCTGCTTGATCTCAAAACCAAAAAGTCCATGGGACCAGATGGAATTACACCTGTCGTTCTCAAGGAATGTGCGCCTCAATTAACACCAGTTTTCTGCACGTTGTTTACCCTTTCATACAAACTTGGTGTATTTACTTCCAGCTGGAAGTTAAAGTGCAACCAATTCCAAAAAAAGGAAAGAGAACTCCTCCTAATCATTATAGACTCATTCAACTATCATCTGTGATCTCTAAAGTGATGGAGAATGCAATCAACATCGAGATCATCAAATACCTAGAGAGGATATAGGTCGTGCTGGTGGATGGATTGACATGTGTCGCAGTTGCGGCCAGTATGTCCGGTTTGTCTGTCTGCAGGTGGTAATTAACATCGTTTATGTTTTTCTAAGAACTCGGATGTTACAGAGGTCTGCCTTCAAATTTATATTTTTCAATGTCTCTCGAACATCCCTCGCCCGAAAATCCGAATGGAGAGGTATTTTTCTTCCGGAGTATTTTTCTGCAGGAGTCTTCATCATTAGTATTTTCAGAATAAACGTGGAATGAATAAAATGTCGGTTTGGATAGAGAGACAGGAAAATGGGTATCTACCAAACACTGATACATGTGGTTGCCCACTTCACAGCATCTTGTCGAGATGGTGGTGTTTCACCGGGCTATGATAAAATAATCTATCACCTATGGTTATCCTTTTAGTCGCCTTCTACGACAGGTAGGATTTACCATGGGGAAATTCTTAGTCCGTCCCCATACAGACTAAACTGCCATTTTCTCTTAAACGTTGATGTAATCAAGCAAATAAATTTTTGGACAGCCCGACGATTAGGAAATGCTTCTCGGTAAAGTCTGAGAGCTTCCGCCCACAACCATTTGCTTTGCCGTATATGAAATGCGTATCGGCTGTGTTAGAATATGTATTATTGAATTCTACTTCGTGTACTAATTAAGCCTACTAAAACTACACTTTACTACGCACTGATTAGTGTTCTATCCATTCTATAATGGTCCTATTAAGGTATATTTTCCTTTACACTCTTAATTCTAAGATTATCATAAATGTTAATAGTTGATGTGTCACATTGGAGATTTGCATATCATATAAATCTGCCTATTTAAAGCCCCTAAGAGGTGTTTATATCAGAAACAACAACACTTTCCTTCGGTTCCTTTCCTTGAGTTTCTTTCCTTGAAACTGCCATATCAGAACAATATATTACCATCAATATATTACCATCATACATTTAATTAAAAGATGTAGAACAACGAAATAAAACAAATTGAAATTTACGGGACCTGTATTAAATCCAACATGACATTAAATGTGAGAATTACGATCTTGTATTTGAATTCATTTTATGACGATGAAGCAACGGTTCATTCAAATTTTTGGCTGTCATACAAGTATGAGTTGAAAAAAACTAGGGCTCTTTCACATTCCATATTACAATAGTAATATGAAGCACAATCTTGAAAAAAGTGAAGTGTGCGTTGTCAAGAAGGAAAAATATGAATTTCGACAACATCCATAATAACATAAGTATGTACGTTCTTCTGGTGTTAAATCATACAAATATTTTTTTCAAAAGTTACTGTTAATGTAATTATCGTTTTTTGTATGTTGAAGTTGGTTATTCAACTCTATTCACATGGTTTAAATAATTAACGAGTTAATGTATCTTTGATAGTGTAGAAAGTAGCATCGAGGTAAATAACTTTTTTCAATGCGCTTATGATGATAAATTTGTCTTACAAGGTCTCTTAGTCATAGCTGGGCCGTATTTTACCTTCCCACATATAATTCGGACCCTAGCTATGGGCATTGATTAATATACATTATGGGTATAGGTCCTGATCGAAAATATTGTATGATTGTTGAAATTACTTCACTTTGCAACGTGATTTGATAAATCAACTTCGTGTAGAGGATATATAGGGAAATAGTGTTTATTCAGCTTTGATTAAAATAGATATAGATTATCCGAAATACTCTTTGAATTGACTGGACTGTTCACAATGAATGACGTGGAACTAATAGCATATCTTTACGTGTACTGTATGAATTATTAAACACCGATTTATATGAAAGAAAATAGAACTTTGATAAATATCATCGTCAAGTTACTTATAATACAATCAGTCCTGACTACACTGAATAAATGGTGCAGCGATAAAATGTTGAAGATTAACCCTAAGTAATAATGATTCTTGGCCCAGGTATGAATTATATATATATTCTCGAGAAATAGGTTGATTAATATGTTACAATTATTCGTGTTTCTGTTCTTTTCGGCGCCGTGGACATCTTTAATTGAAATTGGTGCGATAAGGACGCTCTGTTATGATGCAATTAGTTTTAAGAAATTCTGTTTTAGACATTGATACGTCTTCTGATGATGGTCGTGAGACTGAAACGTACGTAAAGACGAAAATAATAAGCATATGTGTTACTGTGACCTATTTCCCGAGAATTTATACATAATTAACTCTAAGAAAACAGAAACTGTAGTTTTTACTAGGAAGTACAAAACAATTCACCAGATAACTGACCATAGCAGGTCAGGTGATTAGAATCAGCAACCAATCTAAATACCTATTAGGCGTTATCTTAATTAAGAAACACAACTAGAACAAGAATCCCTCAAATTCTATGCAACCTTCTGGTTATACAGAAGGACCATTGGCCACATCATAATGTGGATCTTCGAAGCCATCCTTAAACCGAGGTTTATTTATTCATTTATTTATTTAAACTCAATATACATTTCTTTTCCGGACATGTGCAATTAAATTGCTTCACAAAGTCATCAAAAAATCTATTGAAGGTTTGTGCAGCTGAAATTTCGCCATCATACATAGAAGACCAGTCGGTGTTAAGCAAACTCTCCTGTAGAGCCCTCACGTTTTGTGCAGATACGGCTCTAATTCTTACATACTTCACTGGTTGGCTTATCACGATGTCACATGAGTGTAATGGAATATGGATACTCTGACTCATGTGATCGGACAAGTGAGGATCAAAAGTGAAACCCTCAACATCCGAACATGGTATACTGCTGAAGATGTTACCAATACAGGACGATTTCGATACTCCAACACGGGATGGTTCTTCGAACATTAGCCGCATTCCAAACTCAGCAAATATGCTCAAAAATGAGACAGCTGTTCGATCCATTTCAATAATGTCGCAATTAAAATCTCCCACTACCAGTAGAGTTTTGTCTTTATATTTGCTGATTACAGTTGACAGAAGTGCATCCAATTTTTCCAGAAATGTAAGAGTATCTGCTGACGGACTTCTATAGAAGCACAGAACCACAATGGCATAATCTACAAGCTCTATACCCGATAACTCCATATATTTATCTTCATATATACATTCCAGACCATTAACTGGTCTCGTTTTAATTTCGTCTCTACATACAATGAGCGAACCACAATAGTTCTGTGATCGCCTAGAATAACTGGCGGCTACCACGTAGCCCTCCAGTAATATCTGTTCGACATCTGGAATACCCATCCAATGCTCCGTTATACATGCAACATCAATATCTCCTAGGTTAAGAAACACTTCAACATCTAACTTATTGCACAGGTTGACATACGCCTCGGTGGTATGGTGGAGCAGAACAGAGCTGAGGACGTTCAAATAGAACCTGGAGCATCTGAGAAAGCTCATCCTAGGTGCTGCCACGAGAGCCACAAACAGCGCTCCCTCGGCCATACTTGGAGCCCTAATGAAAGTGGAGCCACTCCTCCTGACCATAAAAGGTGCGGCAACAAAAGCTGCCCAAAGACTCATATCAATAGGACTGTGGAAGGCAATGGAGCCACACCTCAGTACCAACCAGTGGTGAAACAGACCCCATCTACCCAATGAGAACGGGTGGGATGACATCACGGTACACCTTTGATAAGAAGTGTCGTATAAACATACCCACCAGAGAAGATTGGTTAAACAATAAGTAATCAGTCCTGCCAACCAATGGTATAATGATGGAGCCAGAAGCCATGGACAGGCGGGACCAGGGATAAAACGCAAGCGCCCATGTAAAAGTATTCCTATACCTCTGGGCAACCACGCCGCCACAATTCTCCAAGCAATAACGAGCTGTGACCTAATAGCGCTGGAAGAAAGAATGCAAACCCACATCAATATATGCACAGACAGCAAGGCAGCCCTTTCTGCGCATGCTAAACAATCTTGACGGAGGCGAAGGCAAAGCTCAATATATTATGGTGCACTCTGGAATAAGGGGAAATGAAATAGCCGATGAGCTTGCAAAACTGGTTGCTATAGAACCCCGTATAGGCCCCGAACCATCGGTGTGCATCTCCAAGAGTAACATCAGAGAGACTATTCACTGCTGGGTCAGAACACAACACTCGGAAGAGTGGAAGCTAGTGAACGGTTGCAAGCATTCGAAAGCACTATGTGAACCGCACATTAGGGAAGACTGTTTTCAGCAAGTAAGGAACATGGTTAAAACCGATGCTAACACAGATACTGACAGAACAAGGACCACCTCCACAGGATGAACCTTAGTGATTCGCCTTTATGCAGGTGGTGCAAACGGAAAAACGAAACTTCAATGCACATTCTGGGCAGATTCGCCAGGACAAGTCCACCTTTTCGATTGTTTTTTGGTCTCTGGTGTGTTGTGATGGATCCATGTTTCGTCCACGGTTACGAAACGGCGGCAAAAGTTCTTATCGCGCTTGAACATCGCCTTTGAAGTCGCTTATTGTCAACAGAGAGCAACTGCGCCACTCATCATAATAAGAAATGAGAAAATGAATTATTAACAGTTAATGCGTAATGAGTGTTGCCGAGAAGTAATTAAATTAATACTAGATACTGAGTCGTTACTATTTTACGGTTATCATGTGACCTATCATTGTTATTTAATCTATATTTATAATTATTTTGTAATCTATTATTATTATAATTATTATTCAACGGTATAACGATTATCACAATTCCTTTTATTTATTCCCAAACTAATGTTAATTCTCCTATTAGTAAAACAGTGGAATGATAAAATGTAATCCACGAGCAGTGATTTGGGACCTTGTTGAAACTTTACATTGCAATGTCTAACAAGCAAGGTTATATACCAGGTTCAAGTAAATGGGCAATATCGTGTCATCTACCTACAATATAATATCCAATCATGCACATTCACATAACATATGCTGACACTTGTATTTTACAAGAAGAATTTATTAACGGTTCTGGTTCGAAATATGAATATTTGTCTTGCTAACATCATTATTTGCATCTCATAACCAATTAATGTATCCCAGCCAAATTTTATAAATTTGTACGGTATACATAATCCCAAGAAGTTAATAATAACAAAATCCCTTCTATGTTGCAGATCGGACCGTGTTTCTATGGGACATCAAAGATTTCAAACAGAAAGAACATCGATCCGTTCGAGTAAACATCGAATTTGATTATCCAACTTTCGTTAAGTGGAGTCCCGACTGCAAAGCCTTCATTATACATCGTTTCCAAGATAATGCTGTGGAAGTGTTCAAAGTAGAGAAGAAGAAAGATGGATCTCTTGGTCAAGCAACAGTGGCGTTTACGTTCCCCAAGGTATGAATATCTTCCTAACGTTACCAGAATGTCAGCAATTGTAAAAATCTAGAAATTGATGGTCAGGTTCCAATTAAATAATTTGCGCTGTAAAAAAGAAACAATCACTCTTATCAACTAAAAATACTGTTCAAGTACTGACGACCATCTAATTGTTGTTGTTGTTGGGGGGGTTGTTGACCTTAGAGTTGTCTCTTTTAGCCACAATTTTGTTATCAGATATCGGCTACATTTTTATGTTATATATTTTGATGTTGTTGTAATTTAAAAGAATTACAATATTTTTTTATTCAAAGTGCGTCTTTCATTTTCGTAAAGAGGACAGCCATAAAATATGTGATTAAGATCTCCAATTTGAATTTTCTGTTATACCAAGTTTGGTTAAATGTGAGGGGAATCATCCATGGTTTAATTTAAGTCTGGTTATTATAGTTTGATATTTCCTGCTATATCCACTCGCATTTATATATGTATTTTTGGGTAATCTGGATATAAAAGTGTATCTGAGTTTTTTGAAATTTCTACAAAGTTCACCCAGCCTTCCTTACATTTATCGACACTATAGCATTTGGCTAGACTGAAACAGTCATTTACATTATGGTGGTCCCTAACCTTACAGCTTTTTTTTGCCGCACTGTATTAAGGGATTTCCTTTGATTCCAGCGTGTCCTTCCACCCATACAAAATTAATATTGACACCTCGAATATACAAGTCAAAACATATCATTAGAATTTCGGTTACAATTATATTTTTATAGTGTCTTAGAGTTTTGCATTTTATTGATTTATGTAGAGACATGAAATCTGATGCTATTATTAAGTGTTAGTTTCATTTGCCCATTCGAGTGCCTTTAGTATAGCTCTGCAGTATAAATCGAGGTTTCATACGATATATTATAGTATTCAGTATGCCCTTTACTCAGTGACCAAGTGCAGCCTACTCCTGTACTTGTTTTTGAGCCATCTGTTTACATGGCAATATAATTTGGTAATCCAAGCAAGATACTTTTGAAGATACTGTCGTTTAATGTTTCGTGTTAAGTGTATACAGGAAAATATACACTAGGACGATTTATAAGAACAAGGTAGTCTACAGAAAAGATGGGGTTTTTATTATGTGTGTCTGATATTTCAAATTGTTCTTTAACAAAAGAGAACATTGAGGATTATAGTAGGTACCTCTTTCCATTCCAATAAGGTTTTGTGAGAGCGTTTGCTGTAAAATTGCAAATTTTGGGATTAATTTGATGATTGTCAAAAAAAGAAGGTTTCTTATTAAATATTTTGGCAAAGTAACTCTCGCCTGATTGTTAATGAAGGTTCATGTGCCTCTGCTGATATAGCAACTAAAGGTGTACATCTGTATGCGATCAATATGCCTTAAATTTGTTACAGATGCAGAACCATATAGTGTGCAGCCATAGTTTGGTATTAAGCAAACATATACACGGTAGAAAATGAGTGATATTTCAATATCAGCACTCCAATGCTTTTTTGTGGTGCATTTAAGGACATTGATGCCCTTCTCAAATTTTCGTTTAATATGTGCTATGTGTTTTGACCACAGAAGTTTCTTATCCAGAATCATAGTCTTCGTTGACTACACTCAAGGAAATAGTTACTTCTGCTCCTATTCTCTTTCTAGTGAAAAACATTATAGCTGCTTTCTCTGGAGCTATTTCAAAATCAGGCATCGATATCCATCTTGTTAGATTATGTACTATGTGTCGCAACTCTTTGATACATTATTTATAGGTTTCCATGGTTCTATAAATGCAAATATCATCTGCGTATTGAATGATTTTTAATGTGTAATTCCCATATTTCATAAAGATTAGAAGTATACACATTAAAGAGTAATGGACTTAGTATTGATCCCTGTGGTATGCCCTGGGTCAAAACTGTGTTTCAAGATTGATAAACTTTCTTGAGATATGAGATGTATCCAAAATATGTTCGGCTAACGCTGATTTTTCATCATTATTTGTCTTTATATGGGCAAAAGGTTCCGTATACCCAGTTAAATTGTTCCTTCTTGTTTATCCCACATACCGTTTTGAACACAACTAACAATCAATTTGGAAATTCCGGACTTGTCGAAGTCGAAAATTTCATCAAAGGTGTTTTCTAAACAGTTTTCAGCTTGTTCTTGTATCTATAAGTTGTATTGCAAATTTAGAAAGCTTTTTTTCTATACTTTCACTACACGACAGGGAAATCTATAATGTTCGAAGAACATTCTTAAGGTTTGGAGGTTATAGACATCTACTAAAACATCATCATAACAGGTGATGAAACATGGGCTTATGGATATGACATCGGAACTTAGGTTCAATCGTCCAAGTGGAGGCATTCTGGATCGCCAAGACCGAAACAAGCTTGACAAGTGCGGTCGAACGTGAAGGTCATGCTCACTGCGGTTTTTTCGATTTTAACGGCATAGTGCACCATGAGTTCCTGCCACTAGGTCAAACGATCAACAAGGAGTTCTACCTACAAGGGCAACGCAGTTTGCGTGTTACAATCCGGAGCAAACGCCAGTAGTTGTGGCGAACAAGGCAAGGAACATGGCTTTTACACCGGGTTATAGGCACACGAAAAGACCTCACCAGGCAAAGAGTTGCAAAACTCCGCTGTTCGATAGAAAGATGAAGTCTGGTAGGTCTCGAGCTTGATAATGAAAGGGTGACTAGCTTGAGCTCGCCCATGGAAATATTTATAGAAAAGGAAGAGATCGACCACCTTTCTACGATGTTCTAGAGAGGTCAATGAATTCGTAAGTGATACATCATCGATCAGACGAATAGCTTTCTTCTGGATATGATCCAAGAGCCTCAGCCTATATTTGGGAGCCGAACTCTAAACGTGTGAACAGTACTCCAGGACAGGTCGAATCTATGCTTTGTAGATTATGAGGAGCTGCTGGGATGTAAAGTAACTCTTGGCACGGAATAGGAAACCAAGCTTTTGTGAAGCTGTTTTCGCAATGGACCTCTCATGATCATCCCATGAGAGTGTGCTGTTGGTTGATCCCGAGCATGAATTTATGGAATTTTATGCTTACTGAACAATGATGAGTGGAATTTTTAAATTTTATTGAACTATTTAAAAGTAGTGGATCTAATTTGGTTAATTGATTGCGTTCCAGTTTCCTATTTTGCTTAGAAATTAAGGTATTGACCACATCTATAAACAGGTTGTATTGCAAATTTAGAAAACAAATTATTGAATTTATTAATAACTGAACAAACGAATTCACTCAATTTTCTAAGCCCAATACAAGAAAGCGGTTTGATTGACGCTTTCCCAAATGTGTGGTTACATAGCACTGCCATCTAGATTAGCTAACTGTGAGAATAGTTTTAGCAAACTGAAGATAATTAAAACGTAACTCATACTGACAGACAATCTTGCAATACTGTCTATTGAGAGCCAAGACTCGAATAAATTATGAAGAAACCATGAACTCATTTACTGAGTGTTCTATAAATAAGAAACAAATTTAGAAATTAATTTATTGATCAAAGATTGATCGTAACGATTGCCCAACGCTATTTGCTGAAGTTTCTCAACTTCGATGTTATAACTTTCTTGGCTCAAAGGGACGTTCAATAGTCTATAAAATGGAGCTATTTTATAATTAATTGGCATGTCTGAATCCGCAGGAGTATACCTATTTGTTTCAGTGAATTTTCTGTATATGTTGAATTCCAAGTAATGACGATATTTGATAATGTTAATATCAAGGGAAGGAATTTGTGTATTCGTTTCTATTTCTACTGTGAATTTGAGTTAACCAAAATTGACAGTATTTTTACTGGATAAAGCTGATTGTTTCGTATTTATAGTGTTATAGGGTATCCACAATAATTTGCGGTAGTTGTGTGCCTCGCCCAATTGCCAATTTTCATTAATCATTTTCATATGGCTACATCACACAATACAAAATGACAAAACACCGAATAATGATGATTGCAATTTCAGAAACACGAGAACGACGTAATTGGAATGGGAATAGCAAGTCATGGTAAATTCATCATGACATGTTCCAACAAGACTGACCTAATACTATGGGATCTCAAGGGTCAGCAACTGGCTGAAATAGATACTTATCTCATGTCAACATCAAGTGCTAAAATATCACCTTGTGGAAAATTCATTGCAGCGTCAGGTAAGCGAACGAGTCATTTAATTGAATAACAGAGTTGGCGTAAGATACTTTTTTCTGCATATTGGTCTTAGTCAAAAATATTCAGTGATTTTGTAAAGATATTTTTTTCTATAAAGGTGGTTTTTTCCGAAGTAGTGACCCAGGTATGAATTATATATAAATTCTCGAGAAATAGGTCACACTAACACTTACGCATATATTCTTAAAACTAATTGTATCAGCACAAAGCGTCCTTATCGCGTCAATTTCAATTGGAAATGCCCACGTCGCCGAAACGAACAGAAACACGAGTAATCGAAATTGTAACACTATTTCTCGAGAATTGATACATAATTCATACCTGGGTCAAGAATCATTATTACTTAGGATTAATCTCCAACCCTTTATCGCTGCACCATTTATTCAGTGTAGTCAGGACTGATTGTCCTGTGAAGTAACTTGACGATTATATTCATCAAAGTTATATTTTCTTTCATATAAATCGGTGTTTAATAATCCATACAGCACACGTAAGGATATGCTATTAGTTCCACGTCATTCTTTGTAAACACAAACAGTCCAGTCAATTCAAATGAATGAATCATCTTCATAATAGATCTTTTATAATAATTGGTTTCGTTAGTTAAAATATTAACATTTTTGTAATCGAATTGATGGTTATAATCAAAAGTTTTTGTTTCTTGTACTATACTTATGGCTATAAATTCTTTTTTGTAAATATTGCTTAGAGATTCCTGTATAAGTTCCATCGCAATATAAACATTCTAATTTGTATACTGTGCGGGTTTATCCTTAGGTATTAAAGGTTTTAGATTTGAAAAATATTTCCCAACACAGTTAGTAGGTTTATGCGAAATATTCATATCATATCATCATGTTAATATTTTAACCAATTATTACAAAAGATCTATTCTGGAGATGATTCACATAAAACTTGACTCCAACTTTGTAAATCATAGAACAGACATCCAGTCATTAAGTCAGATTTATACTAATTTAATTAATTAAAACCCTCGCAAATTTCTACATGCGTCTTTATAATGTGAAAAATATATTTTAGGTAGAATGCTCAAATAGCAATATTCATAATAAGATCTGACAACCTTTTTCTATTACCTCATGAATCTTTAACATCTGGTTCGAAATTGGGTACTGGAGCATTACATTTTTTGGTTTTAGTCGTATACAGACTTTGTTTGTATATTATAAGAAAATTAGTAGATTCTTGATATACAGGGTGTCCTCGAACTGCGTGGCCAAAATAAAGCCGAAGATTCTTTGATTCGAAAAAAATTTGATGAGCCTTTTTACTTTTGCCTCAAGTGTCTTGTTTACCCGGTAGAGGGCTTCAAAATTGCAAAAATAATTTTGTTTTTTCGGTATAACTTGAGAACGTGATGAAGAACTTTTACAATATTTAGCAGGTGAGTTACTGTCAATAATGGCCATTTTTGAGAGTGGAGCACAGAGCCTTAGAGACCATAGAAATGGCTGAAACTTGAGGATGTAACGGGAAAAGTAAGGAATTCTGCGATGCGGATATCTTTCCCTTCTCCGGCCATTGTAACGACAAAGTCCATAAATCAATAACATATCAACCATTTCAGTGTTAGTGAAATTTTGAGCCATAATTTTATAAAATTTTTACGGAAAGCAAAGTAAAAACTGACAGTTTTGGGAATAAATTCTCCAAATGCCAAAATGACATTAGAAAAGCAAAGGCAACTAAGGTATTTTAATCAAGTAAAATTAGTAAGCCAAAATTGAAGAGACTCGAAAATTATTTTTTTCAAGCTAATCCGTTGATTTTATCAAAATTTTCTAAGAGTAAGAAAAGTTTTCAAATTAGATAAGCTATCTACGTAAAAAATATAGAGTGAATTATATCGACCACAAAAAAGTTCTGGACACTTTTCCCGTTACATCCTCAAGTTTGAGCCATTTCTATGGTCTCTAAGGCTCTATGCTCCACTCTCAAAAACGGCTATTATTGACAGTAACTCACCTGCCAAATATTGTAAAAGTCCTCCATCACGTTCTCAAGTTATACCGAAAAAACAAAATTATTTTTGCAACTTTGAAGCCCTCTACCGGCTAAACAAGACACTTGAGGCAAAAGTAAAAAGGCTCATCAAATTTTTTTCGAATCAAAGAATCTTCGGTTTTATTTTAGCCACGCAGTTCGAGGACACCCCTGTATAGGGTGTCTCAGATTTTAATCGGGAAAATTTAATAGACGATAGAAAATTTGATTTTGAGAGGAAAATTCCCAATAACATATATACACAGACGCTTAGTTTTTGAGATACAGGGTGTTGAAATTGATAAAAAAAATTTGTTTTTTGCGAATTCCTCCGGAACCGTGTATCGTACAGAAAACAGCTTTTGCAAGCATTTTCTACTCATAGTAAGCTATGTTCTGTGTGATGAAAATTTTTTTTTAGTCATAATTGGTGAAGATTTTGAAGGGGTAGCTGGTGTTTTTCTCCCCAACTTCTACGCCAATGAAAAAAGTACGGTTTTGAGACAACCATGTGAACCGCCAATGTTTTCTACACAAAAAAAGTACTCTTGGTCATAAGCTCTAAAGTTGACCGTTTTCGAGGAACATCAACTTTTATGTTGAAAAACATGGTCAATTCTTACTAATTAAACAAAATTTATTCAAACGTTAGAACAAGCAACAAAACCAAAAAAAGCTGTTACGATAAACGGTTCCGGAGATATTCGCAAAAATCGATTTTTTATCAATTTCATCACCCTGTATCTCAAAAACTAAGCGTCTGTGCATATATGTTATCAGGAATTTTTTTCTCAAAATCTAATTTTCTATCGTCTATTAAATTTTCCCGATTATATTCATCTACTTAAAACAATAAAGTGTTAGTATTTCGATTATTCGTGTTTCTGTTCGTTTCGGAGACTTGGGCATTTTAAATTGAAATTGGTGCGATAACGACATTTTGTGCTGATACAATTAGTTTTGAGAAATCCCTTCTTAGACATAATACGTCTTCTGATGATGGTCGTGAGACGGAAACGTACGTAAAGACGAAAATAACAAGCATATATGTTAGTGTGACCTATTTCCCGAGAATTTATATATAATTTGTAAACAGACGATAGTCTTATAGTTAATGCGTTGTATTCCTTAGTGAATAGACGGAAGCACGTGTAAAGTTTTTTTTTATTTTTGTTATATTATAATCATAATATCATGAATCCTGAACACTTAACTAAATGATACATTGTTTAATAAAACAAACATTTTCATTTTAATCTATTATAGTCAATGAATTGTTTCACTACGCTGTGCCACCCCCAGATTGAATTACTAGTCAGTACCATGTGTTTTTTATACAATTTTTCATTCAATTCTTAGTGGTTCCTCATAAATTGTACACAAAACAAACAAAAAATCTGTTTTATAGGTTTCGCTCCAGATTGTAAGGTATGGGAGGTGATATTCTCCAAAGGCGGGGATTTCCAAGAAGTCAAACGAGTTTTCGAATTATCCGGTCATTCTTCAGGCATCTACGATGTAGCTTTCAATGCTGATAGTTCACAAATTGCTACGGTGTCTAAAGATGGAACATGGAAACTGTTTAATATCAACGGTAAGTGAATATAGCGAAAATTACAAATTTATAACCTTCTAATTCGATTGTGGACAATTATATTCATACTGACGCTGACGTTTGAGGGCAAACTTTCCTCCATAGAGGATGTAATAGTAAGATGAGTTGGTTTACAAATTGAATTTTCTTAGCTTTCCTGAGTTCTTGAATAGTAGACAGTTTCAGTTCAAGACTCAAGCCTACCCTGAAGATGCCATCTGTAATGGTTGGTGAAACGTCTGCATCAAGTCGTGCTATTGTGACGCGAAATCCATCCGGAAGCCAAGATTTTTCAAAATTTCTTAAGAGTTGTTTATTAATATTATGATGCTCAGTAGGCAGGGGCTTACTTGGGGCGGCCAGACAGAGAGCCTTATCAGATGTAGGCAACCAGTAGCGCATGCGCGGTATGCCCAGACAGGTATCGGTGAGTATTGGTATTATCGGTCGGGTAGAGAGTGTGACCTCTAGGTGACCTTCTGCTAGGGATTTGTGGGGGTGTGACCTCTAGGGTGTGGTGACCTTCTGCTAGGGTTTTGTGGTAATCAACCTGTATACAAGGTCTCACGAATCAGCCTGTAGGGTTGGGGCATATACAAGGTCTCACGAATCAGCTTGTAGGGCTGGGGCATACACAATGTGAGGTTAGGGAGAATTTCAGCTGTAAACATATTCTCTGACAAAAGATACGAGGCAGTTGAGAGTCTGTGAATATTCACGAAAATAAACTATATTCTTAAAATAATTCAACTCGTCATTCTATAGTAACAATTGCGGTTAAATAAATCATATCTGTTTGGAACACCTAGCCAACGCGTTAAATTATTATTAAAATGAAATAATTCAATTTATCGTTCTATCGCGGTTAAATGGATAAATCATATCTGTTTATGAAACATATCGCAAGACGGCAGCGCGTTAGAAGTCGCAAATATTTATATGATAATGTTAATATTTACCAGGCTCGGACCCAGGCATTTACCAGGCTCGGACCCCGACATTTGTTTCTCCACGCGGCTTCATAGTCCTAGGGTTTTGAAATAGTGTTGTTTGTACATGTCGTCAGTCACGTGATTTTTGAAAGAGACCGGGCATTCATCGAAGGTATCATGGGAGGGCTGCTGTTCCTTGAATGCATAGATGGAATGTTATATAGTATAGAAATGATATCTTCTACATTCCTCAAACGCGATGTTTATAAGGAAATTACTTTCAAAAACGTTTATTCAAGCCGTCTATACCTTACATGATTGCTATATTACAAAATGCAATTTCAATCATCTTAAACATATATGGAAATTATTTTTAGTATACAAAATGGAGTTGGGAGACTTCAATGGGGTATGGAATGTGGGGTTGTTTATGTATGACGTTAGTCATGTGAATTTGAATGAAGCTGGCGCGATCTCCAACGAGACAGGTGTGTATGTGAGGTTATACAGAGTGTGCAGGTATAATGATGTCTATCACGCAGGTCTTCAACGAGGTATCTACCTTGCAGGAGCCTTCAATGAAATGTGAGGTTGTTTGTACATGCCGTTAGTCGCAGGGTTTTGTCTGAGTTATAATGATATCGGTCGCGATGCATTGTCTGCCCCCACAAGTCTTCAATAAGGGCCATAACATCTAACATGTGATAGTTTACAAAAATGCTGCTTCTCATAATAGCGATATTATGAAGCGTTTGCAGAAATAACTATTAAATCATCTAAGGACTTTTTGCTTGATTAGTACTAGCGAGTACAATATTCGTTATAATATTATAAGTATGTATCATTAACTTACTTGTGCGATAAGGTTGTGTTAAATCATGTCCAACAGCAATGTATTCAACTTGGAATTATCGTAATGATGTGCGATCCTTCAATGTTAAAGTAGTTTCATAAGTTATCCGAAAGTAATATGAATATATTAAATGTTTTTCCAAAATTAGTTCCGAAGTAAACATAATTCGCTATAATATTCATTCATGTATGTTACATAAATTATCCTATATAATTCAAATAAGGTTGAACAATATTCACTATCACATTTTGCGGTAGAGCTACAGCTGGTTCGAGAGAGATAAGAAAGATACGCCGATCACCTTCAAACGCGATGAGAATACTTTATTTTAAATCACACATGTAGTATGTATATATTCGAATCATATAAATCGCATAATATGATCCGAAATCTAGCTGCTGCTGGGTGTAGACCAATACCTATACAGAATCTAGACGAAGCGGTGTTACGCATCACGATGATTATTCGAACTGTCTGTACAGCTCGATTGCTATATAACAAAATACATTTTCAATCATCTTAAACATATAGATGTGCTAATATAAATTTTTCAGTATGCAAAAATTTACTAATAAAACATTTTTCATCGACACACATTTCTTCATAGGATAGTTGGCTTTTTTTTATAAAATTCAATCAATTTCAATGGGAAACATATATGCGAGGGAGTTTTATAGAGATCGAACTCATTTCCCCAACCACCCAAGAGGTAGAACTATGATGAGGAATAGATGTGGATAATAATCATATGAATATCTTCATAAGCGCTAATCTACATGACATTCAAACACATGCTTCATAAAAGTCTGAACATTGAGTAGAGCTATAGAATTTTCATACGCGATCATTATCAACATTCAGACACTTGTTTAGCACGTGATTCAACAAGCTGACATCATCGTTCACGAACTATGATGGTTCGATGAGGACTCAAACATTGAACAGATTAATCTTTGAGGTTAAATATCTGCTGTAGAAATTACCCCACCTTTATTACCTTTTATTTGACATTATCGATATTTCCCATGTAACTAACCTAAAGCTATTTTGTATGCAACATTGTTATCATTTGCGAACCTTCGAGAAATTTGGCTGGGGCTAAATGAATATGTTTGACTATTATTACCTGTAGATTTATTTGAGATTCTTCAAGTTTGAGATTGATAACCCACATGAAGAAAGAAGCTTCAACGAATTGATATCAATGAATATTCGCTATTCTGAATGTGACAACTTTATCGGCTTCAACACTCGAGATAAGAGAGAGAATATTTACCGCTGATGTAGGGAAAATCAATATGATGCATACAAATTGGGGGTGGGTGAGAACATCAGACTATAGCTTTATGTGTATCGAAATACATAAGGATTTTGACGAGTAAGTGGTGTTTTATTGAATTGAAGATCCGGCGACCATCGTTCACGAACGATGATGACGTCACTGCTTCATACCAATGACAGTAACTGATTCAACCCGGCGATCATCGTTCACGAACGATGATGACGTCACTGCTTCAAGCCAATGACAGTAACTGATTCAACCCGGCGACCATAGTTTACGAACGATGATGACGTCATCATCGTTCACGAACTATGATGGGCTAATGAGGAATAAAATGTGAATAATCATAATGTTTGTAATACATTCATGCACATGTTTTATCGCATGATTCAACACATGCTTTAGTATTCAGACACGTGTTTCAGCACTCAGACACGTGTTTCAACATTCAGACACGTGTTTCAACATTCAGACACGTGTTTCAGCACTCAGACACGTGTTTCAGACACGTGTTTCAACATTCAGACACGTGTTTCAACATTCAGACACGTGTTTCAGACACGTGTTTCAACATTCAGACACGTGTTTCAACATTCAGACACGTGTTCCAGCACTCAGACACGTGTTTCAGACACGTGTTTCAACATTCAGACACGTGTTTCAGCATTCAGACACGTGTTTCAGACACGTGTTTCAACATTCAGACACGTGTTTCAGCATTCAGACACGTGTTTCAGACACGTGTTTCAACATTCAGACACGTGTTTCAACATTCAGACACGTGTTTCAACATTCAGACCTATTTAACATGTATTTGATACCTGATTTTGAGAGAGAAGTGTAGAAGTACCTAACCGCGTGATCGGACATACACAATATAACATCATCATCTAGTATATAAACAAATGCTTATTAACATATGTTCCAGTATGATTTCGATTCGCCTTCAGGCATGATGAAGATTGTTAAGCAAAAAGACTCGTTGAGTATTATGAACTTAGGGTCAAGCAATGAGAATGTTGAACAATCACAACGTCACAGCTCTTTGCTGCCTAATACTCTACGAACAATAATCTGTGGTCCAAGTAATTGTGGGAAAACAAATTTGATGTTATCTCTATTGTTAGATGCTAACGGCCTGAAATTTGAAAACGTGTACATATATTCAAAGTCTTTACACCAACCAAAATACCGGTTACTAAAGGAGACATTGAAGAAAATTGAGGGGCTTGGATATTTTCCTTGTACCGAAAGTGATGAGGTCATAGACCCCACAGAAGCGAGACCTAATTCAATCATAATATTCGATGACGTGATGTTTGGGAAACAGCAGAAAATTCGTGCTTATTTTTCAAGAGGGAGACACAACTCAATTGATAGTTTCTATCTTTGCCAGTCTTTTGCTAAATGTCCAAAACATGGATTGCGCGACAATGCCAATTGCTTGATTATTTTCAAACAGGATGAGCTCAATTTGAAACATATATTCACCGATCATGTAAGTACCGACATGTCACTCGAAAAATTCAAAGAGATATGTAGCGTATGTTGGAAAGATAAATATGGATTCCTTATGATAAACAAAGACTGTGATATGAATAAAGGACGTTATCGCAAAGGTTTTGATAGTTATATATACATCTAACATGTATATATACTTTCATTTGAAATAGACAACCCGCTCAGCATGGACGTGGGTGTTAGTAACATGCTAAAGGAAAAACAACAATTGAAGAAAAAAATTTGGGAGTTAGCAAACGTTGTGAGGAAAAAATATATGGCTGTGAAGTTGGGTAAAGCTGAAAATGATGAGATTCTAGATAATATGTTCAGGAATGTATCTAAACCCCTAGAGGAAATTGCGAGAAATGCTGAAATAATCAAACAAAATTCGTTGGTTAAACCTAAAAGTATTGTTTCTACAGCAACACAAATGGAGAACATACCAACCCCAAATATTGTAACTGAAGGTGAAGAATTCGTATATAACCCCCAAAATACTGAGGAGGATGTGTTTACACCCGAACCTACTATCGATCAGATTCGTGAAGAATTCAGAAAACATAAGAAAGATAATGCAGAGGCTACAGAGGAGTTTCTGCAACAATACCCCACATTAGCACGTTATTACTTGGAAGGATTCCTATTGGATGATGATGTCAAGAAATACGATGATAGAATGGGATTGCAATATAATTCAACTTTAGACAAATGGTTCATGGGTAATCAACCTATAGAAATTGATAGTGAGAGTAATATAATTATCAAGGGTACTCCGTTCAAGGGTACCACAGGACTGTATAATTTGATATTTTACAGAGATGTTCTACCTGATACTTACACTGTGGAAGATGGGAAAAATTACAGTCAAATGATGGAAATGACTAGTGCCCATAGGCGTAATAACGATCCAGCTGATCGAATAAGAAACATTGTAAAATACAAAAATGTACTGAAACCTTTGATTAATTCCATGAAAAGACCCAGAGCCAAAACATACACTGGAAGTGCATATATCAAAAATGATATGCTTGAATATAACGAGAAACCTATCGAATATGTTTATTGGGATGACGTTAACGAAATTGTGGATAGACTGAGACTTCTTGTTGCATCCTCGCATGCCGGTAACCATAATGAGATAATCTCTATAATAGAAGAATTGATAGAGGCAGGGGTAATTGAACAAAAACCAGGTGTAAGACAAATTCATCTCAGTTATAAAGATGGTTTCAATGGATAAGTTTGGCAGAGCCTCCTCTTCCATGTGGATATATGATACAAATGTATTTAATAATAATTTCAAACAAGTTCACGGACAAGGATTATTCCTAACGAGCGATGGAAGTTATGATATGGAAAATCGTAGATTGTGCAACGTAAAATCACCGAATGATGATGGAGATGTTGCAAATAAAGTATATGTTGATAAATTAACACACAAACTGAATCTGAAAACGGAAACCAGTCTTAAAGATACCTTCAATGTTAGGGTTGATAATTTGATCAAAGATATCAACAAGGATCTGGATGAACATAACTTAACGAATGATAAGGTTATTCTCAACATTGATAAACATCTGATGGACATTCAGAATAAATATAATGAAATGGGAATCTATATAAAATCAGAGTATAAAACAATCAGTGATAGTGTAAGGGAAAACAGAAATGAATTGGAAGAGATCAATAACACATTTAACAGTATGAACATGCGTCTAAATGACATTACTAGTAAAGTGGAGGCGTTAGAACGACGGATGACATCTGTGGAACCTTCTAAGAAGAGACCTTCATCATCCATAACATCAAAGCAGGCCTCTGTGAAACGTATATCTCCAAATCCTGTGAATATACCCAAAAAATTAATTCTACACTAGATTTCCACATTGATAAGATGAGTGAAAACAAGTTGTTCATGAGCTTCATGAGCACAGAAGAAAGAACTTTTACCAGCGTCGAACATACATAAAAGGACTTCAATATAGGTGGAAGGGGTAGGAATATGCAATACGACTAGGACGATGAATCAAGAGTCAAGATTGAGATATTTGAAACATATATTGTTAAGATTATACTTAAGTCTTTTGTATTGAGATAATTAATAAAAAATTATTTTGAGATCTTTGGTCTTCCCCCCACCCCTCGTTAAATAACGGTGCAATCTTGAATTCTCATCAGTCTGTATGGAAGCGTGCGTGGGAGAAGTTGTTCTCAATACGCTTATAAACAAGCTCCCGTTTGAACTTCAAATCAATACCAGGGGCAAAATTAGAAGAACGGTTGAGGAGATTCAGGGTATCAATTCATTCGATAAAGCTTGCCGTCTACACGATATTTCATGCAATATAACACTTATAATTGTAGCCAGTTATATTTGGAATTGGTCGACTAACATTTATTAGTATATAAATAGATTGTTGATGAAGTTTTCATCAATCATGTCTCAGACGTTCACTATCACGGGTAAGAGCTCTCGTTTATCTGTAGATTTCCACCCACCTATAGAACTAGATCCTCATTCATATTATTCTATCGCACTTGTTGGCTTGCATACGTACAATAGCATTCCGAACATTGAAGAAGGTTTTAATAAATTTTATTATGAAGATGTGAAGGGTGAGGAAAAAGTAGTTACTATACCTACGGGGTCCTACGAGTTGACAGACATCGAGGATTTCATACAAAGTGCAGTTTGTGGGATAGGAGTGAAGCAAGAAGAGCGTGACCGGAAATTATCAATAAAATCTAACAACAACACTCTACACACAGAGCTGAAGAGTGATTTTAAAGTGAATTTTATTCCTAAAGATAGTATAAGCGAACTGTTGGGATTCAGCAAAAAGAAATTGACATCTCGTGAACTACACGTATCTGATCGACCTATAAACATAATCAAAGTTCAAACTATACGCGTAGAGTGTAACTTAACCGCGGGAGCATATTATAACAATAAGATAGCTCATACGATATATGAGTTCTCACCTCTTGTACCACCTGGGTTTTCCATTGATATAGAGCCGAAGAATCTTATTTATCTACCGGTCATCAGCAAGACGTCCTTCGATAACATCACACTGAATATTCTAGATCAGAATTGGAAACCGGTAAATTTTCGTGGAGAAGAAATTATTATACGATTGGAATTGAAAAAGATCGTTAGGGATTATGGCTCACAACAATAAATAATAATCCAATACTCACCACCACTCATTATATGAAAGGAATTCAACTGAGAAGGTTGCAGTAGCCATCACTTGAGAACATGGGTTTGGATTTTAGCAATAAAAGACATCTCCATAGTGGTCATCAGTCATTATCTACAACGAGCTCGAGGGAGAAGGTTGCTTCTGCATCACTGTCATTGAAGAAGGAGAAGGTTGCTTCTGCATCGCTATCATTGGAAAATATAAATTTTTTGAAGTCCCTTGGTTACAATGTCGGAAAAACTTCAAATATTCAACGAGCCAAACTTCATTGAAGACATCATCCGGGAAGAAACTCATACCTACTATCCACACACAACATCTTTTGGCAACAGCGATGAAATTGAGATATTAATCAATCAACAAGATGTGTTGGTAGATTTGGCATCGTCTGCTTTATTCATCGAGGCAGAATTCCAGCCAGAAGCAAGTGGTGATGGTGAATGTAAACTAACGAATAATTTCGGAGCGTTTCTCTTCGAATATATTAGTTATGAATTGAATGGAAAAGAGATAGACAAAGTACGTGATCCTGGTATTGTCAGCACCATCAGAGCTTATCTAACATATGCCAAACATGAATCTATACCTCTAGCTATTTCTGGATGGTCATTTAAGGATGCATTGAGTTCAGTCTACAATAATAAAATCAATTTATGGATACCGTTGAATTTTCTACTAGGCCTATTCATTGACTATAACAAAGTCTTGAGTGGAAAACATAAGCTGCGCTTGATAAGGTCTCGAACCGATAACGATTGTTATACCAATAGCACAGGTACGAAGAGGGCTAAAATAAATGTGAAGACGATAGCATTAAAAGTGCGACATGTGTTTCCAAGTGATCAGGTTAAATTTCAAATGTTGGAGAATTTGAGTGCTGAGAAGCCTATTTTGATTCCATTTCGCAGCTGGGATCTGCATGAAAATCCGTTGATGAAGGAGAACACTCGTGACATTTGGGCTGTTAAAACATCAATGAATTTGGAACGACCCAGATATGTGATTTTAGCTTTCCAAACTGATCGAAAAAATAATCCTGTTAAGCACAGTGCATATTTCGATAATATAAACTTGCTAAATGTAAAATTATACTTGAATTCAGAGTGTTATCCATATGAAGCAATGAAATTGAATTTCACCGACCAGCAATACGTGGAAGCATACCAGATGTACTATGATTTCCAGAAATCATTTTCAAATAAAATAATAAGCGAACCCATGTTAGATTATATAGCATTCAAGAATAGAGCAATTTTTGTGATTGACTGTTCAAAACAAAACGATGCTATAAAGTCATCAACAGTTGACGTCAAACTAGAGATGGAAAGTTTCCTGAATTTCCCCAAAAACACCAGGGCTTATTGCATCATCATTAACGATCGTATAATGGAGTATTCTCCAATTACAGGATCAGTTCGGAGTTTAGTGTGAAGAACCATGAATCATAATGTTATTATTTTAATTCTAAATGTATTTTTCTAAATAAATGTTATTATTATTATTTTTGGTATTTTATTTCTCTCACTTTCCCGCAAGACATCACAATAATGAACGAGCCGTTTGGTAAAGTACAGTCCCTTGGATCAACCCATCAGGATTGTAATCTAAATTTTAAATATCGCTTCAGGTCTAGAAACAAAAATGTATGCAACTATCTAATTAATAAATATAAAAGTGATTCAGATTATTATGTTATCTTTTCAATTATTATAATATGTAGTACCTAGTGGTTATAAGACAGTTTGCGGTAAATATTCTCTCTTATCTCGAGTGTTGAAGCCGATAAAGTTGTCACATTCAGAATAGCGAATATTCATTGATATCAATTCGTTGAAGCTTCTTTCTTCATGTGGGTTATCAATCTCAAACTTGAAGAATCTCAAATAAATCTACAGGTAATAATAGTCAAACATATTCATTTAGCCCCCGACCAACACACAGGCCCTCGTAGGCTCGCAAATGATAACAATGTTGCATACAAAATAGCTTTAGGTTAGTTACATGGGAAATATCGATATTCTCAAATAAAAGGTAATAAAGGTGGGGTAATTTCTACAGCAGATATTTAACCTCAAAGATTCATCTGTTCGAGTCCTCATCGAACCATCATAGTTCGTGAACGATGATGTCAGCTTGTTGAATCACGTGCTAAACAAGTGTCTGAATGTTGATAATGATCGCTTATGAAGATACTATAGCTCTACTCAATGTTCAGACTTTTATGAAGCATGTGTTTGAATGTCATATAGATTAGCGCTTATGAAGATATTCATATGATTATGTAAACTCGTGAACAAAAAATGTGTTTATCATTATAATCTTTTACGCGAACGTATGGAGTTTGTAAAAGTCGTGCTCGTGAAGGAAAATAGTACAGATTGCTAATGGAGATATTTATATAATTATTATTGGTATTTTATTCCTCATCAGCCCATCATAGTTCGTGAACGATGGTGACAGGCTGTTGAATCACGTGCTAAACAAGTGTCTGAATGTTGATAATGATCGCTTATGAAGAAGATACTATAGCTCTACTCAATATTCAGACTTTTATGAAGCATGTGTTTGAATGTCATATAGATTAGCACTTATGAAGATATTCATATGATTATTATCCACATCTATTCCTCATCATAGTTCTACCTCTTGGGTGGTTGGGGAAATGAGTTCGATCTCTATAAAACTCCCTCGCATATATGTTTCCCATTGAAATTGATTGAATTTTATAAAAAAAAGCCAACTATCCTATGAAGAAATGTGTGTCGATGAAAAATGTTTTATTAGTATATTTTTGCATACTGAAAAAATTATATTAGCACATCTATATGTTTAAGATGATTAAAAATGTATTTTGTTATATAGCAATCGAGCTGTACAGACAGTTCGTGATGCGTAACACCGCTTCGTCTAGATTCTGTATAGGTATTGGGCTACACCCAGCAGCAGCTAGATTTCGGGTCATATTATGCGATTTATATGATTCGAATATATACATACTACATGTGTGATTTAAAATAAAGTATTCTCATCGCGTTTGAAGGTGATCGGCGTATCTTTCTTATCTCTCTCGAGCGAGCTGTAGCTCTACCGCAAAATATGATAGTGAATATTGTTCAACCTTATTTGAATTATATAGGATAATTTATGAAACATACATGAATGAATATTATAGCGAATTATGTTTACTTCGGAACTAATTTTGGAAAAACATTTTATATATTCATATTACTTTCGGATAACTTATGAAACTACTTTAACATTGAAGGATCGCGCGCATCATTACGATAATTCCAAGTTGAATAAGATGATTTAATAGTTATTTCTGCAAACGCTTCATAATATCGCTATTATGAGAAGCAGCATTTTTGTAAACTATCACATGTTAGATGTTATGGCCCTTATTGAAGACTTGTGGGGGCAGACAATGCATCGCGACCGATATCATTATAACTCAGACAAAACCCTGCGACTAACGGCATGTACAAACAACCTCACATTTCATTGAAGGCTCCTGCAAGGTAGATACCTCACTGAAGACCTGCGTGATAGACATCATTATACCTGCACACTCTGTATAACCTCACATACACACCTGTCTCGTTGGAGATCGCGCCAGCTTCATTCAAATTCACATGACTAACGTCATACATAAACAACCCCACATTCCATACCCCATTGAAGTCTCCCAACTCCATTTTGTATACTAAAAATAATTTCCATATATGTTTAAGATGATTGAAATTGCATTTTGTAATATAGCAATCATGTAAGGTATAGACGGCTTGAATAAACGTTTTTGAAAGTAATTTCCTTATAAACATCGCGTTTGAGGAATGTAGAAGATATCATTTCTATACTATATAACATTCCATCTATGCATTCAAGGAACAGCAGCCCTCCCATGATACCTTCGATGAATGCCCGGTCTCTTTCAAAAATCACGTGACTGACGACATGTACAAACAACACTATTTCAAAACCCTAGGACTATGAAGCCGCGTGGAGAAACAAATGTCGGGGTCCGAGCCTGGTAAATGCCTGGGTCCGAGCCTGGTAAATATTAACATTATCATATAAATATTTGCGACTTCTAACGCGCTGCCGTCTTGCGATATGTTTCATAAACAGATATGATTTATCCATTTAACCGCGATAGAACGATAAATTGAATTATTTCATTTTAATAATAATTTAACGCGTTGGCTAGGTGTTCCAAACAGATATGATTTATTTAACCGCAATTGTTACTATAGAATGACGAGTTGAATTATTTTAAGAATATAGTTTATTTTCGTGAATATTCACAGACTCTCAACTGCCTCGTATCTTTTGTCAGAGAATATGTTTACAGCTGAAATTCTCCCTAACCTCACATTGTGTATGCCCCAGCCCTACAAGCTGATTCGTGAGACCTTGTATATGCCCCAACCCTACAGGCTGATTCGTGAGACCTTGTATACAGGTTGATTACCACAAAACCCTAGCAGAAGGTCACCACACCCTAGAGGTCACACCCCCACAAATCCCTAGCAGAAGGTCACCTAGAGGTCACACTCTCTACCCGACCGATAATACCAATACTCACCGATACCTGTCTGGGCATACCGCGCATGCGCTACTGGTTGCCTACATCTGATAAGGCTCTCTGTCTGGCCGCCCCAAGTAAGCCCCTGCCTACTATGCTCCATACAAAACCACGTGTTGTAAAATGATTTCAGAACTTTCTAAAGAAATTTACACAACAACTTCTAAAAAAGAAAATTGTTTCAATACGAGTATTTAAATCGTAACTTTTCCCTGTTGCAAGAAATCTTAGAGTGGTTGGAAGTCTCTCATGGGGTGTTATTGCTTTCCTCATGTGAGTGTCTTGTTTTCCAATGAAAGGTGTGACCAACTTCAAAAGATCTGCGTATGTTTCCTCATCATATAATGCCAAAATAAGATCAAAGCATTTGGTAAAAGTTTTACTTCCGGTTCATTCCCTCATCTAACCAAAGATGGTGGAACGCTGGCAACTACACCATAAGAAAAAACCAACCATTTTGCTGGAATGTTTACAGCACATTCCACTTTGGATCCACAAGGGAAGGAGTCTCCTAATATTGCTGTCATCGATAGGCGCATTCTGCGTCATACCAAAAAGGCTATGTGGCCAGATGGGATTCCACCTGCCGTTCTGAAGGAATGTGGGCTTGAACTAACACCAACTTCCTTTCCTGAGAAGGTGATGTTGAAGGCGAGATTGAAGGGAGAGTTAACACCAGTTTTCTGCACGTTGTTTACCATTTCATTCAAACTTGCTGTGTTTCCTTCCAGCTGAAAAACCAATTCCAACAGAGGAAAGAAGTCCTTTCCTAATTATTATAGACCCATTGCACCATTATCTGTGATCTCTAAAGTGATGGAGAAAGCAATCAACATCGAGCTCATCCAATACCTAGAGAGCTCCAACTCCAAAATCGTGAATGACAGGCAATATGGCTTCCGTCAGATGAGATCAAGAGGAGACCTGTTTGCCTATGTATCATATGTGATATGTATGGCACAAACCTTTTGAAAAATATGGGGAATCTTTAGCTGAGACATTGTATATCTCCAAAGCCTTCTTGGGAAACTTTCCACATATGGTTTGCCGCCTCAACTTTGTCGCTTACTATCGAGTTTTCTCTCAGATAGATCACTCTATGTGGTGGTTGACGGAGTATCCTCCGATACAATGGATGTCAACGCTAGTGTTCCAGAGGGATCTGTATTGGCACCAACGTTGTTCCTGCTCCATATCACCGATCTATGTGAAGTGACCACCTGTCCCGTCCACAGCTTTGCAGACTTTATATATTTTATAGCGCTTTCTCATCTAGAGCCCATATACCATCCAACGAAGCTAGAGGAGTGAGACACAGACAGGTTGACGCAATTAATGGAGATCTGGCAATGATTTTGAAATTGGGATCTGATGATCTAGTAGATTTTAATGCATCCAAAACTCAAGCTTTCATCTTCTCCAAGATGGCGGATCCCACAATCCATCTGATGATGTCAGGTATAACTATTCCTATGAAGACTTCAAAAACCATGCTCGGAATCACCACCAACCCTCTTATGGGATAATCATGTGATGTCCATTGCGACAACCCCTTCACAATAACTTGGTTTTCCATTCAATGCCATGAGCTAGTTTACATCCAGCAGCTCCTCATAATCTAGAAAGCAGAGATTCGACCTGTCCTGAAGTACTTTCCACATGTTTAGAGTTCGGCTCCCAAACATCGGCTGTAGTTCTTAGATTCTATCCATCCCGGATAGAGGAGATTGGACTAACGAAACTTTCACCTTACTGCTACCAGACGGGCTCGTATGGTTCACAATTGAGTCTAATGTAGGTCGGGAGTGTATCGACAAAGGCCAAAGATCACTATCTCAGTGACTCTAGGCGCTAACTGCACGGTTTTTGAGGCGAAAATTACAAATTTATAACTCTACGCAATATTGACTTGTGCCATGGAAAACCTGCAGAGGAACTACGTAAATAGGCGCATATATATTTGCACAGACAGCCGTTCGGCTCTGGAAGTTCTCAGATCACCCAGTTCACATCGAGGCTTGTCAAAGAATGCAAGGATACACTGACTGAACCAGCCAGGAGAACTGAAGTTCAACTCATATGGGGGTCCCTGGACACAGTGGAGTTGTAGGGAATGAAATGACCGACTCTGGCTAGGCGATGGTCGTATAGCGCCCCCGTCGGTTCGGAACCAATGGTCGGTTTGGAACCAATGGTCGGTTTTAAACATATGGTCGGTTTATCAAATTGCGTGGGTGGTCTCACCCTTCTGGGCCAACTGAATGAAGAGTGGTCTGAACTGTGGCCAGAATCACCACGCATAAGGCAGGCCAACTTCTTTATCAATGAACATGTGCCTAGGCTCTCAAAAAACTCCTTCCTCTGAACAGAAGGGAGAGGACTGGAATTCTAACCGCTCAGTCATCTCAACAAACACCTTCACACTATGGGCATCACAGATGACCCAATATGTAGGAAATGCCGAGAGTCGGAAGAAACTGCCTCTCACATCCTTCGCATCCCTCAGGTACCGGCACTTCGGAGAATCAAAACTGCTCCCAGAAGAACTTATGTAAGCCAGCATTGGCAATATAAGTGCCTCTCAAAAGTGATGATGATAATGATTATCCAGGAGGGAACTATTCGTCTGATTAATGGAGTGTGACTTACGAATTCATTGTCCTCTCTAAAACATCGTAGAAAGGTAGGCGATATCTCCCTTTTCGATAAATATTCCATGATCGGTGTTCATCAGAAATCTCGTCTGTTATTCCAGCACGAGAGATTCCAGATAGGCCCTTTATTGTCAAGCTCGAGACCTGCCGAAATTCTTCTTACCATACTTCAATTTTCTATCGAACAGCGAAGTGGCGTAACCCTCTGCCTAGAGAGGTCTTTCCTTATGCCTATAATCCCCAAACCTTCAAGAAAAATTCGAATGCCTATCTCCTCCAATATTAAACGGCTGGCTCACACGATGTTCTTCGAACATTATAGGTTTTCCTCTCGTCAAAGTATAGAAAAAAGGTATTCAGACTCAAACCATTAACCCCGCATCAATGTAAATAGATACTACGCAATTTTGAGAAATAAAATAAATAAAATTTATTCCAGCTACTACGTTAATAGGAGATGCAAGTAGAATTCAAGCGATTTTCCATCCGCGGCCCTGCTTACGTAAAAATATAATATAGAAATATGACATCGAACTGTACGTGATGTTTTGAATAAAAAAGATTTTGATTCAATAATTTTGGGTAAATATTTGAGCTTGCAATGTAGAATGTACAACAAAGTTTACGAACACATTTTATTAGAATACGTCTGACTTCGGGTCAGTGAGGCAGTCAAGTTTGAATGTTTGTTTAGGAAATGATTGTAGGATTATCATTTCATAATTTCGAATGAGAATAATAATGATAATGAGGTCGTCAAAATCAAAACGTGGAATTTTTTATGTGCTCTTTTTGTATAGAGATAAATACCTCAAACCTTGGACTTATTCGAGTGTAAGTATCATCAATATCAAAAGTACATCTTTATCGCATCAGTTATGTATTTAAATCTAATGATTTAATTATGTTTTAGTAAATTAATTATATAACCTTCTAGATTTCATTGTGTCATAGGTTAATCGATATTACAGAATTAGTCAAATTATATCATGAATACCATAAGCTAAATTAGAAAAATGCAATCACAAAACATGTTTCGGTTAATAAACAAGCAACATAATTTGATGATTCTGATAATTTTCTCGCATTTATGGTTCCTTACAAGGCCTTTGAACACCCAGCAACCTGTTCCGGCTTTTTACGGTTTCAAGTCATCAGCGAAGAAGAATATTCAATGCATTGGTTGAATAACAAACACATTTTCGTGTTAGAAGTCAATGGACAAGACGGTGATGATTTGCCCAGACTGTGATGACTTTTATATAGGTAGAACTTGTCGGAATTTCAAATTAAGACACGAAGAACATTTTCGCTCGTTTAGACTCAACAAAACTGACTCAACCTTTGCTAATCATTTTTTACAAACTGGTCATAATTTCCCTAATTTAGATAGCCTAAGCATTTTACATAACCAAACCAGAGGTTTTAAATTGAATACATTAGAATCAATAGAGATTTATAAAGGTGTCAAAAACTCTAACAAAAATATCCTCAATGATAAGTTAGACCTATATCAAAGTGAACTTTTCATGTGTCTTTCAAACCGCTCTTAATATAATTCTTAGAATATTAAATTATAATCACACTAATTCACAAATTGTTACCTTGTTCACTATGTAATACTGTACTGTCTTTCAAACCGCTCTTTAAATAATTCTTATAATATTAAATTATAATCACACTAATTCACAAATTGTTACTATGTTTACTATGTAATACTGTACTTTCCTTGGATCTACCTGTTTTTGGAATTTCTGTTGATCCCTTAATGTCAACCCCACTTTACTCTACTCTATTTATACTTGAACTGTTTCATTGATTTCTTCATAATTTTCTAATTGTTTGATAATGGCACTTCGGTGTTGAAACTATAGTTACGTTTTCACGTTATTATTAATAAAAATGGTATAAAAACAGTAGTTATTCTTTCATATAATCAATAAGTTAATTGTTAATTAATTACTTGTATATAATTGAATTGAGACTAACCTGGATATCATTGACGTTAATCGATGACCACTTATTCAACGAGTGGTCTCGGCATTAAAGTCAATACTATTGTTATGAAGTAAATTAATTGACATAACATGCTTTAAGAACTGTTTCTGTTTTTTTATATAGTTTGATTGACGGGCAGTCAATTGCGATTTGCTTGTATACATACAGAATGAAAATAACTTTAATTTTCTCTAATTTAATAAATAAATGTAATTAGTTTCGCTAACACGTAGATTATTCAAACATATATTACAAAGAACTAACTTACCACGAAAGAACTAATCTAATGTATAAAATTTGAATTTTATTAGTGGGGTAATTTTAAATTTCATTAGTCTCAGAAATTTAGGTGTTGACGTAGTGTATAAGAAGCATAATAATGAAGATAAATCATCGATGATGATGTGGGATTTACAAGCTAACTTGTGGGTCTCGCCCTGAGATATATATGTCAGACATGGAGGACAACGGACAAAAGAACATGGGCGTACTTTCATTATTAATAAATATAATTCGACCTTTACTTTTAATTATGGAAAACCCTAACTTAAAGAATATTTTAATAATTTACACATTCAAAAAAAAAGTGATAAATCTGCTGGAATTCCTAGAAATTAATAAGTACGAGAAGTCCGATATTCTGTTCAACGATCAACAAATGTTTAAAAATTATTTTTCATTATTGAATTAGTATTATTTTTCGCTTCGCTACCAGTTTATCGTTTAATCCCTTGATGGTTAAGACCGCAATAGGTAAAATTGCACCAACCATCTATCATCAGAAGATGATCATTATTGTTATATATTGAATTAGCTCTTTTGTGGTAAGTTGGTTCATAGCTATATGATGAAGCTACGTTGTTAGAGAAATTGGTTAAATTTATTTATTAAATCTGTGAAAATCAAACTTTTAATAATTATTTTACTTGTTTATAATGGATTTTCATCAATTAATCGCTGAATATATTCAATTTACATACAGATTACTTTTCAATATTATATAGATTATAAAAATATTTTCACTATAAGATTTGCGACTACAAATAATATTAATATTTAATTTTCAATTATAAATATTTATAAATTTGTTACATTCAAAACCCATAAAAATGTAATAATTAATAAAATTGCTGATAAAAAATTATAAATATATATCTTTGAAATTTCTTCTAAAATGATAAAAATAAAAAATTTTACTCAAGCAAAACTTTATTTACTAATAACAAATGAATAAACATATATTTATTCATTTTAAAATTTTATTATACTTACCTAATTATTGATGAAATAAATAAACTAATTGATTAAATAATTTAAATAATATAAATAAATGTATATTTAATAAAAAAATTAAGATGAAAATTGGAATAAGAAAAAACTTTAGACAGAAAAACTTTGGAAAATTTATAAAAATTTTTATTTATTAATTTTTAATTTTTATTATTGATAGCTTCTACAAATAATATTAATATTCAATTATGAATTTGAATAAATTTGTTATATTCAAAACCCATAGAAATTTAATAAATTTATTAATAAAATTACCGATGAAAAATTATAAATATACACCTTTGAAATTTTATCTAAAAAACGATAAAAATGAAAAGTCTTACTCAAATAAAACTTATTTTCTAATAACAAATGAATAAACAGATATTTATTCATTTTAAAATTTGATTATATTAGTAAATATGTAAGTAAGAAATAAAATTAAAATAACTTCCCTACAAATATTTAAAGAACAATTAAATAATATTAATTCCGTACAAACTAATTAAATTTAACTAAACATTTTAATGAAAATAATTAATTCATACTTTTCCTTTATTTGATTAATAAAATAATAATATTTTTTTTAATACAAAGTTGAAGTTGCGTTGCAATTAAAATCGAAGTTGTTTTACAATAATACCAACATGGCATTGTTCTATGACTTATACGGTGCAATAATTATACATTTATATGCAGCGAATTGCAACAATACATTCTTTCACAGCCAGATGCCACTAGAGTGAAGGCAATCTGTGAATCACGTGATTTGTATACAAACAACAGAATTTTTTCAATATTATGTAGGTCACGTTTTAATTTTTTAAAGAAAAAAATTTGCAACTGACAGACAACTGAATTCAATTTTCATTCCATGGTGATACGTATTCATGTGATATTTTTGATTTCAGTGGAATATACTAAAGGCCAAGATCCCTATCTGAAGTTAACGTCCAAATACAAGCAATCTGGTGCAAAAGCTTTGATAGCCTTGTCTCACAACGGAGTAGTTGCGATAGCTGTAACAAACACAATTTATTTCTTCTCCGGCCATAATGGAATCTTGGATCAAACGATTGATAATGTCTTTGACGGTAAGTAAACTCAATTAAGAACGGAATGAGCAATATTTCCAAATTTTTCCTATAAAACGCTATAGTTTCATTTTATGAGGTGTTGAATCAGATGAACATAACCTGCCACCAATATTCTTGCAACTTTGAATCTTTGTTACTTGAACAGATGAATTGTTTTTATAGTGTTTGTTTTCTTTTAAATTCAGATCAAATCGAGTAATATGTGAATAATAGATACTACCATCTATGATACAGCAACAGTAGGGCTCCAATTTCTATATACACGATGTTACAAAAAGGTACTTTTACGCCAAATATGACGATTTAGCAAATCGCATTTCTACAAAAATGCTTTTCTTGAAAAAGATTAAATTTTTGTGATTATTCTGTCAATTTGTTATGTATCAGTTTGAAATTTAGTAGAAACACTTCTTATGATCAATCATATCCTTGAAGGTATTATTACTAGGAGGTCTGTCACTACGCTCGCATGCCCGAAGGGAAAAAAGAAAATTGACAAAATTATTTAAAAATAAATATTTTAATTCAAACTTCAACATTCTTCATCTTTTAAGGCAAGTTTTTTGTAAATAGATAACGGGATGAGCTGCTTTTTGTAACATCCTGTATAATAATCGTACTTTCAACAAGTACGTATTACTGTTAATTAAGTTTGAATACTTTTTACAATATAATATGATATTTCAGGAGATATAACGGCGATACTGTTCGATGCATCTGGCGAACATTTGCTGGTAGCCGGACAACGCCATGTCCGTGTTTTCCACAACGTAACCGGGTACAAGTGTGTCATTCATGAAGCTAAAGAAAAGCTGAAAGAACACCAAACTTCAGCTACCAAAGAACGTTTACAGCTATTAATCGAGGAGAATCAGAAATTTATAGAATCTGTTTCCAATAAATAAGCAATCGCACTATTATTGTTGATACTATTATACAGAGAAATAAAATTTTATATTTTATTCATATGAATTGAATAGGCTGTTTCAGTTTCCTCAATCTGTTGTTCCTTGATTGGTGTTCTGCGGTTTGTCATTGTAAAATACGGTTACGGTTATCAGTGGCGGCTTGTTGGTGTAAACATGGTTCTCTCTCTTTCTCTATGAAACTGTGTGGCCATTTAATTTAGACAACCATGTCACGTTGAAGTTTGATTCAATCATTGATTAGCCAGAACAAACGTGAAAAATGTTTTTGATACTTACATTTCTTATTTCACTAGACGTTTATGGATTTAAACACTGGAAGGTAAGTTAAAGGATAAACAATAGTATTAATCAGAGAAAAACGTACTCAACAACAATAAAATATTTGCTAAACAACAATAAAAAAATAATGATAATAATAAAATAATGTCTATGCTAATTAAAAATAATTAAAAATAATGTTAGAATTAACTTTATTACTAATATTATAAAATTATTGATAAGAATAATCTAAGAATGAAACCTAAAGTTAAATAAAACTACCTAGATAATCTAAATTAACTAAACTGAAGAAATGATACTAGGATTATTAAAATGATGAATTCTAAATTAAAGGAGACTGCCAGGGGGGGGGCGGTCTGCGGAACTTGCCGGGCAATTTTTTTCCGTTTCTACGTATTTGAACTCGTTTACCGGCATTTAGAGATTAAAATACCCTTCAAAAAAGTTTGCTGTGATTTTTTTCAATTTTTTCGGTTGTTTTTCAACGAAAATGCAAAAAAACTGTTGACCACAGAAATCGACATTTTATAGTAAATAAACGTCCAAGAAGTCATCTCCGATCGAAAATTGGCCGCTGAATCAAAAAATTATATCCATTGGCTGATTTTCGGCCAAATACCTTTTTTTAACGGCGTCATATCGGTGTGAGCAACTATTTAAAAATTATTTTTTTGCGAAATCTACGTGTTTTTGCCTCAGCTTTACGATCAATTAAGAATTCTTCTGACTAAATGGGTTTTAGAGGTCGAAAAAACTAAAAAAAACGACAAAAATAACGATATTACTGTATAAAAATCTGCCGTCAGGTCTCTGAGAAGTCTTTTTATCGGACATATGCCTCGGAATCGGATTCAACGGGAAATTTTACGATAAGAAAATAGTTCCTGAACGTCATCCAACAGTAGTACACTACAGTATACCATTAATTTTACGCCAAAAACCAGGTAAACGTAATTTTCTTCCAGTTTTTGACCTTTTTCGACCTTAAAGTTGCAGAATTTATAATTGTAAGTAGGATATTTGGATTCCTTGGACAATTTTCGATGGAGAACATGCTATTACATTATTTTTTTAATATTTTGGTGCTTTGGAAAAGCAGTTTGAAAAAAAGCTTTTTCATAGCTGCAAATCTACAGACTTCGTTTTTTGTAATTTTTGAATCGACTAAAATCATGATCAAATGACTGATTTTGATGTAAAATTTCTCAAGCATTCTGATTCTGACAATTTTCAATTCCACATGATATATATTATACGTCCCTAGTGCATTTTTAAGGGTAAAAACAAAGAAAATGAATCGCCGTATGGCATGCCCTCAGGACCCGATTTTACATGAATGAAAAATCCGCCTACACAAATACAAACAAAAACAAAACATTTCCTTCCATGAAAACCAGCAGGAAGACTATTCGAATCTACTTTTGAATTTGTTGTAGTTTCTTTCCACATTGTTTTAATAATGGCTTCATATTTAGAACTATAGTCCTTCAAAATGTCGGCCAGATTTGTTGTTGGTTTATTGTTTTCCAAATTGTAGTCTTTCCTCGCAAAATGATTGATATTGGTTTCAAATTGGCATGATGCCAATGCATTTTCATTGACTGACAAAGAACTAAACTATTAAAAAATTTAATGGTTTTATTGGTTTTAAGAAATGCCAAAACATAATCATAATGCGACATTCTCAATTTCCATTGATTCCAAATGAAGGTCGGGACCATAGAGAATCATCAATGACGAATAATGATTTGTTGCCTAACCTAAAATTTCGTTGAAGAGATATTACGATGAAACCAGCGGCAATTCAAAATTTCAGATGTGTTAAGTGCAATGGAATAACTCTTTGTAAACTGAGGCAAGTAATTCTTCGGAGATATTCTGGTGTTTTGTTGCATTGTCATTATACTTGCCATCTGTCAAATTGAAGCCTTGATTTTACAAAGTTAAATAGGTATATAGATTTCTTCAAAATTGATGGAGAAAAAGAGATCGAAAAAGGTATTAAAACATGGACACACCTCCATTCAAGAAATTCCTATGACTTCTATTCCAAAACTGGAATCGTCGACTTCCTTAGATGTAGAAGTAATCAGTAATTCATCCTCAACTAGTACAACAAATCTAAGAAAGAATCCGTGTTCAAGGTGAGTAAACAATCGATCGAAGTTGAAATTTATTGAATAATTGGATATACCATTATTTCTCCTGTTTAATTTCGCTTATCATAAATCAACTTCAACCTAAACAATGAATATATATTGTCACAAAATGTGACACTTTTGGTATTCTGTGTCTCATTCAATGGCGTTCGTGTGACTAAAAGGTATGCAGATCTAGAATAGAAACAAAACAATAGAGATTATTCAACTTTCATTGTAGGTTGAATAATATACCGCAACCACAATAATTATCAAGGCTGAATTGTATTATCTGGAACTATGTATTCTTTGACGTCTTGTCAGTTGATAATCTAACTTATGACACCGTCAGCGGCATTTATTGTTCTTTTATTTTGATTGGGGTAATCAATAAAAATGAAATATTTTTCATTTATACTGAACTTCGAATGTAATAACTGTTACATAATGAACAGTTGGAGCTATTTTATTCAGGTCTTTAATAAATAGGAACCTACATTTTATCTTATTGGTTCTTTCCTTTTGTAATTCAGAAAACAAACTAATTTGATCAAAGTTGAATGTCTTGATAACGTTTGTTTCAATTTCGTCCCAAATCTTGGAGAAGTTGGAAGTGAAGCATGACCTTCTAAAAGTTTCATTAATCATTCTGCTTTACATTGATAGGGAGAGCCGATATCGAAAGATCAAAACGCTTGGCTGCCACAAGTCAACTATCCCTGTGGTAACTGTTTCTGAAAACTTCGTTTTTTGAAACGAAACACTTATGTCAATTTATATAAATTTTATGTTGAATGCAGCATTTATGAATTTTCTCCAATGTGTCTTGTCAATAGACCAAGCAACAATAATAACAAACAATATAGAATTGAACAGCTGGAAAATTATTATATCAAGAAGGGCAAGAACCTAACCTTAATTCAATATCGAAGTCTTTTATTTATAGCCCAATCGTGTATAAAATCTCCTTAGGTTTTATGTGTAAGCCTGTATTTAATTTCATTAATTCGAGAGGTATTGAGACGTATTCACATAGCTTAATCTATTCCTAGCAATGGGATCTGGTCGTCCTATTAATTGTGCTGCCCAGTCTCCTCAATCAACCAGACCTGTTTCTTCGGCGAAGTTCAGCAGTCTGGATAGGACTAGCTCTTGTTCGGTAATCTTGCTTTTGACTGTATGGAGCTTCTTCTTCCACTTCACAGCCTCTGTACATGGTACTTTTTTGAGCTGATAGAGTCCCATAATTTGTCCTACCGTTTTCCGTAATGTCGAACTGCTCATTACGACTATTTCCGTAGGGATTACTGACGATCGATCACTGCATTCCAGTAAGATTGCTCCAGTGCATTTTACGTTCCTTGATTTTATTGTAGTCTATGCCACAGACTAGTTCGGACCCCACGAAAACCTCCTTTGCACCTTACTTAGCCTGTTCAACCACCTTTATGTTACCCTTGAAAGTGCCATCCTGTTGCTAGTTGCAAAGGTTTCTAATGCTCTGAAGCATTTTCATTGTAAGACCCGTTTAGGGCTTCTTGGATGTCTGCTGGTACGAAGAATTTTCTTGCGTTAATTTCCCTCTCTATAAAGGTTTCGCCATACTTTATAATAGTGAATATTCCTGTTTGTAGTACGATGGTGAATCTTCCAAAGTTCAGACTATTAGCTGTCTCTTGTTTCCATATGTTTCGCATATACCAGCACCGGCCCTTTACTCATCTCTGTAAACTAGATTGGCCCATCTAACGACTTGAGGTAGGCTCTTGACGAAGATTATTTCCAAGCTTTTCGTAATGCAAAAGTCTCCTGTGATCTAGTATAGAATCTTCATTTATTTTCTCGATTTGTGAACCTCCCAATGGAGCCTATATGCTTCCTCCTTGGCATCTGCATGTAAAAGTAAATGAAGAGGCCAGTAGCACGATATAGCCAGGCTAGTCATTCATTTGGAGCTTTTACCGCCTCCCCTCAGCAGTTGATTGTTTGGTTCTAGGCCACAAAAGGCTACGTATGTGACTGGGTCGTTACCACCGTGATGGACAGACAATGCATCATCTAAGGGTTTGATCCTTAGATTTTCCAACCATTCTGCGGCAGACTCAGAGTACCCTTGTTGCCTTGGTTATATTTTGTTCAGATGATTGTTCATGGCCTAGGGTAATACCTAGATGAGGGGTGGGCCAGCTGTTGATTTCTTTTTGAAATTGCTATTGTAACTATACCGTTGATAATCTTCATATAATTGTAGCTTTATTTAAAAAATAACACCTTCCAAATAATTATGAAAAAATTTTCAGTCGAATGATTTTCTTGGCTGGCTTGGCCAATCCCTTAACCCAATTTTGCAGCACACTGTCGTATGCTTCCTGCTCTATTTCAAGGATAGCTCGATCGATGTTGTCTTTAAATGCATGTGCTTCTTCCGAAAAGACTATTTTCCGTCCGAAATCGACATAATTTTCCAACTCATTTAATGCCCAGACAAATTGTGGACAATAGCAGCACTTTCGTTACGTTTCTTACAGCGGAGATTTGGCCCTGAATATCTGTAAATATGCCAAGCGCGTCAGTATTGCCAACTTCAAAATAAGACGCACATCAAAAAGAAACCAATAGATTACCCACCCTAATTTCACCTGCTTCATTATCTTGAGGACCACCCCGTACAGGAAAAGCTGTTTTTCATATTCAATATAGCACATAATTAAGAATGTGTGCCATAACTCGCCAAATCTTGAATCTTGTTCCCAAATGGAATCGGATATACAATATGTGCTAGATGCATGTGGTATATTTGAATTCTTAACTTATTGAATTATGTTTGAGATACATTATACATTGACACTACTCAGATTAAATAATTTTGATTCTAGGTTTTTCGATGAATGTATATCAATAGTCCAACATAAAGGAAGAAATTTATTTGGGAATTTACAAGAAGCTTTTCGAACAAATCGTGAATCGTTTATCGTGATCATAGTGACTTTATTTATAACAGTAGCTATAATTATCTTATTGCATATTTGTGTTGATGATATTCATAGAACTGATAATAATGAGGAGGCTAAAAGTATAAATGATGTATATGTCCTATTGTAGATTTATTATTGTAAGATTTAATATAGTTTTATTGCACACCGGCTTTGTTATTTCCATTATTTATTATTATTTTTACGAAAACCTAGAATGTTCAGTAGAAACTGGAAATTACAGTGACTCTCGAATATGACGTTGCAATATTTTTATCCTGTATCATTAATAGCGAATTCAGAGTGCCATAACAAGGGTGAGGCAAATGCTTCACAGATGCCGAAGCGGAAGGACACCAAAACAAGGTCCTTGGAATTTTTTTATAGGTACGTAGATGGAATACCTACTGCAGTCTTTAAACATTGCGCTGCTCCGTTATGTGAACCTCTGGTCGACATAATGCAAACTTCATTTGACAGCGGAACTTTACCTGACATGTATGTTACTGCGGTTGTAACTTCTATATTTAACTAGATGCCGAAAACTATAGACCAATAAGTTTGATTCCAGTTTATGCTATAGTTGTAACATTGATTGTTACCAGATAGATGTAATCTACTTAGCTTTTGTATTCCTAAAACTAAGTTGTAAACAAACTTTTTTGGATTTTTTTCGATTCACCAAATCATTCTCAGTTCGAGTTAGTAGTTACTTGTCCCAGTTGCAAGATGTTGTCTGAGATGTCTCTCAGGGATCCGTGCTGGGTCCCACGAAGTCGGATGTCAGAATTTGAGGTGAATAGATGTTTCAAGTCAACCGAAAATGAATCCTGTAGAAACCGATAAGTTTGTATTAAATCTCCACAAATTCTCCCATAAGCTGAGGAAGGTGAAACCAGTTTCTGTATGGAAGATGAAAGAGACCATGGACCCAGCGGGAGGCTTTTCGTTGAATCCCTCCAAAAAGTTGAATGTCTTTGATTAGATAAGGAGACCGTATCACAGCGGTGTATTCTACAAGGGGCCAAATATATGTCTTGTACAAGACATATATTTGGCCCCTTGTGAATATTGATCATGAATAAAAAGATGGTTCATCAAAACAATCGAAAATAATTCCACAAAGCATTTTATTTCAACGTGACAGTAACAACTGCTTAGCGTTGTATGAAAGGATAATGGATGAAAGTAAGTTTCAGCAATACTCGGCACCTTAGTCAATCCTAATCTTCGACATTTTTGATCTCCGCTCTGGGTACCTATCAGGTTCAAATAACGTGGATGCAAAATCTCATCTGTAATATTGTCCCCTGAAAACGAAATCATGTTTTTCGTATTGGTTTTGCTGCTTGTAGAGTATCAAGGAATGAAGGTTTCACATCCTTAAGATTGCTCATTTGCTTAATGGTCGTGATAACCTAGGATTATATACACAGGATGTAGATCTTATTCCTCGGATGATTTCAAGGAAATGAGTTAAAATGAACAATGGTCGAAAAATGACTATTGAGAGGGCTACAGTCCTTTAAATGGTGAACCCTGAAAACAGATTTTTGTAAATGTATTCGATTTCAGAATGATGCAATTCATCAGCAATGTCCGCAAATCCGAAGACCCTTGTACTCTATCCTCTGCTACATTTTTAATGAAGTTTTTGCTTGGCGGAACCTTAAGATTTGCTTTGCGCTTAGGTCCTTTATGTAATCGGTCGTGATAATATCAATATGGTTCGAATGATTGCAGGAGCTTAAAGTGGGTTGACGATTCCACTCAGTCACCCTCGCATCTCATGCAGAATGGAGCATCACCATATGTTCAAATTTCATCATTTTTCCGTGACTTGTGAAGACTCGGAGATTAATCTAATGCCTCGCTTACTCAGCAAGAGTATCTCGCTTGCCGTCGGGCCTAACTGATTACCAAGCAGAGCGATGGTAGTTCGACAGCTATGATTGTTCCTCCATATTGGAACATGTTGACCTCTCAGATGGTTCCGCAAAATCTGTATACCACCGCCGTAGGTGATAGCAGCAAGAAGATCTTGAGGACCGTCCAAACTAGCAAACTCTCTGGGCAGCTTATCATCTCGCTCATTTCGTTTCCAACCTGAGTGACCCAAGATCCAGGTCATGGCTATCTTGTTAAGGATCTCCTTTGGTATCTTACACTGCCAAAAGGTTATCAGAGCATTTTGGCACCTAGTCTCCAGTTGCTCTGGTCACAGTAGTTTTTTATCTAACAAGACTCAGACCCAGATAGTTTGTCGTATCGGCAAAGTCAATTGTCATACCACCAATTACCATCTTCTTCAGAGGCTTGATCAGGTATTTTCTGGAGAAGATGAGAAAAGCCGTAGGTTGAAAAATACCCCAATATTTTTGTACGGATTTTCTTGATAATTTTGCATAAAAAATCTTAAAACTTCGAGTATTCTTGATAAATAGATCACCATGTTTTGCTCCGATGAATGCACCCTTTTCGAGTAAAATCGATAATGGCCATAATTTTTTGATAGGAAATCCTTGAGACGACCTGATGTTATTGAATTTTCTGCAGCATTGACTGAGTTCAATTTTTATCATAGGCATGCCTAACAGTGAGAGGCTATTCTTCTTTTCGTCATATCTTTTGACGACTCAAATTTGTCATTACGTTGATTCCGTAATATGACTTTGACTAAATTTATGCAAGAAAGATACTCCTTGTGATTTGTCGAAGAGTTCTAAAATATCTTCTGCAAAATCTGATGAAAACGCGTAATCAGAAGCTCTGTAATTAATTCTCTTCCACTCTCGATGTCCTAGTGAAATGAAGTATCCCACAGTCATCGTTCCGCTTGGTATATGACGGAATGAAAACCACTCTTCATACCGCGTTCTCGCTACAGTTTGCACCTTTGATACTTCAAGATACTAAATGAATGTCAAATATGATGTTTTAGCTAAACCAACTAAGTCTATATTGTTCCTAATTACAGTTCAAATAACAATGAAAGAGTTATATTGCCCAAAAGGGATCCTAAACGAAACCAGAGTTGATCTATAACTCGAGCTGTACCTACAGTATAATTCAAAGGTTTGCTGAACCATTTTTATTACTGGTAGGTCTGCAGAGACATTTGGTGGAACTGCATGAATAATTGTGACATGGATAGTCAAAATCCAAACATCTAATCGTGGTCTCGTTATCTCCAGATTCGTCGGCTGGGGCAGCAAAGTCTCTGGGAGGAGGCGACGAGTCGAACGGATATTGTTCCTTGTTGAATACGATAGTATTATATTTCTTATAGAGGGCTTCTCGTAATTCCATGCTGTGTTCGTGGCCTCTAGTTTCGCATATCACCTTCACTTCCACACTAAACACGTCTGATAATAACCAAGCTCTCTCGTGCATGACGTCTTTGATAGTTGCACCTAGAAATAAAAAGCAACTCAATAATGGTACCCATGTTACTTATTTTCACTTTCCTTGCTATATACGTAGTGTACGACAAGTATTGTAACTGGAGAAAAAAAATGTCAAGGAAATATTCGTTTCCAGTCTATCTGAATCTATCATATGTTCATACTTGAGGAAAGTCTTCGGCAGTATTGATCATGATAGCATACGGAATATGAGGAGTTACTTAATGAACCGAAATCAATAGTAACAAACTATAAAAGAGTTCACACTGTGGGTATATTATAACACTATTGATAAGAAATAATCACCTTTATCCACTAAAGATACTATTAAAGTACTGAGGACCTTCCGACTACCAAGTAGCCATCACTAGAGTGAACTAAATTGGAAATCTAAATGTGTCTGTTTAAATACTATTTGGGGATAATAATGTGAAGAATGGGTTACCCTCAGCTGGAGTTCATCTCCTGCAACTTCTTTTACTGTCTTATTTTTGTCTTTTGTTTTGCGTTGACTGGCAAAATGATCTTTTTTACTACATTTCATGCATTTTTACCAGCAGCTGGTTATTGTTGTACCCACATCGAACACATCTTTCTGTTTTCTTTATTTGATCACAGTTTTTCTTTTTTGTGTAGACTTTCTCCTTTCTATTCACTTCATTCACAGATTGCTCTTTTATTTCTTCGAGTTGCCTCTTACTTTGCAAAAATTCAATGCATTTTCCAGTTTTAGATCCGGTTCCCTCAGTATTCTGTTTTAAACTTGTTTGTCAGTGATTCCTGAACCCAATCTGTCTCTGATAAGATTTCTTTGTTCGTGTCCAAAATCACACGGGACAGCTTTTCCAGATCTGTAACATATGTATCTATTTACTCAGCTGTTACTTGACTTCTTGAATCTGTTAAATTCTACATTTCTTCTGGGCTGACAATATTAATCGAATTTCTGCAGTACTTCAGAGAAATTATTTTTGTCAGTTAGTTCCTCGAACTAAAAGGTATCATATATATCCAGGGCTTCATCTCTCATTTGATTCAGTAATAATGCAACTTTCAGGCTGTTCGGCTTGCTTGTTTTCTCGCTTGACTCTGAATACAGTAAAAATATTTGCTTGTATTTTTCCCATGTTGTCATAATACCATATAAAGTCATTAAACCGGGTAAACTCAGCGAATTCATTGTTTCAGCAAGCATCAACTGTCACCATGTATTATTGTATTATCAAAACAATATTGAATTATAACAATTGTATTAACTAACAATAATATAAAAGTATTCTACGTACAAACAGCTGTAACTTGTAAGCACTGGCGTCTGTCTTTTTTGTGTTATTGCCAATCTATCGTTTTGCCGAGCTAACAACTTACACATATTAACCTAACTATATTACAATAGCGACGAACAATGGTTACGACGAATCTTTGATAAATAAGTTAATTTCTAACCAAAAACAGAAAATGGTACGCTGAATCATCTAACCAAATGAGAGAAATCAGTTTCAAATAATTCAATGAAATTTAAAAGTTTCACTTATCATCCTTCAGTAATCAATGAATTCCTTAGTTGATTCATTTTCTAAATTTGCAATACAACTTGTCTATAGATGCAAGAACAAGCTAAAAAATGTTCAGGCAATACTTAATGAAGTTCCCGATTTGGACAAATCTGGAATATACAAAATTGATTGTTAGTCATGTTCAAAATTCTATGAAGGTCACACTGGAAGAAACATTTTAACTCGTTGTAAAGAACATTTTGTCCATATAAAGAAGAATAATAGTGAGAAGTCAGCATTAGCGGGAGATATCTTGAATACAGATCGAACCATTTCTTCAGAAAGTTTACCACTTCCAAAACACAGTAATTCAGTTTACTCTGATGATGTAACTGGAACTTCCATTAATAGTAATTTTAGTGGGTAAATGTAGTTATTCCATATTTATTATAGTATTATTCGGAAGAGGGTGTGTATAACATGATTTCTCTGAAATAGAATAAGGCTGGTCACCAAACAGCGAACATTTTTTTGCAAAATTTGAATATGCTGAGACTTTTCATTTTTGAGTTATCGTTAGTTATAGAGACAAACGGATTTTTTTAAAGCTGCTTTGAATTCGATGAAAAATATTATTTTAAAGGAATTTTTGCTCTAGGACTTTTTTTTAACGATTTTAGAAATAGCTTGAGTAAATGCAATATACTCTCCGGTCTTCGTCTGCGAAGAGTATAATAATGAGGAATTCAAAATCGTTTTCAAAAAAAGGATTCGGATCAATTCGAATCGTGATCAATTTCAGTCTTCAAATCTTTTTTTTTCACTTACCTAAACCTTCAATCAGTTCACAAAGCTCGGAAATACCGCCAGGCCTGTCGCTGACCGTAACTTTGACTTTAACCAAACGGCCGTCGGCAGTCAAACCTCTGTCTATGACACGGCCTAGAAGGGGAGTATCGATGTTGCCCGCGCTGAGGATCAGAACAACATTCATTCCTTTCAGACTGTCTAGTTTGCCTGACAAAACGGCGGCGAGTGGAGCGGCCCCAGCACCTTCAATAATGGACTTTTCGCATTCAATTAAACGCAAGATTGACACAGCCAACATATTTTCCGTAACCAATATAACCTTGTCCACCCGATTCTTGATAGATTCGAAAGCGTTCACACCAAGTTTCTTCACCGCTAAGCCATCAGCCAAGGTGCTTTGCACCTTAACGTCTACAGGTGTTTCCGCTTTAAGGGCTTTGGTAAGCGTTTGGGATCTTTCAGGTTCAACCGCGATGACTTTGATCCTATGGTCTATAGTCTTCATAGCCACGCAGGTTCCCGCAAGCAGGCCTCCACCACCTACAGGGCAAATTACAGCGTCTACATTCGGAACTTGATCCCATATTTCAAGTGCCACAGTACCTAAAACACAATGTTGAACTTATAATCAACTTGTATTTAGTAAATGCTTCTTTATTCGTTGATTTTAATGAAGTACTAATAATAACATATAAATACATTACTTAAATCATAATTTACTAATCTCTTATAACATAGGAAATATAAAAATTACTGAGCAACCATTTCCCTCTTTAATAATAATTATTAATTAATTAATAATTAGTATTCATGAATCGACAGAAATGTCAGGAATATTCATCACTTAACAACATAACATTGTTGTGAAAAAACTGCTAATGTCGACAACTGTCTCGACATCGATCCTACTTTCGGAGGCCAATGCATCATCTGTTGATGTCCGGGAAACTTCATCACTCGCTTCTACTACAGTAAGCTAAAAATTACTCTGATGATGGCTACTTAGTAGCTGAAAGGTCCTGAGTATTAGAACATTATTTGTATTGGATAAGGGTGACTGTTCATTATTTATAGTGTGAATTTTTCTATTGTTGCTTGTTAATAAAATGTTAGCTAAGCCCACTAAACCACTCGACAATATAATAGTGGAAGTAAACTCATTATTCAAGAATTGGCCACCCTTAAAATTTGGAATCACAAGTCCGGATTTGGTAGGCTTCCACGGTAATACGTCAATATAACAAAATTACTGGACACTAGCGAAACATATATAGCTTTATCTCTTTACTTTCTCCTGTATATGCCTAGAGAATTATTTCCGGATATTTAGGAACATCTAGGGTCTTCTATATTAATTTTGTATGAATGCACTAACAGTAATTAATGCAGGTATATCATATGATAAAGATCTCGATCTCCTTTACTTATAAATTCATTATTCCGTTGTTCAAGATATTGAAGTGTGGGAACAGTCGTCGAGTGGCTCAAAGAAGTCTTCATATAGCTTCTCACCATCAACATTGCAGCTGTAGATCTAGCTTAAGTTTTAACTCATTCTTCAGGACGTCTTTGCTAATGCTGGTACTTAATCCCCCCACGTCAAGTAGAAAGCCAAACTTCTCGTCAGTATGTCTGTGTGAAGGCGGTCAATTGTTTCCTTCATAGCTTGCTCAATTTCTTGTTTTGCTGTTAATCCGGCATCCTTCGACGTTTCACCAGCCATCTTTCTTTGCCTTAGCCTTCTTTCGGTCTCAACCTCCCATTCTTGACAGAGACCAAGTCCAACTTAAAGAGTTTCAGTCACTACCGTTACTCTTTCATTGTGAAAATTATCTCTTACACCTTATATCTAAGGCGGTATCGTGGAAGTGAATGTTCGGTCTTGCAAACTTTTCGGACGTTGGGAGTTCGGGAAATACTAGTAAAGAGCTTGAATAATTCAGAAAAATGTGAACATCATTACATTTTCTTTGGCTGTGTTACACTAACCAAGTTGATCGAATGATTATCCTCACAGTTTACGAAAACTGCCAGATGGTTTTTCTCGAAGATTCTAAGTTGAACACCTCTTTTGCGCTCCGCCATCACAGCAGTGTTGTCGTAGTATTGTGACCTATAATCCTGCAAATCCATATTATGATTCTCTAAGTGGTTTAAGATAGTCCCAACTAAGCTATCAGCAGCTTCCAAGTTTATCTGAATAATTTCAAGAAAGGATTCTGCAACACTTCTCAAAATCAACTCCAACATATCGTACATCGCTCACGATGTGTTCGATCAGCAGTAGAATGAGACTTGAGGCAGACATTTATAGAGCTTATTTTACCGAACAGTGGCTGCCATCAAATGGATAAATTCGTTCTCTATGGTTATAAGGAAAGTAGTCACTTATTGAACTCTTTGAATAAGTGAAGTTCCCGGGGTGCTTTGGGCCTGTACAAATCTCGAAATCTCGGCTGTGAAAAAGCGTATGAGTCACATTACAAAAATGCAAGTTATACCCTCTCTGTCATACCATACATATGCCCCTGCATGACATAGAGAATAAATTTTAGCTTCAATTTACGTTATAGTTACTAGGAGGTCGATTAGTACGCTGTGAATATGGCCAAAGAATTGAGAAAGACGGAGTGAGTCAGTGAACCGAAATGACGAAGGACTTCGTTCGCTACGCTCACCCCTTTCGATTCTCCAGCACTGCCAAAGGTACGGATGTGTAGTTTGAAAACGGCTTAAGGTATAGTAAATGGGAATCACAGATAGACCGCTATGCAGAAACCAACAACGATAAGCTTCGTTCAGTAGGCTCATTCCGTTTTTCGCATGGGCCGATCGAAAGCGCGATTCAGTTCACCCAAAGTCTCCTTTTATGCACCGTAGCCAGTTGCCTATGTTACCAAACAGTGTGCGGAACGAAGCAATTGCGTATTACGGCGGATCGCTTTATTCAATTACTCGAAAACGGCTTAAGCTTAAGGATTGAAATTTTATGCCAGTAAATTTCGAGCTACATATATTGATTGCGTCACAATTTGAAGTGAATTACATGTACTATTTATTTACCCAGGTAAACATACCTTGACCCGCTAGAACATCCATATGATCATACCCACTAATATAAGTCAAATCGTGTTCTTCTGCATAATTCATGGCATAGGCTTGTGACTCTTCAACGTTTTTGCCTTCGATAATCACGGTTCCGTTACTTTTCCTACACGATTGGATTTTCATCAAAGAAGCTGTCAATGGCAAGATCACCGTCACGGGTATCCCTAAACGGTGGCCATGATAACAACATGCCATAACGTGATCTCCTGAAGACGCAGCTATTACACCTTTTGCTTTTTGTTCTGCTGATAAATTCAACAAAGCGAATGTTGCTCCGCGATCCTTGAAACTACCAGTTTTTTGTAGAAATTCCTTTTTTACATAAATATGCATTCCGGTCAGTTCTGATAGTTGCTCGGATTTCGAACAGTCGGTTCTCACGATTCCAGATTTTAAAAGATAAGCTGCAGTAGTTATTGCTTCGAAAGTAACTGCTTTTGGTACAATAGGAGGTTCTTCTTCGGTTTCAGTCATTTTTTTGAACGTTTATTTTTATTTCAGTGAAATAGAACCAATAACTTCAAATTTAGACTTGATTCAATATTAATATTGGAATGATGTCAATAATTAATGTCACTTTGTTGACGTCATAGTCAAAAACTTCGTCGTGTTGTAGCTTCACAAGGTTATTAGACTTTTGGCAGATATGGGCGTGTTATAAGTCAACAAGATGCATACATGCATCCCAGAAAAAGGGTGTTGTTCCGGATACATTTCACCTAACACAATCGAGGTGGACAGTTGTAATTTTTTAAGTGATTTTTATTGTAATAATAGAACGCCAAGTTTCCATCTCGAAATATCTCGGGACAACTTTTGGTAGCCACATAATCCACACATTTTGAGACTTTTTTGCTTTTTTTTATAATATCTTTTTGATGGTTGGGCTTAACTTTGATTTACTGGAAATCTGTTGCGGAAAAAAGATTTTCATAGCGATTGTGGCCTTTCGGCCGATTCTAAAGGAACCATTTTTTTTTGTTTTGCCATGTTGAAGATTTATGGGAATTTGGGTATGAGTGAATTATTATGAATCTTCAACTTAATCAATTGGTGTAATTTTAGTTTTTATAAAATGTTGTCAAATATATTGGATAGCTATTTTACTAGCTCACTTCAAATTCCTCATTCTATAAATTTTGAGTTTGTCGGCATGAACATTTCCTGGAAAACAAACAAGTTATCTGTAAGTTTCAACTGCTCTATGAACAACAATCGGAAGAGGTTTTCCCACCGGGCGTATTTGGAATGGGAGCAAATTAGCAAAAAATCTTTTGCAAGGTTCAAATTCGCCCTAAGTCAAGGGCTAATACCACTTACCCCATTTCGATGCCGAAGGGCTCTTGGTTCACCCAATCACGAATGGCAGGCATCCACCAAGAAATAAGTTAATCGAACCGCAGTGGACTTGTGACTGTATATAAAATTGATGAAAATAGATAAAGTAGTAGAAGGAATGAGCGCGCTTGGCCTACATTTTGCACAATAGACAAAGCCGCGCCTTTCTAAGCTTTGACACTTTTTTTCTGCTCCTCCATTTTGAAGAAGCGGGCTTACACGCCTTATGATCGTGGATTCATCTATTTTTCGATTTTCTCAGAGAAAGGACACTTCAGAGCAATTGATCCTTCTTTAAGTAATTACTCCTTTCTCGACTAGTTGTTCCTTCTTTGAGAAAATAGAAGAACAGCCGTGATCAGAAATTAGATAAGGCCGCGGCAACGCACATTATACTTTCAATGATCTACATTTGTAAATTGGGCAACAGTGATACATTGATACACCCCTATCAAAATTCCAAAAAAGCTTCTCTGAATGATTTCCAGTAGCGTTTATTATAACTTGGAAACAACGCTTTTCCGCAGTAAAAATGTACAAGTATAATTGTGAGATCCGTGAAGAATGAACAAACAATCAGACTTAAATTGTCCAATTCGAAAATGTTTCAATAAAATCTGTTCTAGGGCCGTCGCTTCAAAACCAACAGGATACCGTCGTTGCATGGAGACAAAATATGTTAAGCCAGAAATATGTGCAATTAAACAATAAACGCGTCGTATTTCTTGCTTAATGATCCCAACAAAAAGACCTTCTTAATATTGCTGCCATCGATAGCCCTTAACCTGGAAGTCTCTTTCGTCAGCGCACAATTAGGCGCATTCTACTTGATCTCAATACCAAAAAGTCCTTGTAGTCAGACGAAATTCCACATGTCGTTCTCGAGGAATGTGCGCTTGAATTAACACCAGTTTTCTGCAGGTTGCTTACCCTTTCATACAAACTTGGTCTGTTTCTTTCCAGCTGGAGGACAGCTGGAATCCAAACAATTCCAGAAAAATAAGACCATTACTAATAATTATAGACCCATTGCCAACGAACTCGGATATACTAGAATAAGCTAAAGTCATTTTTGAGTATCGCCAACATGTCTCTCTCCCACCATACTGTCATCTAGCTTCCCAGCAATCGTGTGGAGAAATAAAGATTGAATAGAGAGATCTCCGATATTGGCACTCGTAATTCGCCGCCGCTAATCGTATACCTACTGTCAAGAAAAGTGACATTTATTTGAAAGTTAGATATGTTGGGATGGAACATGGTAGTAATAATTGCAAACCGTTTCAGACATGATCAAGACGACAAAGAGAATATTGATGTTTCAGCACCTAAAAGGTAAAATGTTTAATTAAGAGCATAGCAGTTTTACTAATAAATGGTTTTATTTATTTTAGAGCAAAACTTTCAGAAAGTGAATATGCGTCAACATCTATGACCAGAAGCAGCGTTTGGTTTGCACCAGCTAATAAGGATATCATGGTTAGTAGTAATGAGGAGCCCTTAGTTGAATCAGTTTCCGCTTCAATTACTAATACATTTCAACAGCCACTGCAGCCTTCCCCAAAAACTGTATCTAGCAAATCACCAGAATCGGATACTGCTTTTAGTTTTAGTTGAAATCTGATTTTCGTATGCTCTGATATCTTTGTTATAATGTATTAAAATGGTTCTTTTTTCAGTGAAAATTATAAATACTTAAATATTGTCGTTGAAGAGGTTGCTTGTAATACCAAGGAAGGGCAACTGGGCAACAGATTGATTAAATTATGTATTTATCTTTTTAATATCATAGATTAGATATCCCCAAAAACATGTTTTAAAGAATATACTGATGATTTACTAGAATTTACAGGAACAATAAATTGTTAATATTTATTATTAATACGTCAACATTTTCAGAATTATATTTTCCGCAAGAAAAATTTTCAACAATATACTATATACTTTCTCACATAAATAAATTGACAATTTTTTATTTAAATAAAACGTTTACAATTTTACTAAAAATTTTCTTACTTGTATGTTCCCCATTCATATTGTTAGTTATATACCATCTTACATCGTGAAATCAAGAAAATCAACGCATATTTTGCTCCCACCTCATAGTCCGATTATTGCAAATGCTTCCTGACAATACGGATGAAATAAAAGCAAAAATGTAGTGGCGATTTACCTACTGTACTTTAATATCAGTAGACAGAATAGAATAAAAGTATATAATCATGTTAAACATTTTTCGGAAGTTTTAGTTCATGAAATTTTCCATATAGGGCCCAACAATGGATTTTGTATGAATATACTTATACACATATGATTTGAAACCAAATTATAGGTTGATGTAGTGGTGAAAAAAGTGAAAATATTATTGTATTGCAATATAAATTAAATAATTGTGATCTAATATGTCCTCGATAGAAACAAATGTTTTTCACTGGTTAAGAATATATAAAAATATACTTAATTGCCCAGATGTAGATGAACAAAGTAATAAGCAGCTCATATTCTGCGCTTCAATATAGTTACTTGCACGCACACATAAATCGGTGAATGGCAATCACCAAAAGAAGAAACGACCTTACAAATTGCTATTATACAAATGTGGTCAGTAAGTGAATCAGTTTAATTGCCAAAATACCAGTCTTTTTCTGTAAAACATGGAAGAAACCCACATTTGTCATTAACATTCTTCTATGTCTACAGCTACACTGTTAATATTGGTTATAAAGTTTTTATTTTTGATGTTTCAACAGTTAAAAAAAACGTACCTTACTGAGTTATAAATAGTACGCCCGTGGCGTGGGGTACCCTGGAAATCTGTTTAAACTACCCTATACAATACACGCCTATGCCGTGGGGTACTATTTCTCTATCCGTACTGGATTTCTACACGTCATGTTGGCGATACAAAATTTCCTAGTTACGAATAGACTGACTAACTCTAGTATATCCGAGTTCGTTGCCCATTGCACTATTATCTATGATCTCTAAAGTGATGGAGAAAGAGCAATCAACATCGAGCTCATCCAACAGCTAGAGAGCTCCAAAATCGTGAATGACCGGCAAAATGGCTTCCGTCAGCAGAGATCAACAGGAGACCTCTTACCTACGTAACACATGTATGGCAGAAAGCTATTGAAAGACATAGCGAATCTCCAGCTGTATCATTGGATTTCTCCAAAGCATTTGACCTAGTCTAGCATCAAAGCCTTCTTTGGAAACTTCCGTCACATAGTTTGCCGCCTCAACTTTGTATCTAACTATCGAATTTTCTCTCAGATAGATCACTCTATGTGGTGGTTGACGGAGTATCCTCCGATTTGATAGCTATCACCGCTGATGTTCCACAGGGATCTGTCTTGGCACCAGCTCTGTTTCTGCTTCATATAAACGACCGGCTGGAAATGACCACATGTCCCCTCCCTGGCTTTGCAGTTGATGGTATACTTCATACCGCTGTCTCATCTAGAGCCCCTATATCATCCAATGAAGCCAGAGGAGCGAGACAGAGACAAGTTGATGTAACTTGGAGTTACAAAGAGTTACTTGGAGATCTGGCAAAGATTTTGAAATGGGATTCTGATAATTTAGTAGAGTTCAATGCAACAAAAACTCAAGCTTGCATCTTCTCCAGGAAGGCGGATCCTACAATCTCTTATATGATGTCAGGTTCAACTGCCATGAGACGATTGTGTGAGGTCGATTGCGGAAACTGCTTAACACAAATTTTCATTCTCCCTGCCAAGAGTACTTCACATCACAGCCGCTCCTCATAATTTACGAGGCGAACATACGTTTCACTGATAATGTCACATTTATGAGTTCATTGACCTCTCTAGATTATCGTAGGAAGATGGCAGATCTTTCCATTTTCAATTTTTTTTTCTATGGTCGTTGTTGATCATAAATCTCGTCTGTTATTCCACCACGAGAGAGTCTAGATAGCCGGACCAGACGAGCTCAAATTAGTAACCTCTTCATTGCCATTGCCATTCATTCGAGACCTGCCGAACTTTTTCCTACCAGACTTAATTTTTCTATCAAACAGCGGAAACTGCTTAACACAAATTTTCGTTTTCCCTGCCAAGAGTACTTCACATCACAGCCGCTCCTCATAATTTACGAGGCGAACATACGTTTCACTGATAATGTCACATTTATGAGTTCATTGACCTCTCTAGATTATCGTAGGAAGATGGCAGATCTTTCCATTTTCAATTTTTTTTTCTATGGTCCTTGTTGATCATAAATCTCGTCTGTTGTTCCACCACGAGAGTCTAGATAGCCGGACCAGACGAGCTCAAATTAGTAACCTCTTCATTGCCATTGCCATTCATTCGAGACCTGCCGAACTTTTTCCTACCAGACTTAATTTTTCTATCGAACAGCGGAGTTGTAGTCAAAGTATAGAAAAAAAAATTGAGGAATGATCATTTCTACATGAATATAATATGAATTGCATCAAATTTCGACCAAGATGTGCACATACAGCCTATGCAATGTTTATCGAACAGACTGACGTATATAGTTGATGTCACTTATTCAGGCGAAACTTATATGTACTAGAATCGTTCATAAAATTATGTAGGATGCGCTTTTTTATTAGATTCCTAATGGGATTTTTCACAAAATAATATATGGAATGGGTTGAGTTACAAAAAATAAATAATCACTCATCTTCTAAAAATACTATTAAAGTACTGAGGATCTTTCGGTTAACAGGTAACCATCATCAGAGTAAACTGTGTGGAGTTAAGGATGATTATTTCTCATCTATAGTGTTATAGTGTATCCACAGTGTGAACACTATTATAATTTATTAGATGGTAGAAGAGTAAGTAATTAGATGATAATTGACTTGCCTCTTTGTTTTCCGTGCCAAACTTAACCAACTTCACTAAAAACTGTGAATAATCGAAATTTGTTCGGAAAATTCCTACCTGAGGTAATCGAGTAATGAATTAAATGATTTTAAAACTTACTTGCTGCTTAAATGTCGAAGAAATATCTTTATTTCAGTGGCCGATTCCTGTCTTACCCCACTTTGACACATATTTGAAGTTCATTGGCGTTTTGAACAATGAACAAGCACAAGTGTTTTCAACAGGCTTTAAACAAACACTACAAGCATGCGGCTTCGGTACAGATACTCATCGCATCTGCACGGACTGCTGCATCTGCACGCACATCTTTGTCTGATAGTCACTAACAATTTTATTTAGATGGACTGTTTTGTTGAACGGACTGTTTCATCAATGCCTTCTCCTTCTACCAATTCTTTGGCTACTCATCATGTAACACTTCACCTTCCTCCGGATAATTTATGTTATTGAAGGAAATTAAACGATTCTCTTGGAATAGGAGATCTCGTAATGCCAGTCCATGTTCATAGTTTCTCGTTTCACAGATCACTTTAACTTCTACACTGAAAACATCGGTACTAATCCAGGCTCTTTCGTGGTAGATGTCTTTGATGCAGGCCCCTAGAAATAAACAAACTGATAACACCCTCACCGCGGGGGGATTTGGTTACATATAATGTAGTCTCATAATTTCAAGGTAGCTGAATATGCACATTCCACCTGTCGACGTGATGTGCTGTTGTATAATAATCGACTTTTCTCAGAGATAGAAAATAACATATAACAATGAAGCATTTATAGGCAGATAATTGATGCTACAAGAAGGCACTAATAACCAAAGATTAATTCGAAGTTCAATCATTAAACTTATTATTACCAATTATAAAGAATGTATGAAACAATTCGAATATTCAACATCAAACGCTCATTTTAAATTCAGAAGTCGCTATGACTATTTTTTGTAGCTTTTTTGTGAAAAAGGTTGTCTTAGTTGAATCATGATTTCAATATTGGCTTAGTGTGTCTCGGAATTTTAATGTTTTTTATGCCAGTTTTGCTCTGCTACAAATTCAGTTTTGCAAAAAAACAAGTTGTCCTTTGAAAATCTTCTCTGGGACATAACTGAGTCAGCCTTTGATACAGGCATTAGCACACATGCGGTACCAAATAAATGTACGATAAAAAAAATACATTGTATTTTGACGTAAAATGACTTGACTGGAAATATCTCGGGAAGGAGTGAATATATCGAAATACGGTTCTGCCCAAAAAAACATCCGTTATACTTTTCTAATATCACGTAAAAGAAGTATATTGTGTGGTTTGAATTCATGGGGAAATTTGTGATAAATTAAGTTCTTTTTAAACAATGCCCCCTAGTGAGTGTAATGTAAGAATATAACAAATGTATCTTCTGTAAATCCTAAGGCAGGTGAATCCGAAAGAATACTCTATTTGTTCAATTATTCAAATGTTATGTCAACAAATAATATAATGAGCTTGAACAAATAGCTTATTCAGCAAGGTTACACTATCATGATATACCGTGTAAATGTGAGCCTCGATCTGATTGTATGGAATAAAGCGGACTATCAACATTGTTGTTGAGTATTATTGGTTAGTTTAATGTTAATGGTTAGTTGATGTTACTTGTGACTATCTAAAGTGCCATTGATTATATGTGTAAGTGTTACTCAATGAAGCAATGGAACGTATGATGGTTTAATTCCCCCCACCCAATCAAATGAATCACAAGCCCCAGAACCTGGATCCTGCCTGGATCAACATGTGAAAGGTTAAACTAAGAAAGCTATTACAGTTGCTGAATCATTCGTCTCGAGTTTCGTTTTACAGTATAGCATACCAAGGGACGGATGGATCTTTTTGAGCAATCCTGTAGCTTGCTAGGAATTAAACGTTTTAATTCAATAGCACATCTTCATGAAACTATTGGGACACTCGAGAATTTTCATTACCAATCTGGGTGCATATGTGCTAATTCAAGTTGTGAAGCACAATAATTTATTGGCAGAATGGGTTTCATTCTGGTCATGCGCGTACGATACTACACTTCTGGGGCAGACTGGTCATAAGGCCCGAATGGCCATTGGCTGTTGTGCCTCATTATTTGTTTATAAATATTTATGAAGAAAAAATATATGTTATACGCGATGAAAGAATACTTTCTACTTTGACAAGATTGTGTCAACCAGGATGACCTTCAGCTACCTAAGGTCAGCCGTGCTTACATCCGAGCCGGGGATTTACTGCAGCTTGCCAAGTTAGCGTAATCAACACCTAGGTCTATACCCGCGACAAGATGTCAGCTGCAGGGCCTATCGAAAGGCGTTTGAGATGCTTTTACACCTGCTGTCTGCATGTCCGGCAAAAGCGGGCTCTGTGTACACCGATCGCCATAATGCGGCCTTGCGGGTACCTTATTACCATCTGAGGCACTAGTATTGAATAGACTAAGAGCCGCTGCTGCCTTACATGCCAGGAGTAATTGAGTCCGTTGTCGGAAACGAAAAATGCCAGATCTACCCGTTTCCGACCGTTTTCAATCCGTACTACCATTCAATAATATTAAGATTGTGCGTATTTTCAAACTTCTAGTAATGTCGGAAGTACTCTAAAAAAATACATTGCTATTCGATTCATTCATTATTACTATTTATTCGCTATTTTCGAATGTGTATGGTGTTTTAACATATTTTTTATTGTAATATATCAAATAACGATAAACAATAATACAAAAAATTTGAAAAGTGACATTGATAAAACGTATTTAGTACACATTGTACTAAAAAATTGAATGTGAGTAGTAATATACGAAATTGCTCTCACTTATAGCATGAAAACATTACAAAATATTTTGTTATTCACTTCAGTTCCAAAATGTTGTAATACTAGACAATGTAATTATAATATTTTTGGAGAGTAATGGTGATTTTATAATTTTTTATTATACAATTAAATTATTAATACACATCACAATAGGATGGGAGTAAGTCAAGAGACAGAATAATATTATTGAATGGTAGTATGGATTAGAAAAAAAACGTCGATTTTCGAGCAAGGGTTCCCGAGATATTGTTGTTTATTACGAGCCTAGCGCGGCGGCTCTCACTTCCACGCGCGCCGCACAGTCAAGCGCACGAAATACCATTATTTAAAATAATTGTTTTAGCATCTTATACGAAAGATAAAAGGTTGGAAAGTTGTTCATTAACTGTTGAAGAAGATGATCCCGTATTAAAAATAGCGCGTTACCGCACCACAACTTTTTAAGAGCCATTTTAAAAGTGTATGGTACTTGGTGGGTACAAAAGCTGCAACCTATCAAAATTTCAGCTCTTAATCTTCAAAAGAGCAAGAGTTATGAATTTTTGAAATTTCGAGCAAAATCGATGGTTTTTTGCAATTTGCGGGGTCACCCCTGAACCAATCGGATTCATCCGCCGCTCATTTTTTCCGTCTTTTCACGGCGCATAAGTCTATTAATTTTATTCTTTTTAACTCAATCCGACGATGTCCGACGCAAAAGACTGGTTTTGGTCATTTTACCATTTTTTTTTTTGGACCATTGGCGACGAACTTCAATTTGTATCATAATTATCCACTTAAGGCAATTTTTTCTCCAAACTTAGAATTAAGCAAACATTACCGACATTTATTGCTAATTCTATCACACTGTTGGTTATCTGGCGCAATTGCTGCGATGTCGTCGGAGAATGCAGTAGCCCCGACAAGGTGATAAAAGAAATATTCATATATTATTTATTTTCAAACCTTTCTTCACCTTTTCCCGCTTCGACGTACAGACAGATTGAAATTTATAAGCCAGTAATTGATCATTGTGCATAGCATTGGACCGCCTTTGCCGAATATCATGCTCATTCAATCATGATCTGCATAAACCCTTAACAGTACACTGACAAATTTTGATACTATTTTAGAGCCTTCGCACCCCCGGCGTACATGAGCCATATACATGAATTACTTACCAGTTCTAGTAATCGATTTACAAAGAACCTCAATACTTCTGGAACTGTCGGGGACAATCACCTTGAACTTCACCATTCGCCCATCAGAAACTAGGCCCCTTTCTATAGCTCTACTCAGGACTGTAGTGTCTATGTTGCCACCAGACACTATTAGGCCAACTTTTTTACCTTTCAGATCATCTAATTGTCCAGACAATATACCAGCAAGTGCTGCAGCACCGGCACCTTCCACGATAGCTTTTTCGCATTCCAATAGACGCAAAATCGATATCGCAATAACATCTTCTTTAATCGTTATAATTCTATCTAAATGATCTTTGATAGTTTCAAATACGTTACCACCTATCCTGGCAACAGCTAAACCGTCGGCCAACGTGCTTGTTACTTGAACTGGGACAGGTTTTCCCACTTTGAGAGCTTCAGTTAGGCAACTTGCTCTCTCAGGTTCAACACCGATTATTTTGCAATCTTTATTCAGAGCCATCATAGTCGGTATCACACCGCCAATAATTCCTCCGCCTCCTACAGGACATATAATAGCTTCTAAGTCTGGAACGTCCTCCCACATTTCCAGTCCTATGGTACCTTCAAAAAATAAAAAACCTACTGATATTTATGGTTTTCTCATATTGTAACATTATATTTGAAGGTTGTGAATCTTTATGTTATCTCTGCTCAATAAAATAAAGCGCTACAATCACTCTATTTTCCCAGCACAGATAATGATTATTTTCCCGGTGCGATTGAAGATACATTTTATTTTTAAATATACGAGAATAAGGCTGAAAAGACACCACCTCCTAATATGTAGAATTATTTGTATAGGAAACTTATTGAAATCATTTGAATAACAGTGGATGAAGCAATAAAAATTAACCCACTATCATTGTCGTAAGAGATACAACGACATCGTTTCATTGAACTTTTCTATTCGATCAAATAGATTCCAAAAATGATCCCTGTCTCTGAAAAATAATATTGATTGCAGCTCTCTTAACTCGCTTCAGGGTGATCTGCTTATTATTGATATTGAATTATCTTCATTTGGTAGTTTCGATCATTGGCGAATGGACCCATAGTTTTCACTAATAGACTGTTTAGTTCATTTTTCTTGTTCAGATACAATATAAATACAAAAAATATATGGAAGAATACCTCACAGAAGTGCGGAGCACGTCAGGTTGAAGTTTCATATAAATATGAATTACAATACATTTGTCATCGTAAATAAAAATAACAGTGAATTAACAGATTAAAATGTGTATAGGTCCAGTACATTAGAATGGAAACGATACATATCGACATGACTAAAGTTACTTAGAATACTTAGAAATAGGAATAGCTCAAATATCTCTGTCCGTAAAATATTCAGTCAGTGAGTGAAGGTTCGTTTTATAAGTAGAGATTTAAAATTGTTCTTGAGATGGTTTAATGGTAATTTTTTCAATGATTAGGGAATTTTATTATAAATTCTTCTACGCTATATGGTCATTTTTCTGGAGATATGTATAATTAAGTTTATTTCGGATGTAGTTATTTTTGTCTTGTATTATGATGATTCTTGGCCTCTTACTGAATTTGATGAGTAAAGCTAACTGCTTCATAAATGTATAGACTTGATAAAGTAAGTATATTATTTCCTATAAATATTTCGTTCATTGAGAAAAGTTGAAGATGCCTCTGAGACATCTTTTTTGAGTGCGGAACACTCGCTCTACATTACTAGAATTACCCCAAAAAATTATCCCATATCTCAATGTTAACTTCACAAACGCATGATAAGCAGTTAACGCTGCTCAGTGTTCCCTAAGACTGAAATGTTTTGGGGCAAAGCAATATGTTGATAACGTTCTCACTACTTTATTTACTTGTTCATACCAATCTAATCGCGAATCAATAATTATACCTAAAAAAGTGGTATGGGTTACGTACGCCAAATCAGTAACGGTATCAGAAGAAGTGCTCTTAATGGTCGATGTATATCCAAAATTGAGGACCTGAGTTTCATCTTTATCCAAGTATCTTTTATTTTGTGAAACCAGTCTTCATCAGTATCAATAATTTGGAATATTTTCCTTTCTAGAACAACAAACTGTTGTAGGTATTGTTTCAGTGATGCAGGTAGGTCATTTTTATATGGTACGGAGAGGAGTGGACCCAATATGGAGCCTTGAGGGACACCCACATGAGTTCCCTGTATCTCTGACTTCATCTGCTCACCATTTGCCATTTTAGAAATGACATACTGTGATCTATCTAGTGAGTATGACTGAATTAAATTAAATACCACTCCTCTGAAACCTAGCATTTCCAGTTTATTCAATAGAATGTTATGATCTACACTATCGAATGCCTTGCTTATGTCTAGGCATATTAGGGAAATTTCGATTTCATTATTTAGTGCTTTTCACGTAGCACCTTACCGCAGTTCTTAGTGTAATTATAACATTTATATGGCGAGACGGCAGGAATAGTTTTAGCTTCACACCAACCTGCTGCTAGAATATTATATTTGGTCCATCTCAAGTTTTAAACACAGCCGACTATAATTCAAGCCGGGAAGTAAGAAAGGCAACATCGCATATCGTCTTAAGTATAGTCCGTTGCTATACGAAGAAAGAAGGCCACTACTGTAGTTTTAATACAGTTCATTCATAGACCGGCCGACTTACACCATTTCTCTGTAATCTTAAACCCTTCTTGGATGATATCTTATAGAGTGCTCTCGAAGGAACGTTGAACAAACTCCATCCAGATGGATGGGTATAAATACAACCTTTGCCCTAATCCGGATTCGGAGGATATACCACAAAGGCTACTGCTATAGATCCTCATGAGTGTTGAGGTATTTCCTCCAATTCCTCTCTGTAGAAGGGCAAAGAAAACATCGTCATTCCGGAGCCTTCTATGAATTGAAGGACTTGATTGCCCAAAGGAGTCTGTGCAAATTTTCGTGGCCTTACCCCTAAACGTTCAACGATTTTCGAAATTGTTGAACCATTTTAATATGCACTCATCATTAGGTGGTACTTCATCAGATTCTATGATAAATTTTCTTCTGGCTTGTACAATGGATTTGGTTTCATCATAATAAACGACGTTTGTTTTTCCCTGTCAGAAGATATCATCTATTTTCATTTACCGTGAAATAAGAACATATTATTCCACTCATTGTACGTGAGATAAGGAGTTATTACCGCACGCCATTTTTTTCTCACTGCTTTCTAATCAATCGAATTCGATCAATGAGAAGAACAGCAATGTGGTTACCAAAGAAACGAAGCGTTTCTACCCAATTTTTTAAACCGTCATGGTAATTATTAGTTTCAATGTTCAGAATTTTCCAATAAATGACAAATTTTAAAATATAATAACCGCTTTTTTACGGGAGCAGATGAACATTGTACAATATACGAGTGGGAACACTTTACGTACTTTTATGCTATTACCCAACTCATGCTACGTACTCGTTTGTGCATATTTCGCACGCGTGCGTAAAGAACTCATATCCCACTTTTACCGTAATAATTCTTAACAAGAGGTTGCATTTAAAAAATCAATAGAGGAACATAGAGGAAAATTAAAAAAAAGTTCTAGTTCAAACAAAACTTGCCTCATTTTAAAGCATTTCTGGGAAAATCGTATGTATCTATCTATATTCGTTCAAAAGTTTTGAGCTCTTGGAAAATACCGAAACAAGAATAGAACATCCACTCTTGTTCATAACAGTATCTTCCAATCAAGCGCCTAACTTTGAGGTGCACAACTTACGGAAAGCTCAAGGAATCTTATGTGGAAATAACAAAAGGTATCAACAGTTCTGAGTGTGGTCTAGAGTAAATAGACACTCACCTTCACCAGCCATTATATTTTCGCACGCACGCTTTAATAGAGCTCATATCCCACTTATATTCTTATAATTATTCCCAAGACGTTCCATTTGAAAGAATCAATAGAGAAAAAGTGAAAAAAATCGCCATTTGTGGCGAAAATGTTCGACATGTCATTTTAAAGCTTTTCTGAGAAATTCGTATGTACCTATCTTTTATTCGTTTAAAAGTTTTGAGCTCTTGAAATACCTGAACTAAAATAGGACACCCAGTATATAAGGATATTGCCCATAACATTTTCTTCCAACCAAGCGCCTAATTCTGAGGTTTACAAATTCTGGAAAACTCAGGTCATCAACAGTTCTGAATGTGGTCTAGAGTGAATAGGCACTCACCTTGACCAGCAATTATATATTCGCACGCGTGCGTTAATAGAAGTCATATCCCACTCATATCATAATAATTATTCAAAAGATGATCCATTTCAAAAAATCAATAGAGAAGAAGTGAAAAAACATTTGTGGCGAAAAAGCTCGAGAGCATTTTAAAGCATTTCTGGGAAATTCGTATACACCTATCTTTTATTCGTTTAAAAGTTCTGAGCTCTTGAAATACTGGATCTAAAATAGGACACCAAGTATATAAGGTTATTGCCCATAACATTTTCTTCCAACCAAGCATCTAATACTACTGTTGGGAAACACAAGGAATCTTATAAGGAAGTAAAAAAGGTTTCAACAGTTCTGAGTGTGGTCTAGAGAGAATAGACACTCACCTTGACCAGCCATTATATGAGGATGATCGTAGCCATTAATAAACAATAATCCATGCTCTCGGCCATACTCGTAGGCGTAGGCTTTCGACTCCTCATAATGGTTCCCTTTCAAGATGACATTTCCGTGATAACTGATACATTTTTGAACTTTCATAACAGGTGCTATTATTGGCATTATAACTGTAACAGGGATCCCTAAATCATATCCGTGATAGCAGCACGCTTGAGCAAAATTTCCTGAAGATGCGGCAATTATACCTTTTTTTCTTTGTTCTTTGGACAACTGAAGGAACGTGTTTCTGGCTCCCCTGTCTTTGAAACTACCGGTAGCTTGCATAAACTCTTTCTTCAAATATATCTCCATGCCGGTTAACGTGCTAAGATGTGCCGATCTGGTGCATGGAGTTCGTACAACACCATGTTTTATATTGAAAGCAGCTGTTGCAACATTATTGAATGATATTGTCTTAGGATTATCTGGATCACAAAATGGATCATCTAATGTTGCTGGCCCCTGTTTTGCCTCGTCTGTACCCGCCATTATTCTCGTTTACAACAGATATTAGCTCTATTCTACTACGACATCTTCACTTCAAATTTTGACAAAATGGTGATAATCGATAAAATTTCACAAAATCAGTGGACGGAATCATAGAATCAGTAATTCCGTTAATGGACTATTATGAAGGGAAATTTTGGTGTTGAGAAGATAATTGATAGAATGCATAAAAATTAGTAGATGCTATTGCTTCGCCAAAAAGTATCTATTTTGTAGCATTTACTTTTACATAGAACTATCTGCTTCACCTGAGAAGTACATTGTGCGGTACAAAAGAAGTACCTAATACTGAATTGAAGTATCTTGTAGTACGTGCGCATCACGTGTCATCACAATCGTGTTAGAACTATTTTTTCAATTGCCTGCATTACTGCATTCACATCAGTCTTAAATTACTAAACTTCATAGGGGAAGTATGGGAAAATAGTGAATCTGTTCGATCACATCAATTCCGATATAACTGCGTCAAACCATACTCTTATGGACGAGAAATTCGATTCTACCATTACTTTTCACCTGAGGAAACATGTTGCAGCTTTCCGGAATCCTAAATTTTGGCCATTACATAATTACACTAGAAAATCACATTTGACAAAGAATAATACACACTAAATTGGTATTCACAACCTTCTGAGATCAGATAGAACAAGTTCTATCGGTTGAATGTTCCCCCGGGAATTTTCGCATTATCCAAAATTTCATAAGGGGTAGTAAGTATGGAAAGATAGTGAATCTGGCCGATCTCATCAATTCCGATATAGCTGCGTCAATTCATACTCTCATGAATGAGAAATTCGATTCTTCCATTAGTTTTCACCTCAGACTCTCAGGAAACATATTGTGACTTTCCAGAACCTTGAATTTTGGCCATCCCTTAGATAATTACACCAGTGGCGGCTCGTGAATTTTTGAGAGAGGAGGCTGGACATAAAACGTTTTTGTAAAAATATTCACTATTCACAGCCTTTTAACCTTTGCACAGCGACCCTACCAGCTACTCCAGTGACAAAATTAATTGTTACCCAGCAAGATCCAACGTGGAGGTATAGAGTTTCTCTTGCCAACAAATTTTTTTGTTCGTTTTTTGTCTTTTATTTTTTTTGGTTTCTTAATATTTTTTCTTTTTTTTGGAATTTTTCATATTTTGTTTTTTTTCATCAATTTTATTAACTTTTTTCATATATTGACAGAACTCTACGGTCTTTAGTTTGCGAAAAATGATCAATAAAAACTTCAATTCATGTACATCGGAAAATCGAATCTCAATTTGACCTTTAATAGTATCTAAAATTTCATAAAAAAGTTGTTTATAATGTAGTTTCTTGTCTACCAAATTATATGTTTTCCTCCTTTTCGCGGGAGGAGCCTCATCAGTTGAAAAATTTTCAAATAAAATATTAAAATGAAATTCTGTATTACGGAAACTTGAAATTTTTCCAATGAGATGTTTCAAACGATCTCTTGAATAAATTATATCAGTGAATTTATGTTGTAAAATTTGAAAAATAAGATCAGTTTGTTCAAATATTAATTTAAAATTATCAAGAAAAAACAAAAATTCTTCATTTTCTAAATAAGATTTCAAACCAACAGCAGCATTTAATGAAACCTGATCTGTTGAAAAGTCATCACTGTTTAATACAAAATCAAATGTTTCAATTAATTTGTCTTTATTTTTATGGATGGTAAATACTGCACGTGATGTAAAATTCCATCGAGTTGGAGCATTACAGGGAAATCAATGATTTTTTTTGAAACTTCGTCTTGTCAATAGGTACTACTATTAGTATTAACAATGATCGATTTTGATAGTTACCTGACATTACTAATCCTTTCAAATCCGGTAAAGGCCGTTTATTTAAAAGAAACATTTTTATCATATATTAATTCACTAAATGGATTCTCTAAAAGGCAGCAACTAACTCACTAACACTCATTTTAAATTTACAACAGACAACAATCTAACCTTACTTCGCGTGGCGTGACAACACATAAACAAGCACTGACTGACCTACTCAGCAGTCGGCAGAACGCACGTCTCGTATTTCATAGATTGCTAGCGGCTGACGCAGGCTAGCCTCCAGAGGGTGTTGCCATTTTCGCTGATTTACCCAGTTGGCGTTCGGACTGGTCGGAAAAACTGCAACTGCGTTGAACAACACATGCTCAGCGTTTGAAATATATAGAGAGTCTAGCCTCAGGGCACTGTTGCCAGATTAAAGATAACTACTGAGAACGGGGAATTAATTGTAAAATTTTAAAAATTATCAGAGAAACAGGAAATAAAATGGAGAATGATCATTAAGATAAATTGATGAGGAGGCTGAGCCTCCTTAGCCTCCTTCGAGGAGCCGCCACTGAATTACACTATAAAATCACATTTGACATGAATAATACACCCGAAATTGGTATCCACAACCTCCTGAGATCAGATAGAACAAGTTCTATCAGTAACATGAACCTTCGGGAGTTTTCGCATTTCCCAAAATTTCATGAGGGGCAAGTATAGAAAAATAGCGAATCAGGTCGATCTCATCAATTTCGATATAACTGCGTCAAATTATACTCTCATGGATGAGAAATTTGATTCTACCATTTGTTTTCACTTCGGACTCTCAGGAAACATGTTGCAGCTTTCCGGAACCCTAAATTTTGGTCATAATTACACTATATGATCACATTTGACATGAATAATATACCCGAAATTGGTATCCACAACCTTCTGAGATCAGATAGAATAAGTTCAATCAGTTACATGAAACCGGGAATTTTCGCATTTTCCAAAATGATCACTAATTACAACAATTTTGTAACTACATGGGAGACAATCATATTGGCGGCACCACAATATTTCCTCCAGACATTTGGGCTGCAAATACAGGAAGTTTGCGAATCCAAATATTTTTCAAAGCTTAAGATTCATTTGAATAAAATTGCTCGAATTGTCAATTGCTCGCAGAGCAGATAGAAAATTGCATATGGAAAATTGCTCGAATTAAATTATGAAAATTTTCAATAAAACTAACAAACGAAAGATTTCATAGATTTTTATTTGCATTTATTTGTTTTGTTGTAAAATACCGAATCTAAAATATTACAATCATTATATGAAAAATGAATTCCTAAAAGTTATAGTAGAATATCAAATGGAAGTATGAATACTGTCGAACTCCAAGCGGTAATGTTATTTGGGAATGTTTCACAGGTTAGTCTTAACTATTTTAGGAATACTGGGTTAGTATCTGTAAGTTTGTTATGCTCTAATATAACAAGAAGTGAAAACTGAGAAACCTCTAAGTAATATGGTGAAATAGAGAAAATATCATCCGCCAGGTATATCTACAGAGATATAAACATCTACAGGAGTTCCGAAATTTTGTTCTCTATTCTATTTAATAAACTCTAAGAGTTCACACTGTGGATACACTATAACACTATACCTAAGAAACAATCACCGTTATTCACTAAACATGCTATTAAAGTATTAAGCAGCTTTCAGCTACCAAGTAGCCATCATCAGAGTAAGCCAACTTAGAAATTAAAATGTGCATGTTTAAATACTATCAGGAATTGAAAAAGAAAACAAGGTATTACCCTTCAACAATAATTCTAGTGAATAAGGGTCAATGTTTCTCATTTACAAGACTAGTCTATTTGTAAAACTCGACAAACTTTCCATTCGAATATTTTCGAGCAATTTTCTATTATAAGAATTTAACATTCACGCAATTGTTTTGCGAGGAATTGGTTTCGAGCAATTGTTTTGATAAACTCACCCAGAATCCAGAGATCTCTCATCAGTATTAGAAAAAATTGAGACAATATCGAGCAAGTTCTTCAGATTCTATTTTCTCAATTTGTTTTGTTTTCCGTTACCAACGGAAATTTTAAGAATATATTGGAAAGTGTTTTGAATGATTGATATTTTTTTATGATTCTTTGAATTCATTCAATAATGGTTTGAGTAATTTCTCTACATTCTGAGAGGTAACAGTGATCGGAAGACATTGCCATGTCCTTTTCAATTCAGGATCACTTTCAATAATAAAAATTCGAATTGTAAGATACAAAATTCAATGTGGAGCTTGTCTTAAATGCTATATTGCATTTTAGCTTGTTCTTGAAAACACTAATGAATACTAAAAATACTATTAAACTACTAAGGACCTTTAGGCTAACAAGTAGGTATCATCAGAGTAAACTAACTAAGGGGGTTATCCTCAACTGGAGGTGAATCTGAATTCAATAAATTATTTTTCGCTTATTCATTTCCGTCCGTTCAAAATTACCTAGATCGACCTTCCTTGGGTAATGAGGTGTCGTATATTCAAAACGTGTTGTTGATGATTTTTTTACAATATTATTTCCCTTCATATGTGGAGAATCTTCTTTAAAACTAGTTAAAAGGTTCCTTCTAGTCGAACCCACATTGCGTTTGGAACACGACTCACAATCAATTTTCTAGATTCCAGATTTGTCCAAATCGATTTTTGTGAAAAATTGAATACCTCAAGCCGCACATCGTTATTTTGAACTGTTTAAAATATACAGGATATTTTTCAATTTCATCTGTTATTTATTGATGAATATTATTTGTTCCAGTAAAGACATTCTTGAAGTACTTTTTTGAAGGAATCAAATTATGTCTCTAGTTTTTTCTAAATGTGTTAAAGCTATAACTCAAACTTTTATTTTTTCTTATATTTTTGCATAATTGTTTTTAAAATAAATTTCTTTCCAAATGAGTATAATACTTGCAACTTTTCTTTTTAAACTTTTATTTTATTGCTGTTTTTAAAATACTATAGATGCATTCTGAAATCTGGGGTGCCATGCTTGAAAAATGAAACAAAATATCCTTACAACTGTTATGAAATAAATAATGCCTATTTTTTAGTAATTTATTGTTCATTGATGAATTTAGAACAAACTTAATAAAAAATCAAAACCCATGAATAGATTGAACAATACGAAATAATGAGAGCCAACACTGTAACCTTAAAATTATATTATTAAAATTATTTACATGCTTTCATATTGTCCATTTAAATGACTTCGTTGCCTGAGATGATTAACAGCAAATTAATTTATACCGCATGTATTGATTCAAAAGCATGTGGCAGAGCAGCTTCCAACTCTTCTCGCGAATCAGGATGGCGCTTATATATGAGGTCCTTTATTCTTCCCCAGAGGAGCCTAAGATCGGTGATCTTGGCGGCCAATGAACAGGGTTCCGGTTGCCAACCCTATTATCCCCAAATTGTTGGTCTAAAAATATAATATGTGCAATATGACAAAATGCTTCATCTTGTTGACAGTATACTTGTTCAATTTACACTAATGGCAAAGCATCCATAAGTGGTTCAATGAATTTCCAGATATCGCACTGCTGCTGTAAGGTTACCCTCAAAGATATAGGGACCAATAAGCTTTCCTCTAAAAATACCGGCCTTGATTTTGTATCTGAATTTTTGTATGTGAACTTTCAAATTGTAGGAATCATATCAGTCCATATGATGTTCAGGGCGGAATTTGTGTTTCAGGCACATTTTCAACTTGTGAACTTCTCTTACACTATACGATCTGAATTTTTTTCTTGAATTTGCAGATCAGCAGTTATTGGAATACATGTATTACTGCTTCTTACATAACTAAAGATTGGGTTGGTTTTGAAATTCCCCCAAAATTAATTCTTCTAATTCTCGTTTTCTATTTCTTGCTTCAAATATTCTGAGACTTGGTTTTTCAAACGAACCGTGGGTAAGTAGGCTTAGATGCAATCTAGAGAACATATCTCATTAAAGATTGCTGGCAACATGTGCATCTTCCATGTGATTCCCAATAATACATGTCAAATTTTTAATTGTTTTCATACATTTTAAACAAAACAGGAAAATCTTCTTATAACTTCAAAACTCGCTTCAAAATAGTTATTTTTGTATTAAGTGCGCAAAATGAGTGTTTTTTTAATGGCACATGAGAGTGTTAATTTTTGGCCGAGACCGCAGGTCAAGACCAAAAATTCTCTCTAATGTGCCATGAAAACATGAATTTTGTACACGAAATACAAACAACATTTTTTGTACAACTGTGAATGTGAATTTACATCGTCTGAAATATATTGAAAATAAATACTTCCAATACAATTTCACAGCATCCAGTGGTCTTTCTGTGTCGTTATTATGGAAACGGTTTGTTGGCACGCCGCGTGTTTGACTGTTTGACTGTGTTTGCTCGTAGTTGCTTCAATTTCAAGTTATTTTCAAGAAAATGGATGTTGAATATGATAGTGGTAGTGATACCCCATCAGATATATCTGAGAAAGCAAAGGCAATAGTATCTAATATATTACCGTCCAAATCCAAGTTAGTATATGAGAAAACATATGACAAATTTCGTGAATGGTGCGACAAGAAACATGTGAAAAACGTTTCTGAAAACGTTCTTATATGCTTATATGTTTTATCAAGGGATGGTATCAATAAATTTATTCAAGATGCTGATAACGAAACAAATTTATGTTATAAGGTACAGATATATTAATAATTTTGTAAGATTAGCAGTAATTTCAATATTTTTTATTTGTAGGTTGTCCTAATTTTGGGTATCAGCGGTGCTTGTCGCCGTGAAGAATTATTTCATATAACTATTGATGCCATTGAAGATGCTGGATCTATATTGACTGTTAAAATACCTGATGCGAAGACCTATTGCGCAAGAACGTTTACTGTTTCAAATTCTGATTATATTGAGAAATACCGCAAGTATAGAGCACTACGGCCGCCTCATACAAAAAGTAACAAATTATTTTTGAAATATTCGAAAGGAAAATGTATTAACCAACATGTTGGGATGAATAAAATAGGAGAAATTCTCAGCTTGATTGCAAAATGGCTTGGAAAAGTCATGTATAAGAGCTACACAGGTCACTGTTTCAGGAGAAGCTCTGTAACTCTTCTCGACAATGCAGGGGGCAACATTACATCCATAAAACGTCACGGTGGTTGGAAATCTGCCTCCGTAGCAGAAGCATATATAGAAAAAGCTTAAATAACAAAATTGAGATTTTTAACAAAATATTGAATTGTCCATCTTCTTCCAAACAAATTAAAATATCTGAAAAAATTGTGGAATCAACTCTTCAAGAAATATCTAACGTTTCTGATCAGCAGCAACATGAAACATCTTCGGGAATTTATGTTGGAAGTAATTGTTCAAACTTTACTATCAATTATTATACCAATAAATGAAATTGTTTTATGGTAAATAATCAATTAATAATTTGGCAGTGAAAAAAACTTTTTTTCACGGTGAAAAAAAGTAAACATTTACGCATCAATAGAGATGCAGAAATGTCAAGTTCTTTTGACAGTTGTACAAAAAGTAATTTCAGAAGCAACTTGTGAAACAAACTTCATTTGAATAAAAAACAAAAATTGTTTAACAGTAGTTGTGACGATATTATATTTCAAGCATGACATGGTAGATTCAGTTACATACCTAATCCTAATAAATACAATTCATCTATAGTATTCAAAAAAAGCGATAAAAGAGAAGTTTATTTGAAAAACGAATACGCAAAAATAAACAGTTTAGTCTACAAGAAAAAATAAAATTTTATGTAATAGCTTAGAAATCATTCATTTCATGGAATTTTGTTGAATTCCTTTAAAAGAAGTGCCTCCATAATGTTTTTACAGAAACAAAATTTTACATAAATGAATAAGTTACGGAGTATATTTTAAACAGTTGAAAATATCGATGTGCATCTTTTGTTATTCACTTTCTCACAAAAATTGAGCTTGTAACATGTACCACTATTGATAAGAAATAATCACCCTTATCCACTAAAAATACTTTCAAAGTACTAAGGACCTTTCGGCTACCAAGTAGCCATCATCAGAGTAAACTAAATTATAAATCAAAATGTGCCTGTTTAAATACTATTTGGAGAAAATAATGTAAAGAAAGGTTACCCTCAGCTGGAGATAAATCGGAATTTATTAAATTGCTCTTTAGTTTATACATTTCCAACCCTTCTAAATTACCTAGACATTTCTCTGTACTGTGTTTTAAAAGTGATAAACTTTCTTGAGAAATGGTATGACCTGTATTCAAAATATGTTCGGCTACCGCTGATTGTTCACCATTATTTTTCTTTATATGGCCAAAATGTTCCTTATAACGGGTTAAAATGTTCCTTCTAGTTTGACCCACATAGCATTTTGAGAACGACTCACAATTGATTTTGTAAATCTCGGATTTGTCGAAATCGAGAATTTTTCAAATGTTTTGCCTAAACGGTGTTTTAACTTGTTCTTACATCTATAAACTGGTTGTATTGCAGATGTAGAAAACAAACTATGGAATTTATTAATTACTGAAGAACGATAAGTGAAATTTTTGAATATTATTGAAGTATTTGAAGGTAATGGCTCTAATTTGCATAGTTGGCTGCGTTCCAATTTCCTTTTTTGTTTCGAAATTAAATAATTGATCGAAGGTTTGTGGTAACCATTGCCCAAGGCAACTTGCTCAAAGAGGCGTTCAATAATATTTATGCACTAGACCATTAAACGGAGCTAGTTTACAACTAAATGGTGTAGCTGAATCCGCAGGGGTATACCTATTCGTTCGAAAATGTTTTCTTTATATGTCGAAATCCAAGTGATTACCATCTTTTATAATATTAATATCGCACTCAGTGTTGTAGTGTATCCATAGTTGTGAACATCATTTCAAAAATAATCGGATACAGCCAGTATATATACTAACACAATTCTGCAATTAGCTTAGTTCAACGGAAAATCTTATTTTTACTTAGACATACATGAGTCAGATTCTACATCACATACGCATTCAGGAATGCTAGATGTTTTAACTGATATTTCTTTAATCTTCTCATTGCTCATAATCGACTTAGACCATTTTACACTTTTCGGGTACACTATGTGATTGAAAACAAGTGCACGATATTTATCGAATAGAACATCTCGCAATTCCAGCCCGTGTTCGTAATTTCTCGATTCGCAGATCACTTTCACATCTACGGCGAGAATATCGTTTGTTATCCAGGCTCTTTCGAAATACATATTTTTGATGGAGACTCCTGAAAATAACCAAAATAATTTTCGTTGTGCATTTAATATAAATCATTAAACTGAACAGTAAAATGAGAATGAAACACTCTTCACCAACAATATGTGGGGATCAACTCTTAAAGTCGGGGCAGTTTGCCCTAAGCTGAGCCGTGGTCCTGGTGGAGGCATAGCAATTGAAATACACTCACTTATAAAAGAGTTGAACTTTACTAAATGTAGAGCTTGACGTCATTACGACTTAATGTCTTGCTCTACTAGAATAACAACAGTACGGATACAAACGAATAGTACTAATCTAAACGATGATTGATCATTAGGAATCTCTCCATATGATATCTGATTATGATATGCCTATATGTGAATGTATGAATATATAATAATGTCATATAATGTTATTGTTAGTGTGTCCTAGTTAATCTAGTCTATGATGTCAAGGTAGCTTATACTGAACAATATGTTTATTATACTAATAGCAGTAAACATATTGTTTGTGCATTGGCTATGAAATATTAACATATACTTAATAACATTACTAATAGGAATAAGGTCGCATTCTATAATTTAGGGATTTCAGGTAATCTCGTATAGGGATGGAAGATTCCTATACTACAAATATATTATTGATTGTTTCACCACGAAGTGGCATCCTGGAATTACTTATTAACTGAATAGAACTGAGGTGTTATTATTAGAGATGTGCAAATGCATATTTATATAATATTTGTTTTTGAATAAACTTATTGATACTAAATGTCATTAGAAATCAAGCATTGACAATACACTTTTGAGGCAAATGTTTAAAAAATTTGACATTTGTAAATATATTTTTTCCGAAATATAAGGAATATATAAGGGCCGTCTCCAGCAGGTCACATCATCGGGTCCTTAGTGATCGTCGATAATCACCGAGGTCAGTCTCAATTCAATTAAAAACAAGCAATCAATCAACAATAAACTGATTGATTGATTTGCTTTTGCAAATCAGACAATAACAGTGATAAATTATAGAACAGTTCACCCTGTAGATACACTATAGCACTATAAATAGGAAATAGTCACCCATATTCACTAAAAATACTCATAAAGTACTGAGGGAGGACCTTTTTTTAATAACATGCTTTTTCGTTTACAAATTTTCTCCCCTTTTAAATTACCTAGATATTTGTCTGTTACAAGTGATAAACTATTTTGAGAAATGGTGTGACCTGTATTCAAAATATGTTTGGCTGACGTTGATTTTTCACCATTATTTCAATTCATACGGGCAAAATGTTTCTTAAATCGACTTAAAATGTTCATTCTAGTTTGACCCATATAGCGTTTTGGGTGACAACCATCTTTTACAATGTTAATATCTAGGAAAGGAAGCTGATTATCTCTTTCTATTTCGACAGTGAATTTCAGTGACTCAAATTGGCTATTAAGCATGTTCAAAAAGCCATGTAATTCAAAATGTTTACTTGTGATCGCAAAAATATCGTCAACATATCTATACTTAACTTTTGGAAACTGATTCAATTTTGATTTGAAGGAGGTTTCAAATTAGCTTTGGAAAATATTAGCCAAAAAAGGAAAGACTGGATTGCCCATTACACATCCGTTGTAAAATACATAAAGACGTAAGGATCACGTCCAGCTCCTATCGGGAATATTAATATTTGAAAGCCATTTCTTCAGAATGTTCATTGACTCAGGGATTGGGGTATTTGTGCAAGTGCAACCTTCGGGAAGCTATTCCAAATCACTCCCAGATTTCAAACTTCCAAAGTGCGAAATCGTAGCTGCTCCCCTCTTTGATGAATGTCAGGGCCGTATGCTTTAGGGAGGGGGCCCAGCTAGACGAAATATTAAATATTGCATATAATTTTGAGAATAATAAATGTAGCCATAAAACCTTATGGAAATTGTCCTCAATCACTTCTAGATTCTGAAATACCAAGACAGGAAATCTTAGCTGCTCCCCTTATCGATTAATATATATCTCAGGGTCGTTACTAGAAATTATGTATGAGACAGAGTGCCCAGCTGGACAAAATATGTTCGATTAATCATTTCTAGTGCATGAAATGATCTTTTCAGTATATTTTTACCACTTTCGGCATTACCCAGGACCAACGACGTGGACGTAGTGGTTATTTAACCTCACGTCTAAAAAAAAAAATTTTTTTTAATTCTTTTTAGAAATATTCATTACATATTTAGTGAACAAAATTCTACAACTGCCTCGAAAAATGTTTCCACATATAATTCATCCTGGATTGTATTCATGTTATAACTCTTCCAAGTTTGCATGAATTGGCGATGTAGTGAGTCTCCACTTTGCTCCGACCAATAACCTAATCCGTTATTATTCATCCTCCATCTGAGGGTAACCCCTTTTTCACATTATTATCGCTCAAATAGTATTTAAACGAACACATTTTGATTTATAATTTAGCTATCTCTGATGATGGCTACCGGGTAGCCGAAAGGTTATCAGTAAGAGTATTTTTAGTGTATAAAGGTGAATATTTCTTATTTATAGATACAATAACACATCTGGTTGTGGCTTTCTTGGATTCGGTTATTGAGTAACTGTTTCTGAAAATGTTACAATTTTATCATCAATAATCAGTTATTGAAGGGTAAAGTGTTTTATTCACATCTTACTATTCGACTGATATTCATTCATTCATTGATATCACTGATGCAAAACTTACACGGTCTTGGCACGATACTGTTGTGTGTAAATATATCTTTGCTAAATGAACAAGAAGTTCTTACTCACCCACACTATTGATCAGGTTACAAAGATGAGAAACACTCCCGGGTCTATCGGTGATAGTGATTTTAACCATAATTAATCGCCCATCGGCCACAAGACCTCTTTCTATAGCCCTTCCCAGGACCGTCGTGTCTATATTGCCACCAGACAGTATCAAACCAACCTTCTTCCCCCTGAGTTCGTCCAGTTGACCAGATAAAATTGCAGCAAGTCCTGCAGCTCCCGCACCTTCCACGACAGCCTTTTCATATTCTACTAGTCGTAGAATAGCTATTGCAATGAATTCTTCTTTGATCGTTACCACTTTATGTAAAATGTTTTTGACAGATTCGAATGCGTTGAATCCAATTCTCTGAACCGCCAAACCATCAGCTAACGTATTTCCTATCTCAACGTGAGATGGTTTCCCCATTTCAAGGGCTCTAGTCAGGCATTGGGCTCTCTCAGGCTCAACACCGATAATCAAGCAATTTTTATTCAGAGCACGGATAGCTACTGCTACGCCGGCAATGATTCCTCCTCCACCTACAGGAACTATGACAGCTTCTAAGTCTGGAACTTGTTCCCACATTTCGAGACCTATGGTGCCTTAAAAATTCAAAACCAATTATTATTATTCCAAAACATTCAAGCATAGCATCGAACTGTATGATCCACTCCTCTAATTTCTTGGTTTTCAATTATTTTTGGCGGGAAAAATGCATTCCTTCCCAATTTCTTGAATTTGTCATATTTTGTGTCAGAAAAGCAATTGCGCATCTAATTAAAAGGTAGAGGAATAAAAATGTGGAAGAGGATTGTAGATATTGAACGGCCAAATGCGAACGTCTATCAGAACAGAATTATATCAAAAGCTCACATGAAGACAAGTTTTTAATAACAATGTGGAGGTAAATAATGACCCTCAAGTATATCGATAATTTAAAGTAGTCACCGTTGTGTACATGACGTTAAATCATCGGTGATACCGAATATGATTGATAATTTCTCAGACTAAATATATGCCCAAGCCCATGCCGATGACTTGGCTGGTGTCATCTTCGGGCGGCACTTGAGGACGCTGTGCGAGTTGCAAGACACGCTGCTCAGCATAGTGGATGGCTGGTGTCGCACGGAGGGGCTCAGGGTAAATCCTGACAAAACGGAAATTGTTCTGTTTACAAGGGAACGCTAGCTGGGCACACTACCAGAGATTCGTTTCTCTGGCAAGGTCCTGCAATTGAAAGGATCAGTGAAGGCCTCTGCGTCATTTTGGGCGTGCTTTCAGCAGCACACGAGGATTACAGCCAAAGATTCCTCATTGCATCTATACAGCTGTGATCAGGCCTATGGTTAGCTATGCTGCGGTAGTGAGGCAATTTCTAAATGCCCCATACTAGAAATGAAGCAAGATAGCATGATCTCAGCTGTATGTCTTACTTCTCCCAAAATCCTCATCCCTGATAGTGGAGATTGGAGTAACAAAACTCTCACCCAGGCCTCTGAGGTGGGACACTATATCAGTTACTCTAGGCGCTTACTGCACGGTTTTTCAGGCGTAGCTCTAAGCAATATTGACTTGTGCCTTGGAAAACCTGCGAAAGAACAATGTAAATGGGCGCATATATATTTGCATAGACAGCCGGTCGATTCTGGGAGCTCTCAAATCACCCAGATTCACATCAAGGCTTTGTTAGAGAATGCAGGGATACACTGGCTGAACTAGCCAGGAGGAATAAAGTTCAACTCATCTGGGTCCCTGGACACAGTGGAGCTGTAGGAAACGAAATGACCGACTTCCTGGCCAAGTGAGGGTTATCTAAAGCCCCCGTAGGGCCGGAGCCAATGATCGCTTTATCAAATTGCGTGAGGAGTCTCGCCCTTTTGGGTCAACTGAATGAAGAGTGGTCTGAACTGTGGCGAGAATCATCACTCACGAGGCAGGCCAAGTTCTTCATCAAAGAGCCTATGCCTAGGCTCTTGGAGAAACTTCTTTCTCAACAAAAAGGACATCAGAGAGACCACCGGAATCCTAACCGGTCGCTGTCGCCTGACCCAATATGTAGGAAATGTAGAGAAGCGGAAGAAACTGTCTCTCACATCCTGTTGGAATGCCCAGCATTGGCATCCCTCAGGCTCGACACTTCGGAGAATCAAAGCTGCTCCCAGAAGCCAACACTGGCAATATTCTGGGTTTCTGGCAAGCCACAAGATAGAATGAGCTTCTGACCACGGGGCGCACAATGGGCCCAACTAAGTGGCCTAAGTGCATTTGTGGGCTACGCCCACTCCCCTCAAGTGATGAGGATGACGAATATATTTACCTGAGAGGCTCCAGTGGCGAATATACGAACGTAAATTTATATATATTTCTCACAGCTTCTATATATTTACATTCTACAATCCATATAGCATGATCAATGTATATATAGAAAATTATTCTAAATATATTGTGAAATTTATATTATATTCCAAGATATTTAAAATATAAATAAGTATCAATTATGGCACAAAAGGAGCCTCATATCCATCTGACACTGTTTTAGGAAGGTACTGAGAATGGCGTAATTGTCATGGTGACAGAATTAACCAAACCTACAAAATGCGCGGGGTGCGGTAGTAAATTTTACAATGGTTTAGTATTCCAGGGTTTAACCAATTTCCTAAGATACCCGGTGGTATTACAAAGAGAATGAAATGAAAATATGGAAAGAAATCGTATGGTTCGTTCTTTTCTGGAGCTACATCCGTTTTTATTCAAAACTTTCCGGTCATTTAGACACATCCGGTGTATGCTAAGAACGTACAGTTGCATCAAACTTATGCCCTTTGATTGCTCCGCTGTATTTTCAACTTACCTTGACCAGCTAGTATATGAGGATGATCGTATCCATCGATGTAAGTCAATCCATGTTCTCTGCCATAGTTTAACGCGAATTCTTTAGATTGCTCCAGCAATCCCCCTTCCACTATAACATTACCGTGATAAGTTATACATTTTTGAATTTTCATTATAGGTGCTACCAATGGCATGACAACAGTTACAGGAATGCCCAGATCATAACCATGATAGCAGCAAGCTAGTGCATGATTGCCTGCCGATGCTGTTATTATGCCTTTTTTTCTTTTATTCGGCGGTAACATCAAAAGTGCATACCTGGCTCCCCTCTCTTTGAAACTACCGGTAGCTTGCATGAACTCTTTCTTCAAATAAAGCTGCATATCTGTTACTTTAGACATAAGACCCGATTGGGTGCAATCAGTTCGTATAACGCCGTTTTTTATACGGAAAGAAGCTGATGTTATTTCATTAAATGATACTGCTACAGGATTGTTTGGATCGCAGAATGGGTCATCTGGTTCTTCGCTTTGCATTGTTTCACATGCACTATCCAATTTATTTCACCATGACATTTTCACTTCGAATTTTGCCAAACTAACACTCAAAGTTCGTGGCGTTTTTAGAACCATAGAAAAATAACGCTCACCGCGAAACGTGGAAAATTTACATGATGAAAATGACATACAGAATATAAAGAGGAATCTTTGGAAAAATAAGTTTGATAATATGAATAATATGCTCCCTTCAGATTTTTATGTCATATTTTTTTATTATCGCTGTCCATTGAAATAGACATTTAATGTCATGACATGTGTTTCTAAGCATTTAGTTGTTTCTAATCAGTTGTAACATATTAGTTCAAGCGTTGGCGAAGGCGACGCCGCTAACGGTTCTTACAGGTGCTAGTATAAATAAATTATGTAACAAATTCTTCGAATAAATGTTAAACGTGATAACCTAAACCAGCGTTATTAGATTCATTCAGGATTTACTTCATTCTTTTATATACTGCATTCGTCTTAATTCAGATTCCGTATTATACACTTCTATTTAGACAATAAGATTTTAAAAAAAGACTTCCAATAGTTCGAAACTTAAGGTCTATGTGATATATTGGAGAACCCATGGCACAACCATCTACTTGTTATTAACAATCATTCTTATATTGTAAAAAAAACTGTGATCAATTATTCACATGACTTTCACTTTTGTTAGCCAAAAATTGATTTAGAAAAGAAATAAATATCTATATTTTATGAATTAGCTATTCTATAATTCACATTTTATGTATATTACCAGGGCCGGATTAACACTATGAGGGGCCCTAAGCACAACAGATTTTGGGGGCAACTCCCCCCCTTTTTTTTTAATTACTCTTTATTCATGGAATAAAATAATTTGTAGAGTAATATAATGCTCTAACTCGTGGAGAAGGTTATTGCCAGAAAAATAAGTACATAAATGAATATTTACACTATTAGTACGTCTTCTTAATTTGACATAATATACAATGCGTAACTAACTACATTAATCACTTTTACAATTGCACTTTTGGAAACTTATCCGCTGAATGATTCGCTTATATCTAACTGACTTAGAACAATCCTTTCCTGCACTTTCTAGCCGCAAAATCTTTTTTCAGGTCATCGAAGCTGATTCGACGCAATACATCAGCTTCCATGCACAGTAGTGCCAGCGAGTCTAACCTATCCTGTCGCATATTTGTCCTCAAAGGGTTTTTAATGCGTTTTAAGTTGCCACTGCACTGCACTTCCAAGATAAAGAGTAGTTATGAGCGCGAATTATTCGCCTTTAATACAAAATCAACTAATTCTTGACTACTTTTAAATATTACCAGTCGTTTGGCATACGCAAACTTTTATATACCAGTATTCCGCGGGGCCCCCAAAATGTCGGGGCCCTCAGCTATAGCTTAGTCAAGCTTATGCTATAATCCAGCACTCTATATTACTAACAACTAATCAAGTTTAAAATAATTCTATAGAATCTAACCTTAAAACTGTCATTTATAAATGTCAGATAATACATTATCTTTTTTAGGTTGAATTAAATAGGCAATAGAAAGTGGTACCTCAAAATAACTGAACTTGGCTAAGCTTGAATTAGATTATTATAAAGTTTTAAAAGACAAATCTATTTTGTCATTAACACAATTGTTTCTTCTAATTTGAATACTTTCCAATAACAAAAGTTTATTTACATTCTTTTCAATATCCAAAATTTTTGTATTCAAATGAGTTTGTGTCTTTTACATGTTTACTAAGTACAGTAGATAAATATTTGGTATATTTATGCCCATCCAATCTTTTATAGAGGTATTGGGAAGATTGGCCGTATACACCTTCTTACGCAATCTTTACAAGGGATGGAATAAACTGAATGGGTTATCTTTTTGAAAGGTACGTTGCTTTTTAATTTAGTAAAAAGACTTTTTCGGTTTAAATAACTTTTATGACATATATGTAGATCATAATGTTTTACTACATTATATAATTTTTCAGATAGATCATTAATATATGGTAGTGATGGGTAATGTTCATCTTTTGATTTCTCATTATTGGTATCAGAGCGCGAAGAAAACACTGCCGTACCATCCTTTACTGGAACCATTTCGCCGCATTTTCAGGCCCCTATTCGAGAACCTCTGGATAAGACCAGAACGCAGAAATTCGTCATCCAGTAAGCTATAAAATCACATACTTAAAATAAAAAATTTCAAGTCTATAGGTCATTTGGTTCCGAAGTTAAGCGAAAGCAAAGTTTCCCATTTATGACACTCACTCATTCACTCACTCACTCATGATCATCATAATAGAACTTGTACTTCCCATAAACTCAGAGAGCTGAAATTTGGTACAGAGTTAGGGTTTAATGGCCACATAAAGGGAAAACTATAAAAACTAGGATAATCGAAGATCTGGAGTATCTGGTGACCCTTATTTGAAAACACAAGAGCCCATTTGTCCTTAATAATATCTATGATATGAAATGGTCTGCCACGGACATTATATGTGACCATGGTCGTATATGTGTCTATCAATGTATCAGCTGTCTGTCATATAAACATAAACGTTACGTGTTTGATTTCGCAAGATAATATCGTAAAAAATGTCGATAATATTAAAAGACGACGATGAACTTAATGGCTACCAAGTAGTTGGTATGCCCAAAGACGGGTCTTGTCTCTTCCATTCAATATCTTTCTTGGTGTATGGTAGAACTGACTCAACTTGCAGTATCAGATCTGCTATAGTTGCATACGTTGCTGAACATTGGGACGAAATGCAAGTGTATACGTGTAATGCTGATGGTGAAACAAATCAATATGCCCACGTTTCTACAAAAAGAAGTGAAATCCCGCGAAAAACATTCTGTAAAAAACTAGCCAAGTCTTGATGGAGCTGCTTGTTTATCTCTAAAAAGTGATGAAATCTAGACAAAGTCGTACCAAGTCTAAGGTTCATTACTGCGATTTCTTTATTATTATAGTTAATGTTGTGTGACTTGGCCGTTGAAGGGTACACAAGGGTACAAAACCAGGTGCTCCATGACACCATTGCACCAATCTGTCGCCAGAACCGCTACCCATTGACGATGGAAAATTGCTACTTGGAAATCGTTGGTTCAATAACCAGTCAATTGTAGGCTTGATAAAGCTGCGTATTTCAATAATATTTATGTGTAAGCGAGCCTGAAACAAACAGTATAAAAAATTATTTCCAGTACAGACGGACTTCTAATCATTGATAGAAGTCTATCTGTACGTCTATTTTATGTTAGATCGGTGGTCGATTTGACGCTAAAAAAAAAGAGAGCAGGAGTCAGCATTGTTAATGCTGAATGCATGTGTTGCACAATCAACAACAGCCTAGAATGAGACACTAGCGTCCAATTACCAATACCAGTATGGACTATTATCTCGCTTAACAAACATAGGTAGTCACAACAGATAACATTACGTGTACACAAAATTGACTTGTACCCACTAACGTATAAAGAATGTTCAACGGCCAAGTTACACAACATTAAATATAATAATAAAGAAATCGCAGTAAGGAACCTTAGACTTGGTACAACTTTGTCTAGATTTCATTACTTTTTAGAGATAAACAAGCAGCTCCATCGAGACTTGGCTAGTTTTTTACAGAATGTTTTGGTGGGATTGATTTTACTAGATGAGTTATAAAATTTATGAATTTTGTCCTTAGTTATAGAATAGACTAAGTCAGTGGGATAACCATTCTTTATTGAAGTTTCTTTTGTTTTTTTATAGATATGGTTCTTAGTTGAGGAGAACTTAGTTCAATAGCTTTCTTTGAGATTAATAATAACATTCTTTTTATATTTTTAGGTATATTAGAATTGAAATTGGTATATCATTATGACCAAGTAGGTTTGGTATACCATTTAGTTAGAATTTTGTTATCATTTGATTTTCGTACTGAAGTTAAATCTAAGAACTTAATTATATTATATATGCGAAAATACGGACATATAGAAAATAGAAGCATAGAAACGATGGAATTGTTACAAGGTCTCGTAAATAAAAACACAAATGACTCGATTTTATACCTTTATTCAACACTGGAAGAATATAGTGAACCTAATATTAATATAATAGTTATTTATTTGTTCCAATTTCAACATACGACTCCAGACGGAATTTGTTACAGCTATTTTTTGTCCAGATCTCTTTTCTGAACGACTAAAACAATTGCGAGAGCGAGGCAAAGTCCTGCTAATAAAACTATAGTTACACAGAGTAGTTTCTCACAGAGTGAACATGTTGGGACCTAAAAATTATAAAAATGCAATTCAAGAAATATATTTAGATTCAAAATTCATTTCCATTCATAAACTACATTTTCTAGACACTGTCATGTTTATTTTTTGCAATTTGATCAATCTGTTATCAAACGCTATCGCTCATGATCAGATTCCATTGCACAACATTATACAACTACTTCGAGATATATTATGTCAAATATAAAGCGGCTGAGGTATAATATCGTTCAGATCATCCCTGGGATGTAACCTCTATGTAACCTAGATGTAATGTGGCAAAAAAATTCCTGTGATTATTATGTTGGAAATGGAAATATGCATATCATATACCAACAAATCACCATCATCTGATGAACCATGGTTTAATAAAATCTATTCTAGGATCGTTGCTTCAAACCAAACAGTATACTTTCGTTGGCGCGGGAACCCATGCCTGGAGAGCAGAACAGAATATGCTGAAATCACATAACAGATGCACTGAAAGAGACATAGAACGCCAAATAAGATCAAAACTTTTCGAATGCCCAAATGGCCCCCGTTCGCCAAGACAATTGAAAGAAATTCCACTTCCACATCATTTGTCCCCCTAACCAAAAATGATGGTATTGTCAGTAGACAATATTGTGGCATAGTAACGCCACAAGAATAAGCCAACCTTTTTGCTGAAACGTTTTCAGCAAATTCCACTTCGGATTTACTATCCACTATAGGACACGTTGATAACTGTGGGATAGGACCTCGGTCCCCCCCGGCCTGCCCGTCCAGTGGACTCTAGACCCGTTAGTGACTTGCCCTCCCCTAACATAAACAGCACGCCACTGCCCGACAGAGACCAACGCCTTGATTGGAGAGGAGACGGTCTTTTGAACCGTCTGGGCCCCTCTCCCCCTGTCTACTCGTGTTAGTGTTATAATTTATAACAGCTCCCGTTTGACGAGTCGCCGTCGACCTCTTATCATCGGTCTTCCACATTTGTTGCCCTGGCCGCGAATCAATTGCCCAGAAATCTGGGATAAGAAGCACAGACACCGGACTTTATGAGTAAAGCCATGTGGTGCAGCATAATACCCACGCAGAGGCAGCTTTTTCGCCCCCGGCGGGACTACCTTAGGCGGTCCCATCTCAGGCATACATAGGACCCTGTCCCGTGCATACCCGGGATGGAGCTTGCTTGCTAGACTCATATACTGCCCCTTCTGAGCTATGGTCAATTCCACCTCCTCGTAATTACCTGTTTCACCAGGAACGCTACGAGTAAACGTTCGGCTTTCGTTCAAATAGCCTACCGCATATGCCACCACGGCCGTGAATCCGTTCCGACCAGCCATCTGGGATAAGAAGGCACTGCGCCGTGGTTTTTATGGGTAAACGACATGTGGTGCACCGTTTACCTGACGTTTCGCAGCGGTACCTTTTTTCGCCCCTGCTCAGGCAGGCAGAGGTTACTTTAAGCGAGAACCTGCGTTACCTATGGTGCAACAGGCACGGTACTTGCTAGCTATTCCTCCTGACTAATGAGGAATAGCCCCACTCGCCTGCTCGTGTTAGCCTAAGCTACGTTTACGAACCATCGCCGGCCTCGTTCAAGTTTGGCCTTCCGCATGTGTCTACCACGTCCGTGAATCCGTTCCGACCAGCATCCCTGGGATAAGAAGGCACGGGGTCGTGGTTTTAGAGGTGAAAATGTATGCGGTGCCCAGTTCACCGGATCTTTTGCAGTGGCAACGTTAGTTTGGCTCCGAAGGGTTACTTGTCTCGAGAATCGCGAAGAGGTGTTGCTTGCTGAATCTACCGCCAGGATGGGACGGAACGGATCAGAGGATTGCTCCTCGAACAGATTTTTACAGGCTTTGTTATGCGACCTGTCTGATCCGCCTCTAGTGGGCGCTGACCTATTTGTTCGATTTTTACGCCAGTTGATTGTATTATTATCATTACAATGCGATGAACGAAAAATAATATGGCTAATAGTCTAATATCACCGTATAAGGGATTGGATGAGACTGGAGACTTGATATTCATCTTCTTCCAGAAGTATATGAAGCAAAAATATTCCTTCGGCAGAAGTGCTTTTTTAAGAGGTATAGAACTTTAAAATGGAATAGAACACACAACAATTATACTAACGGCAATGATATGATGGTAATGATTTATTAGAAAGATAATTGTATGCCATTAGTGTTTGAAGAAGACCTCGGGCATATGGACACCGCGGCTGGCTCGAATGAAGCGCAATTTGGAAGTCCAGTTGTCAAACACTTTTTCTAGCAGCTGAGGCCGTATATCGGCAATAACGCGACGAATGTTGGCTTCCAAATGGTCTAACGTCTCTGGTTTATAGAGGTAGACTAGCGCGACTTCACATATCCCCACAAAAATAATCCATAGGTGTGAGATCGCACGACCGTGGAGGCCAATTCATAGGTCCATTACGCGAAATTATGCGATCATTGAATGTTCCCGGCAATAAATTGATTGTGTACCGCGCTGTGTGTAATGTGGCGCCGTCTTGTTGGTATCAAAGCTCTTCCACATTAACACCATTCAACCGAGGAATAAAAAAGTCAGTGATCATTGATCTATAGCGCTCTCCATTAACTGTTACGTTTTGGCTAGCATCATGTTTGAAGAAATATGGACCAATAATTCCACCAGTCCATAAAGCACACCAAACAGTGACTTTCTGTGGGTGTAACGGCATCTCAATAAAAGCTTTTGAATTTCCTCCACTCCAAATCCTGCAATTTTGTTTATTAACATAGCCATTTAGCCAAAAATGAGCCTCATCACTGAACAACATTTTTTGGTGAAATTGAGGATCAAGAACAATCTAGTTTTCGGTTCATTAACCGAATGTACGACGCACATGATGGTCACGCGACTTTAGTTCCTGCGCGAACTGAACACAGCTCCAATTGCTGTGCACGACGGTGAATCGACTCATTCGGGTCCTCCTCAACACTACGCTCCACAGCAGCAGCAACTTCTTCTGTGCGCACTGTAGGAAGTCTCTGCGGATGCACATTATCAATTAGAGTATGTGTGATGCGAAAACGATTCATGGTTATTCGAATAAGTTGCTCGGATGGACGATTACGTCGACCGTAAAATGAACGAAGCGCACAGTAAGTTTCGCGAACTGAACCACGATTTTCGAAATAAATTTGCACAATTTGCAAGCGTTGGTCTGGCGTAAGCCTGATCATGGTGAACTGGCAAAACATACTGAGCATAAATCAGCTGTCAAATTGACTATCACCACAAACAGTGTTACCAATTCGAAAAACAATACCTCTAAAAAAACACCTTTATATATGTTATTTTAAACGGTATACTGAACAACAAATCCGCCTCGTCCTACTGCTAAATGGACGTAGTTACAATAAATGCGGCTTGGTAGAACTTGTCTCAAGTGGACACCAAGCTTTAAGTCGCTTTTGAATAGGACCTGTCTCTGTCAGGAAAATTGACACTGCGTCTTGTTCGTGCGAACTAATCAGCATCAAAGCAATGGGAAAATTGATTCCAAGTAAAGCCATAAAGAGATGCAACAAAAACATGATGATACGTGAGTTTTCTTGTAAAAGATGCGACGAGTCCTATTAACGTAGCTCATTAACTTCCTCAATTCTTCAAATTTTTCATCTACTGTTACAGAGTTGGATGATTTCTGAAATTTATTCCTGTTCTGGAATGTTACTTTCCTCGTGATGTCATTCAAACATCAGCGCTTCGTCACTTTGGAAGCTGGATGGCGATAACCCTGTTGATCATTCACGTCCCTAAATTGCACTTTCGTTCCATTACCGCCGTAATTTACACGATACGGGGAAAGCAACTCAAATGAAGCATGACCATGTTCTGAAAAAATTCAGTGTGGGAATGCAGCCGCGTAAAATTGGTATACTTCTTCTAGGTTTGGCGCTGTAGTCTTGTGTTTCTGGTCATTTTTGTTCACATTTATACCAAAAATTGTCGAATCCACATCTGAGCTATTCTGACTCCACCAAGAATATTTTCAGAAGTAGATTATCTTATACAAAATTAACTTACGCAAGGCATAGCTAAAGTCAGTCCAATGCAATAAACAGTGGCATCAATATTGTATAAGTAAAATGTATTATTGGGGTTCCCATAATTTTCCGCTGTTTTTTGTGGCCAATGTAAAATTTATAATATAGTTGTCAGTTTCAGTATCAAATAAATTTAATGTCAGTTACTGATTATAAAAGTCATACACCTCCTAGTACATAGACTGCACCACTGAGTATCATAGCGTGTGCCGATATTTGAGGAATTGCTTAACCTTACATGATCATCCCATGAGAGGGTGTTATTGGTGGTGATTCCGACTGATTCTTGTCTACCGTAGTGTCTTTCTATATTAAACTGAAACCATTTTCCTGAATCCTGTAAAATGTTCGGGCATTTGCGTAAGTTTTCAGAGTATTCTCTTCCAGGTCCATATACTCCTATCTCAATTCCTTCAGTTGTTTCAGAGCCATCAGTGTACCATTCAATGGTATACTGAGTCTTGGGATGGTGTTTTCCATTGACTTTGGCGATTCAGCTTCTTGTTCAATGAAGGTATAACTTTTTTCATCTTATGTTGAGGCATGTCCCAGCTGATTTTCACGGAGGGGTCCATACTTACGTTTGATGATACTCTCTAAATTCATTCGATATATTGTCCTTATTGTCATACTAGTCCATGCATTTAAGGAGAAAAACGACGATTTTTGTCCGAATTTCCGCGAGGTGTAATTTTGGTATATTCTCATGTATTTTGACACGTTGAAAACGATGGCGAAGTTTAAATTTGGATTAAACCTGTGCTCGAAAAACTATGACCATTTTTTGGACCCAAAAATGGCCATTTTCCAATTTTTTACATTTTGAGTGAAAAAATATCCAAAGAAAAGTTGTTGGAAAAATTGATACGCGATTTTTGGGTCCAGTCCCAAGTCGATTCGCTGAAGGCTTATAATTGTTTTGTGTGAATGTGTAAGGGTATGTGGACGTGTGAACATGTATATGTGACCATGACTTGATGTTTTTATAGGGTGTTACATAACAAAATTCAATAATTAAACTCAATACATAAAACTTGATCGTCGCAATTGTCATTGATAACATCATCGGTATCGTCATCATCTTCAACATCGTGTTCATTTGCATTCATACACATCTAATATACTGACTTCTGGTTCGTCTTTTCCTTCACAATGCTTGAATAAGATAATGTTTTAATAAATATGAAATGTGAAAAACAAAAAAAATATGAATGTGAAAAAAACCAAAATTATTCATTAATCTTATTTTTTTTATATAAGAATTGAAATTTGTTATGAAACACCTTATAAAAACATCATGTCACGGTCACATATACATGTTCACAAGTCTACATACACTCACACATTCATACAAAACGAGTATAAGCCTTCAGGTGCATCTAGTGCCTAAAGCACTAGAAAAAGTGTGCCTTATCAGTGTCACGAAAATTAGTTTTTGGATACATTGGTGATTGAGAAAATTAAGTAAGTTTCAAGCAATTCTAGACATCTTGGTGTCAAGTATTTCCAAATGATTAGGACGCAGTCTTCTTAATAAGGAATGCGAATCTTTGTTCTGGTCTATTTTGCAAAAAAGAAACTAACCAGAAATGCAGCGATCAATTTAAATCATGGATACTAACCCATTATTTTCAAGCAAACTATTTAGAATTCTATTGGACATACGAGATGTAGCACTTTTGGAAAAAGAATATGTAATAGTATAATATACAGGCTTCTATTAACAATTGATTATTACAGAAAATTTCTTTTTTACTGTATTTAGTTACCTCTAAATATGAAGAAACTGTTTGGGGAGTTCAAAAGTTCCAATGGGAAATATTAAAAAATACACGTTCTTTGCTGAAAATTTTGAGATTTTTTTCATTAAAAGTGGAGACCATTCAGCAAATTATTCAGTAATTAGTGAGACATAAATGTCTTCAATTAAGATTATTACATAAATTGAGTAACTCTGGTCCCATATGTATCATTGAACAGCAGTTCATCTCACTTCAATGTACAGGTTCTGGGCCAATATATCATTCTAATGAGCCCATTCTGGTAAATCAATCAGATTCTTGGTTGCCCTTTGTGTCACAGTACCTATCCTGGGATCTACATTGAAGTTTAGTTTACGGCATTCACATACCAGTTTCGATACATGCATACTATACCTTGCATACTATAACTTTGGATTCAGAATAGCCCAATGAAAATGAATGTTCATGGAGAAATATTTAATAATTCAATACAGAAATGTTTTTTCCTATGTTACTTAAAATTCTTCCGATTTCCGATCAAGATATGGAAATATATGAACTTTCTTCGGTCAGTCTCTTGAATTGTTCATCTACATCTGTTCTTTTCAAATTTCCTTCGTATACTCGAAGGAATGACACGACCAAGGTAGCCAAAAGTATGGAAACGGTTATAATCAAACAAGTTTGGAAGTCATTTGACGTGACCGAGATGTTCCGTAATTTTTTTGTTATCTGTTTCGTACCTGCTCGCATTTTTTCACCAAGTCCACCTATAATCCTGTAATTAATCTTCGAATTATTTTATGCATTAATACAGAAAACTATCTGGTCCATCATTATGCAGGTCTGGACCAGCTTCGCTGTAAAAATGGATTGCTATTTGCCTGAGCCAAATGTAAAACAAATTAAACGCTGCACATGGTTCTTGTAGTCTCAGAGCAAACAACAAAAAAGTCACACCATTTGCATGAAGTTGTAATACAAGAAATCATACTGCACTTGAGTGCCTATCCAAAGAAAAGCGAGTCTCTCTATATGGTTCACTTGACGACTTGAAGAGATGTATAAATGGACGTAAATGTATAAAAATAGGGAGGCAAATGAAGTCATTTACATAATATTGATTCAATTGCTATTTGTAGCAGTACAAAAAACAAAAAGTCCAAATCCAAAGCGCAAGACCAGAATACCTTGAGGAACATCTCTGCAAACGTACTCAAAACGTTTCGAATCGGAAAAATGTGAAGCAATTCAACAAAATGTTGGCGCTCTATACTATATCATACTATGTATTCCAAAGAATTTTCCACAGACAAATTTGGTGCGGCTTGGAACTTTGAAAGTAGTTGCAAAATTGAAAGATTTCAAACTTGAACCTAGTGATACACTCGTTTCATTTGATGTTGTTTCACTATTTACAAATAATCCACTCCCTGAGTGGATAAACATTCTGAAGAAATGGCTTTCGAATATCAATATCCCCGATAGAAACTGCACAGAATATGTGAACCTTACATCTTTATGTATGGAGCAAAATTGTTTCACTTTTAACAAAAAATACTATAAACAAACAAGCGGATGTGCAATGGACAATCCACTCTCTCCTCTAAGAGAAACTAGAAGCTTTCCAAAAGTTTGGTATAGGTATATTGACGACATTTTCGCGATTACCAGTAAAGATTTTGATTTACATGGCTTTTTGAACAAGCTTAATGGCCAATTTGATTCACTGAAATTCACTGTCGAAATAGAAATAGATAATTAGCTCGTTTTCCTTGATATTAACATTATAAAAGAAGGTAACCACTTCGATTTCGACGAATACAGAAAACTCACTCAAACAAATGATACACCACGGCGGATTCAGCTACACCATTTAGATATAAAATAGCCCCGCTTAGTAGTTTGGTTCATCGATTATTGATTGTCCCTTTGAGTCAGTAAAATTATAACAACGAAGATGAGAAACTTCAGCAAATTGGGTTGGACAATGACTACCACAAATCTTTGATCAATAATTTAATTTTGAACAAAAAAAAATTGGAACGTAGCCACCTAACCAAATTAGAGCCATTATCTTCAAATGCTTCAATAAAATTCAAAAGTTTCACTTATCATTATTCAGCAATTAATAAATGCCTGTTTGTTTTCTGAATTTGCAATACAACCATTTTTTAGATGTAAGAACAAGCTAAAACACCATTTAGGCAACACATTTGATAACGTTTCCGATTTCGACACATTCGGGATTTACAAAATCAATTGTGAGTCGTGTTCAAAATGCTATGTGGATTAAGCTAGAAGAAACATTTTAACTCGTTTTAAGGAACGTTCTGTCCATATAAAGAAAAATAATGGTGAAAAATCAACGGTAGCCAAACATATTTTGAATACAGGTCACATCATTTTTCAAGAAAATTTATCACTTTTAAAACACAGTACAGATAAATATTTAGGTGATTTAGGAGAGATGGAAATGTACAAGCGAAAAAGCAATCTATTAAGTTTCGATTTATCTCCAACTGAGGGTAACCCATTGTTTACATTATTATCTTCAAATAGTATTTGAACAGGCCCATTTTGATTCATAATTTAGTTTATTCTGATGATGGCTACTTGGTTGCCGATAGGTCCTCGGTACTTTGATAGTATTTTTAGTGGATAAGGGTGATTATTTCCCATCAATAGTGATATAGAAACACATTTCCAACATTTACTCTGAAAATATTTGGTTTAAGTCTTTACTATTTTATAATAGAGATTAATCAGTGTATCGTCCTCAGCATATAAACCTATGCATATCTGCACATTTACACAAATGAATTATCAAATTCAACTTTTCATAATGAACAAAAAACTAAGATTTACAATTTCCCTACTGGAAAACCATTCATACATGAAAAGAGATCCCCATATATTATTCAACAGCAATTCGTATTTCTTCTTTTTATTTTGAACACTACAATAATAGTTATGAATTATTGGTTACCCGCTCATGAATGTGTTTGAATCAGCATTTTTACTTGCTTCTCTCCTGCCTTTGGATTTTGATAAGCGTCGTGTTTTGGATGAACGTATATCATTTTCCGAAATTGATGGCAAGCTATCGTCGCTCCATTCTTCGCTTGAGCCACCAGACGGATTTTCAGTATCATTTCCTTGCATAATATCATGTTTGACATTGAATATCTGTTTTAATACATCCATTCGTCAAGTGAACGATTCATTTAATTGACGTATAGAACTTTTCAAATAATAGACAGAATCGAGGAAACAACGTATTTCCTCAGTGAACAAGACACTAACCAACATCGGAGTGGATATTCATAGAAATTGTGGTAGAAAAAATACTCATTTTACAAGACGCAACCACGGTCGTACATACAGGTCTGAGAACTCTATGTTTGACATGAGTCTCTTCCATGTCGCCAAACCCGTAGTCCCTCGCTCAGACACCAGCTAGCGCTTGGATTGAAGTATGGCAACAATCACATTATTAAGTAAAATAATTTTTCTCGTAACGCAATATTTACTATTCTGATTTGAGAGAGGAATAGAACTGTTACTCTTGTCAAAATGTATTACTCACCTTAAAAATAACTTCCCCTTTTTCGTTATACATGCTCGCACACATAAAAGACCTCGTTAAAACGATTTCTATCCGGAATCGCAAGCATCCACTTTTTTCGCATTTCTGCATCTTTCGGCACTTTAAAAACAAAAGTTTCTTGCTTTACACTTTTGTATCCCGTTTTCCATTTCGGCATAATGCACGTGTTTCGTAATTTTTTTCTAAAAACTCGGGTATTCCTTGTGTTTACAAGTCAACAATGCCAGAGAACACGGTCGTATATACGACCTATATATAAGACCGTGGACGCAGATTTATGAAAGGATAAGTTAATCTAAGTTCAATCTAAGCGTAATAATTACCAAAAGGTTGACGTATTTTTGAAATATTAGAAGTTTCTAAATGGCAAAAAAATCGGTGCTGGAGGGCGAAAATACTGCAAAAGAAAAATCAATATTCTATTCATCGAGGAGCACTTCATATTGGCATTAGGACTTGTTAACGATTTGGAAATAGCATTCTACATACATTTTTGGGACATAGGTCACAATAACACTCATGTTCTTACAATTTTTGGCTGTACGTACGTTTTGGTCTCACAACCATTTTCAGAAGCAGTGTGATAACTAATTCACATCAAAACAAAGTATGGAATTTCTCAAACCAAGTATCTACTTATCACACATTAATGTTAGTAGAGTATGTGAAACATTTTGATCGAAAATTTTTTATGATTTAACGCGACCCCACGAAAATCTTTGTTTTGGTGTATAAAACAAAAGTATAAAATTGACCGCAACCCCTTTTTTTCCGGCATTTTGTGGTATTTTGGACATTTTTAGGGAAAGTTTGTCAAAAAAAATGTATATCTCCAGTTGTATTGAGAATTAGGAAACTAAACTGGAACCCTTTTATTGTCAATGCTTAAGGAACTCCCAGTTCAAATTTCAAGTTGATCCGACCTCCATCTTCCTCGCAATATATATATATATATATATATATATATATATATATATATATATATATATATATATATATATATATATATATTCTTTTGTTGATATTCTTGAACCATTTGTAATATTTGTATGTTTTCTTGGTATATTGGTTCGTATATATACTGATAATGAAATAAAAATTCTGTTTTGACGTTTCGACAACGTTTATTGCCTTTATCAAAATTGTTGATTGAAATTAGTGTTTCCATGTAATTTAGAAAAGAATAGATGATTTCGATTAATGAAATGCGTCTGCAGCCGACTTGTGTTTTAAGATCCAATTAAAACTGCAGAAAACATTGGATCGGTTGTGTGTGAAAGAGTAATGTATGGCTAACTACAATTTGAAATAGATTGAATTTGATTAAATACAAGACATTCCAATATTGTACAATTATAAATATCTATGAATTATTGTATGAATTAGTTACTCTATGATGAGTATTTCTATCATAACTATTCAAGTTTAAGATAATTCTATGGAATTTAACCTCAAAATTGTTATTCTATAGTGTCATAGTTAAATAATACTTCATCTTTTTTAGGTTGAATTTTAAATAGACAATGGAAAGTGGCACTTCAAATTAATAAAATTTTGTTAAGTTTGAATTAGATTATTGTACAGTTTCGAAAGATTGGAATCTATTTTGTCATTTACACAATTGTTCTTTTTAATTTGAATAGATTCTAATATCAAACGTTTGTTGTCGTTTGTTTCAATATTTAAAATTTTTGTATTGTTGTAGTCGAAAGTATGGTTAGTGTCTTTCACATGTTTATTGAGCGCAGTTGATGAATTTTTGGTATATTTGTGGCCATTTAATCTTTTTTCGAGGTATTGTGAAGATTGGCCAATATATACCTTTTCGCAATCTTTGCAAGGGATGGAATAAACAGTATGGGTTATTTTTTTGAAAGGTACGCTGCTTTTTAATTTTGTAAAGAGACTTTTCTGATTTAAATAACTCTTATGACATATATGTAGGTCATAAGGTTTCACTATATTACAAATTTTCTCTGAAAGTCCACTGATATATGGTAGTGATATGTAATGCCTATCATTAGTTTTCTCATTATTGGTATTGATTCCACCAAATGAGTTATAAAATTTATGAATTTTGTCTTTAGTTATCGAATTTACTAAATCAATGGGATAACCATTTCTTATTAAAGTTTCTTTTGTTTTTGTAATAGATATAGTTCTCAGTTCAGGAGAACTTAGTCGAATAGCTCTATCTATTAATATATCTAATAGATAGAGCTATTCGACTAAGTTCTCCTGAACTGAGAACTATATCTATTACAAAAACAAAAGAAACTTTAATAAGAAATGGTTATCCCATTGATTTAGTAAATTCGATAACTAAAGACAAAATTCATAAATTTTATAACTCATTTGGTGGAATCAATACCAATAATGAGAAAACTAATGATAGGCATTACATATCACTACCATATATCAGTGGACTTTCAGAGAAAATTTGTAATATAGTGAAACCTTATGACCTACATATATGTCATAAGAGTTATTTAAATCAGAAAAGTCTCTTTACAAAATTAAAAAGCAGCGTACCTTTCAAAAAAATAACCCATACTGTTTATTCCATCCCTTGCAAAGATTGCGAAAAGGTATATATTGGCCAATCTTCACAATACCTCGAAAAAAGATTAAATGGCCACAAATATACCAAAAATTCATCAACTGCGCTCAATAAACATGTGAAAGACACTAACCATACTTTCGACTACAACAATACAAAAATTTTAAATATTGAAACAAACGACAACAAACGTTTGATATTAGAATCTATTCAAATTAAAAAGAACAATTGTGTAAATGACAAAATAGATTCCAATCTTTCGAAACTGTACAATAATCTAATTCAAACTTAACAAAATTTTATTAATTTGAAGTGCCACTTTCCATTGTCTATTTAAAATTCAACCTAAAAAAGATGAAGTATTATTTAACTATGACACTATAGAATAACAATTTTGAGGTTAAATTCCATAGAATTATCTTAAACTTGAATAGTTATGATAGAAATACTCATCATAGAGTAACTAATTCATACAATAATTCATAGATATTTATAATTGTACAATATTGGAATGTCTTGTATTTAATCAAATTCAATCTATTTCAAATTGTAGTTAGCCATACATTACTCTTTCACACACAACCGATCCAATGTTTTCTGCAGTTTTAATTGGATCTTAAAACACAAGTCGGCTGCAGACGCATTTCATTAATCGAAATCATCTATTCTTTTCTAAATTACATGGAAACACTAATTTCAATCAACAATTTTGATAAAGGCAATAAACGTTGTCGAAACGTCAAAACAGAATTTTTATTTCATTATCAGTATATATACGAACCAATATACCAAGAAAACATACAAATATATATATATATATATATATATATATATATATATATGTATATACATATATGCATGGGAACTTGCGTGACGGCTAACTCGGGCAGTTTTCAACCGATTCAACTGAAATTTGAACTATAGGTAGGTTTTATGCCCTCAAAACTGACTCTCGATTTTCAAGTCAAAATATCAAATTGTTTTCGAGAAATTCGAGCTTAAGTCAATTTTTTAGCTAATTTCCCAATTGAAATATCTCATGTCCTATTCATCCGATTGACATTTGCTTAGCGTCAAAATATAGGCATTTAAATATATTTTTACGTAGTAATCATCGTTTTTATATTACATTAGCAATATGATACTATTTTAGGTGATAAAGGTATACACATTTTTTTAAACATAAAAAATCATAAAATGTGCCTGTGAATACAAATATGCATGTGTAAATACGTGTTAATTTGTTTGTATGTGTGTATGTAAGTAAGTGTACGTGTATGTGAGTGTACGTGTATGTGAGTGTGTGTATGTGATTGTGTGTGTATGTATGTGTGTGCGCGCGCGTAGCTTATTACGCGTACGTTAAAAAATCACAGAACGGTCTATATAATATACTTGAACACGCTCAATATCCATCTTATAATAATAATAACAAAACACACATACCTACATGTAAATACAACAGATTCATCGTATTGTAAAGATGAGAGACCCGTTTTTACTATATTGTATAATACATAGTTTATACCTACACATACCTATAATAATAAGTATGTGTAAAAAATTTGTTTATAAATAACGGATGAGAACAAAGTCTAAGAAGATCTTCTCATCTTATGGATGAGAACTACTTTGTAAGGCTGATTCAAGTTTTTGGTACAACAGCTGTCAGTTTTTGTAAGAACACGTGCGGTCTTAGTGATCTCGTGTCGTGCTTCAGTCTTTGTTTGACTTTCTATCGTAAACGTCATTTTATTATCGATCACTATACTTAAAATATTCCAAGTATTATTAAGTAACGTTGCTCTTTTCAAAAAATTATAAAAAAATTATCAATAATGGAAGCAGATTTACAGATTTGCATATTGTGTCCTGATGAACCGCAGCCAATCGCTCTATCAGTCTACAAGTAAAAGGTGATAATAAGTTCCGATTATTGCCAGCATCCTTGACGGGAAAGGATTTTCATCAACGATGCTATAAGAGATATTTGTCATGTAAGAAAATTCAGGAGGAAACTGCGAATTGATCTTCATCATCACGCAAAACACGTTCATCAGTGAAATTAGCTGAAGATAACAATGGTTTAATATCTCAAGTGAGTACAAGTGTATGTGCAATTGAACAAATGCCTCCAAGTGATGATTCTGAAATTGATGTTTTTTAAACAGAGCAACGTTACTTAATAATACTTGGAATATTCTAAGTATAGTGTAACGTACTTTTCGGTATTTTGTCTCGAGCGCCAGATTTTATTTGCGAGGTTTACTCCCCGGAAGAGTTCTCTGTGGTGACGGTCTCTTCTGACTGCGTTATACAGCCTGTGCCAGGGCAACTTCAGTGAAGAAATAAATTCCAGGGGTCAAAGTTCTCGAGATGGCTCGAAGTAGCTACTGAGTTGTATATTTTACTTACCACTCGTAGGGTTCTGGGTTATTTCTCAATTGGGATAGTACAGAGAAGATGTAATATATCACTAATATATAATCAAGGTTGTTCAAACATTTATTCAGGTAGGATTACAGTTATCAATAACCAACACCAACGGGACGTAAGCGGGGAATAATGACGGAAGCGTTCTTAACTATTAAGCCGTGGAATTAAGCTAAGTCTTAAAAGGAAGCTACGGACACCAAAGCGTGCAAAGCGGGTAACTACGGCGGGTAATCAGCTCCGGTCGGGAAAACACTAGCAAGATCGGTAAAGCAACAAGCAAATCTAATGCATAAATCTCATTCAGTTTTCTCAACTAATATACGCCTTGTTACAGGCCAGTCCTAAAATATCTACTGCGGAGAGAGAGAGAGAGAGAGAACAAAGAGTGTTGCCTCGCAATCCTCGACTTCAGACAATATTAAATACTATACCGGCGGAAAAACCCGACAGCCTGTTGACGTTGCCGGGACGTACCCTTCACTTACTTCAGACAGAACCCCAGGGTAGTCGCGCTAGAAATTCTGCCCTTTTCAGATCCGAATGTCCGCCCGCCCGTGTCGTCAGACTGCAGTTTCTCAATTCGCGGAAATGGTGTAACCAACCTACCGTCTGTTGACGTTGCTGGGACGTACCCTTCACTTACTTCAGACAGAACCCCAGGGTAGTCGCGCTAGAAATTCTGCCCTTTTCAGATCCGAAAGTCCGCCCGCCCGTGTCGTCAGACTGCAGTTTCTCAATTCGCGGAAATGGTGTAACCAACCTACCGTCTGTTGACGTTGCTGGGACGTACCCTTCACTTACTTCAGACAGAACCCCAGGGTAGTCGCGCTAGAAATTCTGCCCTTTTCAGATCCGAAAGTCCGCCCGCCCGTGTCGTCAGACTGCAGTTTCTCAATTCGCGGAAATGGTGTAACCAACCTACCGTCTGTTGACGTTGCTGGGACGTACCCTTCACTTACTTCAGACAGAACCCCAGGGTAGTCGCGCTAGAAATTCTGCCCTTTTCAGATCCGAAAGTCCGCCCGCCCGTTTCGTCAGACAGTGATCTTCGCACCACTATAAATAACACCTAATTAGTTGTCAGGACTTCCCGCCCTTTCACCTTTAATGACTGTACCCCAGGGTAGTCGCGCTAGAAATACAGCCACCTCCAGCGATTAGGCGTTGGTTCCCGAAAACCTGAACTGGTGTTAACTTCAGTTTTAAATTTTTTCATTCAACCGAAACACGATCGGTCACCACGATACAATACCCTTGTTTTATCTCTCTTTAATTCACTAAAATTCAATACCCTAAACTCAATTGAGGAAACGGTGAGATTCTCTGTTTTAAGCGGACTTATAATTACCTGATTAATATTTCGGTTTTGTTAAATTTTCGGTTAAGTTTCGGTTTCTCAAATTATTTTGTCTTGCAAGATGTTATCTCTTGGTTAATAAGACAGTCTAAACTAGACTGTCTTTCCTCAGCCACCGACTGGCTTTTATATGCTCCCAGCTAGTGGACATTCTGCTCCGGTGTATCCTCGCCGGCGCGGAATTGGTGGAAACCTGTTTTTTACTTATGACGCTTGTTTCGTTATTTGATAATGACACGGTTTTACTACGATTTGAATGGAATCCACTATACACGATTCATGGATTCAAACTAAAACAAATATGACTTTTATAATGCAAAGCGCTACACCGGATAATATCCTTTATCAATTACTCTATGACGATTTATCTATTCGGAACTTTTGGATTCTAATGCTATATACGCATTTATGATGATTTAGAATATTCAATTACCCTGAATTATAATTAATATGCGCATGCCTCAATCGACAATCTATAACATTCATGTAGAATTTAAGAACTTCGTTACAATAGTGATCGATAATAAAATGACGTTCACGATAGAAAATCAAACAAAGACTGAAGCACGACACGAGATCACTAAGACCACACGGGTTCTTACAAAAACTGACAGCTGTTGTATCAAAAACTTGAATCAGCCTTACAAAGTAGTTCTCATCCATTAGATGAGAAGATCTTCTTAGACTATGTTCTCATCCGTTATTTATATGCAAATTTTTTACACATACTTATTATTATAGGTATGTGTAGGTATAAACTATGTATTATACAATGTAGTAAAAACGGGTCTCTCATCTTTACAATACGATGAATCTGTCGTATACCTGAGACAGATATGTACCCCTCATATTTATTATAGTATTCTATAATTATTATACACGTGCATTTACATGTAGGTATGTGTGTTCTGTTATTATTATTATGAGATGGATATTGGGCGTGTTCAAGTATATTTTATAGACCATTCTGTGATTTTTTAACGCACGCGTAATAAGGCATGCGCGCGCACATACATACATACACACACACTTACATACACACACACTCACATACACGTACACTTACTTACATACACACATACAAACACATTAACACGTATTTACACATGCATATTTGTATTCACAGGTACATTTTATGATTTATATACCTTTATCACCTAAAATAGTAAAATAGTATCATATTGCTAATGTAATATAAAAACGATGATTACTACGTAAAAATATATGCAAATGCCTATATTCTGAAGCTAAGCAAATGTCAATCGGATGAAAAGGACATGAGATATTTCAATTGGGAAATTAGCTAAAAAATTGACTTAAGCTCGAATTTCTCAAAAACAATTTGATATTTTGACTTGAAAATCGGGAGTCAGTTTTGAAGGCATAAATCCTACCTATAGTTCAAATTTCAGTTGAATCGGTTGAAAACTGCCCGAGTTAGCCGTCACGCAAACTCCTATGCATATATGTATATACATATATATATTGCGAGGAAGGGGGAGGTTGGATCAACTTGAAATTTGAACTGGGAGTTCCTTAAGCATTGACAATAAAAGGGTTCCAGTTTGGTTTCCTAATTCCCAATACAACTGGAGATATAAATTTTTTTTTGACAAACTTCCCCTAAAAATGTCCAAAATACCACAAAATGGCGGAAAAAAAGGGGTTGGGGTCAATTTAGGGGGTGGAAATTTTATACTTTTGTTTTATACACCAAAACGAACATTTTCCGTGGGGTCGCGTTAAATCATAAAAAATTTTCGATATCACTTTTTTTTTGGTTTCACATACTCTACTATGTGTGCTAAATATGTGAATATGTATTACAGAAACCACTACACTATATCTATATATCTCGGTGATGAGGATAAATAGCTACAGTGTTAAACAATATTACTGATTTGTATCAGATACACAATTTCAAACATTGAAAAAGAAGTACGTGGAAAATTGCAAGTGTTTGTATAAAATTGACTCAATGATTGTACATCGGTTCTACTATTTATTATTATGTTTTAGGTGAATCATCTTCATGATAAATCTTTATTTCGAAAACGGTGCATCAGAACGAAAAAGGCCAAGAGGCACTTTTTAGGCAGAATTATTCAAGCTTTGAGGAAGTGATATTTATTTTAGCAAAAACCAGTGGCATAAACTTTCTTCGCTGACCATAAAGACTTGCCGGCATGAAAGCCACTGATGTAAGTGCTTTAGAAAACAATGTTGTACAAGTAAATGTGACCTTAATGATACATTTAAGTGTGCCGAAACTCATCCCAAAATCTCAACGGGGTTTCGATATTGAAGACGGGAAACCTTAAACATGAAAACCGGACCCATGTTTATATGAACTTTTTTTCATATTTTTAGATGTAGAATCTGCTTTCAAATTTTTCTCACAACTATATATAGCAAGTAATACCTTTGAATGTTTGAGTACGTTGTTCACTTGAAAAAGCCACTGTATGACGAAACATGGTTTCTTTCACTTTCATAATGAAAGTTTATTTTGGAATTTTTCTATAGTGTATTATTTGTAGTGTTCATTTGTAATAAAATAACTTATAGCTTATACTGGGTTCCCCATAATAGACTACCCATTTTATATTATTAATAAATTCCCTACGAGATAACTAAGTAGGTTGTTCTCTGTGGGATTATCTTCTGTAGTCTTTGAGATTTAAGTAAATTATTAATCAAGTAGACGCCTGACACAAATAAATTTTAAATTAATAATTTCGTGGAACGCCATTTTTCTACGAGAAGTTTGTTAGTTTTCATCAATAATTATTTAATTGTTTTGCTTTGAGACATTATTTCAACATCTGTTTGAACTTTCATGGATTACTCAGTCCAACAACGTATATTTTGTGTAGGAACTTACATAAGAAGCAATTCGATAGAAGAAGTTAGGCGTGCATTCCGGCGTCAGTTTAATAACAACAATAGGGGTCACGCGCCAAATCGTAAAACTGCTAAGTTATGGGTTCGTCATAACGAGTTAGAATTGCGTATATGAGAAGTCCTAAAAGGTCTGCTAATCGACAAACCCTTATCCTAGGAATATCGAAGGGAAGCTTAGATCGAATTCTTCAAAGGGATTTAAAATTTTATCCCTATCAATACCAAATGGCACAGCACCTTAGCAATCAAGATAAAGAAGCAAGGTTAACATTTTGTCAAGAATTTTTGGATTTTTGGATCAAGGAGCAATTCACAGTCTCCTAATGACCGACGAAGCAAATTTTTATTTGAACGGCATGGTCAATAAACAGAATTTTAGATACTGGTCAAATGAAAATCCTCGTGAAATCTTTACACAGAACCTCCATAATCCAAAAGTTGTTGTGTGGTGTGGAGTAGGATCTTTTGGTATTATTGGCCCTTATTTTTTTGAGGATGAAAATAACCGCGCTTTAACAGTAACATCCGAGCGCTACGTTAATATGCTAGAGACATTTCTCATTCCAGAATTAAATAGACGAGGATTACTAAACAATGCCTTACTATTCCAACAAGATGGGGCAACAGCTCATACCACCAGAAACTCCATGAGGGTCCTGCGAGAAATGTTTAATGGCCGACTCATTTCTCGATTCGGAGATTTGCCTTGGTCTTCGAGGTCCCCCGACTTAACGGCACCCGATTGTTTCCTGTGGGGATATTTAAAAGCCAAAGTGTTTGCGAGTCGTCCAGGTACAATCGAGGAACAGAAAGTCAAAATTCGTGAAAAAGTTGAAGGAATAGACGAAGGTTTGCTACGCCGTGTAATGGACCACTTTTTATCTAATATTGAAAAATGTGTTGAAGTTGGTGGACGTCATTTAGAAGACGTGATTTTTAAAAGTTAGAATTAAATTAGTCAAATATTTATAAGTTATCATAAATTCCAAAGAGTTAGCTGTAATTTAGTAAAATGAAGTTTGTTTTGTTAACTAAAAAAATTTTAATTCAAATATTTAAATGGGTAGTCTATTACGGGGAACCCAGTACATAGTTCTCCTTCTATAGCCACCATCTTCCTAAATATGGGCGAAACAATTTGTAGAAATTTAATCCTAGAAACAATATTATTAACAAATTTAAATTATAAACAATTTAAGTTAAGGTTTTATTAATCTGCCGAACAAATTATAGTTTTCGTATTTAGACATAAACACAATGTTGAAGTTAGATGTATGAATGTATTCCATTAGTAGTTAATGTTTTTGATATTCGTATAGGTTATACACTTGGGACATCCGTTATATAATAATTGCGTTTTTCTTCCACTTGCCCTTTTCTTTGGTAAACCATAATGGTTATGAGAACTATGCAAGCTGCGGTTAACAACAGAATTATTAGTATCAGTATTTTTGCCAGAGTACAAAAGAAACACTGAAATTCAAAAAAAATTATTATTCATTGTTATCCAAAGTTGTGGACATGCCAAGGCAGCCCAAAATTTCTTTGAGATGGTCTGGGGAGAATCTGTGACTATTTACAGGAATCCCTACGGCACGCGTCACTATCGGTTCAGTATAGATATCAAAAAGTAGTTAAACCATTGATTTATTCAATGGTTGATGAACTCTGGAATGGTTTGTTTGATCTTGTCGAAATTCACTCAGTAACCTTGAAAGCCACACTTGGATAGATTACAGAATCGTATTTAGCTGTCGCTTTAAATATTGAAACCAGCTGAAAATACAGTAAAACTTCTCATTTCGGCCACTCGTCAAAAACGGCCACTCCTCTTAAGGTTCAGTTTTGATATTTAAAAAATCATTCTTATGGCAACTCCTATACCAAGGAGCTTCTAAGTGGCGACACCCTTTGAAAGGCGGTTACAGTAGGTAGGAATTTCCGGAAATACTAATCGAATTTATAATGCTTCAAGTAAGACCTAAAATGTATGATCACAAAATTATTTAGTTCAATTTGTTCCCCTGAGAATAGTTATTATGTCTCTGAAACATAAACATATGTTTCTTATAGAAAAATGTGAAATTATCGAGGAAAACGAAAAATACGGTACCAGTGAGCGAAAGTTGGCGGACAAGTTTAGTGTTGGAGAACACTAGTGAATAATATTCTCAAGAATAAAATGGAATCAAAGAACAACAAAACAAAAACATAAATTGCCAATACAGAAGGATTCGCTACTGACCAAATAGTTTCTGATTGGTTTTGCAAAGCTAGAAATAAAAACATATATATTGGGACCCTTCATAAAGGAAAAAGCTCTAGAAGTATCCAAAAATTTGAAAATTTAAGGTTTCAATTCAAATGACTCTGCAAGAGACATGATATCAAATTTGAAACAATTTATGGTGAGTTCACTGACGTGGACGAAGAACGTAAGTGTTGAAAATTGGAAAATTATATCAATTATCAAGGACTATGAAGCTAAAAATATTTTTAATGCTGAAGAAACTGGACTTTACTATTTGGCAATGCCAAACAAATTTTTGCATTCAATAGTGATAAATGTGGCTAAAAAAAGTCAGCTAAGCAGCGAGGGACACTTACAACATGAATGGTGCGAAATAAAATCCACTAGTTATAGGAAAAATCAAAAATCTACGATGTTTTAAAGGAGCACATGTAGATAAATTGCCAATAGAATGAGTATCCAATAAAAAAGCTTGAATGAAACAGAGATAATGAGTTTTTGGTTGAAAAACTTAAAAAATGAACAACCAGTGAAGGTACAAGAGTTTTTCAATTTTTAGATAATGCTACTTCTCACCCAAAAATAGAATTGAAAAATGTTCAAATCGTTTTTCTACCTCCCAACACTACGTCTCATTGCCAACCGCTGGATCAAGAGATAATAGAAAATTTGTAAATAAAATATAGAAAATTGTTGATAAGAAGGCTTGGCTTTTCTGAACACAGAAGATAATTTTGAAAGAGCAGGAAAAGGCATAGATTTGTCAACTGCTAAGATGTGGATAGTTGCAGCATGGAAAAATGTTCCATTTGTGACTATAAACGATCCATGAAGATGAGGCTTTTGAAGAAGATGACATTTCACTCAGTCAGTTGTTTGACCTCTCTCTCAAAAAGTATGCCAGGAAATCTAGATCTGGGAAAATATCTCCTAGTCGATTCAGAACCCTTAACAGAGAACCCAGATAACGTTTTTCAGGGAATAATTCAGGAAGTTGCTGACAAAGAAAGCAAAACCGACCCTATTGAAGATGACGAATATGGAAGTGACCAAGACGAAGAGATTTTGGGTTAATCTGGGCAAAATATGAGTGAAGTTTGCGAAAAAATAAAGGGCATACGGTTTTTTTCATTTACAAAAAACAATGGCGATTGGCTATTGATATTTCCCAAATCTCAATGAAATGTGAGAATGAAGTAAGATAAACCAAAATGAATAACTTGAAACAGAATTCCTATAAATAGTTTTTTCACAAAGTGTGGTGTTTAGCTATTTAAAAGTACATAGAACATTTATAATTGGTGTTATTTCTTTCACATAATCCTCCAGAGTTTGTATTCCTCTATAGCTACTCCTCTAAGTGCCCAAAATTTGCTGATATTTTTTATTACCCCCATTGAGAAGTTTTACTGTAGTTCTCTTTGTATATTGATTGTAATGTCCAGTAGGACTTATATTACGAATTGTTGCTCTTTTACGAATTCCAATAGTACCTATATTGAATTACCACAAGTTGGAAAAACAAACGTACGTATCTGATGGTTAATGGAATATCAGTATCAACCCGGTGTTGCTGGCTGCTCAAATTTCAAACCTAAGTATAGTGCATATTTTACACAAATGAAATTGAATCTATATACAGTGTGTTTCAGTTTTTTCGTCCATAACTTTGATAAACGATAGAAATTCTAAACATAGTGGGGGCCTTTCATATAAAATTTTTCTCTAAATTTCTTCGTTTCCGAGATGTTGAAGTTTTAAAATTATTACATTTTCTTCATTATCTTCTAGACAAATGAAGGTTTTTAGTTCAAACTCGGTACACTTTAGTTTTACTGCTTAAACTTCTACGCCAATGGTTGGAAATTATTATTATTTACAAATTTAAAGACTTTGACTTATTTTCTACTCGGAAACGAAGTGATTTAGATTCTAGAGGTTCTATCGTTCACCGAAGCTATGAACGAAAAAACTGAAACATTCTATGGAAACAGTCAAGCGAGTCATATTTAACATATTCAAAGATAATAGAAGTGAAATAACGTCCTGCGGTTTTAATATTTTTTGGTTACCTAGCGAGGTATGATATGAAATGTAGAACAAATTTAGGCGTTATCTTAAAAATCATCTTCGATATCATTATTAGGTCAATCTTCTTTTAAGAAATTTGTTGTAGTTGTGACAGTCAAAAAATAAATCCGATTGAGTAGCAGTCACGCGTTGTCTTATTCATCTGTATAGTTCTGTATTTTTCCAATGTTTCCCATTGGTTATCGTTTTATATTACGCATATTACGGGAAAATAAGTAATATTGTTAAGACATGTAAACAATTTTTTGTGAAATTTCATAATTTCCGGATTTTTCGCTTCATTTATTCACAAAAATTGTACTGCACAAAATGTTTTTTAGTTCTACACAAATTATTTTTCGTACTACACATTTTTTCTTGTACTACACGTTAAAAAAAGCCTGCATTAGATGTAGTACAGGTAGTGCATGCCCCTACTCATTATATTTACCGGCAACGATAATTCCGTTTGGAAATTCTGTATATGCTTTCGTGGAATTTTGGGCGATAGCAAGTAGTTCTTCTTCACTGGCACGTAAGAGAGGCTCAGGTTAATACATTTCAGCATAGCTCTCAGGGCAAAGATGGCCATGATGTTACCCCTGGCTAGTGCTGCCCCAATTCGGTCTTGGTCTTGCAGTCTTGGTCTTGTTCTTGCATTTTTGCATTTTCTTAATATTTCAAAAGTTACAGGCCGAAAAAGAGATCTTACAAACTAATTTTAAATCTAACTTATAATAATAAGGTAGGCATAAGAGCAAAAAGCAGGACGCTACAATGTCATGCGTCTGTACGCCGCATGCGGCATCCTTTGATTTGCGATGGCATCCCTTAATGAGAGCCGGCACGTGCCAAGGCGGCGCGGTACAAGGCGACACTATCTAAGCGAATGGACTATAAGTAATAGTATTTATTTCAATTCCAGTCATTCTCAATTGAGCTTTGCTTCTAGTCTAATGTAATAATTGATTTTACTCTAATCCTTGTTGTTCTCGGACAACTTATCAAGTTTACAATTTGACATGAGTGATGAAGATTCAAATAGTTCTAGTCGGAGTAGTGAGAGTTGGAGTTATAGATCTAAAAGACCTAAAACCAAATTTGATGAGTTTTTCGAAATAATTCATGCATCCCAAATTGCTTTGTGTAAATTGTGTCAACATAAAAAGGTTGAATAAAAATGAAAAACTGAAACACTAATAGGTAATTGGGAGCGCAATACCAAGACCAAGACCAAGACCAGGTGTATTGGCGCAAGACCAAGACCAAGACTGGCTAAGTCTCGTCTTGTTCTTGCATTTGGGCAACACTACCCCTGGCAGGCCTAACAGCAGAGACATAACGCCCCCCCCCCCTTAACTCGCCACTGGGTCAGCTCATGACAGCTGTTGGAGACATTGTTGCTACAGATTTACAACTGAGTCAATAAAATCGCAGGGAAACTATGAGCAAAAAATAAGTTTCATTAGAAATCATTCATTTCCTGTGGGAAACATAGGAAACGGATTTCCTACCTCCATTCTAAGTACAATAGGCTTACAGATTATGCTAGGATTCATCTTGAGAACGTTTGTGAAACATACCATTATGAGTACATTCAAGGCCCAAAACTTTCGAATACAGATTCGCACTGTTAGATTGGGCACATCCTTCATTCATAAGTATCTAGGAGTCTGTTGCAAACTGTGCTGAATCAAGAAATATGTTAGGTATGATGAATGTTTGAATACTTTAAAAACTTACCCAAAACATAGCTCGAATAGGTATAACAAAATTAATTCTCCGATCAATATTCTAACAAATAATATGGCGGTATTTGGTTGGACACCATACACTAAATTATACATCTGTCATTTTCGTTTCACTGTCAGAGACTTCGAACTCGAACGACTGTGAGGATAAACAAGAAACTCTCTTACAGTCAAAGTATAAATTTTCAGGTTAGAACGGGTTCCAATATGCATCGCTTGTTGAATAGCACCCCATTGATCATAGAAGTAATATATTGAATCTATGACATTCTCAGTTTTCGGTGCGGTCATGGACCATAGCTGTTTTCCGTAAAGTGTATTACTCTGTAGTATCATGGAAGTAATTGACAATAGAAGACTAACTGATCTTCTTGTGTTGACAAAACTCCAAACCCGGTAGTTTAGCCTAGATTCTCTAGGACAAATAGACGTTTTAGACAGACCTCTACCTGGAACACAATGACGTGGACACCTAGGGAAATTGAAAGATTAACTCTAGCTATTCACTGGTAAACTCTGGCTCTACTGACTTGCCTAAACCCTCCTATTAATAACGAGTTAACCAGAAGGAAGTGGTCCTGAGACCTTATTCTTTCAGTCAGTCCTCTTTGTTATGGGGCCGGAATTTGGAATCTGACAGTAAGTGTAACACAGCGTTCCACTTCACTCGTAGCTTCGAGCAGTCTTATTCCTGATTCTGCCAGACCGCGAGGCATGGGCACACAGACACTGGCCCAACCAGGCCAGCCGATATGTGGTAACCACAGCCACGGTTTTGATATAGAGTTGTAGTGAAAAGACCAACCAGGACCCACAGAGCTCTAATGGAGACGGTCCTCATTGTCCCCGTTAATCCTACGCGAGAATTCATTGAGTCTTGTCACGTAGGTTATGATTGGACAAATCATGGCCATATAGATCCAGTACAACCCCCCCTTCTAAATTGCAGTTAAATGAGGACCTAGAAAATTATGTAAGCTTTTGTTTATTTGGAGGATTCATCAAGATTAAGGCACATATAGTAGATTGGTTTTTTCACTCGCCATGCAGACCGTGTGAGTACAAAGCGCTCATGAGAACCATAGAAGAAAGAGGCTTATTGCGAAATTCTAGCAAATAATACGGAAAATTAGCTTTCATTAATTTTTGAATACCTACATATAATCGCTGAAGACCGAATTCCATATTTACTTTATCAGACAGCGTCTATGAAGAGTAGAATCCTGACGTCACGCGCGTGCAGCTAATCCCAACCATTCTGGCGGCAGACGACAATATTTAAAAATGTTATTTACAATTATTTATTACAACGCGAAAACGTTACATAGAAATAAAGTACTATTGAAAACATGTTTTATCAACATTCAAGAAATTTTGTATCCTGCTGGTAATAGTTCATTAGACGTACAAATATTAAAGTCGGAATAAAATCGTTAAATAATCTCTTATCTACTAAACGTACTTCACTGGCACAAAGCGGTGCGGTACGTTCTAACTGAAGCCGGACAGACTCTTTTGTAAGCGATCTGTTCATAATTAACTGAATTTCATGGTGCGGACAATGTATTATGTGAGTGGTATTGTAGTCCAGTCTGTAAGCTGGGGTAATTATAATTTTTTTACTCGAATCTGAAAAATTCTTTTTGTATAATGTTCTATGAATCTTGAAGGTCATTCGTGACTACTGAGCGACTATTCAATCTCCCCCAATTCACCCCTAGATGTAAAATTAACTCTTTTTTCAACTCTCTCTTTAAAATAATTTTTAATTCATCAAAAAATGGAAACTAAGCCTCCAAAATTGGTTCCAGGAAATTTGTTGGGTCGCTGAAGACGAATTCTAGGAGATTTTTCCGGAAAATTCATTCAATGGACAGAAGGTTTGGTAATTTTCTTGTAAAATTTCTCATTGTGCACGTATTTATTGCTTTATTCACAACATAGGTTGATGACAGTTGCGTATTTCGAGCTAGAGTAGGAAAAGGCCAGAAAAATTTGAGGAAAACTGTGGGAAACCGGAAAAGAAAATCCAGTTGTTTGTTACACAAGCAAACAATCGATTTGCAAGCAATGTTACTATTATTTATTACTATATTTCTTGTTTTAGACTTAATTTTAATATAAATAAGACTTTGCCCGATACTTCAATTGATAATATGACTGATGTTGTTACGCAACCTGACTTTTTTTATTGTGTTACACACTTATACACATTTCCAATATATTTATTTAACATAATAAAATTATATTATGTTTTATAACTTAACATAATTATCACTCTTGGGGATTGAAGTACGTATTACTTTTTCGATTCCACCTGGCATTTTTATTAGAGGCATAAGTTTATATTTCATAAACTCTAAAACTTGTTATACGATATTTCCTATGACTTTTCCAGAAATCAAAATTAAATCTACTCTCCTCACCGATCACCACTTAAATTAGAAACAAAATCAAGATATACGCATTCCGCATTGCTTTATATGTACGTAAACAAATAATCTGACAACTCGTCCGCCATACTGGAATGGTAAAGCAGATACCTAATTATCATTTCCGATCCCTATATTACTTCTGCTCCACAACTTTAAAAAGCGCGCCTATTTGATTTTAACAACTTCCTGAAAGTTAAAAATTCGGTGTAGAAGGGGAGACCGTGCGAGTGAGAGCGCACTACGAGCGTACTACATGTGCGAGAAGGACAGAATGTCCGACAGGTTACCAGCGGCTCCCTATGCTTAACACACTACTTGTCTACTCTATACTAGACCTCGTTGCTTTCAATCAACGATCAAAGTAAGTAAAGGTATCGCGATGACGTAAGTTGACAGGATTACATCGCAGTATGGGCCATAGAAATATATGAATAGAATACATATTCATTGACCGTATTTGCATCAGTTCTCTGAAGTACAGGTATAATGTTGCTCCTCTCGCCATGTTGGTCACGTGAGGGGCAGCAGCGCGCTCCATGTATATATAATATTTGTAATTCCTATTCTTTCATGCAGCAGGTGCACCACTCAGCTACCCCTTTCGAACCCCTCATTCATGAGAATTATTATCTTCTATCCTTCAGAGAACTGCTTCAAATTCGCACAAGGGACCCTTACTCTATTTGTATATATATCTATGGTATAGAGAGCTCGCCATTTTCTACAATTTGTTTTAATGTCCTTGGGAGAAGGTGGCATTATTGAATTAAAGATGAATTCAACGGAAGGTGTAACCATAAAGATCAAGAATATAGTACTCTAAGTTCATAAGAGCAACGTTATTGATTTGACGAGCGGCGGTGGTCTTATCCTTTTCTAATAGTCTGTTCTTTCTTCCGACAAATTAGAAAGAGATAGAAGTTAGAACATGAAAATAATGAATATTACTCCACTGTCTTAAACACTAGTTCCTCTAAGCAATAACAGAAATATTCACTTTATCAATATGTCGAATGGTTTTAACCCATATTTCTGGTATTGGTTTTCATAGCCACTGATTTTTTCGCCGAACTATCATCTGGGCCAGACCCCGATAGTAAGTTGGTTATATCCAAAATGTGTTGGATAGGCTCAAAAATGTAATGCAAAATGGGTAGGCAAAGCACTTCGTTGGCCATATTTTCCAGGTAACATAGTTATTCTCACGTATAATGGTTGCAGCTTATAGATTTTTTCCAAGATCAACAACAGAAGTTCAATGGTGTTGTCATAATTTAGGTATAGTATTCCTACTTAATCTTTGTATTTCACATTTTTCGGAGATGCTTGTTGGAAGTTGAAATTCAAAACAATTTAGGAAGTTGTTTTGATACATTTCACTATGATGAAGGGCATCCTTTGTTTTTGAAGAAAATATTAGTTCTGCAGTAGGAATGAATGCTGTACAACCAGTATGATACACATTGCTCCACCAACATTCAACGTTTTAACAGTTTTAATGCTAGAATCTTGTAAGGAATGACCGACAGTTGTATCTTCGAAGATCCACTCATCGAGATAAACAAATAGACGTATTTACAAATCAATTGTTCAGTTTAATATACCGATGTAGGAAAATGTATTTACACGTTTTACAATTTATACAGTACATAACGTAAATGTATGAATTTAGAATTGCAGTCCTGGGAAGAACTTTTTGGAGTTTAATTCTTAATTCTATTAAAATTCAGATTCACAACAAATACAAAATATGAACTGTCAAGTCAAATCAAGAAATGTACAATTTATGTCGGCAATTCTGTAATGAGTTACCAACAACTTTGACGAAGATAGCGCGGCACTTACTTAGAGAATTTATTTTTTTGAAATGACCAAGGTCTTATATCAACATCAGCGACAGAACGGCTTCAACTACTGTTAGGTTTTTCAATTACTCAGTTTTATTATCAGCTCAGCATCGCATTTCGAATCCTCGCGGAAAAACTCATACATTTTTTCACGTATCCCCCTGAGTCTGTTCTCCTACCTCTGCAGTCATGTCGGTTTTATATTTCTATAGCAATCCACATCAATCATTGTTCTAATGTCGATCATGACGTTTATAGTTTATGAAATTTACTTAGTGGAAAATTGAAATTTTTGATATAAAAGAATGGAAATCTTGTGAGTACTCATTGTGGTAAAGGTAAGTTTATCCGACTCAGTCAAGTAGAGGAAACCGTAAAGTACAAACAGCAACGATCTATTGTCGTTTCCGAAATACGGCCCTTCAAAAGTCGCGAAAACATTTTCGACCACCAATTTCTTAGACATACACCATACTTCTCATCATTTGACATAGTAACATTTGTAAAATGTTATATTATTCAAAGAAGGGTGAATTTTTTGTAAAATTTTCTGGTTTTCTCTAGTGAAATTATTGAATAGTGGCAACTATCTGAAGGTTATGCCGATATAGAGAACGAGAATTTTGTGTGGTTTGCGCCTGATAAGTTGGTGTGAAAATGCACCTAATTTGCCTTTTGAAGGGTCGTAACTCGGAAAGGATAATGGAGATTCGGGAGATACAATTACGTAAATATCACCAAATGTTTCTTTTCCACTCGACCGAGTCCAATAAACTTATCTTCACTCTCATTGTATGACCAATCAATTTTTATCATATGATTAATATTTCAGGGTAACCACCACGACCATATATTTTCTTTCGGGAGTGCTAATATTTTGTGTATTTTTCCTCATCTTCATCTTGTTCTATAAGGTAGAGGAATCGGATGAACAAACAACAAGTAAATCCAAAGCTGCGGCTAAGAAGACTCCCAAGAAGCAAAACATATTCGAACAAGCAGCTGTAGCTTCCACAACTGAAATATGCACGAACATAGTGACGTGAGTTTTTACTCTATAGTTTTAGGCGACCTACAATGTTCTACTCTTCTACTCGACTTAATAATGATTCGATTATCATCGTTAGTTGTATTATCCTAATACGTGAATTTATTGTATTTACGTTACAAATCCACGACCACTTTCCGTGTGAATTTCATTGTCACACCAGCCCTTAGATTGGATGCTCGACTACAAGATTCGTAGTAACAAAACGTCTCAAGATGGTGCGATGGGTAAGAGGGCAAATCGATTATTTGTTGGTATAAAAAAATCGACTCTTCTTCACCTGGATTTATTGATTATGTATTTCAAATTTCACTTAGATGAAAAGCGTGGTACATATTAATATTCACCAAATAAATAGAAATCAAATTGAAATATATTTCAAGCTCCTGGATTCCTACATAGGAATGTATAGTGTCTTCATAACCTAACTTCTTATAATAGTTCGGCCGATAAGCTGATGAGTCAGACAATGCATGTAAAGATGAGATGTACTAGGTTATCAGTATGAGATCACTGAGAAAATTATTGGCGAGTGTGGAGGAACCTCCAATTTGCATTTCTTTCAACAGAACAAGATGCAAGATGATAATTCAATTGAATATCATTAATGAATGAAATGATTTGATAGTTTTAATAAAAATACACTTTTAATAAATTTTCACAAACTTCGTTTTCATTAAACAAAACGTGACATGTTTCGCAATGCGGTGGCTTTATCAAACAATGGTTTTACAAACTATGACTTATTCCTTAAATATTAAAATTAAGATTAAGAAGGAGGGGATGAGTGAGGTACATGTACAGTAGGACAAGAGTCACTTACAAATAAATTTAATAATGAGGAATTGGTTAAGTCTTTCTGATCATTTAAGAGGTTTCCTGTATTTTAAAAATTATTAATTTCAATTTTCTCTAAGCTGCTTAATACTTTACTTTCAACTGACTTATGAAGAATGCCAAACTCATCTTTGAAATGATAATCAGTTTTTTCAATATGGCTTACAACTTTTGAATCTCCTTTGTTCAAATTAAAATACTCTTTCATTCTAGTTTTAAAAGATCTTCCTGTCTGGCCTATATAGAATTTATCACAATCTTCCTTGTATACCTCCTTTTTTATTCTTATCTTTGTTGTTTTTAATATATTGGCCTACCGTATTATTTGTTGTAAAAGATGTTTTTTTTTTGAGTGCGAGGTGGTTGAAACTCTTTATGGGCACCTTATGGCCCTGTAACATCCCATAAGGTAGTGTGGGAGTCCCCGAGTCCCGAACTTAATCACCTCAGATATACCCACTAAACACTCCGCCTCATGTGATAGGCTCGATCCTGCAACCAGGGCAGTCACGATGACACTTGATAACCCATTGTATCTTGCCGCACCACGTTCTCGGGCCATCGGAAAAATTCCGCAGTCGCTGGATTCGAACCCGCTACCGGCAGCCACAGTGATTAGAAGATCGATGCTTCTACCACTGAGCTACCGGGCTCCCTTCTAAAAGATGTAGTAGCGTTGTATTTTTTAAGTAAATTGCATACATTATCAGAAAGTTTATCTACATAAATTATTGATCTATAAATACTAGGGTGAACTATAGCTTCATTGCTTTGTTATAATCTTTTTTCTTAAGTAAATAAATCACAATTTTTTCGTTATAGCCGTTTATAGTTGCTATCTGTTTCATAATTGAAAATTCCTTATGATAATTTAATTCTAACATGGGGATAGTAACAAGTCTATGTATCATGCTTTGAAGAGCAGTCAGCTTATGTTGTGGTTTGCATTTTTGTGGATAATAATGTCCGTACGTAAAGGTTTATGATATATTGAAAAGGGATGTGTACTATTCAATTTAGATATGGTAAAGTCCAAAAAATTAATAGTTTGATTGACTACTTCAACCGTGAATTTGGGAATCCTCAAACATCCTATTACAAAAAGATTCATTTATTGGCATCGGTATGTTGACGATATATTAACATGCTTTAATGGAACACAAAGACAATTAGATTATTCCATTCAACATTTAAATGATCTACACCCCAAATTAAATTCAAGGTTGAAGTAGAAGTCAATCAAACTATCAACTTATAAGGAATTTTCAATTATAAAACAGATAGCAACTAATAACGGCTATAACGAAAAAAATGTGATTGATTTACTTAAGAAAAAAGATTATAATGAAGCAATGAATGATGATAAATTAATATAGATATGAATTTTCAACAAGTAAGCACCAAAATCATTCAAAAATGATTGACACTTTTGCAGGGAGATTTTCAAGAAAGGAGGTTCAGTAGCTGATGCATCTATAACTGCTTTATTGTGCGAAGGTATTTGTAGTCCACAAAGTATGGGGGTTGGTGGAGGTTTTCTATTGACATATTATGAAAAATCAGTTCGTAAGGCCTATGTGCTGAATGCTAGAGAATGCGCACCGGAAAATACAAAACCAGACATGTATAGATCTCTTTCCAGTAAGTACAATAATTTATAATATAATAATTAGTTAAAATTGTCCTATCTCGATCTAAATTATTTTCCTAATGCTATCAGTTATACCGGGATATCAAAAATTATCTTGGTCAAGGGTGGTTGTGGAATCTAAAACGTGTGTCTTACTTTACGTTTGAAATAATTATGTCACTGTCACACTGACATCATCAATAACCTACAAATTTCATACCTATTCATTTCAGTTGTGAAATAATAATGAACTACAAATTATGAAATAACGGTTTTAGTAACAAGAAAAACTAAATTACAGTTATTGTTGGAAATGTCCCCTGTTTTGTTCGATGCACAAGTTGACGCGCATCCTCATGCTGTGAAAACCGTTTTGCAGCATTTCTGGCTTAATGGTTGCACATTATTGCTGAACTATTCTTTGTTGAAGTTCTTGCAAATTATTCACCGGAGTTGCGAAAATCATTGACAACTTCTGTACGAACTCTTGGTCTACCAGCACCTTTTTTATGAGTCACACAACCAGTTTCGCGAAACACTTCAACACAATTTGTAAGGCACGCATAAAAATTGTCCGGTAATATTGCCACGTTTGGGAAGTGCTCTCGAAAATTGTCCAAACACAAACGTTGACTGTATTGCCAATTTCCATTAACTAGCGCACCCGTTCGAAAATAGGCTTCAATCATGAAAATTTTTGCTGTGTGGTAAGAGGCATGATTCAACAACTGGATTAGAAAATTTCAGCACGATGACTTAACAGATTCTGACACAAGAAAACATATTCAAAAATTTAAAGTAAGACACACGTTTTACATTCCACAACCACCCTTGACCAAGATAATTTTTAATTTATAGTTCATTATAGTTGTACAACTGAAATAGATAGGTATGAAATTTGTAGGTCATTGATGATGTCAGTGTGACAGTGTCATAATTATTTCAAACGTAAAGTAAGACACACGTTTTAGATTCCACAACCACCCTTGACCAAAGATAATTTTTGATATCCCGGTATCTGTATCTTTCATACCTTTCATCGAATGCACATTAAAATTGAACACCGATTAGTTGATACATTTATTGAAGCTGATACACTTCTATAAAGAACAAACGATTCAAGTTATCTTGAACTTTATCTTCCACCAGGAGAGAACCTGTAAGATGGTATTTTTCCATGTGATTTTCGAAAGTTGGTAATAGATAAAAGTCCATAATTTAAGTTGATTAACATACTAGGTGATTTATAAGTAATAGCTCAAATTGTAACTGTACGTTCAGAAGGCAAAAATAATAATATTTCACTGAATAACAATGGGCCTTAATCTGCTACATACTGCGATACAGGGTGTTGAAGTGAAAAAGAAAATACATTCTTGGTAATAAATCAATCATTTTTATCTATATAGTCATGAAGAGTCACTTACACTAAATACTACGTATTGTGAGGGGAGTAAATATGGCTGATTTATTAATTAAAATGTGTTTTATTTGTTCAACTGCAATACACTGTATCTCAGTAAGGAGCAGACTTAGACCATTGTTGAAATAGACTGAAATATGATATAATTTTTGCCTCCCGAACGTATAGTTACAATTTGAGCTATTACTTTATTATTAGTTTGGTGTCACCATTTGGATTCTATCCATAAGAGAATTATTCACCTGATTGATAATGTCAGAGGAGCTCATTGACCTCTCTAGAACATTGTAGAGAGGTGGGAGATCTCTCACTTTTCTATAGATATTTCCATGGTCGGTGTTCATCAGAAATCTCTTGTGTTTTTCCACCACGAGAGATTCCAGCTAGGCGGACTAGATGAGCTCAAACTAGTCAACACTTCATTGTCAAGCTCGAGATCTGCCGAACTTCTTCTTACCAGATTTCATTTTTTTATCGCACAGCGAAGATGTGGAGCTCTTTACCTAGTGAGGTATTTCTTTATGGCTATAACCTCGAAACATCAAGAAAAATTCGAATATCTATCTCCTCTCTTTCCACCGGTGGAGTACACGATGTTCCTCGAATATTATAGGTTTCGCTCTCGTGTAGTAGAAGTACAAAAAAATGTTTCACATTCCCCGTAACTTTTGTAAAGGTTTAAAAATCTGTCAATGTCGTATATTGCTTGATTTCTTAGTAGCACACTGATGAGGTCTATGAGAAAAGCGAAACAGCTGTCCGGAACTATAAGCTTGTGACGTTAAGAATCATCCTGTATACTAATTTTTCATTCATCTTTCAAATATTGGGTAATTCAGCAATAATTCATCAAGAACAATTAAGAACACTACAATGGTAGCCCACGGGAATCTTCCTACATCTTTCCAGAATTCCCATTTTCGCGAGTTCTGAATTTTAAATGATTAGTATAGCTGCTTTTCTTCAAAGGTCCAGCCTCCGGTGGATTAGCTGTAGCAGTTCCAGGAGAAATATTGGGCTATTGGGACTTACATAGGAGATTCGGGAAATTGCCCTGGAAGGATCTGTTCGAACCAGTTATAAGGATGTGCCGAGAAGGATTCGTTCTCAACAAGTTTGCAGCGCAAAGTTTCGCTAACATGCGAAGCTACATAATGAATTCCCCAACACTCAAGTTAATAGGTTTGCTTACTCTTTACTTAAATAATTTGTGATTTCAACGCATCATTAAAACTGATAGATACTTTCAACGGTTTTGATAATTTCTCTACTGGGTTTCATGAAAACAGTCTCTTAGATATTCTTCCATTACTTTGTAAAAATTGAGGATCATTCAATACCTCAAATGGCTCAAATACAAAGTAAATTCTGCTTCGAATAAATTCGTAAGCGTAGTAGACATAAAGTTATATAAAATTCATCCGAATACCATGGTCATAACCTATAATACACCAATAAGCCAAGGCTCACTCCACGGACGAGAGTTGGTCGGGTATAAGCTAACAACACACAATTCCTCAACACTCAACTTAAGGGGGTGATTATAAACTTATAAATAAAAAAAAAATCACATCAAAACATGTCAGCAAATGCTTCAATAAAGAGCAACAGCGCTTTATCAATTAACCAATAAATCATAAAATAATTATTGAATAACAAAAATAAACAAATAATTATAACATGTACTGAAGATGTTCGCCATTCATGTCAATAAAACTTTCTAGCCGATTCCTCATGGGTCTTTTCGTACTCGTTCAAATAAACCTTTCTCTTTATTTAAGATGACCTCGTTTTCAATTGAAACACTGTAGAACATTGATTTTCAATAACCCCAAAGAAAAAAATCTAAGGGGTTTAAGTCGGGTCAACGAGAAGGTCACGCAACTGGTCTTGATATCGATCATTTAAATTTGTCTCAATTTCATCAGATCCCTGTAAATACGACATGAAAAGACAACTGCATACCTTTGAAAATTTGTCTATATAGAAGAAAAGATGTTTCCTCAATCCCATTTTCTGCACAATGTACACAACATGTAGTTTTCGATGTGTTTTCTATGGCTGTCACATGCGTAGTGCGACATAACTTCTGGCGCTGGTGCAAAACGTTAGTTAAGCCTCTTCGTAATGTTCTTTGAATACATTTTTTTCGAAAAGGCCTAAGTAAATTAGCCTCTTCGTCCAGTAAACATTTTAAGGTATATAAGATAGGCCCAAGTAGCATATAGTATTGTTAACTCAATCTTGAGAAATTCAGATAAGCCCTTTCGTTTACTTTGCAGGATTCAACTCAATTTCGCTTTTTGTCAGTTATGCCCGTACGTCATGAGGACGACGATATAAGAAACTGCAGGATCATTCTCAAATAGGTGATTCTTGAAAATGTTTCGTCTTACATTTTTCAAGGATACCTTTTTGAAGCAAAATTAACTCAAAAAATTAAAAATATTGTTTAATTAAAAGAAAATAATGGGATTGAAAAGAAAGCAGAAAATGCATTGCAAGTCCTCCGCAGCACCGCCCCTGGTAAGAAATTTCTTCGATCGTTACCGTACATCAAAATCTTGCATCGATAATACTTAAATTGATAAAATTGAGAGATTGGCGATTCCTGAGATAAAAAACGAAAACCCCTTTCAGCCCTCATCATTGAAGCGCCATAGCTCTTTATTGAAGACATAATTTTGATATGAAAAATTTTATCACCTTCTGAACTTTAGCATACGAATTTCTGGAAATCCTATATAGATATGAAATGGAAGCAGGATTGCCACATGTTCAATGATGTCTGAAAACCTGTCACATCAGGACATGTAAGATGTTATTATTACATCTAAAAACAACCTAATAACCAAATGACCTAATAACCTAGAATTGTCGCTTGGGGATAACACATGTTCTCGTATGTGTTCAGATGGTGTTACTGCATCCAAAAATAAACTTTCAATAACCTATTAACCTAAAATTGCTTATTGGAGATAATATAGATGAAAGACATACACTATTCCGAAAAGAAGTTAAAACAAGTTAAATTTTGCCATATTAATTAAATTTGTCTTGTGGGTGCTATTTCGTCGGGCTGTAGATGCAACATATGTGTTAAAATTTCTACTTGAGTATTTTGGGATGAAATTTCAGATGAGTGGCTGATACATACATATTACTCTGTCATTAGCATTCTCTACCAACCTTTTGCTCCACCATTAAAAGTTAACAACATTCCAGGGAAATATTTGTGAACCCGACAACAGGTGATGTTTTTAAACCTGGAGAAAAAATGACTAGGCCCCAATTGGCTGATACGTTTGAAGTTATAGCAAATGAGGGACCTCAAGCTTTATACGATGGTAAATTGACTGATGCTTTCATCAAGGACATAGAAGAGCATGGAGGAATTATTACGAAATCAGATATGAAGAATTATCGGTATTATTATCATTTCAATATCCTTTCAATTTTCCTTAGGATAGTATCATTAAAATGTCAGAATGTTATTCATTAAGAGAAATAAGAATTTTGTATATAATAGTTGTTCTTCACAAGGCCTGAGATCGATAATTATTAAGTCAAGAATCACGTTGTGTAATTGAGTTACAAGTCCTCAGACTCGCAAAAGGAGGTTACATACTAGACTATACTCTACTAACTCCCGTTTGAACTCCTCTAGCATAAGGGGACATACCACACAGTCCAGAATTGGTTATAGCTACACCAGTTTTGATTAATTACTATTTCATTAATTGAAAGGAACATACATTCAAAAAGTACTAATAACAATAAGCAAGATTCACAGTTGGCGCAACAGGGTTGACCAATTTGTAGCCTATCTAAAAGTCGGCACCGCTCCATATGGTTAACAAGGACAATGGAGAATGGTGTCCATGTGGTGAATACCGAAAATTTAACAGACCAAACCCCAGTACCCTAAGCATAACCAAAAGGTGAAGCCTTCCTAATACCTATTCTGGGTTTTTTCTAAAATGCTCTTAAGACTTCTCCCTCTTGTTCAGATAATTCTTTATTTTATCTTCCTGCATTCCTTTTATTTCGTTTAAACGCTCCTATTTTTCGCAATCTCGTGTGTACATTAGTTAATGTTAGGACGTTATGTAGGCAGCGATCGGGAAATCTTTAATGATACAACCTTCTGGCTGCATCAGCATTTCCACGGTTTTAGCCGTATATGAAACGCATCTCTGCATATTCTGAATCAGTAAATTCGTTCATGTTTACTGAACGAGCCTTCTGATAAAAATGTTTATCGTCTGTTATTGTCGGCGTTTATTAAAAAGAATAATATGACAGCGGATTACTGTGTTTTTGTTATAAATTCATGCCCGAAGGGTTATTAAATGTAACTCCATTTTTTGCTCGATAATAACTCTATGTACTGAAAAAAATGTGGACACAGAAAAGTTTCTGAAAGTATTTTGTGAGGATTTTTTGTTTTGGAATTAGTCGGTTCATACTTAAGGTCTAACGGAATATTCCAGGAGAGGTTGTTGATTGAACACAATGTATACACAGGTGACAGGTGCCAATAAGTAATCTACCTGAAAACAACATTTAACTAGTGGGTCCACATACCAAATTTTATGCTTCGCCGTGCTTAAGGTAAATTGGCAAAACTTTGTTTCCAACTCAGTCATCTTGGAAATTTTTAAATGAAAGACCTCCCTTGAACTAATTATTTAAACACACTGCTTAAAGGAACATCCTGTGTATATTATGGTTACGGGTAGATTTTCTAAAATCTTCTACCTTTGTTGTAATTCAATATGATTTCTTACTCTCAAGTTGATGAACCCAATACCTTCCAACATTGATCTTTGTGCAAATCGATAACATTGATTATTGCCTAGAGATCATCAACACTCACATACATTTCATTTTTACAGGACGAACTGGACGAATCCCGTACAAATGCAACTTCCTGGACACAATACAATATATTCCGTCCCATCGCCAGGATCTGGATCGGTTTTGCTCATGATACTGGACGTTCTATTCGGTCTCGGGAAAACCGACGATCCAGGAATGAACTGGTTCCGCATCGTTGAAACTTGGAAACATGCGTTCGGTTTCAGATCGAATTTGGATGGTCCTTTGATCACTGATACTTCTGTAGATTGTGATTACGATCCATCTTTCGCCAAATCAACCATGAACAAGATTGCGTCCGAGGAAAAAACTTCTGAAGATGTTAGGCATTACACGACGGAATACGAGAAAGTCTACCATGAAGGTGGAACGTGTCACATTAGCCTTATAGCACCGAACGGTGATGCTATCTCAGTCACATCGTCTATCAATTATGCGTAAGTTTCTTATTTTTTCGTCTGCTGTTATTGTCATTTCGTCCAGTCCACTATTTAGTAAAACAACATTGGCGCTAGGATCATCGTTAGGAATAAATTTGGCCTCGCATATTAATATACATTTCTTATAGTACTACATGGCTTTCAGTTTTCGAAAGAAACATAGCCTTAAGCTTGAATAATTTCAAGATGAAAGTAATTCACGTGTCCAAGGTGATATACAGCTTGAGTCAGGACATGCGTTGTATTGCCAGTTAATAAGCGATAACAATTGACTCAGATTAGAATATCAAGTATTCACAACCTGAAATAAAATGGGCGTGGATATATAAGGCGCATGTCTGTGCCCTTTAACTGACGACACAGACCAGTATTTTCATTAGAGATGAGAAGAATTGCTATTTCTAAATGGAAATACCATAATTATAATACCAAGCGATATTACTGCTATACAGCAGTTGCTATTTGTTATTAGACAAAATACGCTTCACTCATGGACCTGCTTTTCTGGAACAACAGTTGTTAAATAACAACAGTTCTCTGAATAGAAACTCATCTCTAACAATTTGATCTGTACAATTCACACTCCCCCTTTCCCTATCACACAACATAAGTTCTTCTCCTATAAATAAGAAATAATGACCCTTATCCACATTTTGGCTACCAAGTAGCTATCATCAGAGTGAACTAGATTATAAATAAAAATGTGCCTGCTTAAATACTGTTTGGTGATAATAATATAAACAAGGGGTTACCCTCAGCTGGAGATAAATCGGAATGTAATAAATTACTTTTTCGTTTATACATTTCCATCCCTTCTAAAATTACAAAGATATTTGTTCGCAAGTACTGTATTTTAAAAGTTATAAACTTTCTTGAGAAATGGTGTGACCTGTATTCAAAATTGATTTTTCACCATTATTTTTCTTTTCTTTTTCATCTTCACAACAACTTATTGCAACATTAATGAGATGTCAAAAATAAACTAGTTTTGAAATATAATAAGATTCTTGACCCAGTATGAATTATATAAAAAATTCTCGGGAATTAGGTCACATTAACACTCTGTTATAAATGTTCGTCTTTACGTACGTTTCGGTCTCACGACCATCATCAGAAGACTTATTTTGTTAAAAAGGGCTCACGCCGTTTTTGATTGAAGATTGTGCGATATGGACGCTTGTGCTAATTAGTTTTAGTTAACCCCTTTTTAACAAAATAAGTCTTCTGATGATGGTCGTGAGACCGAAACGTACGTAAAGACGAACATTTATAACAGAGTGTTAATGTGACCTAATTCCCGAGAATTTTTTAGTTTTGAAGATAATCGCAATAAGTGGGACCCTGCGAAAACAATATTAAAAAAAATTGTAATAACTCAGAAACAGTCGAAAATCTGTAGGGTTTTATTACCAAAAATTAATTTGTGTGCATATCAACTTCCGGCACAAACGTGAGTGATGGAAGAAAGGAAATATTTCAGAATAGAAAAAAAAGCATTCTACCGAAAATTTAAACCGTTTTCCAATTCCATATGGCATTCGTCTCCAATTTTTCACGCTTTGAACTTCTTCTTTCTAATTTAGTAGAATTGTCTTCAAAACAGTTGCACCTCTTCTTGAGGGATGGTTGTTCGATGAATTGGCCTCAATATCTCATTTTCGCAACTGGAGACCAAGACTGGAGCTTATTCAATAAGACCCAATTTTTAAACCAAGTGTTTCCTTTTAGATTAGGAGCAATGTTTGCATCAAAGTCGACGGGCATGATAATGAATAATCAAATGATGGATTTTGCTATCCCAGAATATCACGATAAGTATTACAAATATAACCAAATTGCACCCAACAAACAACCGGTTTCTTGCATGATTCCCACGATAATCATCGACAGACGCTCAGGTGATGTCCGTTTGGTGGTTGGTTCAGCTGGGGGATTCAAAATAATCTCGTCAACTTCGCAATTAATCTTAGAGACGCTACTGTATGACGTACCCGTAGAAGAAGCAATTATCCATCCCAGGTTACACCATCAGCTAGTACCGATGGTTCTTTTCTATGAAAACGATTTTCCTCCAGACGTTTTGGCTCAGTTGAGGAAGTATGGTCACCATTTAGAGAAAATCAAACCTGCAACAAGTGGGGCAATTATTTCGGTTACGAAGGATGGTATAGAAGCAGTTGGCGATCCTAGAAGATTTGGAAGCTCTGGCGGAATGTAATAAATTATAATATATCTACATCCACATGAATAAATATCTCGTAAAAATTTTGCAGTTGAATAATTTCGTTCCTTACCAAGTGAGGAAAGCATTAAAATCGCGTTTGAAATCAGATTCCCTTGCTCTACCCAGTCCTCCTAGATTATAAAAATTTTGCCCACCCTTTTAAACTTCTGTTGCAAACCTCCAACAATAGATAATATTCCTATCTACTCTATGAGTTTTTTCTTGATGAGTATGCAGCGATGTTCCAGCCAAAATCAAGGTTCGATAATTTGAATGCCACGTTTAAATGTGGGGACTTCCCAAAAGCGTTCTTATCACACTGGGCATATTTGGAAATGTCAATGACAACAAATATCGAAAAAATTGTTCAACCAATGAAATTGATGATCAAAAATGTATAGAGATGGGAAAACTTTCATGTGCAGAAGCAGTACATGCTTCAGGAGAAGGTGTTGTCGGCACTTTGTTTTCCTTTATCGGTTCGAGTCTCTTTCGCAATTCGGGAGCTGACTACCAATCACTTGACTATATTTAAAATAAACGAATTTGTGAATTAATTTATCAAAATTATAGTTCATGCCGAATACATTAGAGGCAGGCCATGAAAATGAGTAAAATGGCAGCACATATTAAAGTTTGAAAAATATGTAAATTAATTAGTTATTCACATATCCCAGAGAACCTCAACTTTTCAAGTTTTGTTGATGGATTGTGTTTAAATGATCACTGGAAATTCAAATGATGAATCTATTTGTAGGTTGCCAAGAAGCCTAAATGAATGTTTTCCTTCCAGATACGGAGCAATGTTCACGTCCCAGTCCACTGGAATCATCCTGAATAATCACATGATGGATTTTCATATTCCATACCACGACAAGTTCTATAAGAACAATGCCATGGCCCCATTCAAACAACCTGCTTCATGTATGATACCAACAGTAATAGTAAATAATAAAACTGGCAAAGTTCGCATGGTTGTTGGTTCTGCTGGAGCAAGCAGAATAATCACCTCTACGTCTCAAGTGATTGTTGAAACTCTACTTTATGAGGTTTCCCCAGCAGAAGCAATTGCACATCCCAGGTTACACCATCAATTGGTACCCATGGTTTTGATCTTTGAACCCAATTTTCCTACAAACATTGTAGACAAGCTTAAGAATTGTGGACATATCGCACATAAACATAATCCATGCAGTAGTGTTGCACTAATTTCAGTGACTAAAGCTGGTATAGAAGCTTTAGGCGATCCCAGAAGGAATGGTTCTTCTGATGGTTTTTGACCCAAATGCCCTAATAGTAATATCGGTCACGTCATATTAGGTGAATTTGTTTATTACTGTCATTATGTAGGAGTCAAATATTCTATAAATAAAGCGAGAGAAATAATGAATTATGGTATACATGTGTTCGATAACTATGTTTTGTTTTTCGGTGCAACTCTAGATTCTGTGCAAGTCGAACAGCACCTTCATGGTCATCCTGCAGCTCAGGCGTTGTACTTAATCGATGGAGCTATCAGAAGTCTTTTGGGTCATGAAATAGCTCGTTCAGCATAGTCACTAGCTTCTGTAGTGGAAATGGCTACTGAAGTCTGTGGCTGAGTAGTCCAACTAATAGCAGCACCAGAAAACAGACAGTACACCCCTGAAGCTGATCGTCCAGTGGCAACATCGCCTGCGTGGTCTGCATCACTGTAACATTCTAGAAGTTCGTATTACTAAGTACCCTTCAGGTACTTTAAGATTCGTTTAACCTCGATTACATCACGTTCTTGTGATTGCTCGACATTCCTTGATACTACTCCAACAGCATAGTCTATGTCTGGTCGAGTTTTATACATCAAAAACATGAAGGTTCTAATATCCTGTCTGTACGAAAAATCAGTGGTTTTGGGACTCTCTTCAAACTGTTATCCTTGACAATTGGAGTCGTGACACCTCTGCAGCTGCTCATGCCTAGTGTTTACAGAATTTTCCTGATGTAATGAGCTTGACTTACCTGATCAAAATCATCTTGATTGATCTCCAATCCTGAGTAAGGAGACACAGGCTTATAAGTGATCTCTAACTCTTCCTCAGATCATCGATAACTTTAGTTCTTCTTCACTGTTGACTGCTATCAATCCATCATCGATATGGAGCCCAAAGAAGACTTCAAGGAACCATTGCACCTTATAAAGAGAAAAGGATCTGCTTCACTCTGCTGGAATCCCAGCTTGATGATGTCATTACTGAATTTTTCATCCAAGTAGCGAGGTGCCTGTTTTCAACCATATAAGCTCTTCTTTAAACAACACACTCTGCCAGAACTATCATTGTACCCTTCGGCTTGCCTCCTAAATATGACCTCATTCAGTTCTCCATAAAGGAATGCTGTAGGAACATCCATCTCAGCAAATTTCATATTTTCTTTAGCAGCAACACTCAACAACGCTCGAATTGTTGACATTTCAGCCGAAAGCTTTTGAGCAATATTTCTATGAGCATGCATCATTTGCCCTAGCTGTTACTACCACTGTCCTACTCTATCTTGCACGACAACCATTCTGCTCTAGCGTACAAGGTATGGTAAAACGATGAATGATTGATACCTTCCTTCTCGAGAATCTCATTGACACGTGCATTGACGAACTCACCTCCATTATCACTTAAAAGTTTCTTGATAGCATGATCCAGTCTCAGTTTCGGCTATAAATAGAATCAATTTATTTAGACCACAGTTGTTTGCTCTTTAATGAACTGAATAGATCGAAAATATGTGTAATCATCCTTAAGAAGAACAAAATAGCTAAATCCAGACACTGAATTCTGCAATGGACCCCCAAGTGGCCAATATACTGTTACGATTTCATTTCTTATATCACTCATACCTTGTTCAATTTTTTTATTTGTTTCATTAGCTTTTAAATTTAAACTTTCAAGCAATCTCATTATTTGTGATTGACTATCTAGAGTACTCTGTCTATCTCCTTCCATTTTTTACTTTCTTATTAATTAATTTAGTTCTTTAAATTATTTTGATACGCAGTTCTATTCCTTTTTTTCAAATGGCCCCACGTTGGGCGCCAATTATTAAGATTATTTACTTACTTTTTTTATTTTGCCCCACGTTGTGGTGACAATTGTTAAGATTAATTTCTTATGATTTTATTTTATTTGAATTTTAAATAATAATTATATTTTGATTCTACCGGCTAGCTTTTTATCTTTTGATTTGATTATATTTGAATTTTTAAATTAATGTTTATGAAGTTTTGAAGTTTATCTATAGAATAATTTTTTATATGGAATTAAACACAATGCTCTTTGATTTCACAATATTTAATTTCTATGACTCTTATTATCTTGTTCAATTCAACTTTATCTTTACAAAATCTATGACATAACCTTAAGACACTTTTTCAACTAATATTTGTTTATATTGTTACAGTCAACAATCTTCCTTTTTCTTTACAGATAATACGGATAATATTATGTAGAAATTATAAACAAACTTACGTTTAGATAATATCCAAAAGTGTGTTTAACAATGTTGGCAATTTTCAATTTACTTCCTTTTATAATTTCGTTGATTCACCTTTTACACAACACTATGCTTTTTCACGATAATCACAGGTAACTAATTTAGGTTACTTCTTCTTGAGGATCAGGAACTGTTGATAATACTTTGTTTTATTCTTTTAGATAAGACATAAAACTTTTCGATGCTTTATGGAAATTATGTTGAAGAATGGCAATCGTTGGATACTTCTTATAAATTGGAGGTTATTACTACTTTTTATTTGGTTTAGATACTTGGAACACTCGTTGACTTTTAATAAAACTTATTAACTTTGGTTACTTTGAACCTATCGAAGTTTGGAACACTTGCGTTCTCTGATGTTTATCTTTTATAAACTTAGGTTAGAAAATTTTGGTGAGTTGCCAGAGAAGAACAGTCTCTGCTTGGATATTAAAGCAAACTGTTTTTTATAAACTTAGGTTAGAAAATTTCTGGTGAGTTGCAAGAGGAGAACAGTCTCTACTTGGATATTGATGCAAACTGAACTTGGCTTTACTTTCAGACCTTTTTATAGGCCTCCAAAACCGACGCTACTTGATGTCATAAACAACCTATCAGGTGCTTACTTTACTTATCAAGAATGCCAAGTTAATTGTTTTTAAACTGACAGAAGTACTCATTGTTACCAGACTGACACTAGAAATTCCTCTCAACCAATCAGAATTTAGTATGCTTTAATTTTTGAATTATTGGAGATTTTCAACTTATTTTAATGGATAGTGATTCCTTCTTTTTAAATTAATATTGCCTACAGTTTTCCCCACACTTTGGTATAATATAACCTATGATTGGGTTATTATTAATATGATTATTCCCATATTTATGGTTTTCTTGACAGTTACTTATTCTTAAATCTAATACATACCATATTATATCAATAACATTCTTTTAACATTACATAACTCAAATTTACTAATCCTAACTTATATCTATAACATTATTCAATGTTTTGTACTATCTCATGATAGTTTTGTAATCACTTTAATTATGATTTCTGCCTTCGTTACACAGTACGTTTCTTCACTTTCACTGAAGTTCTTGTTTATCACTTCTTATTCTATTACATTGTTGTTTATTATGTTTTACATTGTTAATATTAATATCCTAACTATTATTTAGCTTTTACTATTGTTTTTAATTCCATATAAATATCTTTTATTTGATCTTTTCTGATTTTCAAAGTTGGGTAAGTTATTATTTTTAAACTTTTATTGTTTATGAAATGAAATCATAACAATACATACACGATGACTGAATGAAGAAAAAACGTATATTAACACTGCTAGAGGATTCCGTTCTCCATTCGATACAGCACCCTCTTGGATTCAATAGCTATATTACTCTTGATAAATGTAGGGAACTCCAAAGGGAAGCATAACGGAATAGGGAGGTACTTGTACAAATAGTAGAAATTTTGATGAAGCAAATGTTAGTGAGGAATTTTCATGCAAGATGGCTCTAAGCGTCTGAAATCATTCAAATGCCGAAGTTATAATCTAATTGCTTCCTTATGAACTTCTGCGCTATCTGTAAACTCTGAATGTGGATCTAGAATCTATATCTTTTCATTCCTGTTATCCTGATACAAACCTAAGAAAAACATTAAGGTTAGTTAACTCTCTTGATGTTAAATCGAAATTGAATCTATCCTTGCTGAGTTATGATGACAGGAAAGTTGAAAAGATTGAAAAAGCGAAAACGAAAAGGTAGGTGATGGGAGGTTACAAGGCTCATTTGAAATACATGTGGCACAATTTATTACATCATTTCATGAAATTAAATGAATAGCTCCCAAAACTAAATTTCCTTTCATAACTATATCAATTCCTTCATATACATAGAATGTATTGAACCATTCCTAACTAATAACTGTATATTCATCTTTATTCCACTAGAAGAAGATGAAAATACATTTGTGTCCTCATTATGTTATGAATGAGAAATACTCACCCGTATTCACTAAAATACTGTTAAAGTACTGAGTTACCTTTTGGCTACCAAGTAGCCACCATTAGAAAAAAATGAATCAGGTGTCAAAATGTTCCCGTTGAAATACTATTTGGGGATAATAATGCAAACATGGGGTTACACTCAGCTGGAGATAAATCGAAATTTAATAAATCGCTTTTTCGTTTATATGTTTCCAATCCTTCCAAATTACCTAGATATTTGTCCCTACTGTGTTTTAAAAGTGATAAACTGTATTTCACTCACGAAAGAATTGATGAAAGTACTGTGTACTAAACACAGTACTTCCAAAATCTGTCCGTAATCGGGCATCAGAATTGACCATCAATATGGTACTGGATGCACATAAAATGAATTACGTACACATTTAAACGTAACTGTGATGTAACTTCGAACTCTTTCTTTCTTCAAAAGTTGATAGTCAAAGTATACGAATTCGATGTGATGATCTAACTCTTCCGTATATAAAGCTACTGCCCGAGGTATGAATCACTGCACTTTTATCTACATATATTGATTCGTAACATCCAATTTTTCACAATTTGATTACTTGAGGATGGGTGGCGCAAATTTGATCGAGAGAAAAATGATAGAAACATATTTCATAGAAATACTTTTGATCGAATATTTTATGGTAGGAAATACATTTGATAGACAAGAACATCTTAATTTTCGCCATTCCTCACACCGCCAGTAAAACTAAACATAATCGTATTTCTCCGTAATGTAAAAATGTTAAGTCAGGTTAGATTATGTTTGAACAATCAAATGTATTCTCTATCAAATACGGCTCCTATCATTTGTATTTTCTATCATTTATGTGTATATCAAATGTACCTACCATAAAATATTCGATCAAATGAACTTTCTTTGAAACGATTATTCCATCTTCTGTTTTCTTTGTGTTTCTAACATTTTTCTCTGGATCAAATTTCCGACACCCATTGATGATATGGGGTTGCCATATAGCATATAGTATGGGGAGGCCGAAATTTGACCGATAGAAGAATGATAGAAACACATTTTATAGAACTCTCTTGACCGAAAAGCAGAAGTTCTGCATCGCGTAAGCTTTCTGTTGTGGTCCCTACCCTGGCTAAGCCACCTATTGCTTCCTTCGCTTCGAAGTTCTGCTGACTCCATCGACCGCTTTCTGACGGGCCGCCTACCAAGGCAAAAGCTCCCCAGATTGCTCTTCTTCGCTTCATTAGCCGGGGGCTATGTTCCCCAAAGGACGTAATTTCGCTGATCGATAGTGCTCGCTGTTGACTTAGACTGGTTGCTCGGATCCGCAGGCCCTAGTCATCTCGCCATCCCGCACAGTCCGACTGTTCATCGCCCCACGATCTACGCCTACCAAGCTGCTTGCTCGCTCTGCTTCTGTTTCTTATTCATGTAAGTTGTTGTTTTATTTACCCAGTGAATTATTGTGCTTTTGTTATTATTTCGTCACTCTATTGTATAACTTAGTAAACATAGGGCTGCACGAATATAACTTAGTCATAATTTGCTCCGACCTATACATATATCTTTGGTATATGGACCAGTGCAACAAACTACCCCAGTGACCAGTGGAATGTTGAGTATTGTGTGCATTTTGAACATTAGATCTTTGTCTCGCCCTACGCGCTGTGTATACCTGGTATACCAGTCTAGGCAGACTTAGCATCGCCCCATTTTCATCGCCCTCTGTATTTATTCACTGTTAGTATAACATGCAGTAATAAACAGGGCCCAGTGCTCCTGTCTGTGTATATTCTGTTCCAGAGCTAGCTAATCGGACGCAACAACCACAGAGGGCCCCCTTGCTGGGCCCCACATCACCTCATCACCCCATTCTAAGATACCAGCGGTATCAGTGGCAGTATGACGACAGTTTCGTTGCTCCAATATCATCTATCAGGGATGAGGATCTTGGAAGAAGTGACACTTATAGCTGAAATCATGCTATCTTGCTTCATTTATAGTATGGGGCATTTAGATATTGCCTCACTCAAAATCGTTGAGTGTCCAAGAGAGTAGTGCATATAGGTTCAGTGACCTAGGCCCTTAAACCTATGCGCCGTTCTCATGGCTTCAGCTCTTATGTATATAAGTGTAGAGGTGGTAGTCGGCGAGAGCTTCAAGAGCTCTTGTAGGAGGCGACCTCATACAACTCAGTATACCAACGCATGCATCTACTTACCTTGAACTTGAAGAATGTGTTGGTGATGTGGATGTCGAAGAAGAAAATTTGTTTTCTTTTGATATTACTATTTTATTGTTATATCAAGTCCCGAGTTCTTCAAGACACTGCTTAAAAAATATTCTTCATTAGAAGATCCTTCCACATTTGAAATGTGTTCAATAAAACTCCTGGATTTTCCAAGTTATCAGTCTCATTTCTAACACATTTTATTTGAATGAATATAAATACAAGGTAAGAAGAAACGAGGAACAACAAATCGTGAAAAATATCCAATGATTAGGTTATGTTGAGTTAACGTAAATAAATCAGCAATATTCCGACTCAGTGGCGTCAATCTCATTTCTTACGTTCCGATATTTCCTGCTATATTCATCAGCATATGTGTAGCGATTTTGAGATATTCTGAATATAAAAAGGTATATGTAAACTTTTCTATTAGGATTAATGAACATAAAAGATGGTTTAGGATCTCAAAAACAGGTTCCACATTTGCATATAATTTTTTCGTTAATCATTATTTCCCTGAAATAGACAATTCACATATTTTCAATATAGCTGATAAAGGCTCGAAACTAAACTTGTGGGAATCTTTGGGAATTTAAAACACAAGAACAGTATCAACATCTAAATGATCAAACTGACCTAATTTAATCATCATTATTCAACGCTATATAATGTATTTATTCCAAGAATTAATGTCGGATTAGCTTATACACCCTATTGTTAATACAAATAAGTCATTAATGAAATGTAAAGACCCACCATGTAATCTTATTATGATAATCCTCTAAGTTCATGAATGACCGACCACAGTAATCTTTTACCACCTTCTGATACTTATCGGATTTATAGTTGAAGTTATGTATTTTAATTGTATTTGAATACCGTCTGTGCGCTGAAACTCGAGTAATGGAAGTTACAAATAAAAATAATATCAACATAGTAGTGTTTCAATTTTACATTATGGATCAAATTTCATATCAAGTAGTAAAGGGTAAAACGAATTTTTAAAGGATATTTGGATGTTTGAATTTTGTTCAAAGTCTAGTCAACTTCTCTTACATTTGTCTGCCCTATATTCTTCAACTAGACTGGAACCATCTACAGTGAGTCCTGAATTTATAATTTTTTTTTTGGTACACTGTATTAAGGAATTTCCTTTGATTCCAGCAGGTTCTTTTACCCATAAAAATTAAATATTGAAGCCTCGAATATGCAGAAATCAAGAATTTCATGGAAAGCTGCACTAGGTACAGCAACAATAACGAAAGTTGTGGAAATGTTTCTCGGAGGTAAAAGAAACGTCAACTGAATTCCACTCGCTTGGAACTGTATAAGCCACTATTCTTCATCCAGTTGAATAAATACCTGAAATATTGCAAAATCCGTGAAATAATCAGCTTTGAGACTACCGTAAAGTGTACCACAAACGCTTCAAGTGAAATGAATCACTCGAATGCATGGTCTAGTTATCACTAGATAAGGTACTGAGGACAGATGCGTTAATAAGTCGTGTTGAATCTGAATATATCGGTCTCTGTATTATACTCAATACAACATCTGGAACAAATTTGTTAGAAATTGCGAAAGTTTCAGTTATCTCGAGAGATGGAACAATCATTAATCGTTTAATAGATTCGTTCAGTAGATCTGAGAGATTTTAATCGAATACAATCGACGAACCCGTCAGATTAAACACCTTTTGAGTAGAATGGATAGGATACAAATTCATGGAAATTGCTTTTCTTCGGAGATTATAAAAGTTGCAAACGGGTAAGATGAACTTCGGCGTTACGGAAATTGGTGTTAATAGGGTTAATTGTTTTGAAACTCGTTATTTTTGTGGTTAGCAACTTTATTTATTTTTCATTGTTTCGTAGGAAAATACAATGGACATAGCGTACAGTTCCAGTAAATTATAACGAAGTGCTATCGCGTGCTATTTGGATGAAATTCAATTCATTTGATAATCCGTAGTAGTTTATTGTGAAATTTTTAATTATTATTTTGTTAGCAAAACAGCTTCCGGACAGTCCTGCGGGTCAAATGTAAATGATTGTAGGAACAGAAAATATATTGTAAATGATATAGAAACCGATAATGAGACATTAAATTATACTCTACGTTACATTGAAATTTAGTCAATAGGGTCTATCCACGGTCGTATATACAGGTCTGGGAACTCGAGGCTGTTTCCTATGTGAGAAGTGAATCAGCTAAGCGTAAGCTGTCGCGTAGTAATAAAAGGGTGGCGCATGAGTCGAGGAATGATCTCTGGCACGTATACGACCGTGTTCTCTGGCAACTGTCATTGTTGACTTGTAAACACAAGGAACACCGGCGTTTTTAGAAAAAAATTACGCAAAACGTGCATTGTGCCGAAATGCAAAACGGGGTACAAAAGTGTAAAGCAAGAAACTTCTGTTTTTAAAGTTCTGAAAAATGCGGAAATACGAAAAAAGTGGATGCTTGCGATGGAAATCGTTTTAACGAGGTCTTTTATGTGTGCGAGCATGTATAACGAAAAAGGGGAAGTTATTTTTAAGGTGAGTGATACATTTTGACATGAGTAACAGTTCTATTCCTCTCTCAAATCAGAATAGTGAATATTGCGTTACGAGAAGTGACTCCACTGAGCGTCAACTGTCGCGTAGTACCAAAAAGGGTGGCGCAGTAGTCGAAGTGTTCTCTTACAACTGTCATTCTTGACTTGTAAACACAAGGAATACCTGCGTTTTTAGAAACAAATTACGAAACCGTGCATTGTGCCGAAATGCAAAACGAGGTACAACAGTGTAAAGCAAGAAACTTCTGGTTTTAAAGTGCCGAAAGATGCGGAAATGCGAAAAAAGTGGATGCTTGCGATTCCGGAAAGAAATCGTTTTAACGAGGTCTTTTATGTGTGCGAAAAAGGGGAAGTTATTTTTAAGGTGAGTAATAAATTTTGACAAGAGTAACAGTTCTATTCCTCTTTCAAATCAGAATACTCAGTAACACTGCTTACGATTCAGGATAGAAATCGTTTTACCACTTCGATTCAAGCGCTAGCTAGTGGCTGAGCGAGGGACTACGAGTTTGGCGACGCGTTAGAGACCCATGTCAAACATACGAGTTCCCAGACCTGTATGTACGACCATGGGTAGACCCACGGTCGTACATACAGTTCCTTGCATATATGAGTATATATATATATATATATATATATATATATATATATATATATATATATATATATATATATATATATATATATATATATATATATATATATATATATATATATATATATATATATATATATATATATATATATATATATCTATTACGGGAAGGGGGGAGATCGGATCAACTTGAAATTTGGATTGGGAGTTCCTTGGACATTGACAATAAAAGAGTTCTACTTTGGTTTCTTAATTTTCAATACAACCGGAGATATTAATTTTTTTTTGCTAAACTACCCTTAAAAATGTAAAAAAAACCTTATTGGCCAAAAAAAAAGGGGTTGCACCCACTTTGGAAAATAGTAATTTCAGGGGGTTGTTATTGGTACCAGAACAAACATTTTCCACCGGGTCGCTAAGCATCGTAAGATTTTCGCCAACCATTTGCCAGATTTACTCCACTAATAGTATTACAACCACTACCAAGATCCAAATATGAATCCAAAATTACTTGAATCACCATTACAATAATGTAATACTTAGCGTCGCCTTTTTTACCTGATACACACATGACTTTCTTTTGCAACAAAAAAACATTGTGCCTTAACATGTCCAACCTTATTGCAATGGTCACATTTCTTTTTTTCAGTGAAATGTTTAATACAGTCTACTGATTTATGACCCCGATGATGGATCCGAGTATGTTTAAATGGTTTTTGTCGATTCAATTCCTTATTTACTGAATCGGGATTTCTTCTATTGAAATGTGTGGCTATATCCGTTAGATATACTAGCACCTTATCAGTTGAGGTACACCCCGCTGATTCAACACATATTCTTAACATTTCGTAACCTATAGTCATGAGAATTACATCCGCGATGACGTAGTATGGTGAATCGCAACTATCACCCAACGCTAATTTATGATAAAAGAACTTTTGTAAATCTTGACAAGCTTTTCTTCCGTCATTTACCTACTAATTTTCGCAGTTTAAGTGCCACAATCTTACCAAAAAAAAGTACGGAGCCAATTTAACCACCCGTTCACTCTAACCATAATCAATACGAGGAAGAGAATTATACCAAAATTTGGCGTTTTCCGCTTAGTTGGAAATCATATAGTAGATTTTGCTATTACCATCCCAATCGAAAATTTTTGCACATGATTCAATACGATGTATCCATTAACAAATGCTTATATCACTTTTCCTCGGATTAAACTCAGGAATATTGTCGCCACGAACTACGAATAGTGAAGTGGTATTATGGGAGTTTCTTGTCAACTCAACCGAAGTATTAGATACACTAGAATCGTGAACTAAACTTACGACCTCTAATTCCCTCTTTAGATCTTCCATTTCTTTAGGCATTTTCTTACGAAATAATTTAAATTCACTACTTTTACAAAGTGCATCTTCGCTTGAACTCGAGTTTGAACCAGAACCACTAGAACTTGTAGAGTTCCTACATCATTTTGAGTTGGACATAACTTCTGTATTATTTAAATAAATTTTCTACTCACAATTTATTGCCTCTCTGTAACTCACGCTAATTATGATAATCTTCTAACACGATTGATTCAGAGCCCACTTCTGATTTGTTTGGGATTGGTTAAATTATATGCATGTCGATTCGGGCAACATTATAATAGTATATTATTCAACGAGCATATTACGGTGGCTATTATTCATGTGGATGAAGTTTACGGCACGAGCCGCAGGCGAGTGTCGTAAATCTTCCAAGTGAATGATAGCCATAATATGCGAGTAGAATACTATACTTTGTCCACGACCCATAAATATTACTTTGATACTGATAAACTTTGCTGTTGAAACAAGTCGAACCAACAAATTGTTGACGTTTCAAATTAAATTCGATCTGACTTGACGTTTCATAGCACGCTCTATTTTTATCGCAATCAATTTATATTGGCATATAAATGCAGCTTTAACATACAGTTTCTTAAATGTATTAGTTAGTTTCTTAGTGAAGTTAGGATTATAACTATATGATTTAAAATACTTGAGGTCACTATATGCGGGTGCAAGTCGTTATTGATACTCTAAAATAATACACAACTGGGGAAATAATCAAGGGCCATATAACAACCTTTTGATAAGTAGGCGACTATTTCAATTGCATCAAAATTTCTACTGTATTTTATAATAATTTGACAAGTAATAATTTTGGCATTAGTAATCTGATGAAAGACCGAGAGCAAAGCTTGAGGGCATCCCTGATTATTAAGGTCAAAATTATGTCTAGTCAAATTAATAAACACAAAAGAAATTTAGCAGGAATAAAAATAATAGCTAATTAATCAAGGTCGTCTTATATTTATGACGACCATTTCTTGAATCGAATTAATTCAATCCAATCAGCCAGACATATTCATAAACTAGCTGAATAGTCGATGACTATTGAGCACAATGCAAATAGTAGCTAATATTGCGTGTGGATTGGTCTAGTCAAACAGTAAACAAAAGTGTGATTGGTTGAAGACTGATATTTACAGGTGGAAGATATAATCACCTTTATACAATAAAAATACTATTAAAGTACTGAGGACCTTTCAGCTACCAAATACCCATCATCAGATCAACTATTCGGGGTTGATGATGCATACAAGGGGTTGCCCTCAGCTGGAGTTAAATCTGAATTTGATAAATTGCATTTCCAAGCATTCTAAATAACCTAGATATTTATCAGTACTGTGTTTCAAAAGTGGCAAATTTAGAAAATAAATTATGATACATATTGATTACTGAAAGCTGAGCAGTGAAACTTTACAATTTTCTTGAATTATTTGGTTAGTTCAATGCGTTCCATTTTCCTATTTTGGTTAGAAATAGACTTATTCATCAAAGGTTTGTCGTAACCATTCTCTATCGCTATTTCCTGAATCTTCTAAACTTCGTGGTTATAATTTTTCGGGCGGCATCAAACTTGGCACATCCTATCTTTTAATCCTAATGCATTTTAAATTATATTTTTACAACTACAAACTCGGCATGAAGTTGTTCCAGGTACCCAACTCCTGTAACAAGTACCTAACTAACTATATTTTGTTTTGTAGGTATATCAGTTTTCATGAGTACATAGTCATTTCTAGTGTAAAGTTGATGGTCTATGTACTCAAAATTGTGAAAACGTGTAAAAATGGCAGGGAGGTGATACCAAACTTATGTTTAACCAAATTCTGGGAATATTCTCCCGTTGAAAGCAAAGGCATCAATTACCAATTTGGATTGAAATAATTGGAATTATTTGTGTAATTAGTGCACCTTAAGGGATTGAGACTTAGTTTCAACGTGACTGGTGTTGGACGGAAGTGAAGTTTGTTTCATTGAAAGGGAAAACCATATCGTGATAGAGGTAAATATTTTTGTAATTCCATTGATGTCTTCACTAACTTCAAGAATTAATTTGCCTTCCCAGGTGATATCTGACAGGACATAGGTTAGTTCCAATTTTGTTCAACAATCGTTATGTATTCTGTTCATGTCTGTCTTCTGAGGATAATAGAGCAATAGAGGTTTGAATATTTCGTGATTTCAGGGTGTTTATGTTGTGGAAAATTCAACAAGTGTACGAGTTCTGAGGTTAGCTTGAATCTGCTGTGGAAAAATTGATTTAGAAGTTGCTGATTGACTTGTGATGTACAATCGTGGAAACTGTATTAGAATTGTGGCAGGAATCCATACATCAAGTAGGAAGTACTAATCCATAATCGAGCAAGTATAACATCTTACCCAGCAGTCACCAGGTCAGGCTACCCAGCTTTTGGTTTATGTAACATTTGAAATAATCATTTGAGTACTTGTATATGTGTAAATTTAACTGTTCACTTTGATTTAAGCAATTTAACTTCATCCATATTTCAATTCATTCACTTCATAACTCATTAATATTAAGTTCTGTTATAAATTGTATCAACAATAGTATTTCAATTACCAGTAAATTTCAATCATTCTGGGCACAGGTCTTTTATTTTTTGTATACTTTCAGGGTAATTTAACCTGGGGACTTTGAGTGTTTGAATCCCCTAGTTAGATACATAATTTATTGGTTGGTTAAAAATACTCTGGTGCCCAAATTTCAACATCTAAAATATAACTCACGACCGTCTTCACTGTAGCTGTCGGCAACCAAGCGATAAAATAGAACTCATAGTTTATCCATAAGTAAGAGTAATTTGTACCCTTACAGTGTACCATAATCTACGAAGCTGTGTAATGGACAGTTTTGTCACTCCCTACATATCCTTGATATAGAGCAGAAACAAAGTTGGTGCCAAAACAGATCCCTGGTGAACACCAGTGTTTATAGACATTGTATCGGAGGATACTCCGTCAATTATCGTATGGAGTGATCTATCTGAGAGAAACTTCGATAGTGAGCGTCAAAGGCGGCAAACCGTATGACGGAAATTTTCCAAAAAGGTTTTGGTGCCAGACTCCGTCAAATGCTTTCGAGATATCCAATGCTGCAGCAAGAGATTCTCCTTATTATTCAACAGATTGCTGTCATACATGTGTTACGTAGGCAAGCGGTTCTCCTGACGAAAGCCCTATTGCTGCTCATTCACGATTTTGGAGCTCTCTGGGTATTGAATGAGCTCGATGTTGATCACTTTCTCCGTAACTTTAGAGATTACAGATAATAATGCAATAGATCTATAATTATTACGAAGGGCCTTCTTCCCTTTGGAATTGAGTGAACTCCAACGTTTTCCAACTGGAAGTAAACACACCGAGTTTGTATGAAAGGGTGAACAATCTGCAGAATTTCGGCCACATTCTATGCAGTGGCGGCTCGTGAATTTTTGAGAGAGGAGGCTGGACATAAAACGTTTTTGTAAAAATATACTCTATTCACAGCCTTTTAACCTTTGCACAGCGACCGTACCAGCTACTTCAGTGACAAAATTAATTGTTACCCAGCAAGAACCAACGTGGAGGTATACAGTTTCTCTTGCTAAAAAATATTTTTGTTCGTTTTTTGTCTTTTATTTTTTTGGATTTTTAATATTTTTTCTTTTTTTTAAATTTTTCATATTTTTTTTAAAATTAATTTTATTAACTTTTTTTATATATTAACGGAATTCTACGGTCTTTAGTTTGCGAAAAATGATCAATAATATTATCAAAAAATGTATCATTTTGTTTTAAGTGTTTTACTAAATCTTTTTCAATAGATATCAAACTAACATTGTATAAACGATTTTGGCCCATTGTATTTGGCATGTAAGTTTTAATTCGTTTGAGAGTAGCAAATGATCTCTCCACCGATGCCGACGTGACAGAAATGGTGACTGTCAAACAAAGTAGTTCATAAAACTGAGGTAAAACTTGTTGCAAATCATTGTCTATCATATATTTTATCATATCGGCGTGACTGTCATACTGGCCTAAAATATCTTTATCCGAGTATATAACGCATAATTCATTGTGCCGTGCTATTTTATCAAAAAATTTATATTTTAGAACTAAGTTATCTTGAAGTGTATTGGGGAACTCTTTTGAAAAAGATTCGAAAAATCTTCTATTCGTCAAGTCAAAAAACTTCAATTCATGTAAATCGGAAAATCGAATCTCAATTTGACCTTTAATGGTATCTAAAATTTCATAAAAAAGTTGTTTATAATGTAGTTTCATGTCTACCAAATTATATGTTTTCCTCCTTTTCGCGGGAGGAGCCTCATCAGTTGAAAAATTTTCAAATAAAATATTAAAATGAAATTCTGTATTACGGAAACTTGAAATTTTTCCGATGAGATGTTTCAAACGATCTCTTGAATAAATTATATCAGTGAATTTATGTTGTAAAATTTGGAAAATATGATCAGTTTGTTCAAATATTAATTTAAAATTATTAAGAAAAAACAAAAATTCTACATTTTCTAAATAAGATTTTGAACCAACAGCAGCATTTAATGAAACCTGATCTGTTGAAAAGTCATCACTGTTTAATACAAAATCAAATGTTTCAATTAATTTGTCTTTGTTTTTATGGATGGTAAATACTGCACGTGATGTAAAATTCCATTGAGTTGGAGCATTACAGGGAAATCAATGATTTTTTTTAAAACTTCGTCTTGTCAATACTACTATTAGTATTAACAATGATCGATTTTGATAGTTACCTGACATTACTAATCCTTTCAAATCCGGTAAAGGCCGTTTATTTAAAAGAAACACTTTTATCATATGTTAATTCACTAAATCGATTTTCTAAAAGGCAGCAACTAACTCACTAATACTCATTTTAAATTTACAACAGACAACAATCTAACCGTACTTCGCGTGGCGTGACAACCCATAAACAAGCACTGACGGTCAGTCAGCAGTCGGCAGAACGCACGTCTCGTATTTTATAGATTGCTAGCGGCTGCCGCAGGCTAGCCTCCAGAGGGTGTTGCCATTTTCGCTGATTTACCCAGTTGGCGTTCGGACTTGTCGGAAAAACGGCAACTGCGTTGAACAACACATGCTCAGCGTTTGAGATATATAGAGTCCAGCCTCAGGGCACTGTTGCCAGATTAAAAATAACTACTGAGAACGGGGAATTAATTGTAAAATATTAAAAATTATCAGAGAAACAAGAAATAAAATGGAGAATGATCATTAAGATAAATTGGTGAGGAGGCTGAGCCTCCTTAGCCTCCTTCGAGGAGCCGCCAGTGATTCTATGAGAACGACAAGTGGAATTCCATGTGGACCATAGCCTGTTTGATAATGATATCAAGCAGTCTGCTCCTAATTATGAGCAGATGAAATACAATTTCAGCATCTATGGCAGCAATATTATAAGGAACCGCTTTCGGATTCAAAGTAGAATTTGCTGCAAACATCCCAGCAAAAAGGTTATCTTTCTCTTGTGTTGTAATAGTCAGTGTAATATCATATTAGATTAAGGGAGGGAATGAACTAAGAGCAAAATTCTCATCAATTGCTTTGGCGAAACTCTAAAAAGAACGTTTTTATTGGGTCATATTTCTGGCTTCAACATATTCTGTTCTGATCCCCAGACATTTATTCCCGTGATAACGACGGTATGCTGTTTATCTTGAAGCGACGGTCCTAGAACAGATTTTATCGAACCATCGTTCACAAGATGACGATAGTTTGTTGGTATGGGATCTATAAGTTTCCATTTATATCCTGATAATACCCGAGATCTCTTTGGCATTTTTTCCATTTGGTCATCAGATTCAAAACATACGCTTCTCCAAGATAACACGGAGAAAAACATGCGGAAACCATCCCAGCTGTAATAGTTGTAACGCCAAATTGTGCGTGGAGGTGATTGCTCGGTTCATGGAGTGATGTTGTGAAAGTAGAAATCCTTCATGATGAGAATATCTCGTGATAGATAGTTCTTATGAATGAGATGAAGTTTCAGAGAAAGAAATTCGAAGAGTTCATCATGAGCTAGTTCATTTGGTGATGAATAAAGATCAGAGAAATTTTGTCTGCTTATGATTATCAAGCTTGAATCACTTCACATGAATTCCTTTTGTTTCTAAATTCTCCTCTGAGTGGTATGCAAGATCATTTCTGGAATAGAGACAGATACCTCCCCTAAATTTGAAACGAAAGTGGATCTCGTGGTCAAGGCAAAGCATCATTGGAGGATGGATTGACATGCATCTCAGTTAAGGGCAGTATATCTGGTTTATCTGCCTGTAGGTGATGATGAACATCGTTTCTGTTACTTTACTCTTTGGTTTTTCTATAATTTTATTTCTTAAAGATCAACTAATACTATAAATTCTATGAACTGCTTCGTTCCGATAAGAGCAATATTCGATAATCTATGTTAAAACTGTTTTGACAGTCTTTTACATAGTTTGTGGAATTTGTTCGAGAACATCAATCGTCATAACCTGAGTCATATGAGAAATAATCGAGAAAACTAGAAAAATGCATCTTCATTTACATACTCTTGGCACAAATTCTTACACGTTATTTATGGCTGAGTGATATACACAGTGAATTGAAACTATTTCTGTTACAAAGTTCATCTTAGATGTTTCACAGAGAGCACAATAGTTCACACTGTACGTTTTGAATTCACTTCTTCATACCAGTTCCTCAAGTTGAATTGTTCCATACAATAGACTCGATCCAATCTAAATAACTCGACACTCTTGTGTATATCCCCGGATATTTACTTCCGCATCCAGAGCCATAAGACGTTATTCCTACGATAGTATAGATGCTGCTGTTCGGCTTGTTTTGAACTTGTAGAGGTCCTCCAGAATCACCCTAGATCAAATGAACAAGAGTTAGATTAAATATAAATGCTTTGATGGAGACACCCCCCTATGAGATGTAACTACAAGAAATTTCCATTCCTGATCCAAATGTATGTAAATGTAATAGTTTCCATAGTAATCTTATCGTCTGAGAACAAATCATGCAATACACATAGTCGAGGAAGTAAAGCAGAAAAAATTTTTTTTGATAATCTTACAGTTCATTTTTCATGATATGCATTTCAGTGTTTCTACAGAGATGAATCTTTTTGAATGCATTTTCAGAAGAGGATACTAAAAATGTTGAAAATTGGCCAAATATAATGAAAATAGGCCAGCATTTCTTCCACGGGGTTTTTTGGGCTTGCTCATCACGATTCCAATGCCAGATTCGACGCACCTGGGGCTCAGAACATACTGGTACTATCGTCGTCTCCAGGGAATTCGAGAAAACATCTTTTGCATATGGTTGATACTTATTGGGGAGGTTCCCTTCAAGTTGCCGGTCATGACCATCACACTCAATAGTAAAAAATAGTAAAAACCCCCGAAGTACCAATTAGGTTACATTTCAAAGCATATTGAAAAATTCATGAAGATGACCTAGGTATCCTGGCCATCAGGTCACTGTTGGGTCATGGCCATAACCAGCAACCTCAGAAGAACCGTCCTAACAAGTTTCATCCCATTCCAAAAGATAATTTCACGAATTCCCTGGAGACAACGATAGTACCAGGATGCCCTGAGCCCCAGGTGTGTGTGGTAGTTCGTATCTGGCACCTGAATCGTGATCAACAACCCCAAAACCCATGTGTAGGAAATTCTGCCATATTTTGCCTATATTTGGCAATCAAGAAGCTCACACTCAACATCGGGAAAAGCTAAACGTTTGGGTAGGAATTTTGGGAGACCACCTAATTGGACCTATGTTTATTCCTGGTAATTTAAATGGCGCAATTTATCTTGAAATGTTGGAAAATGCGATTGATCCGTTAATAACTGATCAACTAGAAAACGATCCTCTACTACTTGAACAACAATTGCATTCCCAACAAGACGGACCTCCTCCTCACTACGCCGCACCAGTTCGCCAATACCTCAATTTGCAATAACCCGGTCGTTTGATTGGAAGAAGAGGTCCTATGGAGTGGCGTGCCTTATCTCCTGACCTGAACCCTCTGGACTTCTTCTTGTGGGGACATTTTAAGTCCAAGATTTTTGTGACTCAGCCTGACAATTTGGACGAACTACGCCAACGAATTGTAATGAGTGTCGTCAAATAACTCCAATTATGCTGAACCATGTTAGAGACGGCTTTCAGTCAAGATTGTATTATTGTACGGAAATCAATGGAGGACAATTTGAACATTTGATTTAAACACGCAGATTTAATTTTTTTCATTGTAAGCATGACAACACAATTCAATTTTTTTCGAATGTGATTTTTTGAAGATTGTTTAAGTTCAAGCCTCAAATATACGTCAAAAGATGTCCCCCAAACAAAATCATTCGACGTGTTTCGGGAGATTTTTCCACTCACTATGGGATAAGAAATATACGGGGTGGCTCGTCTGAGATGGAACACCCTGTATATAAAGCCGGTGAAAGCAATAAAAGTCAGGATCTACAGATATGACTTATACTGGGTTCCCCATAATAGACTACCCATTTTATATTATTAATAAATTCCCTACGAGATAACTAAATAGGTTGGTCTCTGTGGGATTATCTTCTATAGTCTTTGAGATTTAAGTAAATTATTAATCAAGTAGTCGCCTGTCACAAATAAATTTTAAATTAATGATTTGTGGAACTCCATTTATCTACGAGAAGTTTGTTAGTTTTCATCAATAATTATTTAATTTTTTTGCCTTGAGAAATTATTTCAACATCCGTTTGAACTTTAATGGATTACCCAGTCCAACAACGTGTGTTTTGCGTAGAAACTTACATAAGAACCAATTCGATAGGAGAAGTTAGGCGTGCATTCCGGCGTCAGTTCAATAACAACAATAGGGGTCACGCGCCAAATCGTAAAACTGTTAGAAAATATTGAACGAGTTAGAATTGCGTTTACGAGAAGTCCTAAAAGGTCTGCTAATCGACAAACCCTTATCATAGGAATATCGAAGGGAGGCTTAGATCGAATTCCTCAAAGGGATTTAAAATTTCATCCCTATAAATACCAAATGGCACAGCACCTTAGCAATCAAGATAAAGAGGCAAGGTTAGCATTTTGTCAAGAATTTTTGGATTTACATCAAGGAGCAATTCACAGTCTCCTAATGAGCGACGAAGCAGAATTTTAGATACTGGTCCAATGAAAATCCTCGTGAAATCTTTACACAGAACCTCCATAATCCAAAAGTTGTTGTGTTGTGTGGAATAGGATCTTTTGGTATTATTGGCCCTTATTTTTTTGAGGATGAAAATAACCGCGCTGTAACAGTAACATCCGAGCGCTACGTTTATATGCTAGAGACATTTCTCATTCCAGAATTAAATAGACGAGAATTATTAAACAATGTCTTACTATCCCAACAAGATGGGGCAACAGCTGGCCTACTCATTTCTCGATTCGGAGATTTGGCTTGGCCTTCGAGGTCCGCCGACTTAACGGCACCCGATTTTTTCCTGTGGGAATATTTAAAAGCCAAAGTGTTTGCGAGTCGTCCAGGTACAATCGAGGAACTGAAAGTCAAAATTCGTGAAGAAGTTGAAGGAATAAGGTTTGCTACGCCGTGTAATGAACCACTTTTTATCTAATATTGAAAAATGTGTTGAAGTTGGTAGAGGTCATTTAGAAGACGTGATTTTTAAAAGTTAGAATTAAACTAGCCAAATATTTATAAGTTATCATAAATCCCAAAGAGTTAGCTGTAATTTAGTAAAATAGAAAGTTTGTTTTGTTAACTAAAAAAATTTTAATTCAGATAATAAAATGGGTAGTCTATTATGAGGAACCCAGTATATGTACGAGTATTCTTACCTGGCACGTATCACTTTTATCATCATTAGCACAAATCTGTGACGATATAAGATATTTACTGGACCTCGCTAACATTGTTATGTTACATTCACGTAGAGGAACTGATGTTAATTTGGCTCTTTGGAGGATACTGCTTTGCTCTCCAGCTGAAACATGGAATATATCAATTTTCTGATTACATTCATCTTAAGTTTCTGCTACACTCTAATGATTCAGGATTACAATCAGGAAAATGAATAGTCCTGCTCTAATGAAATTTTGATCTATTTTTTTCCAGATAAACTACGAGGGCAAGGAGCGAAATCTCTGAAAAATGAAACAGAAAATGATTGATTTGGTCAGAACTTATTTTATTTTTTAACGTAATCTCCTTGTAGCCCGATGCACTTTATCCAACGTTTTTCTAATTTTTCGATTCCTTCCAAATAATACGACTTCGGCAATTCTTCAAAATAGTTTTTTCTTCAGTGATGACCTCATCGTTGGAGCCAAATCTCTTTCCGCCGAGCCATTTATACAAGTTTAGAGATAGACACAATTCGTAGAGGGCCAAATCTGGAGAATACGTTGGATCACGAACCAACTCATGCTATTTTGTCATTGCGACTGCAAACTTCCGATTTGCGTACAAACATACAGATAAAAACTCACTGTTTGATGAAGCAATCATTAAATTGTTTCAAAAGTGCAAATTACTGTTACTATCAACTGTTATAATAAATATTTGGTGAAAGTTCACACTCACCATTCTCCGTAACTCCCCATCCACTCACAACGAGTCCGTTAGGATCGTCGTTCTTGTTATACAAACAAGCAGGATGGACGTTCTCTGTAATTGTGATGTCGTCACTTAGTTTGAGGAGGGCGATGTCGTTGAGTTTGTCTCGCCATTTATAATCAGGATGGATGGTAATGTTGATTATGTCGTATTCTTGTGGTATTTCCTTATTACCTAGACTACCGTTTATGAAGATGGTTCCCAATTTCACTTTCACGGGGGCATTTCGTTCTGTGTTTATTATACAGTGAGCTGCTGTCAAGACGTAATTGGTGGCAATCAAGGAACCACCGCAAGTCCATTTCAGGATGCCTATAGTGTCGGAGTTGTAACCAATAGCTACCTAGAACGTAACATCAAGATTTTCATAAGGAATATTATTGAGTAGAGCCTACATAGGTGAAACAGGACGTAAATTGATGGGTCATAGGAAATAGCATGAAGGCCTGAACTTCTGATGATGACGACACAACCCAAAGGCTATGTTGCAGCAGGTCACCCTTACGTTACAATATAGACAGACAATATAACACAGTTTATTCATTATAAAGGACATATATAAGGACTTCTGTTCAAATGAATGGGATTATCAGAGCAGAAATGAGTCCTTAGTTGCACCCAATTTGCCTTTATTGATGTAAAAAACCTATCTCCTACTGGTTCTCTTTCAAATTTTCCTAACGATATGTAATTTGAGCTAAGCTCATTGAAACAATACGAAATTATTTCTAAATTTCCGGGAACTATGTGTGCTTATGCAGTATGTGTCGATGCTGTTAATTTATCTGGAGCAAAACTAGACTTAGACGTAACTCACCTATTTGAAAATTTGAGTTTCGGATCATCCTTTAAGTTACATTTGATGATATGCCGGAAAATGTCTCTTAATTGTTTACTTTTGAGGGGAGCTCTTACTTCCATTATGTTTCACCAAATCAATATAATATTTGAGAACTGGGGTGTGCTTTAGAAAAATTGTTTATGGCTTTGCTGTTGAGTTCATTATTGACACTTATAATATAGAATATTTTGTATCCAATTTGTTCTAATTTCAAAATAATTGACAAAATTTAATCTATTGCTTCCGTAGTTTATTATCTTCAGGAAAACTAAACACCCTATTCTTAAAACCTCCAAACCAAACCAAGAAAAATTCAAATTCCTATCTGCTTATCCAACATTCCCCTGCTGGCTCGCACGATGTTCTTCGAACGTTATAGGTTACCCTCTCGTGTAGTCAAAGTATATAAAAAAGACTAAATTGCAGCAGTATCTTGTAAATTTTGACTATGAATTGTGACACACTAGCACTTGAAATATAAATTACAGCAATTGAAATGTGAGAAATTAGATATGAATGAATATATGAATATATTCATTTATTTCATTTTGACTTTTGCCCCATAATATGATGAGGTCTCTCTACTATAGATCAATCAGTACCTCCAGAAACTGAAAGTTCTAAACAGCGTTCTCATAGAATTCATCATTAGAACGAACCTGTTACTGCTTCATAATTTTTGAAATGGATCTTAATTTTTTGCCAAATTTTATAAATAATGTGCAATAAAAAGTTTACCACATTCGCAGTTTAAACAAACTTTACATAAATTGCGAAATTCAGTTCTATCAAAATTCAGATTCATAAGGAATATAAGTAATATGAACTGTCAAGTCAATTGGATAAAATTGGCTAACTTTTCCGGTAACCTTGGTAAGTGATGCCAACTGTTGAAATGAAATATTTGCGGTTTGAAAAAGACAGCGCTGTCTTATACAACTAACTATGAAAATTCTTTCTTATCCCGAACAAGGTATATCAATGCCAACAATGGTGGACGATAAAGAACGATGTAAGATTTGAAAGTTTCCCGTATAACCATATTATGCACTAATCCGAGTGGCGATCATTAGCAAAACCTCCAGAGATAGCTCAAGATCATTCTGAACTACTTTAGAAACATAGGCACAGGTATAAATGTAACACCAGCGCTCTCTCTGGGGAGACGGAAGTCACACTTGGGGGAGCAACGGACAAATCAAGTAGCATCCGTGATATAAACAACTATGTGTTAGTTGCTGTAATCTAAGGCATAAACAGATTAGACAATTTGGATACTAATTAAATATGATATACCAGTTATGGCAGAAACTGAGCCATGTTGTAAAGAAAATAACCAGCTACGCTACGTTGTTTCTGTTATATTCTTATTGTGTGTGGGTACAGAGGAATGACTTCTTATTAAAATTAGTTATTAATTGAGTTTTATTCAATATTATGAGTTACATGTAGTGCACAGCGTCGCTGCAACTGTCAACTCCCATGTATATGAAGTTGCACACTGACACTCTATGCAAAGGGCACTTAACCATATACTATTACATCTAACAGTTACCTTACTGAATAAAACCAGAAACTATTCTGACTGTTAATGAGAATGTGAAGAAGATTTGAAGAAGATTTTACTCACCATATGGGGAAATTCGCCTACATCGGCATCTTCCCCTTCAATGATGTGGAAGGAGATACTGGGCTTGATGTCTCTTGAAAATTCTTCACAAACTGAAACATATCATGTCTTGAGATATATTCCCACTTAATTTTTCAAAAAAAAAAAATAACTTCTATCATAGATATCAAGGAACCACATTCAACATATTCAAAATCTCAAAAAATACCTTGTGCACTTTTTCTTTTTCCAACCCTGTCAATGACGGGCGTTTGTGTGTGTGGGGTTATTGGTTTATGAGTGACTTTTTCCGTTACGGTCACATCAACTTCGTCGGAATTCGGGCAGCAAACCACTTCCGTGAAACCTACGAATCCGCAACGTTTAAACGTGTGCCTTTTCCTCAACTTTACTGCCTCGAATGCCGGTACGCAATCTTCTAGCTGTCTGCAGATTCCGTTGCCGCCGTCGCAAGGATCGCCTTCTGGAACAAAATAGAAGTTCAGTCTGTTGTATACTAGCCTGTAACTGAATATCAAAAATCAATTTTGGGATATAACTTGGAATAAGAATAATTGGAAACCGTTGAAGGCTTAGAAAGGCGTCAGACAATACTCTATATCATGACATATACAGTTCATTGGAATTGACGAGGATATCTTTGTCATGGGGGGTCCGTCACGGAGATTACCTGACTTGATGTCTTGTTATGGGGTTATCTGTGGTCTGTTATGGATAGTCTGAGCTGTGATTAGCTTTCAACCTGATATGTCTGTTATGTAAAAGCTACTGTCAAAAACGTAATATCTTTAACCCCCTTAGGGAGAGAATTTCAAAAATCCTCCCTTAACGAGTGCCCACGTCGTGTAATGAATTTATCTGCCAAATTCCAAGTATGTTGACTTCATAGTTTCGAAGACTGAGCCACACGGTGCATTAGCGATACCCCACGCTGAGCAGCGTGTTTTTTAGGTCGCACCGTGTCCCCAAGTGCCGCCCAATGGTGACGCCAACCAAGTCATCAGCAAAGGCTTGGGCATGAAACCCTGCTTCTTCCAACTCCTCAAAGAGTCCATTGACAACGAGACACCGCAGAAGTGGAGACAGGACATCTTCTTGTGGGCAACCTTTTGTGGTTTGTACAACGCATCTGTTATGTTGCACCTTTATCGCACACCTAGATAGCATGGCTCAAATCCACCTTTACAATTACGTTCTGAACTATGAATAATTGTGCATTATACTTTCGTTAAATTGAATTTTATAAATCACTCAGAAGTGCTTTTTTAATAAAATATGTTATTGATGTATTGTTATTTTCATATCTATTAAAACAATATGTATGAATAAATGTGGATGCTAGTTAATTTCATATTGCATTGCAACTTTACGTAATAATAAATACCGCTGATGAATAATTATTAAATGCATCAAATGATGATATAGACCCAATGAATCAATTTATTATATATATTTATTATTAATTCATGCATCGTATAAATTGAATTCGACATTGAAACTCCATACTATTATTAGAACGAGATTTCATTTACCTAATGTCAAGGCCATACAATTCTTGAATAATATTTGAAACTGTACAAATTTAAACAACGGATATTGTTCGTGTTTTCTGAAATACGTCACAGAGCAGGTTAATCCAGCATTTCAGTGGAGTGGCGAATAATTTGCTTACTACTAAAAGACAAGAACAACAAAATAAAGATAAATAAGTGAAGGCAAGATTTTGTGATCGTTACATTAGAAGGAGGGGGGAAGAAAATAAATGAATAGGATGCGTTATGTCGTAGAAATCTTCTTTTCATAGAATTAGAATAAGAAAACAACAAACCCTATTTTGTAAAGTTGCATTACATTTTAGTTAGATTTGCTAAGGGGAGGGGGGGGGGGCTACTCCACCAAAAAGTAGAACCAAATAGTCTGAATCGTGAATCGACTAAATGATTCCAATAAATTATCCGCCTAACTTTTTCACATTTAGTCTCGGAATCTGAACTATCATTTAGCTTGAGAGCTAATTTTGAACCATGACTATTATGCAAAGTATCTCTTTGGAATTTTGGCTTGCTATGCAATGGAGAACGTTCCCAAAGAATGTATTGATTGCTTCAATTGTATGGAATGTTATAGAATGTTGATAAATCCATGAAAAGTACGAAAAATCATTCTGGAAACGATTCTGTCAGTCGTCTACAAATTTCAACAGAATGCTTTGAATGGTGAAGTTATAACAATTTTGCTGCCATTTGAACAATATTTAGTTCACATCAATTTGTCGTAGTGTAAGTATTTGAGAAATTAACCAGACGTCTAGGAATCCTCATCATTCACATTCCTGGCAAGTCGATCGATGATCTACGAGGTATATTTGAACTTTTCTGTTTTTCGAAGTATGTCAAAATCTATGAAATAGATGTTCCAGGCAGATCGCAGAGCAAAAAGTCCAATTCCACGAAACCCCCGAGTGAGAAATTTTGGCTATATTTGGAAATTTTTTCAACATTTTAATATTATCTCCTGAAAGTGCATTAGAAGAAAAAAAAATGGTAACATTTTTTCTAAATGACTTCCGGAATCGATTAAAAAAGAGATTATCAAAATCGGTTCATCCGATTTTTTTTCCACCTCTTCTGCTTCATTTCCTTGCCTAAAACTCCTTATAAAATATACTATTCATTTCAATAGGTAAACACGTAAAATTAAAACGTCAATGATCACATCATATCACATACTACATAATCCTAGTCAAACAAGATTTGTGGAGGAATTCAATGTTTTTAGGGCACTGAAACTTTACTGTCCATTTTTTTCTAAAATATCAATACTTTACACTTACGAGGATGCATTCTGCTGAGAATCAAATCAAAACATGAAATAATGATTTTTGATTAATTCCAAATGAATAATGATCGAATCCATAACAACAACGATCTAATTATTTTATTGTCAAGGTGAGTCTAAGTGCTCACTGTGAGTAGCGACTGTCAAGTTGCTATAATAATTTAGCGAAGATATCAAAGAATGTAAAATATAGATAGTGATGTAAGAACATTTTGCACAATGAGCCTCCTTTTTTTTGTGGGGCTGTTTGCCAAAAACGCAATTGTTTATATTTTTTGGCCGATTTTCGCTGTTTTTGAAGTGTAGTTAGGTTAGTTTACGACTGAGATGAAAATGACCTGTGTAAAAGTTGTTGGTAATCTTATGAGGTACAAAACCCAACCAAAAAACATTTTGAGCCATTGATAATTTTCCGCTATTGATGGAAAATTGTAAACAGAATCTTAGGAGTCCAGATATCTCGCGAAATATGGAAGTTAGCGGAAAATTATTAATAACCAGAAATTTTCAGCAAATTTCTTCCTATAAATTGGCACTATTCAATATCTGGACTTCTAAGATTTGTTGTTGTTTACATTTCTGTTACGCATTTTCCATCAAAAGCAGAAAATTGTAAATGGCTCAACATTTTTAGCAGGGTTTTGTAGCTCACAAATTTACCAACAACTTTTACGTGGGTCGTTTTCATCTCAGACGTAAACTAACCAAACTTGATTTCAAAAACAGCAAAAATTGGTCAAAAGCGGAATGTAAGCAATTGAATTTTTGACAAACAGCCCCGCAAAAGAAGGGGGACATATCGTGCAAAAATGTTCCTACATACCTCCCCAACCAAATGAAATAGGTTTGGCTGCTATCCCCAACACTTCTGTCACAAATGTCTGATTTGACGGGACTATATGTCGAAATTCGAGTGATTACAATCTTTTATAATGTGAATATCAAGGAAAGGAAGCTGCTTATCTGTTTCTATCTTGACAGTATATGTCAAACAGTTCAAAAGGCCATGTACATCAAAATCTTTACTTATAATGGCGAAAATATCATGAACATATCTGTACCAGACTATTGGAAACAGATTCAAATTTTATTCTAAGGAGGTTCCAAGTTCGACTGCGAGAAATAAGCGTTTGCCGAACATATTTTGAATACAGGCCACACCATTTCTCAAGAAACTTTATCACGTTCGAAACACAGTGCAGACAAATATCTAGTATCTAGAAATGTATAAATAAAAAAGCAATTTATTAAATTCCGATTTATCTTCAGCTGAAGGTAACCATTTGTTTGCTCAAGTGTAGTCAAAAGCCAAATAGCATCTAAACAAGAACATTTTGATTTATAATTTAGTTTGCTCTGATGACGGCTACTTGGTAGCCGATAAGTCCTCAGAACATTAACAGTACTTTTAGTGTGAACTCTTTTATAGTTTATTCATCACACAACTTCATCGTCTTTCGACTAGTTTAACGTAATTCTCCTGCAAATACAATTAATAATCAGTTTTCTGGTGACAGAACTTGTTTGATAATAAGCTAATGTTTGCAATACGGATTCCGTATCATGAAAATACTATTAGTTGAGTATATTATGTTGACAAGTTAATTTTCTGTAATGACCTATGAATCAGTGGACTGCATCAATATTTCCTAATGTAATGTACCAGAGAGTAAATTAATCTCTATAGTAATATCGTATTCGTATCATAACCACATTGATATTGATGTTACAGACACATATACAAGCCACAGCAGCTCCAACAGCCCAATACGATATGTAGTGAGGAAATAGTGAATATCATTCTGCTCATTCATAGCACGTACCACCTTCGAATAATAATTATAACGTACAATTATGTTACGAAACGAAGCTGTCTTTTGTTAGTTATACTATTTGTTCGTTATCTAAGGTTGGAAGCAGTGGATAGTGTCTCCAAAACTAGTTTCGGCAACATTTTCATCCCGTATTGGTATTGGTTGAGATGGTAGCGAGCTTAATATAAAGTTCATTGCATTCAACCAAAGATCCTTAAACACTATTCCCTGGTGTTTTACGCTTAGATTCTTTATGTCATCGATCGTGATGATTCTAATTAGGTAAACCTGTTCCGCATGAGCTCAGAACATTCAAAAAGAAAGTGGGTTGACGACTTCACTTTGTTTCCCTCGCATCTCATACAGAAATGACTGTCATCATCATCATCATCACTTGAGGGGAGAGGGCTTATCCCCCAAATGCGATTAGGCCATTTAGATGCGCTCATTGTGCGCCCCGTGGTCAGAAGCCTATTCTATCCTAGCAGGTTTCTTACCCACCAGAAACCCAGAATATCGCCAGTGCTGGCTTCCATAAGTTCTTCTGGGAGCAGTTTTGATTATCCGAAGTGTCGTGCCTGATGGATGCTAATGCTGGGCATTCCAACAGGATGTGAGAATCTGTTTCTTTCGTCTCTTTGCATTTCTTACATATTGGGTCATCTGTGATGAAAGAGAAAGGATTTTCTTTGAAAGCCTATGCCCAGGCTCTTTGATGAAGAGCTTGGCCTGTCTCAAGCGTGGTGATTCTCGCCACAGTTCAGACCACTCTTTATTCAATTGGCCCAGAAGGGCGAGTACCCTCCCGCAATTTGATAAAGCGACCATTGGCTCCTGCCCGACGGAGGCTCTAGACGACCCTCGCCTGGCCAGGGAGTCGGCCATTTGAACTGTGCCCAGGTGAGTTGAATATTAATTCTCCTGGCTAGTTCAGCCAGTGTATCCCTGCATAGTTTGCCAAGCCTTGATGTGACTCTGGGTAATTTGAGATGTTGCTCCACGAACCGCAGAACTTTGATTCTGTCTTGCGGTTCTAGTCACAGCCTTTCAGGCTGCCCCCTAAATAAATGAGATTGATCTGCACTCCATCTCTTTAGGGATCCATTATGTTAATAAGAGCGAATTCAAAGGGGATCTAGGGGCCTACAGTATTAGCCTGATTGAGGATGCGTAGAGAAAACTCATTAAAAAACAACCGGCTTGTCTGCAGAAACCGGGATTGAACTGGGGTGCCTCTTGAATTCTTATTGTACATATGCCAGAGATACACTACGGCACTAGTTTGGTATTTCTTTATGATACTCATGGCCATGTTTTCATAATAAATTCACCAATGTTTATATGTTCTACTTTTCTCAGGATGATGTGTTTTGATAATGTTGGTCATTGGTATTTTCTCCTATTCGAGAAGTTCCTTCTCCCATACCTTTCTACTCTCTTCACGCTTCAATTTCACCTAACGCTTCTAGATGATGCGACGTGGACGTAACATACCTAATCAAAAACAAATCACAACAACAATAAACAACAAGCAAATTACAAGTGGAATTCTTCCTGAATTGTTCTTAGAAGCAATGGATGAATTGTACCAGTATTCCGCATAACAAAAAATGTTCCGGTGAATAACTCGATGGATCTCAAGGTTGAGACTTTCAACAACTGCAAAGCAATAATCTGGAACGCTTCGTGATTGCAACTGAAGATATTTATATCGTCTAATTCGTTAAAGTGCTGTTTTATACTGGATTTTCCCATTCGATTTATTTTGTTAAGATTGACGTTATTTGTGTATATTTAGGAATTATCTAGAATTCAGCATAATTATATATAATATATAATGAATTCTCTTTAAGTCCCTGTAGCTGATAATTTACTTGAAATTATTCATAATAGGTATAATTAATGGTATGGATAGTAATCAACGTTTACACGAAGAACCTATTCTACCGCTGATTAAGTAATTGTTGACAATTTTTAATTTGTGTTGTTATTAGATTCACATTCCGTCAAAAGATTATTCATTCGCTATCACCATCATATTCAATTTACATAGTTTTATTAATCAAATGTACATAATTCCAAATATTTAGAATAAAAACTTGAAATTTATTCGAATGTGAATGAGCTTATTTATATTCAATGTAAAATATTGTTGTGTACCGTAGTATTGTGTATGAAAATTCATGTTTGTACAACAGTCACAATTTTTCCATCTGTAAGGATGCGCAAACCTTTCCTTTTCTCAACACGATAAAACTCTTTTCTTCACTGCAAAAATAATTTACAGAAAAAATTTAGGAACATTACTTTTCGCATCTTTGGCTACATCCAATCGCAATGGTTGATCCAGGGAGGGAAGCGGTGATCACGCCCCCATAGATTTTCCTTCTAAAATTTCAAGACATCATTCCTTGTCAAATTATCGTATGGAGAAAAGATATATTTTAATCAAGTTGAGTTTTGGCGACATCTTTTAGATTTTTGATAACGTTTTGCCAATGATGTGGCTTTAGTTGCACGTAGAAGACAATGCAGGTCATCAAAAAAATTCGCGTGGCATGATTCTAAAATACTTTCCTGGTACTATGTTATGTAGATGAGATGCATATTCTCTATCAACGAAAAATAAGTACGAACAAAGTCAGTCGTTTGAAATGTATAAAGAAGACGGATTTTATCTGCTTTAAACTGTATCAAAGAAAATGCTATGCCATGCTATGACTAAATAGAAAAATAATTATTATATTAATTTTTTTGGGGTTTATCTGGTACTCAATACAGAAAATAACTATCAAAATATTATATATAAAAATTCTCGGGAAATATGTCACATTAACACTTTGTTTTAAATTTTCGTCTTTACGTACGTTTCGGTCTCACGACCATCATCAGAAGACTTATTACGTCAAAAAGGGTTTCCCGAGAATTTTATATATAATTCATACTGGGTCAAGAATCTTTATTACTATCAAAATAGATCATTCTGATGAAGTGTATACAAATTTCTCATTCGTGGACTAAAGACAAATTCAGATTGAAATAACAATACATTGACAATTATTGTACCACACGCATTGGCATCTTCAGAAATAATCATAATTGAAGATGCCACTATGTGGAGGAATTAAAGTGTAAATTCGGGTTTTATTTACCATTCATTATTCTTTTTGTATTCAATTCACAGCTTTTGATTTCCAGCACTCTGTTTAGATTCCTTCACAATATACAGTTCGGTGAAGGCTTCCTTGTTTATTTTTTACGGCTGTTTTACAGCTTATTTTGAAAAACAAAGAATACTTTCTTGTTGCACTTTTTGATTCTCAATGAAATTATACCCATAACTTAATATTTTTTGATAAGGATTTTTTAAATTGAAGCCAATGACTTTGAACAAAAAAAAGTGTACCTTGACAATAACAGAAATTTTTTAGCTCTCTTTAAAAAATTTATTTTATTTCTCTGATAGCAAAGTTTCGCGTTTTAGAAATTTCACCCTGGTAAAAAAAACGTTTAATCGGTAAGTCAAATCTATACTAATTTGATTGAATAAAACCCTTGCCAATTCCTAGATGCGTCTTCATAATGTTGAAAGTATATTTTAGCTAGAATGCTGAGATATTAATATTTTCAGTAAGGCCGGATAACCTCCTCCTATTAGTTCATAAATCTGGTTTGAAAGTTGATACTTGAGCGTGTCATAGGTTGGTTTCAATCTTATTCAAACATTGCATGAGATGATTTCGAATATGAAAAGTGGATTGCTATGTAGTGGCTTCTTGTACATATTCATATACTTGAAACATTAATGTGTTATAATTACAAGTTTTCGTGTTTCTGTTCGGTTTTGCGACGTGGACATTATTAATTGAAAGTATTGTCATAAGGACGCTTTGTGCTTTATACAATTAGTTTAAAGAAATTCCGTTTTAGACATCGATACGTCTTCTGATGATGGTCGTGAGACCCAAACGTACTTAAGACGAAAATAGCAAGCATATGTGTTAGTGTGACCTATTTCTCGAAAATGTATATATAATTATTTTCTAAGTTACATGGAGAGATCGATGAACAAAATAATCGTTGATAAAGATAGAAATTAACTATCCAAACGTCAAACACAAGATTAATAATATTCCTAGTAATACAATAAGAATCTAAATACCAAGTAAAACTGCGTAATGAATTGATCAAATGCGTTGCCTAATCCTTTGTAATGTTTTGACACCTTCTTCGGCCAGAATAGGCATAGGCATGTTTAGCATTTAGCATTTAGGTCAGCGCGTTCCTATTGGGAGGAATAATTCAATTGAAAGAAACAACGAAGATTACAATTCCATTCACTGGAGTCATCATTTATAAATGAGGATTGAAAGATTTTTCATACACAAACGTATTATATCTAGGATAACCTTTGAGCTTTGTGCGTTTATCATTATTATGAAACTTCTGCATTAACCAAATGGAACTTGAGAAATTTACTATTGTCATGACATATTCTGTTATTGTAAATATATTGCGGGTTTTTCATGATCTAAATCAAAATAAAATCTTATCCCTACTCGTCAAGTAAGATAAATGTATCACTTCATTTTGTTGTTAACAAAACAAAATTTGTTATTAATTGATATGACTCAAATATTCTCCTTTATATTTTGACTACACAAGGGAAAACCTATACGAGTAATGTTCGTAGAACATTCTCAAATATTCTGAGATTATCAGGAAAGACCCCTAACTAGGCAAATGGTTCTTGAAATTCGCTGTCCAATAGAAAAATCGAAGTTTGGTACAAAGATATTCGGTACGTCTTGAGTCTGACAACGAAAGGGTGACTATTCTGTACTCGTCTGGTCTGCATATCTGAAATTGCTCGTGTTGGAGTAACATGCCAGATATCTGATGACATCGACCATGGAGATATCGCCCACCATTCTACAATGTAGAGAGGTCAATGAGTTTGCGTAATGGTAACACCACTAACCAAGCGAATATATTTTTTTCTGAATGGAATCTAAGACATTCAGCTTATGGTTGTGAGCTGAATTCCAAATATATAAACAGTCCTCCATGTCAGGTTGAATATGTGCTTTGTATCATGAGGAGTTGCTGGGAGCTCTTGGCACGGAATCGTCTCATGAAAGGGTGTTGTTGGAGAGGAGTTCATAGCTATTGTTGTACCTGACATTATCATATTAGGGAGTGTGTAAAGCACTTCCATGATGAAAATACAAGCTTGAGTTTTGGTTGCCTTAAGCTACTAGTTTATCAGATCCCAATATCCCTTTGCGTTTTCTCGTGCATCTTTGACATCACTTGGTATTTTGAATAGTAGACTTCCGCACATAGCTAATGTTGAAAATTCTTGGCTTTCGGATGGGATTTGCGATTCTATGGCAGTTTCTCTTATGGATTTTCATGTCCAATAAACTACACTCCAATTCAATTATTACATAGGAATTCTAAATTCACTTTGCAAAACACATGTTCTACTAACGAGAAAGTTAATCTCTCATTGTTATATTACACTATTGTCAATAATGGCATTCGAATTGAATCTTAAAAATAGCAATCAAATAAAATAGCAATAAAATACTGTTTTAGATTATGGTAATGAGAAAAAGTGAGTTACACAGTGCGAATAAATGACCTCGGGTAACTCGGATTAGTTATCATTGTTTTATTCTGTTTGAGTAGAATAGTTAACTTGACAGAATCCCAGGACATCTAATCTTATCATTGTGTGTGATTCTTGATCACGAACTGTACGGCCGGAAAGCGAAAGTCAATGAACGACTTACCAGAAAATGAAGTTTTAAACGTACCTTTCTCGATGATTGCATTTCTTGGCATTGACTTGGAATATGAAGCGCCATGTGTGCGTTTGAATTTGGATTCTTGAGTTCATCATAATTTAATAATGATTCATGATCCAAGTGTGAGTTAAATGTTAATTCTTAGAAAATACGTCTGTACGATGGTAAAACCATCGAGTTCTGTCATTCTCATCTAAATAACTCTTTTTATTATAGTTCATCAAATATTTTTTATTTCATGGACGTTTTTGTTAAAATTTCAAATAGAAGTGTACATAACATGTTATAGTGAAGCTGCTCCTTGCAAATCCAAAAGCTCAATTCAGAGACAAGATTTTTGCAAAAATTGTTGTGAGATTTGGAACAACAAATGATAAATACTCTCCATTTTATTAAAGTCGTTTCAAATATATATGGACACCATAACTTATGTAGTATTATTGTGTATAAAATGTCAATGTTCTCCTTCCGAGTGTTATGTAAAATTTATTTATTATGATTACATTATATTCTTGATTATATGTTACACATTTTTTTATTACACCATTTCAATTCATTAATAGTAATTAATAATAATTTTAACTTAATTCTTAAAAAGTACGTCACATAAACACTTGGCAAGAGGGGAAACTGGTGTCTGCGATATATTATATGAAGAAGTAGTGGTATGCAGACAAATTTTCAAGTTTTTAGATTTCAGAAACTGATTTTCTTCTAGCAGGATTCGTACCTGCGACCTGTTGGCTCTTACCAACTGAGCTACCGAGGACACCCCGTTTTTTCTAGTCAAATGTTATTATTACCTACCATCTGCAAGCTTCTGCGTTTGCAAGATGTTGGGTAAGTTAGAGGAAGTGGTGTTAATTTTTCGGGGTGGTTGGGAAATTTTTGTAGGGGAATAACGACCCATGGAGAATTGTTTTTAATTTTTCGAATAATGAAACCCTAAAAGTGAGTGCGACACTCTTTGTAGCGATAGTTTTAAAGGTTTTATTCTTTTTGGTCACTTACACTGTTAGCTTAGGTACAGAAATTAATTCATGCCGACATCTCGGCCAAATATATGATTGTTTCAGTAAGAGTAGATCATGATGTTTACAAATCGCTGTTCAAATTTCAGCAATATATCGGCTGCAATTTCGTTTTTGGACAAATCTTACGAAATTTTGAAAGTGCTATAACTTTTGTCCCATTTATCGTACGGCAATTTTCGTTGCTTCAAAACGCAGCTTCCTTATGTACTTTCAGGGAATGTAATACACGAAAATCGTTTCCCAATTCCCCATATTTGTCCATTTACGGGTATATACATATAAATATGCGAGCGGCGTTTACAGCTCCTGTGGGATTATATAAATGCGCGCACCATTATAAGTGATAAAAATATATTTTACTCTGAAACATTGGAAGTTCAACTTTATTTCCAAATGTTTCTATGAATTTTAGTCATTCATTTTTAAATATGCGCTCGATGACATCTTACTTCTGGGACATTACACTATGCGCGCTATTATGTGTAAATTAAATGATTTTTAAATTTCGTTCTAAAAAATCAAAATATATATTTGGAGTTTATTTTGACAGACATTTCTCTATCTTTATTTTTCTTCCAATACAAAAATTTAACATGTATATTATTATTTACTTATTCACCAATAATATTCACCTTCTCCTTTCAAGTCGAAAGCAAATCTGCCAAAGCAAACTATTGCATTTGGTTGACAAGATAACGCTAATGTATACAATGTAGTATACATTACATTTTGCCCATTGCACAATTGTTTGTTTGTTTATAGTAGTTTTTGTTAAAACTGAAATAATTTTGCTCCATATATGAAGATGTAAAGAAGTATTCTGTGCAGTTTGTATCGGGGATATTAATATTTGAAACCCAATTTTTCAAAATGTTTTTCGACCCAGGGATTGAGGTATTCGTAAATAGTAGAACAACATCAAATGAAACGAGAGTAACATGAGCTTCAAGTATGGAATCTTTCAATTTTGCAATTAGTTCCAAAGAATTTTTCACAGACAATGTTGGTGCGGCTCAGAAGCTGCTAAATTCCTTAACTAACAATTTTGCTATGTTATACGTAGGACTATTTATGTTTAAATGTTTGGTCTCATGGAATGGACGGCATGATATTTATCACAATTTGTATACGGGGACCGGTTAAGGCCTCAGGTAAACTTTGAGGGTGCCTGAAACTCGTCACCCAGAGCTATCTTCGGTAAGAGCAGAAAGGATGGGCGGATGTTGATCATTACGGCTGATTAATATTCATTGCTTATTAAGGGTAGTCAGTGGCTTGTTTCCAAACTTATAATCATTATATTTTTCGTGTTGTACGTGCTAACAAGTAAGAGTTAACATTCTTTTGAAAATTTAAAATGTCGTTTGTGAAAGAAATTGTTAGTGAACGCGGAAACAATTGTTAGTTTTCCAAACATCGATCTTCAACTAATGAAACTGTCTGGAGGTGTATCAAACGGCCTGAATGTGAGGTTTATGTGTATACCATTGGAGAATTGGGTAGTTTTGTTGTAACAACATTGAAAAATCAACATAATCACGAACCTGAAGAATATAGATCCAAAGACATAGTTTTTGAGGATGCCAGTAAGGCACGTGCGGTCAAAAGAAGACAGCTACAAGCGTTTCCAGAGAAAAGGAAATCCAGTTCTGCAGCTCTGACAACTGTATAAATCAGTTAGATTGTTGAAAACTAACCGGACGGCTTACAAAAAAAGTTCTACCAGATTTCTGCCATCGAGCTCGCGTGGCGTGGCAACGAAGCAACCTACTGTCATATATAGGGAGCTCACAGGGTATTGAGTACAACACTATATTCTCCAAAACTACACAGTACCGCCATAAAATAACCTCATCATTCAACATATATCCTTAAACACCACGACTGCGTTAGCTGGAATACGCCTCATGATTTGGAAGTATAGTCGATTATTTTCAAGTTGTCAGTGTTGCCTGCAAAAGAAAAGTGGAAGAAGAACCTATAGAGACCAACCAAAATATTGCATGAAGAATTAGCTTTCCATCAGATTTTTCTTCAGAAATATTGACTTCATGGGATTTGAAATGCGTCAAAGAAAATATGTACATTAGGCGTCGCAAAACATTGCCAACTAACTTTGCATCGCTCTGCCAACGAAGTTCACAGTTATCTGCAAGAACTCAAATACAAAACGTCAAGAGAGAAAAATCTTGTTCTGGATAATGATTTCCGGAATGGAATTGTAATTTTTAGCTGCCAAACAAATTTGAAATTTTTATGTAACTCGAGTTTTATATACATTTTTTCACACAACTATTTACCATTCATGTTTACATAAATGGACGCTATATTACCGCTAGTGTTCAGTTTACTGAAAAGCAAATCAGAAGAAACTAATAGACTCTGTTTGGAAAAAATTGAGTTTATTTGTTCTCTCAACAACTTAATTTTATTCCTGAGAAAGTAGTGGTTGATTTAGAAATTGTCATTCATAATGCAGTTCGTAAAACGTGTGATAACGTTACAATTGTTGGTTGCCGCTTCCATCTTACTCAGTGTTGGTGGCGTAGAATACAAAAGTTGAGGTTAAGTGGTGAATATAAAAACAAAAATTGTGAAACTGGAAAGTGGCTTCGTTATTGTTTTGGTACGGTATTTTTAAATCCAAGTCTGGTGAGCGATTTTCTTTGTTTTTGAGTTACTTGCGATAAAACCAAGTGACGATCAGTTAACAGTTTTTGCTGATTATTTGGTGGATTATTTTATATCGGACGAAGCCACTTTTCCACCCTACATTTGAGCTTCTCCAACTCTGAATAAAACCATCGAGTCCTGTCACTCTCATCTAAATAACTTTTTTTATTATAGTTCATCAAATATTTTTTATTTCCTGGACGTTTCTGTTAAAATATCAAATAGAAGTGTACATAGCATGTTATAGTGAAGCTGCTCCTTGCAAATCCAAAAACTCAATTCAGAGACAAGATTTGTTGCAAAAATTGTTGTTATAGATCTGAAACAACAAATGATAACTACCCTCCATTTTGTTAAAGTCGTTTCAAATATATATGGACACCATAAAATATGTAGTATTATTGTGTATAAGATGTCAATGTTCTTCTTCCGAGTGTTATGTAAAATTTATTTATTATGAGTACATTATATTCTTGATCATATGTTAACATTTTTTTATTTACACTAATTCAGTGAATAAATAAAGTAAAACCGACCTCATAATTTAATTTTTCAATCATATTAATTTTTTGTAAACATAAACATATTACTTAGACGCCTACGGTGGCAAAATAGTTGCACCAACAAAGGTTTTCATTGTATTTTCGAATCAATTATTATTTTGAGGAATTCCGTAGTTCCAAAATCAGACTATAGAATGCCATGTGACGAATATCGTACACGAATTTTATGTTTTCCTGCGTAATGTGACGAATTTCGAATCACCTGATTTCCCCCATGGAATTACTCGGCTAATGAATCTTAAGCAAGCATAAGCAATACAGTTTAGGGAGATTAGGGTTCGAAAGTTTAGGTTTGTATTTCAAATTATCGGAGATTACAAAAGTAGTGGATTTTAATGATTGGTATAGTAATTTAACGCATGTAGATAAAGGGTTCCTGGAATTCTGGTCATAGGGACCCCAATTCAACGAGGTAATTACCAAATTGTGATAATCACAATAGAATTTCCCTTCTTCTCGTCATCTTTACATATAGAATTAGGCTGAATTAAAAATTTGTCAACCAGTAGTTATTAAAGTTATTCCTGTTCATAATAACACGTTATTAATATTATAGTTGCAGCAACATAAGCTCATCATCTGTCTATCTAGTTAGATTCTAGTTTTGTTACAATAGTGCTTCTGGGAAATTGATATTATTTCATATTTTACTTATGCTAGATTTTATCATCAATAATTTCTTGGTATGTAATCTTCTTTCCACTATGTGATGAACATGAAGATTTAAATTACATTTATTAGTACTTCAAGTAGAGCGTGATGTGTCCTTGCGACCACTTCATTAGATAAGCCAGTAATCTTTTATAATTATAGTTTCATAGGTCATTTGATATCGTCTTCTGACCTGAAAATGTTTTCGTTCGCTGGACGTTATAGGAATACCCAACGTTGAATTCGATTTTTTCTTCAACACCCAGATTAGCATGTTTCATGAATTAGCAATTGAAGTTAATGGAAAAAATATAGAACTTTAGAAAAACATAAAACTTGTATCACTTGATGTCATACTCCTCTTTCCAAGTATTCCCACAAAGTTGACCATTAGTCTAATTGGAGAACTCTTAATTCGCAATAATACATTAAGTGTAATCTCACTTTGCATAGACCAAATGATAAATATTTCAAATAGAACACTGGACTCCCTATGGGTTCGCCATTATCTCCTGTATTAGCAGAAATATGTATGAATTACTTAGAAAATCGAATACTAAATTTATAATTCCAGCACACGTGTTTGTGTGTCACTCTTGGAGGACTGAGTTTTTTCTTATGCTTCTATCGCAGGTTTCTCAATGTTAAGCAAGTTCACCACCATGACAAAAAAGTGTGATTTCTCTCCTGTCATTGGGTACAGCAAACCTTTACATGAATTGCTCCCTCAAGTGGGCCTTCGCCGGTCTAGTTGGCACCAGTGTTTGTGTTAGTATACTGATGTAAAAACATTTGAACATTTAACAGTATACACAGCTTACGATGTAAATCTAGGTAGAATTACAGTTCTGAGAAGGATAATTGCTTCTTTACTTTTGAAGTTTAATTCTATCAAAATTTTGAATTTTGAACTGGTAACAGGGAAACTGTTGAAGTGAATTGGCTGTAAACATAACCAAGTATGACGTAATTGCTTTGTTTGGTTGAACAGCGTTTATATGTTCTTATCAATCACTAAAGAATAAACCCGGCTTCTGTGCAAGACGCATTTTAATTCTTTACGTGAAACTTTAGAATGTAGCAGTCTCGAATAAATTCATATAATGGGAACACTAGTACATCTGGCAACAAGCAGTAACTTATTTGAAGATCCACTCTACTCCAGGTCAACGAAACTACCTGCTAATACATAATGTATTTCTCTGTGGAAGTATAGTATCATTTTGGTATACGCTCACTTTGGGAAGGACCTAGGTCCTGGGACGAATTTCGGTCGTTACTGTCAAGCCGCTGAGTTTACAGAGCATTTTCATACACTAAGTACTAAATTCATTGCATTACATACTTGATCAGTAGCAAGTCCTTCTTGAGTAGATTTTGTTCCTTAGAAACTGGTCTAATATGATGAATTGGCTGTAAACATAACCAAGTATGACGCCATTTCTTTATTTGGGGGAACAGAGTTTATATGTTCTTATCAATCACTGAAGAATAAACCCGGCTTCTGTGCAATATGTATTTGAATTCTTTTACATAAACTAAAGAATGTAGCAGCTGCCAATAATATATAATGGGAATAATAGTACATCTGGGAACAAGCAGTGACTTATTTAAAGATCTACTCCACTCAAGGTCAATGTAACCACCTGCTCATCCACAGTACATTTTTCTGTGCGAGTCTAGTGTTATTTTGGCATACGGTTACTTTGGGAAGGACCAAGGTCCTGGGTTGAATTCCGGTCGTTACTGTCTAGCCGCTGAGTTCATCAGAGGATTTTCTCACAGCAAGTATTACACACTTGATCAGTAGCCGAATGCCTGGACAATCATCTCCCCAAGTACCCATAGTAACTTTTTCAGCCTTCCGAACGCATCTCACCATATTCCGTTCCTTTGTGGTTGAAGTAGACATGGACAACTCAAGGAACCTACTCTCCCTCGTAGTACACCATTTTCGATTTTTATTGATACTATTACGTTTTCTGAACAGATGCCTGCAGAATGTAATCGTCGAATGTTACATTCTATCATCTTGACCTAAAGATGCAAGAGTAAACTTGCCCTTAAGCAAGTCGTACTTGAGTAGATTTTGTTGCTTTATAAACTGGTCTAATATTTTTCAAGACTACAAACTTGAACTACAAGTTTCAGCACTCAACGTTTTCGTTTTGGAACAATTTCACTCGTATTAATTATTTCCATGAGGATCTCTATGTGAAATCAGATACGTGATTATATTATCGAAAATACCCTTACCGTATTTACCTGAAAGACATGATCCAATGATGTAGGAACTCAGAATGAACAGAACACACAATAATGTACTAGGAGCACTCATCTTGTGACGTCACTATAAACACGAAATTAACCGGCCACTTAATCCGAGCATTCGATTAGTTTGTATTAGTGCACTCTCTATTATAAGCAGTTGAATCCGTATTTCCATGACAACATCCATACATTAACTGTCAGCATGTCTGTAGTTGAGTTAGAATAAACAATTAAAGAATAATTTCATGCGCATAGTCAATAGGTAGTATCTCTTTACAAATCTGAGTACCATGGATGTTCGAAACAATATGGAGCGTCCGAAACGGAAATTTGTAGTCACTATGAGAACAAAGAGTTGTACAAAATAACAGTTTGAAAGGAGATAATAATTAATAGAAAATACTCCACAAAAGTATTGAAGCATGGCCCGAATTTTTGAATATTAAATAATATTTTGGATGATATAAATGAATATCAATCGTCACGGAGAACATTTTCCTTCTGAATATGAAGGTACATAATGCATTACATCAATGGTTCAAGAATATGTGTGGTAATATATTTATATTTCGAAGGTTCTATATTTATATAAGCTAAACTATAAGAGTTCTCATTGTGGATATACACACGTCAAAAGTCTTGGACCCCCATTCAGTCTTGTTAATTAAATGTTTTGTTAGAAAAACAAAAGATATCCATCAAAGTATAATGTTTGTTCAATCAATTTCTTGTGAAAGGATTATTTTACACGAACTGGGATACTTAGAAAATTAAAAAGTAGGAAATGTGTGAATTTGTTGAAAAAAATTATTGAATAAAAAAAGTGAATGAAACATGTTGTACACTGACTAATAGCCGGTATGACCTCTTCCACGTTGGAATAACATGTTGACACGTCTGTGCATTGAAATAATCGAGCGGTTTATAGTGTCTTGTGGAATATTGTTCTATTCCGCTACCGCTGCGACGACTAACTCATCTGAAGTCTGAGGTGAGTTAATGCGATTGTGAATGGCTCTACTTATGTAATCAAACATGTTTTCATTCGAATTCATATCCGGCGAGTTGGCTGGCCAATCCAAGCTATTGATATGTCCTGCTTGAAGTATATCCTGCACCTTTCTTGCGCGATGTGGTCGGGCGTTGTCGTCCATAAACACAAAATTTTCGCCTAATTCGTTACGTATGGGATAGATAATGAGCGTAATAACCTGTTCGACGTAATTTTGGCTGGTCATATTCTGTGGAATGTGAATTAATGGGGTGCGGCGGTTAAACATTATTCCTCCCCAAAACATTACAGTACCCCCTTGATAGGGATCAACTTCCCGGGGAAAATTAAGTCGCTGTTGACGACCTGGTTCTCTCCAGACTCTTTGCTGATTGTCATTACTCACCAGTGCAATTCTGGTTTCGCCTGTGAATAACACCCACCTCCATTGCTGCAAAAGCCAACCCCTGTGCTCTAGCGCCCATCGGAGACGGGCTGCACGATGTCTTGGAAGTAGAGTGGGGACCCGTAATGGTCTTCTAGCACGTACATTGACATGATGGAGTCTTTTTCGAACTGTGGGTGTCGATATAACACGACGAAACGTACGTTGAAAGTGACTTCTGAGAGCTGAAGCTGTAGCTGTGCGGTGTCTGCGAGCATATTGCACCAAATAACGATCTTCCTTTTCGTTAGACACTCGAGGACGTCCAATACGTGGTCTGTTTTCCACTGTATCGAATTATTGGTACTTGTGAACTATTCGCACAACAGATGATCTAGGAATGCCCAACATTTCCGAGATCTGATCTTGCCTAAACGGTGTTTTCGCTTGTTCTTACATCTATAAACTTGTATTGCAAATTTAGAAAACAAACTATGGAATTTATTAATCAATGAAAATGATAAGTGAAACTCTTGAGTTTTATTTAAGCATATGAACGTAATGGCTCTAATTTGGTTAGTTGGATACGTTCAAATGTCCTGTTTCGTATAGAAATTAAATTGTTGATCAAAGATTTTTGGTAACCATTGTTCAACGCAATTCGCTGAAGTTTCTCAACTTGGTTGTTATCATTTTGCTGACTCAAAGGGACGTTTAATAATCTATGAACTAGACTATTAAACGGAGCTATTTATATCTGAATGATGTAAACTGAATCCGCTGGGGTATACCTATTTGTTTGATTGGGTTTTCTGTGTATGTCGAAATCCAAATGATTACCATCTTTTATAATATTATCTCTTTCTATTTCGACAATGAATCTTAGTGAATCAAATTGGTTATTAAGCGTGTTCAAGAAGCGATGCCATTTTGCCATATAAAATAACAGTGAATAATCAACAGTAGCCGAAAACCGTTTCTCAAGAAAGCTTATCACTTTTAAAACACAGTGCAGACAAATATCTAGGTAACTTAGAAGGGGTGGAAATGTATAAGCGAAAAATCAATTCGTCAAATTCCGATTTATCTCCGGCTGAGGGTAACCCATTGTTTACATTATTATTCCCAAATAGTATTTGAACAGGCACATTTTGATTTATTATTCAGATTACTCTGATGATAGCTACTTGTTAGCAGAAAGGTCCTCAGTACTTTAATAGTATTTTTAGTGGATGAGGGTGACTATTTCGTATCAATAGTTTTTATACAGGGTGTTTCCTAAGTAGTCTGAACAATCTAAGGGCGTGGTTCCTCATGTCTTCTATGAAAATTTTTATATGAGCATGGGGTCTAAAGTGCTTCCGTTCCGATCCACAGGGTGTTGAATATTAAAAAACAAATCAAATTTTTCCTGATATATTGGAAACCACTTGAGATATTTTTCTTCCAATTTTGGTACGTCGTATCTAGGTTGAAGGCAGTCTTTTTTCATTGACAATTGTTTTTCGAGTCAAACCAGTGGCGTTCGTACGCACACATCCCTGAAATATTTCTTTAAAATTAATGGTACGTCCCTGTTTTTTCTGGAGAAAACAATTCCTCCTTGATTTTACATCCTTGTTTAACAAAATTGGGTTGTTGATTTTTTCTTGTCTCTCGAACAATCAACTGCATTGCATATACCAAAATTTTTATATGGAATGCACCCCTTCAAATTGACCACGGAGGTAACCGTTCAATTGTTACTAGGTAGTTCCGGAACATTCTGTCTATCATCTACCAACGGTAATTCTGGGTTGGTAGGTCATTTTTGAGTTTATTTGATGATGATAGCTGAATTTTGGAGAAGGTAAGACGAACGAAAGTGTATATTCTTGAAAATCAGAAACGTACGAAACGCTATATATTCATGTAAAGGGTTTCTTGAGATTTCTTCGAACTAAACTGTATCTGCCCGATCTTTGTATTCCCTGAAGTCTTGGCACATAGACTATACTCCATTCAATAAGCTGGAGAACTTTCTAAAAAAACTCTTTTTGCATAATGTTCTGTGGCCGATTTGAATCATTCGTAAGGGTTGAGCTAAGTGGATACGGCCTCCCATTCACCCCTAAACGCTAAATTAACCCTATTTTTTTATATTTTTCATATTCTTTTTCATGATAACTTTGAATTCATGAAAAAATGTGTTCTTTCAGTCGATGAACATGAATCAGAGGTCATTTTCCCGGAAAACTCATTCAATGGGATGAAAATCAGGGAAGTTTTCTTACAAAATTGCTCATTTTTCACGCGATTATCGTCTTATATATAAAAGATGTTGGCATATTTCGATCCAAAGTGTACCAAAACTAGGAAAATTTGCGGAAAACCTTGGTAAACCTGAAAAGAAAATCTTTCTACGTCATTGAAATTAACGTGTGATAAGTCGATATAGGGGTTTTTGTGGTCGCTGATTACGAATTTGATAATTAAAAAATTGAAAAATATAATTTCCCGGAAAAACGAAGACAATTTTTTCATGAAATCTTTTTTTTTTTAATGTAATTTTTTGAGTGCCGTGTAGATTAGTATTTGTGTTTTCGATGTGCATGTTAAATTACAAGAATTAAAAGTAGTGTAAAGGAAAAGAAATGTTCGAAAATTCCGGAAAATCGAAGGAAACTAACTACAAATTCCCAATATTGTAGCTTTAAATAAACTGTTACAATCTTGTATGAATTAAAACAAAGAAGCTCGTATTTTTTAATGTTTCTCCATTTTCCACATACTAATCGTAATGTTATTTTCAACCGTTATAGATGTGGAATTCGTGATTATCGGCCACAAAAACGCCTATAGCGACTTATCACACGATAATTCCAATGACATGGAAAGATTTTCTTCTCAGGTTTTCCACAGTTTTCGGCAAATTATGCTGGTTTTGATCTACTTTAGATCGAATAAGGCGACTGCCAACATCTTTTATGAATAAAAAGAGGGTGAAAATAGGTTTAATTTAGCGTTTAGGGGTGAATGAGAGGTCGTGTTCACTTAGCTCAATCCTTACGAATGATAAAAATCGGCCACGGAACATTATGCAAAAAGAATTTTTTTGATACGACCTCTTGCTTTTTTTTTAGAAAGTCGGCCAAAATCCCCAGCCTCAAGACTGGACTACAATTGATATTAATGGTATAATTTATTGTAAATCATTACAAAATGGGTAAATATTCATGATCTTTATTCAATGTAAATAACGCTCTAATTCTCTAGTGACAACCTGGATAAAAAACCAGGGAATAGCCTTGTTTCAACGACGAGGATTGAATTATATTTCTGCTTCTTCTATAATTCATAATGAATTCATTGTACTTTACATAACGAAGTCGGCATGCTGCAGTGTTTACAGAGCAAAAGTCACATTATTCATGTAATAGTGTAATTAATCACCAAAATAACAGACCATATACAAAAAGGTTCCGTATTATTTTATATAAATGTGTCCATTCAACTTCGTATATTTAATTAAATAATTCTTGAAATACCTACATCTCTTGCCTGTTTGAAACGTCAGATGTCAACATTCCATGTTAGCGGTTTAGTTTTCCCGGGTGACGTATTTTTCAATAACAGAATTAACGAAATTTTACTGAATTGAGTTTCATGTTTTCTAATGAAACATTAAATTAACGAGACCATTTATATTTATTCCGGCAACAACTCTTTAAACTCATTACTTTTACAAGTGTATCATTTATCGTTCAATTGCTTTGACAAACTCATATATAGGAAATCGCAATTGTTGAGGCAATGCCTGGAATACATTGTTTGTAAGCTACGAGCTGGGTGTGAATTGAGTTTAGGTGGAGTTTTCTAGTTACAACAAAAAATAGTCAATGATCGAATTGAATAGTTCGTTATTTTGTATTATTCTTCATCCAGAGAGGAAAATTCAACTGACTATCTACTGAATTAAATAATATGAAAGAATTCTGAAACAAACAATAAATAAATAAACTAACAATTCAATTTATTCACAATATCTGAGTGGGAAACCTTCAGCAACCATATAGCTGCATCCATTCAACAAAAGGGAAAATGTGTTGCGTATAGAACATCAAACTCACATCATTCATTTATTAATAATCCAAAATCTAAAAGCATTTAAAGCGTAAGAGATCTTCAAGAATTACATTGAGAATAGACAACGATAAATTGAAATACGTGACGTCTTAAGTAACCCTTGTGCCAGACCGAGAGCCTCAGGGTGAATCCTGAAAAAACAGAAGTGGTTCTTTTCACAAAGAATTGTAAACTGGGAACTCCACCAGACATTCGTCTGTTAGGAAGGTCGCTGCCCATGAAAAGCTCAGTGGAGTACCTCGGAGTTATCCTCGATGCTAAACTGAGCTGGAAAATGCACCTGGATACCCGGGTGAAGGAGACCGTAGCATCCTTATGAGGTCTACGGCCACATGTTCTGCATCTACGCGGTCATGATCCGCCCAATCATAACCTACGCAGCCGTCGTGTGGTGGCCGGAGACAGATACAGTTCTGTCTTGTCTGGTGCTGGGCAAGGCTCAACGACTTGCCTGCTTGAGTATAACGAAGGCTTTGATGACCGCCCTCAATAACACTCTGGAGGTTCTGGTGGGGATCGTCCCTCTATAGCTCCATAACAAAACAGTGGCCGCGGGTACGGCGTATCGACTGGCTGGTCTGGGACAGTGGGTCGGTGCTTCTGTGCCTCGCGATCATGGCAACATCTGGGATTGAGCAGCTGAGAACTACCCGATCCTCCGACTGACACAGGATGCGATAGCGCCTGCTGTCAGGTTTCAAACACCAGACGTCCTCATAACACAGATGGCGGACGGGGACAACAAAAACTTTGGGCCGCCTCCGCCAGGGTACCCGTGTGATTCACGGACGGGTCTAGGATTGGCGAGTCTAGCGGAGCCGGAGTCTACTCGTGTACACCCCGAAGGGAGATTTCAGGTCCCCTAGGTGCCCACGCAACCGTTTCCCGTACTCAGGTCTGTGCGATACGGATACGTGCCCTGGTAAACCTGAGATTAAACTTTCGAGGTAGGCGGATTTACATCTGCATTGACAGCCGAGAGGCCCTGGGTCCACATCGCGCCCACAAAGTGACTTCTAGGCTTGTCTTGGAGTGCAGGGAAACTGGCTGAATTAGCCAGAAGAAACAAACTCCAGCTAGTGAGTGTACCTGCCCACTTTGGCATGAAGGGAAACGAAGTGGCCGATAAACTGGCCAAACGGGGTTCCTTGAGTGCTCCTGGCCTCGATTCAACGATCGGAATTCCATCGGCCACCGGGCTCTATGCCCTCAAGGAGTTACTGGATAGACTCTGGTGTGGTGTTCAGGCATTAGGCAAACGAAGCTCCACATTAGGGAGTTCTCGTCTCAACTCTCTAAAACCTTATTTTATATGAGCGAAAGAGACACAAAACTGGTGACAGGACTCCTCACAGGAAACTGTCATCTGAATGAACCTCCACACACAATGGGCATTGTTGAAGACTCAGCTTGTAGTAGATGTGGATAGGCGGATGAAACTGCCACTCACATCCTAGCAGAATGTCCAACACTGGCTTCTCCTAGTCTACAACACCTCGGCAGCACACATATGCTGCTTGAAGCCATAAGAGATATCAGTTCATGCAAAATCTCAGTCTTTGGCACCACCTTAGGCCTGCTGGACTGCTTCTTGTATCAAGGTGCGCACAATGGACTCAATCAAGCTGTTTGAGTGCTCCGGACTTGCACGCACAATCGATTGATTGATTGATTGAATCCTTGTGCACTATAGAAATTGGAGCCCCACGAAGGACAGTTTTAGGACCTATAGTCTTCAGTTACAGATCTGAATATTATATTATATTAGGTAACATTAAAACCTGCGCACACGATATGATGATTGCCTTCGATGAGTCAACATGGCAGGAATTAGAGTTCTTTAACACAAAATGTTGTTATATGTAGGGTGCCTTAGGCCTACTAAGGCAAAAGTTCAAAAGATAACTGAATTCTGAACATAGGATCCCAAATATGGATGGCCTGAGGTACATTTTCTGCTCAAAGAGATAAAACTTATAATTTCAAAAATGTCAGTCATCACGTCGTCGGAATTTTTTTACACGGAATATACCCATAGTACATACAGTAGGGAAACCCTCAGTATTGTGAACAACTTTTATGTAAAAAAATTCTCTTCTCTTTATAGTCAAAAAATGCCTCATTCAAGATATCACGCGAAATCATGTCTACCAGGAAAAATAATTCACAATTCTCTCATTACAATGAGACGAGAGAGGCATATGATGCCAAAATAGAATCAAAGCTTACCGAATTCCCGAATGGCTCCTTTTCGTTTTGCACTTTCGCCAAAGCCAAAAAAATTGATAGAAATCCCACTTCCAGTTAATTCACTCCTCTAACGAAAGATAATGACACACTGGCTACTACACCACGAAAAAGCCAGCTTTTTTGCTGGAATGTTCGAAGCAAGTTTCACTTTGGAAGGACCTCCTAATATTGCTGCCATCGATAGCTATATCCCTGAAACTGTCTCTCGTCAGCGCACAATTAGGCGCATTCTGTTTGATCTCAATACAAAATGTCTATGGGGCCAGACGGAATTTCACTTGTCGTTCTCAAGAAATGTGCCCCTGAATTAACACCAATTTTCTGCAGGTTGTTTACTCTTTCATACAAACTTCGTGTGTTTCCTTCCAGTTGGAAGAGAGCTAGGGTACAACGAATTCCAAAAAAAAGGAAGAAGACCCTTCCTAATAATTATACACACATTGCACTATCATCTGTCATATCTAAAGTGATAGTGAATGACTGGCAATATGGCCTTCGTCAACAGAAATCAACAGGTCACTTGCTTGTCTACGTAACAAATGTATAGCATGAATCTGTCGAAAAACATCAGGAATCTCTGGCTGTAGTATTGCATATTCTCAAAGCATTTGACTGAGTCTGACAGCAAAATCTGCTTGTGAAACTTTTGTCTTTTGGTTTTCCACCTCACCTGTGTTGTTTACTATCGAGTTCTATCTCAGATAGATCACTACATGTGGTGTTTGACGGAAATTAATCCTATACAATGTCTATCAACGCTGCTGTTCCACAGGGATCTGTTTTAGGACCAACTTTGTTTCTGCTCCATATCAACGATCTGCTGGAAGTGACCACCTGTTGCAGCTACAGATAATGGTACACATCATATCGCTTTCTCATCTGGAGCCTCTATACCATCCAATGAAGCCAGGAGAGCGAGACAGAGACGCTGAAGCGATTGTACTCTATGCAGAAGAGAGTTAATCTGATTAATGAAGTCACACTTATGAATTTATTGACCGGTCTAGAACATGGTAGAAAGGTGGCGAACTCTTCCTTCTCTATAGATATTTCCATCATCAGTGTTTATCAGAAATCCCGTCTGTTGTTACACCATAAGAGATTCCAGATCACTTCTTAATTGTCTAGCTTAAGACCTGCCGAACTGCTTCCTACCAGTCTTCATTTTTGTATCGATCGGCAAAGTTGTGGAACTCTTTGGCAAATGAGGTCTTTCCTTATTCCTGCAAACCTTCAAGAACAATTCGAATGCCCATCTCCTCTCCCAACATCCCACCGCTGGCTCACAGGATGTCCTTTGAATATTATAGGTTTCCCTCTCGTCTAGTCAAAGTATAAAAAAGGCGAATTTGAATATGTCAAGTTATTTGTCATCCGCAATTATTTAGAATAAATATTGTTAACTTCTTGAATCTTTTGAAAGGAAAAAATACGAATAGTCTTCAGAGATATCTCTAGAGGAGTACTGGAAAAAGCTACAGTGCGTGGATTAAGTTAAAAGGAGATTGAGGAAATGTATGGAAGTTGATGGAGGTCATATCAAAAACATTTTATATAGTTCTGTTTTTTCAAATAATCTCAGTTCTCAATTATTGTTTGTTATACCAAAATTGTTCAATTAAATGTGTTAATTAAATTTTCATTCAACATTAACTTTTGGTTCTACATATTCTCGATTGTTTTTCATGGAAAACCTGATCTAATCTCCTCCCCGTTGGCGTCATTTCCGGAATGATGCATCTTTTGACTTTTTCAGCCCAGTAACTCTTGGGCAAAAGTTTTTCAGGCAGAAGTTATTCACAATACTAAGGGCTTCTCAACTGTGAAAAATAAGGATATATTCCAGGGTAAAAAATCCGACGAAGTCATTACAACCTTTTGAACAATTTCTTTCTCCTTTAGCTGAAGATGTATCTTAGGTCATCATATTTGCAATCCTGGGTTCAGAATTCAATTATCTTCTTTACTTTTGCCGTAGTAGGCATTGGACGCTAACTTTGAATCATCCTGCACCTGATAATGATGAAATTGAAAATGTAGTTGCATAACCCAAGAATAAATAATATGAATACTTGAGTCCAAAATTATGTAATTTGTTACCTTTTCATAATATATCAAGAATGCAAATTCAGGGGAACATTGTTGGCAATTATAAAGAAATTGACTTCTGTACTATCATAAAAATATCTTGCATATTCTGATTCTGAATAAACATGCTTGAGAATAAGGCTCAAAAACTGAAATTTTACTACTGAACACCAAGTGATAGTACATAATATATACAACGATGCCTGGTTTTCGCACAGATTATTAAACTCAAATCTAAGTAGTGGGCCCCAGCGAGAACCTTGAGGCATACTTGATTATACCATTGGTTCTGACAGACTGTTTACGGTTGGTTAAATAAGAAGCTAACTATTTTAAGGAGCTACCTCTGATCCCCATATTTTCCAATTTGAATAATAATATATAATGATCCACAGCTATTCTAAATTCTATGGAGAAGTCGATGTATAGTGAATCGGCCTAATGCAATTCTATAGAAGCAGAATAGATATAATCATTGTATAAATGTAGATTCGTGATAATAGAGACAAATCCATATTGAACATCAGATATGAATATTTGCAAGTTTATTATGACGCTATATTGTCCACATATGCGGATATTCATCGTAGAAGTATTGGGATAAGAAAATATATTCCGACCGTCCTATACCAATTCAGATTAGGATGAATTGGATGTGAAAAGACCTTTTACGACTGGATCGGAACTCTTTATTCCGTAGCTGTCATGAGAGCACGACAAAGAAGAGATTGTGGAGATTAGTTTGGCAGCATCGTACATCGAAAGATACAGATTCGCCAACATTAATCCTCAGGTAGCTTCCTTCCAAATGTTTTCTCTTTTACAGGATTAAAATATTCCGTATGTTTCACATGATCGAACCCTATCATCGTTCATTCAAAAAATAATTGTGAAACTGATGTAATCGTTAGCAACTATATCGTCTCGTATAATTCAATTCGCTATTCCAATTATTATGGGTTTGAGCCGATCCAGTGTCCGTCATGCTTTGGTGGTTTGTTGATTTATAGGCGAGACATTATAAAATAATAATCATATTAACGATTATTCATAATTAAAAACCTGCACTACGTATCCGTCTAGAGCGTACAGATTCAGTCCTACTGGAAATTTGTAATGTGATCCACTCGAGATCTCTCTTTGGCTACAGCTTCTTCTCTCATATTCTACCAGAATATCCGATAAAACACTCAGTAAAATATTTAAAGCTCCTCAGCTATTATAGACCCACTCTCCCAAAAGATTATATTCAATTCTAGAAATTCTGATATCATTGCCAAAGAACATCCAATTCATCAAGATAATTTGATAATTATTAATAAATACAACTTAGTATTAAAACATCACCATCCACCTAAATATAATTATGTGAATACAGTAAAATGAAACTCCCAGTTCCGTTCTCCGAAAAGACTTCCTAGAATTAGCAATTACAAAAAATATGCCAGCATCCTTCATACTGATGCATCAAAGAATGACATTGGAGCTTCCGACTGTTCAATTACGACTTCAAACATAACTATAGCAAAATATCCCGATCCGTTGCAGTATACATACATATGAGCTCTACGGTATTTCGATGGTTCTGAAGATCGAGAATGAAGCGAACTCAGTAGCAATATGTATTGTCTCCCTCTAAGCTGCACACTCTATCAAGAACATCGAAACACTAAGCCTTCTGTCTGGGTACAATCACACGTTGGCATTACTGGCCGACCAAGTAGCAAGGGGAACCATTTCGTCTAACCATGCCCTTAGAAGACACCCAGAGACCTCAAAAATTCCTTAAAATAAACAATTGAGAAAAAAGCAAAATTACAACAGGAAACTGACCCAGATGCAAACGGTAATTGATTCAAGTTCTCTACACAGTACAGTGATTGAAGCATTTCCACAGCCAATCATATCAATGAATTTAGAATTTGATGCATTTTGTTGAGTAGGATCAGTGTCCACAATGGCATGTGGGAACAAAGGTGTATATTCGCAGTCGAACGATGGCGTCACTCTCGCCGTTATAAGCTCCAGGTTTGATATATTTATTGGATTTATTGGTTGTGTCTCCAGCATTATATATAAGATTTACTGTATTACTGATATTTCAAACAACTACGATAAACATTATTTTGTGAACTATGTAAGATTTCGTGAAATCCTCTCACCCCTCAATGCCCTGGGGACTTCGAAGTGAATAAATAGACACCAAAAATGTTATTTATCAAATTGCCACATGGTAACACAATGAGAATCACTTGGTTAATACTACTAGAAGACATCCAAAATTATTAGTTTCCAGTAAGGATTTATCTCCGATCTCTTTTAAGTCTGTATCATGCATATATGTAGATATTACTCCCTAAACAATCAATTCTGTCTGTTTTCAGAATTATTTAATCCTTGATATTTCATTCAAAAGATTTCGTATCTGGAATCTCATGGTACTGGATTGGGTGATACTTATGTCAAAGAATGAAAAATTTGAATGGCTGTTAGACTCGACTTCTGCAAAACGATATTACGAACATGAAGTAAAACATTGTGGAAGAATTACGGGTATATTAAAGCGTTGAAGTCTTTGTTTTATTAGTGCTCCGTTTTTATCTGCAAACTTCGCAAATCGAGGTCCATTATATCAAACGTTTATGGTTGAATATTCTTAGTAAAACCTCCTGGATATTGACTTTTTATTGTTGAAAAGTTAACCGGTTTAAAAGAGAAAGATGCGTCATTAAGTTTCTGGTTTTTCAGATATGACCGTTTACGACAATTTATGTAGTTCAAAGATAACACAAAGGGGTCAACATTTGAGACGATATTTGCAGAAACCAAAAGCAAAGTCGCGTTCATTGGAGATAATCTAGGGTTTGTTCCTTTTACATATCATGAAACAGTGGGTTGGGTTATTCGAATTAACGAATTCTGTTATCATTGTTGATTTGAGAGATTTACGAGTGCACACAACTTTGCCAGTGTATTCCGTATCAGGGAATCAGCTCCGACGTTTCGGATTTGAACTTGAGATTTTACTCAAAAATCAAACGAACTAATCCAAATATTCATCTCTAATATTATTCTTATTACTTAGTCTCTATGCAAATATCCACAGAGAATGGCCGCCGCCTACTGCAACACATGCATCAATTCGCCTTAACATCGATTGACGAACTCTTTCGAATATACCTGGTGTTTGATTAATGATGGCACACGATTCAAACATCCTGTTCCATAGAATTCGTTCACTTTGGACTGGAGTCTGATCAACTAATGACTTCAAGTGGCCCCACAGACAAAACATCATTGACCTCTCTAGAACATCGTAGATATTTTCATGGTGGTGTGCATCAAAAATCTCGTTTGCTATTCCACCACGAGATTCCAGATAGGCGGACTAGAAAAGCTCAGACTAGTCACTCCTTCATTGTCAAAATCGAGACCTGCCGAATTTCTTCCTGCCACACTTCATTTTTTTATCGAACATCGAAGTTTTGAAACTCTAGTGGAGGTCTTTCCCTATACCTATAACCTCCAAACCTTTTATAACAAGGTATTTAAATGATTTATGATGATGATGATGATGGTTTCGTCAGGATGATACTAAGATAATCTAATTCTTCATTTCTTTTCGTAGCAACTTTTTTTATCAAACAGCGAATTTGTGAACCTCCAAACCTTCAAGAAAAATACGAATGCCTATCTCCTCTCCCTTCATTCCACTGCTGGCTCACACGATGTTCTTTGAACATCATAGGTACAAAAAAACTTATCAAACCAAAATGACAGAAGACCACTTTCTTGGTTTTAAATCAACTGTCATGACTGATTCTGCTACCATGAAAACCCCTGGATTATTTTCCAAGTATTGCTGTGCAACTACCTACTGTTTTCTTGTGTACTGCCGCTGCAGAAGAAAGATGCAGCACGCTTTCTGCCAATTTTCATAATTATCTAGTTTTCACTAATTTGTTGATAGTGATTTGTAAAGTGATAGTGCACATGACGCTAAATAAGTACTTTCTTTGCATGTTTTTCCCGAAATTCTCAATGATTCAACGCAGGCTCATTTTAAACCCGTTTTTTCTCCAAAACGGCTGCTTCAAGAAGCGACAAATACTAGTACCTTTTGTATGTAAATTTTAATGAAGAATGAGTCTGTTCAGTGGAATACGACATACAGTATTACTCAAAAAATTAGATACATTTTTTTTGGACGCCGCCCCGTATCTCAAGAACCAAGCTGTTGAAGACCAATGTTCATATGAACTTTTTATCTTAAAATTAGTTAAGGGATTCACCGTTCAAAGTTTGTGCAAGTACTTAATGAACATCCTGTATATTATTCAAGTTGGCGCAGTTACTATTTGGAGGGTCGGAAGTAGACATAATATATACACACATCAAAAGAATCTAAGGGTCAAGCATATTTTGGGATTGTTTGTTAATTTTCGGAGATCCACGTGGCATTATCGCGTTGCAGATGTTTGTTTGTTATTTACACAATACTTTTTTATCATTTTGAACATCATGGCATGTGTTCCTCTTTTTTCCAACGACTACTCATTTTCTTCATGTCGTTCCTTGTTTCATTCATCAGATCAAATCAGATGTTATCCGACCAGCGAATGGTAATTATTAAAAATTTTGAGTAGTGTTGTTTGTCTAAATTATGGAACGTAATCACCTTCAGAGAGACGTGCACTTAAGGGCCATTGGAATGCTTCAAGCTGGAATGTCGCAGAGGGTTGTTGCCAATGAATTAGGGACTAACCAGTCCACTATAAGTCGTTTATGGATTCGTTATAATCAAACTGGTGATGTTAGAGAGCAACATACTGCCGTACCAGAATAATAACGGCTGCACAGGACAGATTTCTGAGAATCCAAGCTCTGAGAAATCCAACCCACACGGCAGGTCAACTAAGTTTGGAACTCAGAAACGCTCACCATATACAGATAAGTGACCAAACTGTGAGAAATGGACTACACGAGTCCAATTTACGTGCCAGGCGTCCATGGAGAGCTCCACCATTATCTAGAGGGAATCGCGAGGCCCGAATAGTCTGGGATAGAAATCACATCGAATGGGGCGTGCAAGAATGGACTCCTGTGTTGTTTAGTGATGAATCGAGATTCGGTTCACGTCCAGATACTAGACGTACTCGTGTATGAAGATAACCTGGAAGTGTTTGGAGACTTAGGACTGCACAGGAAGTTCATAGCTACCAAGGCGGTACGGTGATGGTTTGGGGTGGTATCAGCATTGGCGGAAGAAGCGACCTCGTATTGCGGAGAGGTTTGTAAATGCTCTTAGATATAGGGACCTGATATTGGAACCATTTGTCATTCCGTATGCAGCTGCAGTAGGTGAAAACTCCATCTTCATGCATGACAATGCGCGCCCTCATACCGCCGCGATCGTAAGAGATTACTTGGATGAGAGTGGAATAAGTGTTTTGGATTGGCCTGCTCAATCGCCAGACCTGAATCCGATTGAGCATGTGTGGGATTTGCTTGGCAGAAGAATTTTAGGGCGTAACATTCTCTTCCAGTCACGAAATCAATTGTTCCATACTCTGGTTGAAGAATGGAATGCGATTGATCAGGAAAGCATCGATAACCTTATTCTCAGCTTACCAAATCGATGTAGGGCAGTTTTGGACAATCGCGGTGGACACACTCTGTATTAGACATTGACCAGTGACAATTTTTTTGCTCAGAATTCTAAGTGCATTGAATTCGAATTTTTCACTCTTTTCAGTTAGATTAAAGCTTTCAATTGATTTGCAAACTTTGTATGAAATTATAAATAAATTATGTGACAAAAGATTATGTTCTACGTGGGTAACAAAAATTGTATTGAATTTCCCATTACCTAGTGACGAAACCCTAAAAATATCGCTGACCCCTAAATTTTTTTGATGTTTGTATTTTAATAATTTATATATATCCCCGTCGGACGTGGCGATAGACACTCCCTATTATTTATACCTTTCCGGTACCTGAAGTGCTATAATAAAATACTTGATGTAACTGAAGTCGATACCTACCTACTATGAAGTGGTATTTAAGTGATTTCAAATTGTCAATCTTATCATTCTATATATGAGAAACTAGCGACCCGCCCCGGCTTCACACGGGTGCAATGCGATAAATTCAAAGTGCTATAGGGAGAACCGCGGCCTCCGACGCGCTATTTATAGGGACGCTCCCGCCCGGCCGGCCGGTACCGCCGCAAACGCTACGTCCCGCAATTTTTGAATCTGTAATATCTTCGAAATATTCATTTAAATCATATGCTGTAAAGGGCCATATAGATCTATATTAAATCAACAATGTATTTAAGGTATTTAATTGGATAAGCATTAATGCTGTATTGGTTAAAATCGCTTCGAAAATTAGCCATTATTTGTCGTAAAAAGTTGAAGGACAAAAAATGGTATTGTGGGATAACCATAAGAGATAGACATATACCATCGCGAAGTTTTCTGTAGACCTTTTCAATGTGTACAATACTTAGTACATTATTTTGATATATCTCGTAGGGTTCAGCCTGCGTTTGCAATGTAAGCGGAAAAAATGTAATTATTTACGACATCACATTAGAAACCTCAAAAACAACAGTATTTCTCCACTATTTAATGGATGTTATTATACATATAAATCTTCCTCTTCAATCACTCTATCTATTGAAAAAAAACCGCATCAAAATCCGTTGCTTACTTTTAAAGATTTAAGCATACATAGGGATAAAGTGACAGAGAAAGCGACTTTGTTTTATACTATGTAGTGATAATCACCTGTATCCACTAAAAACACTCTCAAAGTACTGAGAACCTTTCGACTACCAAGTAGCCATCATCAGAGTAAACTAAATTATAAATCAAAATGTGCCTGTTTGAATAGTACTTGTGGATAATGAAACAGACTCTTTTATAGTTTAGTACTTCTTCGATGTCATTGACAAAGATCAAAAATAGCAATGGACACAGATTGGAACCTTGAGGGGACCTGAGGTAGCAACAACATTATTGAGCTTAAGATCGTGATATTAAACATACTGTTCGTGATTATCTGAATACGATTTGAAAAATAACAACACACTATCAGAAAATCCTAATTGATTCACGTTTGAGAGGAGTAGTAAATGATTGATTCTATCAAATGCCTTCCATAACTCAGTAAAAATTACATCTATCTGATCTGAATTGTCCAAAATATTTGAAATATATTGAGTAAATCAACCTAGAGACGTGACAATAATTGATTTGTGTTGCATGAAACCATGTTGAAAACGTGGAATTATTTCATTGATTTTATTGCAAATATTCCGAATCAGTTTGTAATTTTTAACAGCATTTGAGTGTTGGAAACACTATAGAATCCTATTCCACCAAGGTCTCGACACGTTTACGAGTGACCCCGAATCAAGCAAAGTGACGTGACGAGGGGTGGGACTTGTCAAGACAACTATCGCTCAAAGAATAGAGCAGTAACATCCCTCCTCGGGTAATACGTGACGTCACAAACCAATTGATCGCGCAACACTCCTCATCTACTGTACTAGATGTAAGTAGATATCATCAGAGTGAAATATATGAGTTTTGGCTACTTGGTAATCGAAAGGTCCTCGGTACTTTAATAGTATTTTCAGTACATATGGGTGATTATTTCTTATCTATAGTGTTATAGTGTAGGCATCCACAGTGTGAACTCTTTCGTAGTTCATTATTCTTATTATCAATTTGGAATGAATAGCAGTCAACAATCAATCTCTGTCCAGGAGACTGATTCTGAAATATCAGCTTCAATTACTCGAAGAGTAAACTTGGCCAGTTCTATGTTGTTAGCTCATATAATCTGGTCATTTTGCGTCTAATGGCTTGATAAGTGTAACTAGGATGTGGTAATAAAAACATCATAAATTCGATACTAAACTCTTGAAAAGCTTTCAGGTAGTTTCAAAGGTCATATCTCTCACGAACATGATATTGATGTTAGCTTACTCGTTTTTAACGAGCTTACTTAAGAAAATTCATTTAGGCGATTCGTGCCCGATTCGTCTGTTCCCGTTTTGCCTAACACATGGAAAATTCTCGATTCGTCTAACCACAAAAATTATAGTCCCGTTTCGACTTCCACTCAAATTAGACCTTATGTGACAATTTCAATGAAGCAGCTTGAATAAAACAGGGTTTTTATTCAAATCAGTATATTATAATGGAATGTAAGACTGTAACCTGTTTTGTCCTAGTAGTTGGAGAATGTTAATGATTTACAATAGAAAATCGAATATACGGAGTGAGTTTTTTGAAGTCACAAGGTGATATGTTGAAAACGCTTAAAAAGTTTTCAGTGGAATTATGGTGAAGCAATAGGGAGGCGGACATATTTAAATATATTTTTGACATTTACTGCTCCTTATTTCGGAGAGCCAAAAAAGAATTAGCTATTTTTTCGGTTAAGGTTATTACATATAGCATATAGGTATGCAAATGGTTATACTTTTATGAAAAAGCGCTCCAGAGAGGTTTGTATTCAACTAACTCACTCTCACATTTCCTCCTAAGGCCAGTTCAGTTCTATCGTTTCTAAACAAAATGTTTCGAATAATAGTTTTAACCATATCTTGAATGTTTGAATGTGTATCTATGATTTCTTGAATACCGAAACTTTTTTTCAGTCAATACACTTTGATCAATATATGCATAGTTTTCTACACTTACACCGTAGTTACACTTAGATAGTTAATGCAGGAAATAGTTGGGCCAATGGAATCTCGCCTTTCCTGTCGAAAATTCCCCCAGCATCCAAGAATCTTCGATGACACCCGGTCCAAGAATCCTGCCTTCGTAAAACCTCTTGAAATTGTAGTAGGAAAATCGTTTCTCCAAGCTGCTAAAATCATATGCATACTATAGCACTAGTTGAGTTGATACTTTTTCTAATTCTTTTCGAAAATTTTCAGTGTAGAAGTTTTTTTAAGAGATATTTCCTATATGCTAACTTAAAACTATGGATAATCCTTTGGTCACAAATACCATCCCTATAAAATACATTTAACACAAGGTTTAGTCCCTGCAGATCCTGAAAGGAGATTAAATTTTACTGCTGAAATGTTAGTACAAAGTAATGATGACCCTTCTTTTTTAGAAAAAATATTATGGAGTGATGAAAGTAGATTTCATAACAATGGTATTGTTAATCGCCTTAATTGTCATTATTGGTCGCAGGAGAATCCAAAGTGGATGCGCGAAAACAATTTTCAAACAATATGGGGAATCAATGTTTGGTGCGGTTTATTTAACGGTCGTTTGATTGGTCCCTATTTTTATGTAGGAACATTAACGGGGCAAAGATACTTAGATTTTCTTCAAAACACTCTACCAGAATTACTTGAAGATATTCCCTTACATGAAAGGCAAACAATGTGGTGGCAGCAAGATGGAGCATCTCCTCACTTTTTTAGGCCAGTTGGAGAATATCTTGATAACACATTTCCTGAAAAATGGATTGGTCGAAATGGTGCGATTCTGTGGCCACCCCGTTCTCCGGATATTACACCCTTAGATTTCTTTCTCTGGGGTTTCTTAAAAGGTCGAGCTTATGTCACACCCCCCACTGATTTAGATGTTTTAAAGGATAAAATAAGATAGGCATGTCGGACCGTAACACCCGAAATGATTGCAGCAGCACTTACAAGAAATCTTTTAACAAGGTTTGAACATTGTGTCAATGTACATGGTCATTAATTTGAACATTTTCTTCAATTTTTCTTATTACTTGTACTTTTTAATTCCCTATATTACGTTTTTTAATAAAATAAGTTATTTTTGGTAGCTACTATTTGAATCTATACAGATGTTCATTTAATTGCCCCTATTATCATTACTGCACAATACAATGATGATAAGTGTGGTATCGTTGAATTTGTTTTTGAATGACATATCCAAAATTGTAATAATATACCGGTTGTCCCATTTAAAAGAATTATGTTGGGGTCACGTGACCCGAAATGAAAGGAAAAACGGAAGTCATTTTATAATAAATATAAGCATCAGTTTCGACTGTTTATATCTGCCAAATTTCATGTATGTCATATCAACAGTTTTCGAGAAAGTGGACGGTCAAAATGTCGTGGGACACCCTGTATGAATCCCATTGTTCCAATTCATGAAATGAATAGTTTCCTCATCTGTTACATTCAGACAATTTCAAGCTTTTCATTCACCCTGACCAACGTTACATGTCTTCAGAAATTATGATCTGAATTTTTTATTTCCTACTTCAGGAGATGAAGATATTCGTTCAATAACAGCACATACATCCGCGGCATGTTTATTGTTCACGCGAGCGGGGAAATAGTCTTCAGAATTCGAAATGTAACTTTGGACGTTAGTTGCCGCGTCATCCGTGCGTGCTTGGAGTTTCAGGCAGGAGAGGTGAATTTCCGGTATACCGTCTAGGGTGAGATTGCTCCTTCGTGATTCTGACACTTCATTTCAGCCCTACCGAGAAGAAAATGGAGCACGACGGAGATAATTCACCAGCTTTGAGAAATTCACGCTGATTTTATCTATAAGTCCAATATATTAACCATTCAAGAATCCCTATTTCATTGAAAGAGTTTCCTTCGACGACACCCGGACTTTCCAGTTTCTCATACTAATTCAGCGATTATCGCCCTCGAAATGAATTAGTGCTTTAATAATGGTATCATAATTTTCAGAAGAGGTCAATTTAGATGTTGCTGCCTAGTGTGTTTTCCATAAAGATTACATTTATTTTATTTATCGTCTCCGGAGGAATACAAAAAATACTCAGTTGACATTCTAATATTCAAACAAAGCGTGAAACATAAAATTCTGGATCACTTTGGAACACAATTCAATGCAACAGTTCATTCGTTCTTTCTCTCGTCTCATACTTCCCAAACAAGGACGTGACAGAAAACTTACATCCCTGGATATACCTAAAGTACCACTCTAAAATACAAAAATCACTCGCATCTACTAACATGATAGTCTTTGAATTTCTTGAAAACAATTCGGGGTGAAATGATTTTCACTTATAATTACACTAGAGCTTTTTTTTGTCGAAGTAAACTTGACATGTATTAATGAGAATTTTGTTGCCTGCCAATTTAACGCAGGACGAGTAATTTTTTCTAGCAGTTTTTTGAGTTGAATTGCCTAATGGCAACAAAATTCGAATTACAAATGTCAAGTTTACTTCGACAAAAAAAAGCTAGAGTGTAATTCGGTAAGACAATTTAATGAATATGTGAATCAATAAATTAAAAAATAAGATGTAAATTAGTTATTTAATTTAACGGAAAAGTACAATTGTTAAAAACACAATTATTAAAAAAAGCTTGATTTTCAGGACTTTCTTGTCTTTTGTTAATAGTTTGCTGTATGCTAGTATTTTGAGCGGTGGTAGTAACTGTTTCCTGGATGGTAGTACGAATGGAACCAATGATTTTTTTATGATGTTCTCCATCCAACTGAAGGTACGGTTTTAATGACGATGGGTTGCTATGTCCCGTAATTTTCACAAGTTTTTGTTCACCTATACCACTCCTGGACAATTCAGTTACGGCGGCAGCTCGATTAGAATGGTTCGTAATTTTCACCCGCTTGACATCAAGTCCAATATTTTTCGCCGAGGATTTGGTCCATTTAGATATTTCATTTATCCCAATAGGAGAATTCTTATACCATCCTTTCGAATTCGTTTTTTGCCAGAAAGGATTTGGAGTAAAAAAAAAATTTCACATGTGATATGGTTTCCCCGTCTTCCCATAATTTGTTTAAACAATTGTACTGGACATACACAATCTTCTTCAGAGTTTGCTACCAACCATTTACTGATTTCCACCTTGTGCTGTCTTCGAAAACACTGGGTTATATTCAACTCTTCCGGTCTTTCTTTCACGGTTGTCTGTCTCGATTTTAAAATAGTATACCTTACAATTTGCTGCTTCTCCACCTCTCCAAGCCAATTCATAGGCAGCAATATGATAAAATTTCCTTTGAAGGTCTACAGGTTCTTCTTCACTCCAGAATAGTGCCATTTCAAAAATTTCTTGTTTGTGAGAGCCTTAGAACTCACCTTCCTTTTTTCGGGGATTGCTTGCAAAATTTTGCGTTTTGTGTCGCGTGCATTTCTCGCTTTCTTAAACTGTATGTCTGTGAACGGATTAAAAATTCTTTTATATTCTTTGAAGTACTTCTCTTGTAACATTTTTGCTGAAGTGTTACAAATCGTTTTGACGGCACTCTCTTTATAGTCTTCTCCATTGTTCTTCTTCATGTTGAATGCCCAGTCACATAAAATAGAAGCTAACTCTTCAGTGGAAGTTTCTGCAATGAGTTCATGTTTTTTTTTCCAAACAAAACATCGCAAATTGTCGCCAAATTGACGTAGTTGAATTCACAGTATTGCGAGGCACATTATTATTGATGGCTTCTTCAATTTCTCCACTCGAAGACTGTCCAAATCGCGACATTTCCGCAAATAAGATACTTTTCTGACAACGCAAGTTTGAGAAAAACTGACATAACGTCATCAAAAATTTGTTTACAATGCTGGTTGTCATGCTTTCAAAAGTTAGTTTCCGTTTTGTCGCTGGAAAAGTTAGGGCAAACTTTTTTCGCTGTCATAATGACAAAACACCGCGACATATGGCATTTTTAGTGCATGAATTAAATTGTCATCGGAAAAATTGACTATGATCGATACATCAATAACTTTTCTCACTCGTAGGAATTGAAAATATATTGCAAATGATTAGAAACAGATAGAGACGTATAATTCTCAATTTATTTAGAAAGACGTGACCAACAACATTAATCATAGAGAGGGCAGACTCATACGTTTGTTAAACCAGTACACAATTAATTGAAATTAAAAATAATAGTATTCAAACAATTCATATTATTACGAATGTAAGAGGTTGATGAGCCCCCAGTTGGTGAAGCCAATTTATCATAAAATGTTTGTATTAAATGATACTTCAGTAATGGAATTGAATAGCACACGAAGTGGTATGTCCCAGCGCCTCCTGGACCGACTGCAGGGTATATTGAGCGGTATGAGATCGGCTCAAACGAGGGCCCTTGAAGCTCTCGCAGGATTACCAACACTACACTTATATATAAAAACTGAGACCATGAAAACGGCGTATAGGTTAAAGAGCCTAGGTCACTGGACCAAAATGGAACTCTCGTGGAAACTCAGCGATTTTAAGTACGGCAATCTCTAAATGCCCCATACTAAAAATGGAGCAAGATAGCATGATCCCAGGTGCTCCGGACTCGTCCGCCCCCGTTTTGATTGATTGATGATCCCAGGTATATGTCTCACCTCTCCCAAAATCCTCATCCCGGATAGAGAAGATTGGAATAACGAAATTCTCACCCTACTGTCACCAAGGGCGCTCGTATGGTTCGCAGGCGGTTCTAAGGTAGTTCAGGCTTCTGGGGCGGGATCTTGCCCTTTTGGCCACCTTAACAAAGAGTGGTCTGAACTGTGGCGAGAATCACCACGCACGGGGCAGGCCAAGCTCTTCATCAAAGAGCCTGTGCCTAGGTTCTCAAAGAAACTACTTCCTTTATACAGAAAGGACATCAGAGAGATGACTGGAATCCTAACCAGTCAATGTCGTCTTAAGAAACACCTTCATACTACAGGCATCGCGAATGATGCTATATGTAGGAGAAGCAAAATGCTTCTCACATCCTGTTGGAATGCCCTGCATTGACATCCCTCAGGCTGCGTTACTTCAAAAAATAAAAACTGCTCCCAGAAGAACTTATGGAAGCTAGCGTTGGCAATATTCTGGGTTTCTGGCGGGGCACAAACCTGTTAGAATAGAATAGGCTTCTGAACATGAGGCGCACAATGGGCCAACCGAGTGACCCCTTCCCCTTGAATGATGATGATGGAGTTATTTTTGTGAAAAGATTGATCTGATATTGATTTGATTATAATAACTCTACTTTATTTGTTTATAAATTTAAATACCGGCTCGCTATGTGATACTACTTTGATTGTAAATCGAAATTTGTGAAGTTATGACATTGTCGTATGCCTTATGATAATACTTAGAAAAGTTAACTCTAATATGGAATTATATTTTTACTCACTTACCTTTACGAGCTCCAATCTAGATGAAAAATATTGGCTTCCGGATTGATTCAGCGTTACAATAGTACGATTTGATGCCAACGTTTCGCCAACCATTACAGGTGGCATCTTCAGGGCAGGCTTGAGGCTTGAACTGAAAAAGTTAGACCCAAATTGTAACTATGTCATAGCGTCCCTTTTCAAATTAATTCAAAAATACAGGAGTGCCACTACGGCAAGCAATTGTACCCATGCCATATTACTTCGCGCGATCTACTGTTCCTTCTATGGCTTTGGTTGAGAAGACTTGTAGGTTCGCATGAGATCATAAAATTTCATGGAAATTAGGCTATTTATAGGCTTTTTTTGACACAACTACAAATTTTCAGGCTCAATTTTTCTTAAGCTTAGTCTCTGCTGACCTAAGATAAGCTAGCAGAACCACCTAAGAATTCACGTTTGGGGAAAGCTATTTGTTGTTAATTTTTGTAAAAATTGTTCGAATACAGTGAGTAAAATTTGTCAATGTGATAATAGTTGAACAGTCAAATTGCAGTTAAAATTTTTACAAAAATTGTTATTTCCTTATCCCATAATTCCTGCATGAATATTTCTATTTTTCTTCACTGCTCACCTGCTAAGAATCTCTTGAATAGTAGACTCCCGCGGATAGCTAATCTTGAAAAATCTTGGCTTCCGGATGGATTCCGCGTCACAATAGCTCGACTTGATGCCGACGTTTCGCCAACCATTACAGGTGGCATCTTCAGGGCAGGCTTGAGGCTTGAACTGAAACTGGTTCTACTAGTTTCTGTAGTCGTATTTATTATAGGAAAAATCCTTCACGCTACACAGTTCACTGCCTTCATTCCGGTGGTTAACTCCGTTCCGGCACCTATTGTGACGCCGAATCCATCCGGAAGCCAAGATTTTTCAATGCTTAGAATCTATATACAATAATGTTGTTTCCTGACCAAAATCCATATCCATGATTAGATTATTGTATCCCAACCTCATCAAAATGATCATCATGTAGAATACAACTACACTAATAACATATCAAAAACCATAAGTTTGTTAAGATAAAAAACATATTTCTCGTCATATTCGTAGAACTTTAGAAGAGACTATAAATATGAGACAAAGCTCCTAGCTTATATAAAGCCTCCAGAGCCTAGGCTTAAAAAAATTGTGCCCGAAAATTCGTAGTTGTGCCGACCTGCAGATCATCTCAACCGAGGCCATAGAAGGAACACTGAGTTTAATAGGATAAAATGAATTTTTCGTGTCATAATTGTAGAGCCTATAAAGTGCCTATAATTCTAGCACCCAAATTTCTTCCATCAAACGAGAATTTTCAGGTGGCTTTGCTAGCTTATCTTAGGTCAACAGAGCCAAGGCTTGAAAAAATTGTATCTCAAAATTTGTAGTTATGTCCAAAAAAAAACAATAAATAGCCTATAATTCTTAAGTAACTATTTTCTATTTTCATCAAATTTTATGATCTCATGCCGACAACCCACAGTTCATCTCAACCGAGGCTATAGAAGGAACACTCAGTTTGCTAGGATAAAATGATTTTTTCTTCTCATAATTGAAGAGCCCATAAAGTGCCTATAATTTTAGCATCCGAATAACTATCCTCAAACGAGCATTTTTAGGTGGCTCTGCTAGCGTATCTTAGGTCAACAGAGCTTAAGCTTAAAAAAATTGCCTCTGGAAATTTGTAGTTATGTCCAAAAAAAGAGAATTTTTCTTGTCATAATTAAAAAGCCTTTAAAGTGCCTATAAGTTCAGCACTCGAATTACTTTCCTCAAACATGAATTTTCAGGTGGTTTTGCTAACTTATTTTAAGCCAGCAGAGCCTCGGTTTTTTTGTTTTTAATTGTGCCTAAAAATGTATAGTTGTGTTTGAAAAACGCCTATAAATAGCCTATAATTAAAACATATTTTTATTCATTTTTCTGGAATGGCTCTATTAGATTTGGGGACGTAAAATGTGTATACACTACGGACGACTGGCAAAACCTCGGGTAGAGACCCTCGAGCTCATAAGATGGTCGATCTCAGGGCATAAACATCTACTTAATAGACTTAATACCGTTGGTACATGAATAACTATTCTAGTTAGTGATTATCCTTCGATGGTTTCACTGTTCTCTCTGGTAACATCAGTTAGGTCAATGGCAACATCAAATGTTTAGAAGACGTGGAAAAGTTATTTCTGCTCCCTAGACAGTCACTTTTTTATTTGTTTCGGCGTAAACTTCAGCTGAACGAAATTAATTCGGAGCTCCTAAATTGTCCGATTAGAACAGTGAGAAGCGATAATGAAACGTTTACGAGTTTACGTTTCTCTGGTACAATTAACTTTAAGAATAATTGTGACAGTTATGTCTTCCGAGAACAAATTCCAAACTGTAAAGTACACCGCGACACGAGCTCTGTTTGTATGAATACAAGATTATCCCCGTTAAATCCCATATGAAGCGAGGAACAGCACGGCTGGCGGGGCTTATGAATTAAAAATCGACCGTTTACGACTTCGGTTTTAAAGGATACGCGCCTACATACGTGCATGACCATGTACAATACCAGCCAAGTATTGCATAACAATCGAGTAAAGATTTCATTGTGACAAGATGGATTAGGCAGGCCATTGTTAGTTAGAATTAGTTTAATCTACCTTTCCTAACCACCTTCTGTTCATTCTCAACAGTAGGTACGAATGGAATGTTCATCGAGGTATAAGAGACACATTCCTATGTACTCTTTATATGAAATATGAAACAAAAGCAGTTTAATTTTCGTACTGCTTACTGACTATTCTTCCGCTCCTATACCCAATTTGAGTTCCATTGGGTCCTATTATTCTACATTTACAGTACAGTCACAGAGCAGAAGGCTAGAACAGGAACCACATTAAAAAGAGTTTCGCCAAGTTAAAGCCCAGTAAATTTCAGCTCCCTGTTGTTATGACGCTGTAATAAGGGTTATGTACAGGTTATTTCCAATATTTAAAAACAAAATTAAAATTCCATGTAAAATTAAAATATCTAAAAGGTCTAGGGGTTGCCAGATGTTTTCAATAACAAATGTAGCTTGAAGTAAAGGCATTTCTAAATAAATATAGGACAATTCACACTCGCTTCAAGCAGGGGATATGATACCATAGCAGATACGGTTAAGAGGGTTGCAATAAGTTCACAAAGGTTTTGTGTGAAGGAAAACCTGTCAAGATCAATAACCAATATAGGACGAGAAACTAATGGGTAGCTACATGTAAAATCTTAACCATCTGGAGATGTTTTATGTACATTCAAATCAGTTGGTGATATTTAGAAAAAGACAGATAGCTTCAGAAATCCCCACCGAAAACATCCTGAACTAAAGATCTCAAGAGAGGAATCTTATTGCTTATTGGTCAAACAATTCAGGGATCCTTTTCCGAATTGTAGATTGGTTTTCGGGAAAAAGGACGCATTACAAATACTAGAAATAATGCCTAAAACCTTCAGCTATATTTTCTAGCTTGAATTAGGCTCTCGAGAAATTATGTGACACTTGATTTCAATTGATTCAGCTTGATAGTTTATTCAGAGTGTTTTGGTTAGAAGGGTGGATTTCGCTAAATCAAAGTTGTTCTAGATTTGTTATCACTGATGTTCCTTTGGCCCGTTGATTTTTGAACACGCTTGAGAACTAGTTCTGTACCAGTCCTGAGCCTGGATAGAGTGTGAAGGAAGCCTCGACGTGTTAACAATTATGTGCTAATTGGTGAGAAAATTGAATCGTAACTTACATTACGTCGGTTATCATGGCTATGTGATTTGTTTTTCTCGCATAGGTAATTTGATCCGATTGAGGTACTCGAATTTTAACATTTCGCCCTATACATCGAGAACGGATGGAGATATCGTAATGCGTTTATGATGGCTAAGGGTCTCTCAAGAAAATAGTACCGTTCCTTTTACTTTTTTTCCAACAATTACAAAAATGTGTAATTGCTGCAGATAACGCCCTCTAGCTCATTTGTTTTCACATAAGCGGTTTAGCAAAAATTTTCCTTCAAAAGGGAAAAAGATATTTGAAGAATATTGAAAAATGCATTGCCTCCTCTTCCCTTATTATGACAGATACGAAAAAATGTCGCAAAGCAAGATGATGCGGATTTACCAAGCTATGAAATGGTCTAACTTTCCGAGATAGCGTGAATTTTATGTTTCTTCACAGCAGTTATGCCTCCCAGCGGTTGAATTACTAATTTCCAGCCATTTCTCTTGTTCACTTTATTTATAAGAATTTTTTCCAAAAACCTCCAGGTGTTATCATTCTCGAGATACAACAACCTTGAAACAAAACATCCACCATGAGATTTAAATGTTCACTGCAGATGATTTTGAGGAGATTCACTCAATAGTATTCTACTCGAGGGGAAGATGGCAGTAAATTGACGTTTCGTTCCTAAATAAAGATCAGAAGTGACTACTGTGCCCGTATGGCCACTGTTACTCGCTCTACCTTACACAAGCCGTAAAACATTGTACCTCTATTTGATTATGCGTGAAAAAGTTTTATAAAATCCACATTATTATAGTCTAGGAGCTAGAGCGATATGGTGAGCCTGAATAATACACCTTGGCACTACTGTATATTGGTGGAGAAAAGTTCAATGTATAATAAATAGCTCTCACAGGCCAAATCGTGTATTGTCTGGCGTTTCCAAGCTACATCAACCTCAAATGTTGGACTTTCTTCAATGCACGAACCGTTTTCCGGAGTTGTATATTGAAAGGCATGTAATTCTTATATATTTGCACCTAGAGCCAAGGTTTTTTATAGTAGCAATTTCTTGGAGCTGGCCAGTTAATTTAGTAGGCTAAATGGAATGCACGAACACAGTTTATAACCTGGTGGAAATAGTTTGTTATTATTACCAGTTGTTGAAAAAATACATGTCAAGGTTTTTTATCTAGGCCATTATTTGGACCAAAAATGGACATTTTGACCACTTTACTTCTAAAACGGGTGCATTCCGATAAAATAACTTTTAGTCCAGGCTGTGAACCGGAAAAAAAAAACATGTAAGTTCGAATCGACAAATTTCTGTTGCATCAGCTTCAGGAGGTTCTCAGGATCATTCATACACCTTAAAACCTCTTGGGAACCCCAACGTCACCCATTGGGGCGACATTTGCAACATGCCAAGTCTTGAATTGTATTTTCTACAAGAAAAGGTATTTTGGCATTTCGAGTGCACCTAAGAAGTTTTTTGGGTCGCTTAACACGAATCCGTAGCCAGATTTACTTGCAATCCGTCGTAGGGGTGGTCAAATCGACAAAATTGGCGAATTTCGCACCCCTTATATGTTATTCTGCAATTTACGTGTTTTTGTCAATTCGAGTGCACCAAGGGGTTTTTTTTTGGTAGCTGAATACGAATTTGGAGCCAGATTTACTTGCAATCCATCGTTGAGGTGATAAAATTGACAAAATTGGCCAATTTTGTACCCTCAATATGTTGTTTTGCAATTTACGTGTCTTAGGCATTTCGAATGCACCAAGGAGGTTTTTGGGGTCGCTAAATACGATTCCGAAACCAGATTTATTTAAAATTCATCGTTGAGGGCTGGTGAAATCGACAAAATTGGCCAATTTCTGCAATTTACGTGTTTTTGTCAATTCGAGTGCACCAAGGGTTTTTTTTGGGTGGCTGAATACGAATCTGAAGCCAGATTTACTTGTAATTTATCGTTGAGGTGTTAAAATTGACAAAATTGGCCAATTTTGCACCCTTAATATGTTGTTTTGCAATTTACGTGTTTTTATCATATCGAGTGCACCAAGGCGGTTTTTTGAGTCGCTGAATATGATTCCAAAGCCAGATTTACTCAAAGATCATCGTAGGAGTGGGAAATTTACAATAATGGCTAATTTGACACGCTTCTAAATTTTTATTATTTTTGCATTTTAAAATTATTTCGGAGTTTTCTCTTTTTTCAATATTAAGAGGATAGGAATATTAGTAATTGTTCAAAAAAGAACACAAATATTTAATGACTACACTTTCATTTTCAAAAAACACTTCATTGATAACACTTAAATGCAACAACTTTCATACACTGACAGACGCTTCTACATTCTTGTTGGTTCTTGAACCATAAAATACAAAATGAAGTATGAATTGAACTATATAAAATACAAATATTCAACTAGAATAATATCAACGCTGTGAAACAAATGTAGCTACAAGAGAGAATGTTCTTCTTTGTCGTCTATAAAGAAACTGAACAGATTGTTATGTCCGACATAAGAAGGTGAAAAAAAATCTCTCATTCCAAGCAGTGGACCACGTCATAAACAGATGCGACGTTTGAACACATGCACATGTATGTGGATATAACCTGTGTAACGATCTCAGGGCTGTAAAATGAGATAAGTTTAGAAGGATACAGTCTTTGGTTTTCTGTACATTAAATATGTATACGAAGGAGTCCAACGCATTAAAAAAAAAGGAATTTAACAATTATTATGATGAGTACAACACACCTTCTTATATCTACCTTTTTTACATTTTATCTGGGTACGTTACTTACAAAAGAGTGCACCTGCCGGTATAAAGATAGATGCCTGTATATTAATACCTATAGGTATACTATATACTATACCTGGCGTAGAGATTTTGTATACCTGTGCCTAAAGAAACGTAAAAAGGAAAAAAAAATATTTTGAAAACAGTTTTATTCTATCTCAAGATACCAATATTTTGGTGTTGATGACCAATTTTGTCTATTTCACCACCCCAACGATGAATTTCAAGCAAATCTGGCTTCGGAATCGTATTCAACGACCCAAAAAACCTCCTTGGTGCAATCTAAATGCCTAAAACACGTAAATTGCAAAATAACATATTAGGGGTGCAAAATTGACCAATTTTATCTATTTCACCACCCCAACGATGAATTTTAAGTAAATTTGGTTTCGGAATCGTATTCAGCGACCCAAAAAACCCCCTCGGTGAAATTTAAATGCCTAAAACACGTAAATTCCAAAATAACATATTGGGGGTGCATAATTGGCCAATTTTTCCGATTTCACCACCCCTACAATGGATTGCAAGTGAATCTGTAACCGGTTTCGTGTTCAGTGACCCAAAAAACCTCCTTGATGCATTCAAAATGCCAAAAAAACGTAAATTGCAAAATAACATATTAGGAGTGCGAAATTGGCCAATTTTGTCGATTTGACCACCCCTACGATGTATTGCAAGTAAATCTGGCTACGGATTCGTGTTCAGCGACCCAAAAACCAACTAGGTGTACTCGAAATGCCAAAATACCTTTTTTGTAGAAAATACAATTCAAGACTTGGCATTTTCGCCCCCAATGGGTGAGGTTGGGGTTCCCAGGAGGTTTTAAGTTGTATGAATGATCCTGAGAACCTCTTGAAGCTAATGCAAAAAAAAATTTTTTATTCGAACCTAGATTTTTTTTTTTATTATAGCTAAAATCCTGGTTCACAGCCTGGACTATTGGCACCGTGTCAAATACGTTAATTTGGTGTCAAAGAATAACCAATATGAGTGCCAATGTTTTTTCCCAATCCTCAACCTCGAAAACCTCCTCCACAAAAAAATCAGTGAATTTGATATTCAAAGTGTCGGGGTCTAAATGATTGCGTAACACATAAAATCAAATTAATTGATATCAAAATTACTGATTTTTTCTGGATGGGGGTGATTTTCAGTGTTGAGGGAGGGCTTGTATTGAGGAAAAAGCATTGGGACTCATATTGGTTATTCTTTGAGACACCAAATTGACCTATTTTACGTGGTGCCAAGGTATTACGTCGCAATACATCCGTTTCAGCAGTAAAGTGGTCAAAGAGTTCAATTTTGGTCCAAATAATGGCCAATTACTCAGAAATGCCCACATAAAAAACCTTGGCATGTGTTTTTTCAACAACTGATAATAATAACAAACATTTTTTACCAGGTCAGAAACTGTGTTCGTGCATTCCATTTAGCCTACTAAGTTAACTGGACAGCCCCAAGAAATTGTCTTGATGAAAAACTAGGTGCAGATCATAGATATTATATATACATACATGGATAGCGCATTAGGGATTTTCATTGACTCCAACATATAGAAAAGCTGACAAGTGGCAAAACATCGTTCTAGCCATAAGAGTACATGTTACTGTAATCTATCATATTATGTTGTTTTCAAAAGAAAATAGCAATATTTTGATACAGAAAACTTCTTTAGTGCTTTGTTTATTAGTTGTGATTAGTTGTTTGGCTTTTCACTTTCATTTTATCAAATAATATTGTGTAATAACTCTTCGACGACAATAAGGTTATAATAGTGAAGTGTGTGATTAATTAGTCTTCTTGGATACTTTTAATAAATCTAAGATATAACAACGATGGTGAAATCGTGTTCCGCATTTGGATGTACAAATCGGTATCAAAAAGGAGGACCTAGTTTTCACTGGTATTTACAAGTTTAGTAGATACTGGATAGTGGTAGTAGATACTTAATTCACAATAATGTAATTAAGACGTAGACGTTAGAAGTACAATTTTAATCACAATCGAAAATAGAAACTAATAGTGTAATAATTACTGTTCATTTCAGTTTTCCTTCAGATGAAAATTGAAACAAAAATGGGTAATAGCAATGAAGAGAAAAAACTTCGTGCCCAACAAGAATCATCATCTTTGTAGTGAACACTTTACAGAAAATGATATCGTGTATTCATTTGGGAAGAAATCAGTAAAAGACCATGTAGTTCCTCTTAGTATTTTAAATTTTCCGGCGAATGTCTTTAAACGTAAGGTGAAACCCAGAGAACTTAGAAATCCGTAAGCAATATGAATTTTTCCTAATTTTTAGCTGGGTATATGTTGTTATTATTATGTTTCTACTAGTGATGATGCAAACATTATTTTTTGTGAGAGCACCTCATTCAGGATCAATGAAGAACAACCTGTAAATGAACCAGAAGGTTGGTTGATTATATACTTAGTAGATTTATAACATTTTGATACCATCTTTTCTGTCCTATACCGTCATGCCCTAGCATGAATATACTTTTTCAAATTGCGAAGCATACTATTGATAAGCAAAAAATAGTAATCAAATATTTGACTAAAAGGAATCGTAGAATGAATGCAAAGGTTAAAAAAATCTGAAAACTTTATTAAAACATGTGAAGGATAGGCAGGACATTTCAGAACAATGTTTACTTTTATTCCCGAAGAATTTCTATTTTTAACAGTAACAGTACCTAATATTATATAATAATGTTCCTCTGTTGGCAAATTTTAAGTTTAAAATCAAGGTGACCTATAATCTAATTTGTAACATTATAAACATTAATGCTGTGAACTAAAACCCTGTTTATATCACTTTTATTTTCTTTTGAAACTGGAATATTTTGCTAATGTTCATTATTATAACACAAAAGGTAAGCTAGGGATTTGGCATCTGCGACTAGCCACAATACCAGAAGTTCACCATTGAGTAACAATAACTTTTCATTTATGTAATTTCCAGTTCTTCTTCTTTATATTTAGCATCTTGAGGCACAATCGGACTCAATCTCTGGCTCAGGAAAAATCCAGGTTTGGGTTATATGGTAGCAGAATTAGATTAATAATTTTAATAAATGACATACTTCTTTTTTTTCGAACCACTCCAAGAAATAGCTATATTATTTCTGTCTAATTATTTGAGCATTTTGATATTTATAGATATATTTCTTCTATAGCTTACTTAATTTTGAATATGTATATGTTACTTGTTTTCCATATTATAACTAAATCTTCACGACATCATGAAAGATGTTGTTTTATTTATTAGGTCATGTATGGTAATGATTCTGTAGTTGAATATATGTATTAATTAATAATTGAAGCTGTTGATAACTAAATATGTCATTTAACGTGGGGTAGAGTAATTTCAGTTAATTACGTACTAAAGACTAAAGTTTTTCATTGATGAAATACAGAATAAGTTGCATATGGGTGCTTCATGGAAATATGACTAAATTCAAAATGAGCTATATTTAATTCTATATCTTCAATGTAATTTTGTACATAATACTATTATGTATTGTTGCTGTCATGAAATTCGTAAAGTGCTCCATATAAAACAATGTAAACTATGCACGTTCTTGCCACTTGTCACGTGGTCAGAATGATCTTCATCTCTGTCTAATACCGGGCTGAAATAGGTCTTCTGTCTCTCTTACGTGTTGGAGTCATCGACTGAACAGAGGTTTGTATACCATGCGCTATCCATGTATGTATATATAATATATATGGTGCAGATGTATAAATATTACATGCTTTTCAATATACAACAACTCCGAAAAAGGTTTGAATATCTGTCAGTAATGTGCTGCCTGGACATATACACACGTATGCATGAAATGCATGTACCATAAACGAAGAGGAAATTGAATATTTAGCAGAGAAATTATTACTGGAGTGGCAGTAACTCCATATTCCCCGTTCCTAACGAGATTCCGTTTCTCTTTCTTCCTGCTTTTATTCATTATTCCGTCAACTGAGTACTGTGCAACTATGGAATACATAGTGCAGAATCCCGTGACCCCCTACCGCTCATCCGCCCAACATTCACTCTCATCTAACTAAAGCAGTTACATTTACATTCTCTGTTTGCAATTCTAGTTTTGTTTAATTGATTCACACACTTCTGTTTAATTGAATTGAGGGTTTAATTTATACTTTACATAACTCGAACATGGTTCTAATTTTGACAAAACGAAATACAAGTTTCTAAACTGAAAACAAGGTATGCTCAATGATTCCACTGTCTTTGTTTATTTGTCTGTGGAATGTTCAATGCCCCTTATCTTCTAACCCCCAACTCTAGTAATCAAGTATTCCTATTAATCCTTCGGGTTGATCGTGCTGCACGATGCTGTAATTGGTTACAGCGCATTCATCGATTAATATCTTCCCTAATTTGTAACGTGTAAATTCCTCCTTATGGCATAGAAATGGCCGCTGTAAGGCAATCGGTTAACTCCTGTGACGTCAGCTATGTTAGACCGTATATTTGGTATATCCGAAGAATCATGTTCTGTAGGTTCTAAAAGACATGGACCGTACCGATATTCTATGGATCATGGTTGCTCGGTGTTAGTGACCGCTTCTCTTCGAGGGTATTCTGTGTGAGACGCCGGAAATGCGGAAGAAGACATTTCTGTTCTAGTCGTTCGAGTGAAAAGTCGTGGCTTGGTTCCGATTATGGGAATATTTCTTCTGTTGGAATCATACTAATCAATTATCGATTTGGATGGTAACCATTGTGATTAATAGGATAATTGATGTACCTTTTGGGATTTGAACCTAGTTTGACGAACCTGTTTGGGGGAACGATAGAGGAACTGTCTTGGAAGTAAAAGAAACCCTATCGTGTTAGAGGTAAATATCTGATAATTCCATTCGAGCTATTCACTAAATGCAGGGATTAATTGCCCTCATAGGTGTTGTCTGACAGAACATAACCTAGTTATAATTGGTTAACCATTGTTATGTGATCGTCCATGCCTGTTGGCTGACGACAATAGGACGTCAGAGTTTGAACATTTCATTTTTTCAGGGTTTTTAGTTCTACTTTTACTTCAAGTCTTACGTCGAGTTTTTCGTCCAGTTTATTTCAAGTGCTGCTCGTAGTATTTATCTTTGTCTACTTTGTGGTGGAAAATTCAACAGGAAGCGAATTGAGGGTTGGCTTGAACCCACCATGAAAGGTGCCTAGGAGTCATTAGTTTATTTGTGAAAATACCATCGTGGGAAAAACGATATGGTAATGGTGGCAGGGACCCCTTCATCGGAGTAGAGATAATTAAACATCAGTAAACAAGACAAGACTCCAACTCTCAGGTCAGGCTATCGATTTGGTTATGTAATTTTGAAATTAATCGTTTACTATCGAGTTATCGATTTGATTTCCTGTATCACATATTAAAATTTATCGAATTTCGTATTTTACTCAAAGTCGCCTATTGTGTTATCGATTTTGATTTAATCAACTTCATCCATATTAACTATTAATTAACTTCATATATCATTATTGTTAGTGCTGTCTCAAATTGATTCAATACTATTTATCTCAAGTAAATTTTAATCACTCTGGGTATAGGTCTTTTATTTCCTTCTTTCAGGGTAATTTAATCTGGGGATTTGAGTATTCGCATCCCCTAGTTATATTCAAAATCATTGGTTGGTTAAATACTCTGGCGCCCTTAATTTTTTACATCTAATATATAACCCACGACCATTCTTCACTGCAGTAGTCGGCAACCAAGCGATAAAATAAAATTTCTTCCTTAATCCGTAACTGCTACCGACGGGGTCTCGGTGACCCGCGTTAGGATTTCTCTCTCTCTCGCTCTCCCTCTCTCTCCCCCCCCCCCTCTCTCCCTCCCAGGGTCACCGGACGATCCCCGCCTGACGAAGGAGTAGTCATTTCATTTCCCTCAACTCCACTGTGTCCAGGGACCTAGATGAGTTGAACTTTATTTTTCCTGAACAGTTCAGCTAGTGTATTTCTGCATTCTTTGACAAGCCTGGATGTGACTCTGCATGATTTCGGAGCTTTCAGAGCCCACCGGCTGTCTGCTGGAATATATATGCGCCTATTTACATAGTTTCTTCGCAGATTTTCCATGGCACAAGTCAATATTGCTTAGACCTCCGGCTGAAAATACGTGCAGTACGCACCTAGAATCACTGAGATATCGACCTTTGACCTTTTTAGGTAGACTCTCACTCCAGAAGCCTGACCTACTTTGAGTCCGTCTGTGAACCATACGAGCCCACCTGGTGGCAGTAGGATGAGAGTTTCGTTACTCCTCTATCCGGGGTGAGGATTTTGGAGAATTGAGATATATGGCTGGGATAATGCTAGAGATGACCTCACTTGAAATCGCTGAGTGTCCACGAGAGTAGTGCATTTTGGTCCAGTGACCTAGGCCCTTCAACATATATGCCGTTCAGATGACCTTAGTTTTTATATATAAGTGTAGAGGTGATAATCCGGCGAAAACTTCAAGGGCCTCTGTTGCAGCCGACCTTATACTGCTCAATATACTCATGCATGCAAGCCGCTGCAGTCAGTCCAGTGGGCACTTGGACATACTAGTCCTCGTCCATGACCACCACAATACCGCATCATAGGTGACCATAGGCCAGATCACAGCAGAATAGATCCAATAAAGAATCTTTGGCTGTAATCCCCATGTGCTGCTGGAAGCTCTTTTGCACGCCGAAAAGGACGCAGAGGCCATCCCACTCAGTATTCGAGGTATTCGCGCCAGGTAGCTTAGAGTCTAGGATTACTTCCAGAAACTTCACCGACCCTTTGAGTTGCAGAACCTTGCCAGAGAAGGTGATCTCTGGCAGTGTGCCCAGCTTACGTTTCCTGGTAAACAGTAAAATTTCCGTTTTGTCATGGGTGACCCTGACCCCTCCGAGCGGCACCAGCCGTCCACTACGCTGAGCAGCGGTTTTTGCAGCTCGCACAGTGTCCTCAAGTGTGCCCGAAGGTGATGCCAACCAAGTCATCGGCATAGGCTTGGAATTAAAACCCAGCTTCTTCCAATTCCTCCAAGAGTTCACCGACTACGAAACACCACAGAAGTGGAGATAGGACACCTCCCTGTGGACAGCTTTTTGTAGAGGTGTTTTGTACAACGCATCCGCTATGTTGCGTCTTTATCGAACGCGTAGATAGCATGTCCTCAATCCACCGGACTAATGTTCAACCGATTCCATGCTTCTCAGCGACTGAGTAGATAGTTGATATCCGTAAATCCCCACAGGGCGTGTTCCTCTCTCGGGTCATAGCACCACCTATTCGTGTGACTAGATGATGCAAGGACGTTTCAGTAGAGACGCCAGCTTGGTAGGCATGTTGACGACAGTGTGAGGGATAGGTCTTCATTGTGACATTCCTCAAGTGTATGTCAATCAGTCCCTCCATTGCCTTTAATAGGAATGAGGTTAGACTAATAGGGCGGAATTCCTTACCTTGGGTAAGCCAGTGGCTATGCGAATTCGGAAGATTTTCACCAATAGCTTGATGATGATTTCCTGACACTCTTGTAAGAGAGCCGGTAGATTCCATCTTCGCCTGGTGATTTGTAGGTTGCGAACCCGGATATGGCTCACTTCGCTTTGTCATATATAAGTCACCATCACAACGGTCACCCTGTCCACCGAATCTTTCGGTTGTCAGATCTCTGTCTCTAGAGTCAGGAAAATGAACCGACACTAGGTGTCTCAGTGTCTCTCCAGAGACGTGGTGTACTCACCATTCGGAAGAATCACCGATCCAATTCTGATTCTGTTATCTTTTGAAAGGACTTTGCACTCTTGCTGCGGAGGGTATCTTGTTGTTATCCCCGCAGAAACTTCGCCAAGTATCTCGTTTTGACTTTCCCTACATCTCTTTAGGCTGCTTTATAGTTTTTCCAATCCGCGAATGCCTGAGATCTCTCAGCTTTATTTAAGAGCACGATACAAATTAATGAAAATACGGATATTTCACAATATAAAAAGGTATTCGCTCACTTTAAACGTCAAAATGGCAAGTATGAACATAAAAAATCAGAAATTTAGATAATGGAAAATATTTCAACGTATTTGAATGAAGCTCCTAACGATACGTTTCTGTTAATAAATGGTGTATGTCGGCTTGCAGAATTATGTAGTTTGACAACTAAAGATGTAGAAGATTCGGGAACAATGTTGATTGTAACGTTACACGATGCCAAAACAAAGAAAAACCGTTTATATACTGTAAGACTCAGACTGCAATGGGTATGAAATCTACCACAAATACTTACTATTAAGACCCAAAACAGTAAGGCATAATCGATTTATCCTGTTTTATCGTCATGGCAAATATACAGTACAGCCAGTTGGCATTCATACTTTTGCAAAAATTCCACAAAATATTGCCGAATATTTGAAACTTCCTGATGCTTCAATTTACACCGGCCATTGCCTGAGGACTTCTATAAATTTGCTTGCTAACAGTGGCGCTGATATTCAGGTTCTTGGACGGCATGGGGGATGGCCATCGGCAATCTTAGCTGAAGGATACGTGGGAGAAAGCATTGGTGATGAAATAAAAAATTCAAAAAAGATATTCAACAATGTCCAACTTGGACCATCCCAAGAAGCCCATTTAGAAATTGTGGTGAATAAAACAAATGTTCAGCAACAACTAGATAATGCAGCGAGGTCAGAAGTTATAACATTTTCTAACATAAACAACTATTCTTCTGATATTTATTGTCATAATACTTGAACGTTTTCCTTTTTTATTAAATTGTGTACTAAGTGACACTGATGTTTTTATGCAATCCTGGTTGCCACGCTGTAATGGTTGCTATGCAGTAAAATGTCTCATTAATGTAGATTTTGTGTCTTTAATGCAGTGCATTACTAATCAAAATATAAGAATAGTAGTTTTTTTAAACCCGGCCAGAAATTAGTACTTTCCGGTTTATTTTTAGGTCAGAAAATCTCATTTTGTCGCACCGAGCCAGAAAATGATTGTGAAAGTTTTTACCGGACTCATTTTTATTCACTTTCCGGCCTATCTTTAATGAAAAAAGTAATAAAATAGTTAGTCTAAGATAGCGGTCAATTGGTTTCTATAGTAACCGAGTTTTGTATTATTTAAAACTATAAAATAACTTGACATATTTTGACGTTTAGTTGAAAACGTGACATTTATTATAAAATGGATATTCAAAATGCTGCATTTGATTGTGAATTAATGGAAGATGAAATTATACCAGATGAAATTGTTAAGGCGGCCACCCAAGCAACGTTTGATTTATTACCGTCGAAGTCCCGGACACGATATGAACAAACATACCAAATTTTTGAAAATTGGTGCCTGGAAAAGAAGGTAATAAGCATTTGTGAGGTAATAAAAATGTAAACTGAATAATATGAAGTTTATGGTACAACAATGCCCGTTTTAAAAAAAATTGTACGTAATACGTCCCAAAAGTGCCTTTACTGGACTCGCAGGCTTGCCCACTCGTCCAGTAAAAGACCCCTTTCGGGACTTGTTACGTAAACTACTATTACGTAACAATATTTTTTTTAAAACGGGCATTGTTGTACCATAAACTTCATATTATTCAGTTTACATTTTTATAACAAGAACTCTTTATTAATTAACTCAAAAATTTGGTATGTTAGTTCATATCGTGTCCGGGATCGACGATAATAAATCAAACGTTGCTTGGGTGGCCGCCTTAACAATTTCATCTGGTATAATTTCATCTTCCATTAATTCACAATCAAATGCATCATTTTGAATACCCATTTTATAATAAATGTCACGTTTTCAACTAAATGTCAAAATATATCAAGTTATTTTATAGTTTTAAATAATACAAAACTCGGTTACTATAGAAACCAATTGACCGCTATCTTAGACTAACTATTTTATTATTTTTTTCATTAAAGATAGGCCGGAAAGTGAATGAAAATGAGTCCGGTAAAAGCCTTTACCGGACTATCACAATAATTTTCTGGCTCGGTCCGACAAAATGAGATTTTCTGACCTAAAAATAAACCGGAAAGTACTAATTTCTGGCCGGTTTTAAAAAAAATATTTTAAGTGGATGAGGGTGATTTCGTATTTATAACTGTTATGGTGTATCTACAATTTTGAACTTTTTCAGTGTATTTCTGCTACATCTACTTCAAAATAGATGATTCTCAGATATTTCGATCGATTCGTGGTGAAGTTAAATGGATAATGTGGAACCTGATATAATGTTATATGTGAGTGAATATCGCACGTGCTGGGACGTTTAGCAAGTAGACCTGTGCGAGGACGAATAGACAGGCTAAGTGTATTTTTACGGTCCATTTCAGCAATCATTAAATCCACGTTATATGACCCGGAACATCGTTTTCCATCAATGAGTTGCGTAATATTCTGCCGCCACCGGTTTGATAGAACTTCCATTTTCAGCCCCTCAGACTCGGACTGCTTTGCATCCGTTATAAACTTTGCGGTCGTTGGCTGCCACCTCGACCATTTCCACCCTCCTCTTCCAACCGTCTGCCACGATCCATTACCAGTACACGATAATCGAGTTACTCCCCCGATGACAATATTTTCTGAATTAGTAAAAGTTAATTTTAAATTTTTATCAGAAATCGAAAGTGCTTCGTGTAGAGTTTTCCAACTAGGTCTTCTGTAATCAAGATCAGATTTAGTATGTCACGTCTTTGATGGCGCACTTATTGCCGCCAACTGAACAATTTGAATTCAGAAGAAGGAAAATGGAACTTTAAAGTAATTATACTGAGCGCGTGCAATCTTTTTATACAGGGTTCATTGTGATTTAGGATAAAAACATGATCTTTCTGCATTGAATCTATGATAAATGGACCATGTCACAAAAATATTTTTTTTCTTGGACTGTTTTGTTGCTTAGTTGTTGAAATTTCATATCTATAGTTTTAAAAATAAAAAATACCCTTTTAATAAATTTTCACAAACTCCGTTTTTATTAAACAAAACGTGACCTGTTTCACCTCACGGAAGGAGGGAATGAGTGAGCTACGTATACAATAGGATAGGAGGTACATAGAAACAAGTTTAATAATGAAGTCTTCCTGATCATTTAAAAGATTTCCTGTATCTTTAAACTTAATAATTTCAATTTTTTTCTAAGTTGTTTAATACTTCACTTTTAATTGATCTCAAAATCATATTTGAAATGATGATCAGTTTCTTTAATATGGTTTGCAATCTCTTTTGTTCAAATTGAACTGTTCTTTAATTCTGGTTTTGAAAGATCTTCCTGTCTGGCCTATATAGCATTTATCAATCTTCACATTCTACCTTGTATACTCCTGATTCTTGATCTTTCTCATTCTTATCTTTGTTGTTTTTAATATATTTGCCTACCGTATTATTTGTTCTAAAAGATGTGGTAACATTGTGTTTTTAATAATACGGTAGGCAAATATATTAAAAACAACAAAGATAAGATCAAAAGAGAAGAAGAATCTGGAGTATACAACGTAGAGTGTGAAGATTGTGATAAATTCTATGTAGGCTAGATAGGAAGATCTTCAAAACTTGAATTGAAGGACATTTTAATTTGAATAAAGGAGATTTAAAAGTTGTAAGCCATATTAAAGAAACTGATCATCGTTTCGAAGATGATTCTGAGATTCTCCATTAGTCAGAAAGTGAAGTTTTGAACAACATAGAGAAAATTAAAATAAATAAGCTTGAAAATACAGGAAACCTTTTGAATGATCAGAAAGACTTCATCAATTCTCCATTATTAAATTTATTTGTAAGTAACTCTTATCCTACTGTACACGTACCTCACTCATCTGCATCTTCTTAATCTTGATTTTAATATTTAAGGAATAAACCATAGTTTGTGAAACCATTGTTAGATAAAGCTACCGTGTGGTGAAACATGTCACGTTTTGTTCAATAAAAACGAAGCTTGTGTAAATTTATTACAAGGGTATTTTTTAAACTAAAACTATACATATTTTATTGAACAACTATCAAATAAACTTGACATTTTTGCATTTTTATAGATGCGTGAACCTTTTTTTTTTCTCACTGCAACAAACCGTTTCTATAGTATCGACAGAGCAAGTGAAATTGTACAGGAGTTATTTATTTATAACATTGAGTGTTAACCGATTAATTCAGAGTTACAGTTGTACAAACAATGTTGTTTGTTTATTCGTTTGTGAAATTTTTCTAGTGTAATTGTAGAATTTAAAATGCATGGAAATGTGGAACGTGGAAATTTCACTTAACGGCTGAGAATTAGTCGATGCGTCTATTCTACGAAGCGACAGCGTTATCGACTCCAAGTCGTGGTTAGTTCTGTGTAGATTTCTACGTCTATTTCCAATGTTCTGTGACGTGCTCTGAACTCTGAGAGACCGTCTATGAGGTCACTTCCGTTAGAATTTCGCTGGTGAGAAGTCACGTTTGTATATTTTTCTGGGTATCCAACGAACAGGGCTGTGTAAAACTTATGTTTCAATTCCGAATTTTCCTTTCAATTGAATCAAGATCATCACTCGTTGTTTAGGATGGTAATTGTGGATTTTAGATGATTAATGTTACAGTGAAGGCATTATAACCCACATTTTTACACGCTGTGAATTCAATACCACAAAGGGTGAATAGAACTTGGAAATTGATAGTTAATTATTCTTCTTATTTCCATGAATGCAATACTGTACATTCAGAGAATTGAACCTTCGGATGTTTTAGGATTTTTCCTACGACTTTTTCGCAAGAGTTTTTCCTACAAGTGTAAGTCTACTGAACCATTACGTGAGGTATGCTGTATAACTGAGGCCAGGGTATAGATTTCTGATTGAGGACCATTGTTATGATTGTGGCCCATATCTAGGCAGAGTACCAGAACCCTTGATAAGAAGGAAAGTGTGAATTCACCAATTCAAGGTCAGGCTATCTGATAAAGTTAATATTACTAACCCACAGATTTGCCAACTTTTGCAATATCTGTATTGTGTGTTGTTATACAGGTTCACAGATACAGTGGCGTAGATAGCTTTTTGCGATGGGGGGGGGGGGGATATGACTCAGAATTAAATTCCATTATTTTTTTGTATAAAGTTATATTATGAGAATAATTTTTCATGTAGTAAGGTCATATATGGAAAGTGGTCAAATAATTTACATAGATGTATACATTATTAAAAAATGCTCGAATCATCAGAGAAGAAAATCAAGTTTTCGAGATTTTTTTGCTAATTTATTTATGACTTCGTCTGCTGTGATTCCAATGTCATGATGAATTGCCAGAGCTGCCAAACCATTCAAGCGGTCCTACAATAAAAAAATTAGAGTAACTCGAGTTTTGAACTGTAAATGTAATTCTGATATTCAGAAAGGACATGATGAACTTACCTCTTTTATCGTATTCCTTTGAATCGTTTTTATCCGTTTCACACTTGAGAATGTCCGTTCTGCAGTAGACGTTGATACCGGCAATGTAGCTAATATCTTCAGCAACATATAAATATTCGGGAAATTTTCTTCCGGACAATCATCCAGCGCTTCCAACGAATTTTTGGGCTTGATATCGCCTTTACGGATCAAATACTTCTTCCACATTTTCAACTCGATGAGAACAGCAGTTGGACCAGCATCAAGAAATTTTTGATAAAACTCGACAGTTTTCATGAATTCATCAGCTCCTTTGTCGATTTCAGATGAATCATGCTTGAAGAGCGCCGAAAATCCTTCTAATATATTTTTGTGATTAGTAAATCTCTCGCCAAGGTCCATGATGTAGAAGTCCAGAAATGGATTGAACACCATGACACGAAAGTAATTTTCTGCACTTTGAACTTCAGGATTCGCTCGATTTTTGTGTCTGCGCACTATTCGTTTGTATTTGATCTCAATGTCAAGAGTTTTAGCGATTTTTTTCGAAGCTTCGAAAATATTGGGAAACGCGTCTTCTCCTGCTCGAATCATTTCGAGTTCATCTCGTAAATCCTCGGCGAGATCCATAGCTTGGACCGAGTCTAACTCAACCTTTTGAAATTCACGACTCAAAGGCAACGAAAGTTGGTAAGCCATGTTGATAACCTGCAAACTTATCTCAAAAATTCGAAATCCATAGCATTTTTTAAATTTTTCGCGTCAGTTTCCGAGGTTCTCATTTCATCAAGAGTTTCGTAGAGAAATGGAAATAATTCATGAAAATCAGCTACGGCTTCATATTTTGACACCCATCGAGTCAGATTTAATCTCTTTAGAGTTTTTGTACTAGGAGTTTCATCAGATTGTTCTAAGTGTTTTCCAGAACCGCCCTTCTTTTAGGTGTATGGAAGAAATTGTAAACGCATTCTATGGTGCTAAGGCAGTCTCTGATGGCGGGTACTTTGCAAGTGATGGATATAGCGAGATTCAAAGAATGCGCGGCACAATGAACGTATAAAGCCTGTGGCGCATACTTTTCACGTATAATCGCTTGAACACCTTTATATTGTCCAGACTTATTCCCCGCCCCGTCAAACCCTTGGCCAATCAAGAAAGAAATATCCAGCCCACAATTTTGGAGATTTTCTACCATCAGCTTGGCAAGAACATCACCTGTAAATATGTACATAGTGAGATACCATGAAATATACAGATTATTTTGCCAAAAGCAAAAAAAATGCAAATTTCCGAGATGATTTGGATGATGATTTTATTTTACCTGTAGTGTAAGCTGTTGGGATGAACCTCACAAAATCTTCGCGCAGAATATGCTGGCCATCGTCTTTCTTACTCACATATCGAATGCAAATAGTGACTTGCTCAATAGTAGCCGCATCTTGAGTTCCATCCATCAGTACAGAGTAAACTTTCGCAGCTTTAATTTCAGATATCAGTTTTTGAGTCAATATCTCATAACATGTATCAATAATTTCATTTTGGATAGAAGGACTTGTATATTTATCACGTTTCCCTGGACCTTCTAAATGACTCAGAAGAATTGAATCTCCTTTGGCTCTATACTTCAATAAAGCTCTGAAATTCCCCTCGTTTGGTCCGGTAAAATCATTTTGGATAACTATTTTACCGCTATCGCGGTGACCACGCAAAGCCAACCCTTGTCGCTCAAGAACAATAATCGCTTCGATGACAGGAACTATATTTTGTCTATTTTTCGATATTTGCTGCATCCGGGACTCATCAATCAAATTTTCTACAGATTGGCATTTATTTTTTTCAATACGCAGGAAATTATCCTTGTCAGCAACTGCATTGATGTGATAAGATTTTGTCTGGTGTTCTTGATAAGTCTGAAAATATTAGAATTTATTATATTAAATTTTAATTTACTATAAAATCGTTGTCAGAGAAAAGAATAGACACTTTAATTTGTATAATTATGTTACTTACTTCTTTTGCTTTCTTCCAATTGTCGAATTTCACTTTTACTAAATGACCTAAAGGTTGCGACCCTTTTCCACCGCTTTTAGCAAATCCTACACACAGAACACAAAACGCACCATGGTGCAATTCTGAGTAAGCAAGCCAGGAAAATTCATCTAGCCATTTATAACAAAACTTCAATATTCGAGCTTCGAATTTTTGCAGCAATGGAAATACATAATTTTTTGGCGGAACCCAGACATCTGTTAATAAGTTCAGCCTCTGAGATTCACTAATTCTGATGTTGATAAAATTTCCGATGTCATTTTTATTAACGACGTCTTGATGAGGGTTACGTTGTTCAACGTTTTTGTTCCCGTCGCCAAAAGAGCTGTGATTGCTTGTATTTTCACTACCTGATGCACCAGAACGTGGTGTTTTTACGGTTGTTCCGGCAGATGATTGCGCTTTTCTATTGTTTTCACTTTTTGCAGGATTGCAGAATGGTGCTATGGGCACTAAAAATCTCTTCATTTCAAGATAATATAAATGAAACAATTAGCGAGTTTGGAACTAGTATGCAGCGCCACAGCATGCAGTAAACTGAGGTGTCACTTGGGAGTGCTTGGGAGCCACAGGCCACAGGGGTATTTAGGAACCACGGCGCCAGTGTCAGCTCATTACGGGTCCATTTTGTGGATCCTGATTGGTCGGTCCGTTAGAGGCACGGAGATTTGAAAGTGCTCGAGTGCACAGTCATTACATTTACATTTTTATTTTTAAAATTTTGAAGGTGTTACAGATAATTGCACATGAAGTTAAAATGAATATTGACACTGCAAAAATTGCATGTTTACATAAAGATACGTAGCTGAAAAGCCTTCGATTTGATCCTCTTTTTTTCAGACTCATGGGGGGGATTGATCCCCTTGGCCCCCCCCTCTATCTACGCCACTGCACTGATAGAAACAATTTATAGTATTTGAGTACATTTGTGTATATCGTAGAATTTTATTTTATTAGATTTAACTTCATTCATATATTAGTGTGATGGAATAATAGAGATTATTCCATTAGATTTCATACATTTAGTAATTCTATAATTTGCTCAAGTTCCTTATGTCGATACCGTGACCTAGGTGCGCACCGATATAGTAAATAGAAATGTAGTGTTGAATATAAACAGCCATTACGTGATGAAAATCCATTATCAACTTCAAATAAAACAACTATTACAAATTCGATTTTCACAAGTTTATTAAGAATGTGACTATAGTTTCGCTATCACCGTAGCTTTTTCAAACGTATTACAAAGTACTTTAGAATACGTTTGAAGAAGCCACGGTGTCTCGAGGTTTCCATCTGGTGTGGTCAAAGTATAAAAAAAAAATTAGAAATGTTCTGCCGCTCAAAACTAACATTTCACGAATCATTCTCAAAGTAGCTGTCGGCAATCCAGTGTTAAAATAGAATATTAATTATCCGCAAGTGAGGGAAATTTGAATTTTCGTAAATGAGCATTCAAACTTGTGAAAACCCCTTACAAATTGTCGCTGTAACGTGTTGAACCCACACAATTCATTCGAGGGTAATCCCTTATATACCCTTCTAATTTCAAATAGTATTTAAATAGGCAAATTTTGTTTTCTAATTTAGTTTACTCTGATGGTGGCTACTTGGTAGCTGGAAGGTCCTCAGTAATTTAGCAGTATTTTGTTTTTTACTTATATTGTTCGGAAAACTAGCGTCTAAGGAAGAAAATTCAAGTAATACTTTCACGAAGTAGAAACAGCGGATCACTGACATAGCGAGCATTGCCTCACGCTTGATGGTCTGTCACATTCATTGTGACTGAACTTTGATAATGGCTTACTCAAGTGCGGTACCGTGTCCTGTCGTCCTATAAACAACTGAAAATCTGCCATCAATATAAATAGCCGAAACCCGCTAATAAATCAGAAAACGCGTCCTCGGACTTCGGTGTTGAAGTTTATCTTTGGCTCCTACTTCGTTAAGTACATGATGACAGGCATTGTCTTATGATAGATGTTTCCAGATTTGCAGGATGTCTCGATATCTTGGTGCCAGATGCTACTAGAGACAATGCCTGAATAACGAAATGTCCAAGGTTATTTTTGAATAATGATCGCCCGTCAAACGTATAACTCTCCAACAGTCTCCGTAGTAATTAGTATTTCACAATAACGACAGATGAAAGTGGAGTAACTGATCTATTTATGATTACCTTAATTTATTATATCCAGAGTCCTTCGCATAGATGCAATCAGAGGACACATTGGAAATTATGATGTAGTACGCTAAACTTGCGAAATTTTGGATGTAATGAAAATGGAAAATTATTATTGTTTTTACTGTAATGTACCTTGTTACTTTTTGGCAATAATTACTTTCGATGACTTCAACACTCCTTCAAGCCTACCAGATCTGAATCCGACTGACTTTTATGTTGATTTCTCGGGCGCCATACCTTTGTTGAGGTTTACTCCCCGTTGAGGACTTCTGCTAGGGCCCTCACCACAAAGCGTATCACGGTGCTATCTATGGATAGCCTTGTCCCAGAGTAGTCTCAGTGGAGTGAGTAACCAGGGGTCGATAAGATAGATTGAATAATATAAGGCTTTAATTGCAATTAGTACTTGGTTACTTCTCGGCCACTTAAATGATGTCGCAGAAAGTTATGTTAAACAAACACGGAACTTCCCAATAATAGATTCATTTATAGCTTCACCATCGATAAATATTTGACTTTGTATATGTAATAATAATTTATCCCAGCCCGGGGGAAGCACAAGGAAGCTCGGAAACAATAAAAGCAGGCAAAGCGGTCCATGCAGCCTTGAAAACAAATAGTCATTTGAGTATTATTAAAAACGGCTATTCATGCACTGATTATTATCAGAATTACCTTCAAAGGTAACTGGCGGAACACTTACTTTTGGCGCCACAAATGACTGTTCACACCCACTTCAGAAGACTCACTTTGGCTGTCCGACTGGGTCATTCCCTCAGGCTTTATCACTGACTCACTATCTCAATCTGTCTAACTGACTGACTATTCTATTTTAACTTGCCAGTCGTTCTTTTACACCCATCGAGGTGCTTGTCAAGGCACCTACACCAGCTCCCTTTTTTGCTAATTTCGCGCGAATGATGATCCACTAGTTCTGTGCTGTGGTTTCTATGCTTACATCTGTTTTGTTATCTTACGTTGACATTAAATATGCACTGTTGTGAATGAAATCCAATATACCATTATACTATCTATATTCCTATACAACAATATAATTATTCAGAATTATGAATTGTATATCGTAATATAAACGAAATCTAAGATGTATGACCAATGTACGTTTTCCCATTAAATAATTATTCAATATTTTTGAGCTTCGTTATATTACAACTAAATTTCGAGAAGTAAAATCATATTATCATATTCTCTATCACCATTTACATGATTGATGTTCCAGAAAATTTAGTTTGAAGAAAAGTGACATGGGTCATTATATTGGAACCACGCATCATCATAGGCTCGACAATCCTCTGTGGATCTTGGCGTGCGCTGATGAGTTTCTTTATTACGCTCGATTATTTGCAACCCTCGCCATCCACGCATCACCAAAGTTATCTCATCTTTCTTCTGATATGCCAAATTACAGCTTTTTTCAAAATGTAGCGTTCGTGATTTTCTCATTTTCGACATATCTTGCAACGTCCGGTTCAATGGCGAGCTGGTAAAATTAACAATTATATCTTTTGGGCCACTGATCTTGCTCTATGACCGGTCTGGATATTTATCAGAGTACTCCCACAGTTACAACTATTTCTATGAAATCCTCCATATCCTTGCTCGGTTAAACCAACAACAGCATCTTCTCATTGGACGATCATGTGGGATCCATTGCGAAAACCGTTTCACAAAAACTTGGTTTGCTATTCCATGTGAAAATCCAGTTTACATCCCAGCAGCTTCTGATAATCTGGAGTACAGTTCTCAAACTTATAGTTGAAGCTCTTAGATTTTATTCAGAAGATACCAACCGTCTGATTTGTAATATCAGACTTACGAATTCATTGACCTCTCTAGAAGATCGTAGAAAAGTGAACGATCCCTCCCTTTTCCTGCAGATGTTTCCATGGTCGGTGTTCATCAGAAATGCCTTCTGCTGTTCCATCATGGCAGATTCTTGGTAGGCAGACTGTATAATCTCCAACAGGTTACTTCTTCCTACCAGACTCTTTGCCTAGTAAGATCTTTCCTCATGCCCATACCGTTCAAACTTCCGAGAAATCTTTCAATGTGTCAATCTCTTCTCCCGACATTCCCCCTCCGGTTCAGGCGATATTCTTGGGACATCATAGGTTTTCCTGTGAAAACTAGTGTACAGAATGAGCATTTCTTGAATTGAAAAATTCTATTCAGTTTCTAATCTTTCAAATCCAGGATTGGCATTATATTCGTGTTCAATCTTCATTCCAGAGACCTCCTGAAGGGATTACGTTTAATTCAACCGTGGAAAGTTCACAAAAATGTGCCGGAAATAGTCCAATTGGAAATTTAAATTACCTGTACCTATTTTTTTTCGTTTGGAAATTCCAGATAATTGATATGTTAACTAATAAACTATAGAAGAGTTCATACTGTGGATATATTGAGAAATAATCACCCTCATCCACCAAAAATACTATTAAAGTACTGAGGACCTTCGGCTATCAAGTGGCCATCATCAGAGTAAAATAAGTTTGAAGTTAGTTTCCTCTGATGATGGATACTTGGTAGATGAAAGATCCTCAGTACTTTTATGGTATTTTTAGTGGATAAGGGTGATTATTTCTTATCAATAGAATTAATATATTATTCACTCTAGTCGAAGTGTGCACAGTGTATCGTGATAATATTAATGAGGAACAGTGTCATTGACCCAGGACTAACTGGGAATTAAACTTGTTCCAGCACAAATCAATTCACGTGTACGGAACAAGAGGGCTTCTCTCCGTGTTTGTTTCGTCGCCGCTAGTTTACACTTTAACGACGGAGTTTATTAGAGTACGTCAAGATGCACTTCCTAGACCTAAACGGTCTTTGTCTCTGCTGAATAATGCAGTTCTATTTATTATTAAATCCTCTGTTATACCTGAAATTAGTTGCAGAGAAGATTAAGCCACTATATAATACTGCAACCAATTATCGTAAGAGGTTATTTGTTGAACCATTATTCACTTTATGCATCTTCCGAATCATACATATATTTCAATCAGCAGAAGACAAGCAAAATCGAGATAATGGTTTGTTTATACAGGAAATTGTGAATTGTATAACGATGAGCTTGCGTCGGGTGAAACCATAGAATATTATCCACATCGCACATAACTTACTGCGTCCTAACTCATAACTAAAATTCAGTTTAGCAGAAATATAATAACTGGTGGTTTTTCCATAGCGTGATTGCACTTTAAATTGGATTAAAACAGATACAATTTGACGTAATGAACGGAACTTTGGTTTTATTTAATGGAATATCTTATGCCTTTCATTGTTTGAATCTTATTTTTGATATATGACCAATACCTTCTATATACACAAGGCCTGAGCGCTTGATTGTGACGTCGCAAGCCAGAGGCTATGTTGCCGCTAGTCACTAGTACATTACATCACAATTCTGCAATAAAACAAAAGTTTTATTCATTTTTTACGAAACATACGAGGACTTTTTGATCAACAGGGTTTGCCAGATGTGAACTGAGTCCTTAGTCGCACCCCATTTGCTTTTCAATGTAATCTAATAGATCTATTCCAAATGTTTCTAACACTATGTTATTCAAATTTGGCTGATTGAAACGAATACGAAATTATTTCCAAAATTTCGTGAATGTGTGTGACCATGCAGTATTTGTTGGTGTTGTTTATTTATCTAGAGTCAAACTGGACTTTCATGCACTTGAACAATTTGATAAATTTTAAACTTAATTTTCGAATATCAGCTATTTCACTTTTGACGATAGGTTGGTGGAAAATGTCCCTTAATCGATGCCTTTCGAGGGGAGTTTTTACATTCATTATTTTCCATGTTAAAAGAGAGAGAGAGAGAGAGAGAGAGAGAGAGAGAGAGAGAGAGAGAGAGAGAGAGAGAGAGAGAGAGAGAGAGAGAGAGAGAGAGAGAGAGAGAGAGAGAGCTGTTGGTGGCTTCAGCTTATGTTTGGAAACCGAACTCCAAATATGTGAACAGTACTCCAGGACAGATCGAATCTGTGCTTTATAGATTATGAGGAGCTGGTGATACTGATGATGAATGTCGAGGATTTCATAGGAATAGTTGTTGTACCTGACATCATCATATCCGGGATTGTGAGATTCACCCTCTTGAGAAAATACAAGCTCGCGTTTTGGTTGAATTAATCTTTGCTACATTATCAGATATCCATTTCAAAATAGTTGACAGAAATTCATTCATTGAAAAAGCGATATGAATGGTACCATCATCTGACGAGACAAGTGGTCATCTCCAACAGATCGTTGATATGGAACTGATATAAAGTTGATGCCAAGACAGATCCCTGTGGTAATCCTGTGTTGATAGCCGTTATACAGGAGACTCTGTCAATCTACACATGGAGTGATTTATCTGAGGGAGAACTCGACAGTAGATGACCAAGTCGGGCCGGAAAACTATAATAGGGAAATTTCTCAAGGAGGCCTTGGTACGAAACTCGGTCAAATGCTTTGGAAATATCCAACGCTACAGATAGAGATTTCCCTCATTGTTGATCTTCCTTGATGAAAGTCATATTGCTCATCTTCATGATTTTGAATGATGGAAATCAAACAGTCGAAACATATACTTTTCATGTTTTTAATAAAGATGGGAAAATACGGGCAAAAACATTCGTTAGTTTCATTGTCTTATATCAATTTGTGAAGCATACTCGACGCGTTGTAAACTTTTCACGCTGATAAATAATTACAAAGAAGAGCACCGCAATGTGAAGAGCTTCAATGCATGACTACTTCCATCTAATACTAATAGTTAACCATCTTCTGCTTTTGTTTATAGAAATAGTGATGCCAAACATCTATTAGAAGCTCCTTCGAATAATGTAATTAAAGATTTTTATTAAACGACGTTCTTTTACGATATAAAATCTCCATGGCGACCATTCTGAGATTCTCGATTCTGACTAAATATTCTAGACAGTCATTTAAAGTTCACTTATTTCCAAGCGAAGAGGGGTTAAAATTTTACTGCGTCTTATACCGCTTACTTTTCGGGGTTATTGTTTTAATATCCATAAAATGGTAGCTTTGCCTCTATTGAACACTCGTTTTATTTGTAAATGCAGATCTCTATTCAAACTTATACAGGGAGACGGAGAGTCAGATGTCTATTAACATTTTTAGTCTATGGTATAAGCGTCAAATAGAAGACTCCATCATTCGCATGTTAGTAAGCACTTTGAACTTTGAACCGATTTGTTGTTGTTTTTATTGAAATGTTGTGTTCTAAGATTTTGTCAATTTGAATGACCTTTCATGTAGTATTGAATGAATCTATCGCTTTAACCTGCTTTTTTCCCGAAAGTGTATCTTATGCGATACATGCGTTTTGAGCAGATAATGTATCACACTAGGCCGGGTGTATCCATAGCCATCCCATCATCTCAATTTAGTTTTTTCCATTGCTGGTGGGAGGATTTCGACGATGAATCCTACTTGTTTCAGATAAGTGATACAAAATAGTTAATGACTGGAAGTGCTGACAGTTAGAAGGGCAAAACGATGGCAAGTGCAGCAGCTCCTGAAGACAATGACAATGTTGTAATGTACATGAGTGATGAGGATATGGATATGGGAGATAGTCCCGATTATAATCCCTCTGAACGTCCTGGTGCTAGTGATAGGTCCAATAGTTGGAATTCAGTACAAGCTGCTCCTAAAATTCTGACTACATCTATACCAATAGCTAGATCGATTTCAACAGCCACTCAGATTCCGCCTATAACAGCAACTATCCAACCTACACCGAAACCGACTACACCAAATTGCTCGGACTGATCCTGTGGGAAGGCAAAACATTCTCATTTTACTGGTAAATGTAGTGAAGAACCAACCATTCCGAAAATATTGGAGCTCGCTGATCCAGTAGACTACCATTCACTTTTTCATCTCATGAAATCTTACAAATAATGTTCGATGAAAGGGATCTATATGAAATACAAGTTCACGAAAATGCAAGGGATATTCCTCCTCTTCACGGTTACATGAATGGAAACCAATAACATCGTTAAAATGAAACAGTTCTTTGTATTGCTTATATGAATAGGCATTGTGAAAGTTCAAGTACTTACCTATTGATCAAAAGGTAAGATATTTTCAATTTGTTTACCAAAAAATGTAACGTTACGAACTCGCTTGGAGTTGTATCTGCCGATAATGACGAAGCTGTCTCCAAAAATCGTGATAACGTATTTCTGAAATTTGTAGAATGGGTTTCACATGCCCACAATATTTACTGGTGGAACATTTCCTTGTTGTTCAGTGAATTGATGACAAAATTACAGGATTTTAAAGCACCTTTCCTCATGTTCTGGATGCCAAGCTAGGACAGGTTGTAGATGGTAAGGTCTTTGACAATCTCTAGGTAAAGATTTTCAAGTTGTAACGTGATGTATATTACCAAAAATATATACATTTCAATATGAAATGAAGTTAAATGAAGAAATAAATATGACTATAAACACGAACAACATAGTGGAACTAATGCTAGAAACAGAGGACAACTGGGCAAAGATAAAAGCATACAAAAATGAAATACTTCAAATAAAAGAGGAAGAGGAAAGGAAGAGAGAAACCGAAAATGTGGTCTGATCTGAGGGATATTGAAATCATATCCTATGAAGCTATGCGAAAGTGATTTCTTTTTGAGGTTGAACTAGGTAGAGTTTTAGTGGGTAGGCCTCTTAGAGAGGAGAGTCCCACACTCTGTGCGTAATGCATTTCTCCACCTATCGTAAAAAAATCGGGCACTCAGACGCTGGATAGATTATGGCCTCCAAATCATATGTTCCTAAGAAGAAAGTGATGGATAGAATGTGATACATATGGATGATCCATGTGTTCCGGTTATTTGTAGTAAGTTATCCCAGCACATATGATTCACTAAGACATGGAGTCCGTAAATATGGCCATTAACCATATTATTGTACAATACACCGGAATTCGTTCAACAAAAGAGACAATTAGAGCTAAGCAGACAAAAATAGAGGATAGAGTGCTCTTTGGATCTGAAGTAATGCTCACGCGGTTCCGGACTAAAGGGTGAAGACAGGGAAGGTTTTAGTAGGTATGCCCGTTTTTAGAGCAAGTCTTGCACTACCAGGAGTGATAGATCCAAAGTTCCTGGTGTGCATGAAGCATTTAGGCTATATTAAGTTAGGTTACAAACAAAGAGGGTACAATAAAGAATCATTATTGGTTATTTTGAGAGTTTTAATATTAGCGCGATTACAATATTCGCAGTACACATCAACAAAGTCAGGTTAGTTTGGGTTAGAAACAAAGGGGGTGTAATAAACAATCATCATTGGTTATTGTGCAAATACTTGCGTACAGAAGGGTGGTTAGCCTAGGTAGCAGGTACATGTTAATTATCTGTGTCTGACAACCATTTACGTACATGGAATTTATGTAGACCTTAAAAAGTCCCTGAATTGGATTTTCCTACATAGAAAGGCAATTAATAGATGCCAGACTCAATTTACGTCAACCCAGATTCATCTCCAGCTGAGTATAACCCCTTGTTTGCATTATTGACCCCAAACAACATTTAACCAGGTATATTTAGCCTACTCTGATGATGGATACTTGATATCTGAAAATTTCTCTGTACTACGAGTATACAGGGTATTCCATGAGAGCCGTTCGTTAGAAGTTTTCATGGTTAGAAAAAAGTTAGAATTCTGAAATTTTGGGTCCCAGGGTTATCCAAGATTTTCTTTATTTTCTAAATATTTTCAAGATCATACTACTTCCGGTTACACCGGAAGTCGCCATTAACTTCCTTATTTTAAATGGAACACCCAGTATATTATTTCATTTTTAGATTCCTGAGAAAATGTCATAGTGGATTCCATCAGGTTTCTCTATACCTATTTTCAATTTTTTCTTAGATATCTTGATTTTTTTGAAAATTTTGACAGATGTAGCGCTGTTTTGAGCATTGCGCCCTTTAACAAATTTCGATTGGTGGAAAGCGCTTCTGGGATAGACGGAAGCACAGGAATGATTCTTTCGAATGCTATATTGACAACTGATTTATCGCATACAGGCTATCCAAAATTTAATGACCAATTACATCATTTCAAAAGTTGAAAAAGTTCGTTTTTTCAAATAGGACACCCTGTATTTTATTAGATGGTCGGATGCAGAATTAGATTCTGCATCGATTTGCTATGACATTCCCTATACCTATTTCCAGTGGTTTTCTTGTTAATATTTTTATCAAAAGGTGATCAAACTCCAAAAGTTCTACCAAAATTTAAATGCGGCAAGATATCTGGAGATACTAAGAGGGTTTGTTAGTGATTTTCTAAATGCCCTACCTCCACGTGATAGAGCAAACAGTTGGTATCAGCTTGATGATGCTCCAGCACATTCCACTATAGCTGTACACCGGCAATTGTCACTGATGTTCGAGGATCGGTGGATTGGCCCGCGAGGACCTTGGAACTGGCCACCCAGATCACCCGATTTGACCCCCTTGGATTTTTACCTCTGGGGTCTCATGAAAGAACTAGTGTACTCTAGGCCGATACAAACTAGAGAGGAATTGTTGAACCGTGTTCACCATGCGCTTACTAATATAAGTCCAGACGAACTTCCGAGGTCTGTTTCGCGAGGAGTATATGACAAGAGTTATTCAGTGTTTGAACCAAAATGGAGGTCATATAGAACAATTATGGTAATTTTACATTCTCTTATTATTTTATGTCATTATGTTCCAATTTTTTGTTTTTATTTTATATTTCGTTCCAAATGTTATGTACTAATGTCATGTTCTAATCAGAGTAAGTTTCTTACCGTTTCATTGATGTTTATTTGGCTTCGAAAGGCAAGCGATGTTTCGATTTCTGCCAAAAAACCACATTAAAATAAAAAATATGGATTAACAAGAAAACCACTGGAAATAGGTATAAGGAATGTTATAGCAAATCGATGCAGAATTAAATTTCGCATCCGACCATCCAATGAAATACAGGGTGTCCTATTTGAAAAAACGAACTTTTTCAACTTTTAAAATGATGTAATTGGTCATTAAATGTTGGATACCCTGTATGTGATAAATCAGTTGTCAATATGGCATTCGAAAGAATCATTCCTGTGCTTCCGTCTACCTCAGATATCAAAGAAAAAATTGAAAATAGGTATAGGAAAACCTGATGGAATACACTATGAAATTTTTTCAAGAATCTAAAAATGAAATAATATACTGGGTATTCCATTTAAAATAAGGAAGTTAATGGCAACTTCCGGTGTAACCGGAAGTATTATGATCTTGAAAATATTTTGAAAAGAAAGAAAATCTTGGATAACCCTGGAACCCAAAATTTCAGAATTCTAACTTTTTTCTGACCATGAAAACTTCTAACGAACGGCTGTCGTGGAATACCCTGTATAGTATTTTTCTACACTTTCACTACACGAGAGAAAGGTCTATAATTTTAGTGGATACAGGTGACTATTTCGTAGTTATTGATGTGATGTTATAGTGTATCCATGGTTATGAATTCTTTTAATGTTCCAGCTACATTGTTTGAAAGATTGCTTACAAGAGAAAACATAACACATATGATAAGATTGAGTTGTATGAGCTTACAATTTTTTAATTTAGTTACATGCTCTAGCACTTACGCGAGATCCTCCTTTCAACCATTTTATTACCTTGAAAAAACTTTACGAAAATCATTTGATGCTTTATTGCTCAGCAGACGCGAATTTTGTCTGTGCACTATAACAAAACATGGAACAGGACCCTGGGTAATGCAAACTTTACAACGACTTTAAAAGTGGAGGCGTGGAACCGGCGAGTTGTCAAGAGAGGGCATAGGATGAAGGAACTGGCAACCGGAAAAGGAAATGGAACACTTGGATAGATGAAATCCGAGAAGAGATAGATTTCTGCTACTGAAAGACTGATGTGGCCTTTCACGCACTTTGAAGAAGCTATAGACAAATTGCTTCGTTACTAACGAAATGGGATCGCCTCTCTAAATACCCATAGCTTATTCTTATACATGGCAAATCCTTGTATTAACGGTTGTGTTATCAAATCGAAATGGTATTAATACATTGATAGTTGATAAATAATATTGAATCAAAGTCGAATTAATTTTTGTCGATTATTCAACTGTTTACAGTGCTGTTTTTAACAATATCGGCACCCTGAGGAAGGTTTACAGTGCATCTTTGCTTTCCAATTCAAATCAATAGCGAGATAAACTAAGGACATAAATTGAGAGATAGTGCGGAAGATTTATTCCTTTTTAATAAATTATAAAAAAATAAAATTTAGCTTTCCTGGCTCACCTATCAGTAAATGCTCCAATGCTTTCTACAATTTCATTTTTGATTGACCACTTTGACTGTGGTTTGAGTCAGTGGCGGCTCGTGAACTTTTTAAGAGAGGAGGCTGGACATAAAACGTTTTTGTAAAAATATACTCTATTCAGACAATTAATTTAACCTTTGCGCAGCGACCGAACCAGCTTCTTCAGTGACAAAATTAATTGTGGCCCAGCAAGAACCAACGTGGAGGTATAGTTTCTCTTGGCAAAACATTTTTTCTGTTCGTTCTTTGTTTTTTATTTTATTTGGATTTTTATTATTTTTTCTTTTTTTTGGAATTTTTCATATTTAGTTTTTTTTAATTAATTTTATTAACTTTTTTATATCCTAAAGTCTTTAGTTTGCGAAAAATGATCAATAATATTATCATAAAATGTATCATTATGTGTGTTTTTCCATAGATATTAAACTAACATTGTATAAACGATTTTGGCCCACTGTATTTCGCATGTAAGTTTAATTCGTTTGAGAGTAGAAACTGATCTCTCCACCAATGCCGACATGACAGGAATGGTGACTGTCAAACAAAGTAGTTTATAAAACTGAGGTAAAACTTGTTGCAAATCATTGTTCACATTTTCAAATAAAATATTAAAATGATATTCTGTATTACCTACGGAAACTTGAAATTTTATCAATGAGATGTTTCAAACGATCTCTTGAATAAATTATATCAGTGAATTTATGTTGTAAAATTTGAAAAATAAGAACAGTTTGTTCAAATATTAATTCAAAAGTATCAAGAAGAAACAAAAATTCCTCATTTTCTAAATAAGATTATTAACCAACAGCAGCATTTAATGAAACCTGATCTGTTGAAAAGTCATCACTGTTTAATATAAAATCAAATGTTTCAATTAATTTGTCTTTATTTGTATGGCAAGCACTGCACGTAATGTAAAATTCCATCGAGTTGGAGCATTACAGGGAATTCTGTTTCTTACTATGTTATTTAAAACTTCAGTTAGTTTGGTGGATTTGCTACAAAAATTTGAAAATGACGATAAGTTGGAAAAGAAGTTCTAACTTCCTTAATGGAACTACATGCATTACTTAAAACCAAATTCATGTTGTGAGCGTAACAATGGGTAAAAATAGCCTGAGGCGAAACTTATTTTATTTTTTTTTGAAGACCGTTCAAATATCCCGCCATTACGCAGATCCCGTTAACCATAAATATATTTTATAATTGTCAGTATTAAACGATCGATTTTGAGACTTACCTGACATCACTAATCCTTTCAAATCCGGTGAAGGCCGTTTATTTTTAAGAAACACTTTTTTCTACTTCGCGTGGCGTCACAAAACAAATACCGATGCAACATGCATGTGTCGTATTCCACACCACCGAGCGTACTGATCTGAAAGGCCGGCGGCCAAAGAGAGAACTCTTTGCCGGCGGCAGGCTAGCCTACTGAGGGTGTTGCCATTTTAGATATGTTCTACGGTATTTAGCAATTGGATTGGTCGGAAAAACGGCAACTGTGTTGAGCATCAGGTGTTTACTGTTTGAAGGTTTGAAATGTACTCTATAGAGTCTAGCCTCAGGGCACTGTTGCTAGATTAAAATTAACTACTGAGAACGGGATTGATTGAAAAATTAAAAAAAGTATTAGAGAAACAGGAAATAAAATGAATAATGATCAACAAGATAAATTGGTGAGGAGGCTGAGCCTCTTTAGCTTTTATTTTGGTTTGAATTTGTACACTAAAAAGATTGCTCACGTATATCCTTACATATGAAATATAATGACAGAGATCTATCGGATAGTGAGTTCATAGTCGAAGCATTTGCTGATTATTTTGGTAATTCATTTAAGAGTGTAGGAAACTTTGGAGATGCTAAAAATAATTATGAACATTTTTACACTAATCCTTGTACTATTATCAATGTCAATAAATAGAACGAAAAATTCAAGTTAGGTTGGTTTTGATAAAATACTCGTTTTTTATTGAAGATTGCAGACAATTATTAATAGAACCTTCAGTTACATTATTCAATATTTGTATGCTAACGAGCACATTTCCTGATGTTTGGAAAGGATGTAAAATTTGTCCTGTACACAAAAAGGGTGATCGGTCAGATGTCATCAACTACAGACCTATAGTATATTATCCAATATATCTACGGTCTTTGAAACTATACTTCATATGAAAATTTACCACTGTGGGCAACAAAAAATTACACCATTACAAAATGGATTTATGAGCGGGAGATTCATTACAAGCAACCTAATACATTTCACTCAGTACGTGTCTGAATCATTGGAACAGTTTCGTGAGGTTCATGTAGTCTATATTGTCTTTTCTAAGGCGTTCGATAGAGTGGATCATAAACTGATATTAGATATACTCTTGCATTTTGATGTTTCTTGTGATATCATAGTCTTAATAAGGTCTTATCTATCCAACGTGCTACAATATGTTGAGCATAATAATCAAGTCAGAGTGCTATGATAGCACTCTGGTATTCCTCAGGGATCTAACTTAAGTCTAATTTTATTTTTGATATTCATCAATGATATCGTAGATATTGTTGAATATTCCAAAATATTGATATTTGCTGATGATATCGAAATTTTCAGGAGTATTAATGACTGTTTAAAACTTCAATCAGATATTAACAAAATCTTTGAATGGTCGGCAACGAACTGTTTACATCCTAGCATTGAAAAATGTCAGCTTATGATCTACTCAGCTAGTTTAAATGAAGTGACTTTTACTTACCAAATTGGGAACGTCAATTCAAAAGGGTGGATAATATAAGAGATTTACTGACATGGGGCGTACAAAATTTGTTCCATATAAAGTGATGGTTCTGACAGATGCCAATAGTTAGCAATTTTGCTTGGTACACTTCCAAAAGTATAGATTCCAATTGGTTGGACTGTGCATCTTCTGTTTCTGTAGGTTAGGAAAAATCGTTCGTGGGGCGTCTGCTTAGGATACAGAGTGAAATATTCATTAAATTCTATGGATTTTACTTTTCCTTAAGACCCTGAAGTGAACACAAATAAACGAGGCTTGTTGGCATTTTTATGGTGACATGAACCACCAGATTTGTTTCTTCGTGCTTTATGTCACTTAAGGAGGTTCGGTAGAGGTAGCCTTTTACGATACAATTTTTAAAAATTGTTTTAATGCGTTACAGACCGTTGAGAATAACAATATGAGAATACGTCTGATTTTTTGGAGGGTATCACCACACCGTTTTTCAAATATATCGAGTCGGCAAAACAACATTTTAACATGAAAGCTTATGGGGACGTGGTTAAGTCTTCAAATTAAATAAAAACGGCTAAATAGAAACGCTTTTTTTTTTAATGGAATAATATTGTTACAGTAATATTCTGTGCAAGTTTGAGCGAGTCTCATGAATTATTTCTATGAAAAAATAGTTTAGAACTTTCAATTTATAGATTTTATTAATTAATTGTATGATATAATTTTCTCCTTTTTGTTTGAAAAAAGTCTTAAGTTTTTAATATTTATGTAAACGTCATCATTTTCTGAAAAGGTTGCTTTCACTGTGGAATAATACGACCACATTAAAAAAGACAATACTTTTTGGATAAGTCGAAAAATGTGATGGTAAAATGTTTTCACAAAATTTTTCAATTCCGTGTTTCGGTACTCCGTGAATATGTCGTACTGACGATTGTGTTTTTCTACAAATTTTTGTGGACGAAGTTCGAATGACGTTTCTTATGACTTCTTTTCAATTCCATTATTTTTCATAAATAATTAGCGAGAAGTGACAGGCATGAGGGGCGTGAGAGCAAAAAAGGCTTTCTGCTCAATGTCAAAATCATGGCTATGTTTACAAATATTTGCTACATGTAAAATGCTTGATTGTTACAGTGCAATAAAGTATTTGTTTACTTTCGAGAATCGCTATGGTAATGTAGGGCTTTATTGACGGTTGGCGATAATAACTATTCATGTGACAAGGCAGTAAAGTGACACTTTATCGAACGAATTCGCAGATTGCCAGACGAGGCAGAACCGAGTCGGGTAAGCAAAAGAGTTCGATAATGACATTTTACTGACGTGTTGCATACAAGATTCTATCGACTACCACCACACTGTTTACTATCTGCTTTATATTTTGGGGAGTGAATAATTATTTCAATATTATAATATTATTGCTTATCATGATATATATTCAATAGTAATGTGCAATTGAATGGATTATTGAAGTTGATACCAGATGTTGAAGCAGCAGCTATTGCAAAAGATTTGGAACTGTAAATATTAGTATTTTTCTTTTCCATATCTTCGCCAATTAAACAAGTATTTCGGTTTTTCTCCATTTCAGAATTTTGTAAAATTTCTATATCGGTGAAAGTTTCTGATTATGCTGGTTGTTGGAGAACACCGCCGAGCATTGTTTTGCTATTTTTGTTTTATTCTAAACCGACTATTCCAAATAGGATTCAGCAATAATTCAGTTTCATTTTTCCATCCACCATGACGCTTGAGATACTCTTTACTGCCACCGGCATTAGCAAATAATGTGGCGGATGTTCTGCGCAACTAGTGACCAGTATATAATGAAGCAGCAGGAAAGTTAAGATAACTAGAAATTTTGCTAGGAATACCACCAATGGTGTGAACGTCTACTGGATGCGAAGAACGCAGAGCGTACCTATCTCTTGCATAACTCAATAGGTTTGATTCCTCCTTCGAAATCAGCAGAGACAATAAAGCTCCTAGACTTATATGTTTTTGATATGATAGTAGTAGTAGTGTTTATTGATGTCTTATACATAGTATATACATACGTCAGAGAACAAAATTACTTTTTAAATAACATAATATATATAAAATTAGACTAAAAACAATTAAATTCAAGATTCAAGAAGTCTTCAGAATTATAAATACAGTTTTTTAGTAAAAATGATTTTATCACATTTTTAAATTTTTTACCAGGTAAATTTCTTAGAGAAGGCGAAAGTTTATTAAAATATTTAAAACAAATGAAATTTGGTGCCTTTTGTGACCTACTCAATCTAAAAAATTCTAGATGGATATTATCCTTGGTTCGGGTGTTATAGGAATGGACATTACTATTTAGTTCCGCCGCACTCTGATTTTTATGTGCATATAATAAGCATTCAAGAATAAAAATAGCAGGTAACGTGAGAATTCCTAAATTACTAAAAACATGTTTGCAGCAGTCACGGTACCTGACACCACCAAGAATACGAATTGCCCTCCTCTGCAGTCCAAAGATTCTATTAAATTCACTGCAATTCCCCCACACTAAAATGCCATATCGTATGACTGACTCACACAAAGAAAAATATGCAGTTTTTAATACCTTTGGAGAAACCGAGCACGACAATCTGCGTAATAAAAATATATTTCTACTGATCTGCTTTGCAACAAAGTTTATTTGGACATTCCAGGTAAGTCTAGAATCGAGGTAGACACCAAGGAACTTTACGCTAGAGATATCAGAGTGTCTCAGACTAAATATCATCTTCTTTGTTTTTTCTCTATTCATACCTAACCCGCATCCCGAGAACCACTCCGCTGCCATCTCTTGCATGCAGTCAAACGCCACCTCTGCACAAGCCAGGTCAGCACAATCATCAGAAACCGTCGAGTCATCTGCAAAAAGTATAGTGAGGCAGTCAGCCAAATATTCAGGAAAATCATTTATAAATATTAGGAACAGCAAGGGCCCCATAATAGAGCCCTGCGGCACACCAATATTTACTGCTACCTCCTCTGACCAACCACCATTCACATATACAGTTTGCTTGCGGTTTGTCAGATACGATAAAATAAGAGCTCTACCAGTTTCATCGAAATTGTACTTCTCTAGCTTGCCCAGAAGAAGCGAATGAGACACACAATCGAAGGCTTTGGTTAGGTCCAAGAATAGGGAGAGACAGTACAACCCGGATTCAAAGCAACGAATTACGTTGTTAATGAGTTCAACGATTGCATCTGTTGTGTTCCGTTTTTTCCTGAAACCATACTGATGTTTAGTAAACAGCCCATTTTTTTCAAAATAATCAATAATCTGTGTACACATAACTTTTTCAAGTATTTTTGAGAAAATGGGTACTAAAGAAATCGGGCGATAATTCGAAACATCATTAATATCACCCTTTTTAAACAAGGGTATTGTTTTAGAAACCTTCAAACAATCGGGAAAAATGCCTTTCCTAAGACACCCATTTATTAAGTGTGTTAGAGGATAAACGATACTATGAATGTTCTTTTTTAAGAGAGATACACAGAGGCCATAAAAATCCTTAGATGAACTATTTTTCAAACCCCTGACTATGTCCCTTACTTGATTATAGCTCACTTCAGAAAAAGAAAAACTTAGATTTGCTGGTATATTTTTTAAGAAGAGTGTGTGGCTACTCTGATTTTTATTATCAATATCATCAATTACCATATGTGGTAGAGAGGAAAAATGTTTGGCAAAGTCATTAGGGCTAATATTACTTTGGGAAACTTTGTCAACGAAATTTTTACTTTTCATTATGTCCCACATACTTTTATTCATATTTGAAGAGTTTAAAATTTTTTTATCATTTGAATTTATTTTAGCTGTATTTATTTCATGTTTGTATTTTAAACGGAGTCTATTTCTAATATATTTTAGATTATCTGATTTATAATTGATATATAATTCATTAAAAAGTTCAACTTGGTTTCTTAACTGTTTCAATTCATTCGTGTACCATTGGTTATTGGGGTTGTATTTACCCTCCCTAAACTCCTTTTCGGGGAACGCGACATGATATGAATCTATGAAAGTCTGGTGAAAGATGTTGAATGCATCATTGACATCTCTGTTTTTATCCTTTGTAAAGTCCCAATTTAACTTTTCTATAATTGAATGAAAGATGTTAAAACCTTTCTCAGTTAAAGGTCTGTATTTTTTTGGTTTTCTTATATTTTCCTTACCTGGAAGTTCCAGACTTACTTGCTGCGCAGAGTGATCAGAAAAGTCACACTCCAATACTGCGACTTGATCATTAGCAGATGTAAAATTAATGAAAATATTGTCAAGACAATTTGGTCTTCTAGTCGGCTCAAATATTTTTTGCTGAAAACCATATGTGCTAAGCAGGTCACAAAGGGCTCCAACATTCTTATCTACAACTAAAAAATTCACATTAAAATCTCCACAAATAATAGTTTTTGACGATACTGACACACACGTTAAAATATTCTCTAAAGTTTCTAAAAAACATTTAAAGTCACCATTTGGCGAACGATACAAGGATATCACAGTTACATCAGGAATATTTAATTTAACAGCCGCTATTTCACAATGTAGTTCAATGGACATTGAGGAAATATTTAGCAACGGTGTAAAATTTTCGTTCTTGCAAAAAATTGCAACACCTCCATGTTGTAGCTCTGTACGCCCAAAGATTGATGCGGTAAACCATCCTTCCAATGATAATTTATCACATAAGTCAGCCTTGACAAAATGCTCACAGAGACAGAGTACATCAGGACTTTGTTTATCGCTAAGAAAGCCCTCAATATTATTGTACTTTGTACCCAATCCTTGAATATTAAGATGTATAATGGAAAAAGTATTTACCTGGCTTTGTACATCACTTTTCTTATTTGTTACTATTTCACAGTTATTTCCTTCTGTTTTCTCAGAAAAAACTTGCTAATGAGTGCTCCTTCTGGCCACATATTGATATTTTTTGCCAATTCAAAACTACTTTCATTTATTGTTACCTTGAAAGAAGAATAAAAATTCGGAAATCTAGTTTGAAGCGATTCACATTGAGCTTCTGGAATGTTAATTTTAACCATTTCTCTGAAATCTTCTAGTTTCGTGTCAGGGCTGATTCTCGAAACAAATAAAAACATTTTTTTTTTGCTAGCTTTCACTGTATTTTCCTTTGAGGAGCCGGTGATAAACCAATTTTTATTTTTAACGCTGTTTGAAGATTTGAGATTGAAATTATTAGTTTTGACATTATCTTGAACTATTATCGGTCTTACATTTGAAGTACTAGGACGATCTCGACCTGTTTGAGCTACAGTACTGTAACATGCTGCAGTATGTCCATTGTTATTATGAATATTGACACCTTCTTTTCTCGGCTTGTCCATTTTGGATTTGTTCTCCTGGTCTTGTCCTTTTTTACGCGACATATTATTATTGGCACTTTTTACAGTTTTTACTAATTTCCATCCATCGTTTTCATTTTGAATTTTATTTTCCGCATTAATTGAAACGTTATCTAGATTGATAATATTATTTGATATATTGAAATATTCGGCTTGCATTATACCATCTGATTTATCGGGATTCACTTTCTTATTTACATCTTTTTTTGTTTGTTGGGAATTTCTCAACACTGTTTCTTCTTGCGAGGCAGATGTGTCGACAGCAATTTCGTGTTTTTCTTCTTTATTTACCACTGTTTTTAATAACGTAACTTCATTTGTTAATTCGACAATTTTATCGTTCTGATTTATAATTAACAACTTTAGTTCATGCATTTCATTTGAGATTTTTGTTTGATTTGTACTCACGGTTTCATGGACCAATTTGATAATTTCCTTTAATTCCTTACAATTGCAATATGAATTCACAAATTTCATGCAGGGGTCACACTTCCAAGATTTGATCAACTTAGCCTCATTCATTTTTTGAAAATCTTGAACACTCATATTGATGCATTTAATATGAACACTTTGAGAACAAGTTTCGCATTTTAAAGAATCGTCATATCGACTTAATTTATTTTCACATACGGAGCACATAATACCGCGTATTTCACTTGTCGCCATCTTGAATCGAATCGAATACATATAATATGTATAACAAGAATCGATTCCTTATTTATCCTCCATATCATCAATGCTTCATTTGTACGACAAGCCCCGGCAATTCCAAAAATTATACAGACCTAAAATCATTGAAAATTAAAGAAATTTCAATAATTAATGATAAATACCTACCTTCATCAAATATATTATCTGTTGCATTCGACAAAAATGTAATAACTTTTTCTAGTGATACTGTTTTTGATTTAAGTCTGACTTTTTGACTTAGCCTTCAGCGTAGAATAATACGACCACATAGTTGGAGGCGAATATTTTTCAGCCATTCCGGCAAAATATCCCATGACGGCATTTTCACTATATTTTGTGATTTGATTTTTGGTACACCATTCCAGAAATAATTGATGTTGTCTTCCATACTTCTCCCCGCATTGTTTCGATAACATATTCAAACTAGGGATGATACTCTTTTTTCAAATCTATCCGCGAGTTCAATCAATATTATCCTATTCAACATAACTAATTTTCTTGTTTTATCAATCTTAGAAGGAAACAAGTTTTAAGATACTAATAACATTTAGAGCAATGTGGGCGTTCCATTTATCTCAATTTATCTGTATTTTATGTTTATAACCACAACCCGGGACTGGCGAGAAGTTATATGCATAAATAACTCTACTACCAAGATTTATTTATGGTTATATGTTAATATTTTTTGACATTTCCTTGAACCAACGGTGATGTGATTTGCTTTAACGTAGTCAACTCTATTTACAAATTTTTGATTTAATTAATATTACAAAAATTTGAATCTTTTGATTGCATTGTGGATTAAAAGATAATGAAACCTAAAACGATACACTTTTTCTTATTTATAACTAAATGATTAAATTGAAACTATTAATTATTTATTACCCTTCAAAATATAAATAGGTCTAGACGGAGTCAGGTAGAGTAGTTTGCCTGCCTAGATAGACCAAGTAACACTTCCTCTAATCGAATCAGTATGTCAAAACTAGATTTTCGCTATGGTAGTCGATAATAGTACATTACGTATCAAGTTCAGAAAAGTCGAATTTTACTTCACGAGTATGTTAAGTCAAGTTAAATCACTTTTCTGATGAGGTACGTATACTATTTATTGGCACTTTGTAAATAATTACTTATTTCGCATTTCATGTTATCTTACAATAATAGTTACTGAGGAAATCTAAAAAAAAGTAGTGTGACTTTTCGGTACCCTAGCAGTAGTCCAAATAAGATGTTTTTTGATTGACAAAGGTTGACAGCATCCAAATTAACTCATCTTTGAACAGCGAAATTGAAATGATTATCGAAATGGCTGATGAAAACGACTTGGAAGATATCTTAAATGCAACTCGGGAAGCTTCTTGTAGTTTACTTCAGGTGAAACCTAAATACGAGAGCGTATATAATATGTTCTGCGAGTGGAGAAACAGCAAGAGATTTGAAGGAATTGATGAAAATTTAATGAAGTCTTATTTTTATGAAAAGGTTGGTTATTTTATACAGGGTGACATAGAAAAAAGTAACGTGCATAGTGTCAGGCGATAGATGACACTAAAATAAGAAAAAAAGTTCCTATGAACGTAGGTCCTCAACGCCTTCGTTCATAAGATACAGGGTGTTGAATTTTAATTTTTTGTTTGGTTTTTTTTGAATACTTTTGAATAAACATGTGATAATCGGACGAAATTTAGTATACAGGGTTTTTTTTATCACGCTGAATTCAAATATGATCTTAGTTTTTTGATTACTGATAGGAGGCGCCACATACAGGGTTCCATCTCCTTTGAATCGGTCCTAACTTTTTTGCCTCACACTGTATGTCAATATCAACTAAAAAAAAAATTATTTTCCCATTTTTTATGCTTAAGAAAGGTAAATCTTGTCTAAGTCGCTAGAAGCAATGGTTCCCGGTGAAAATGCATCTAAAGCCGACAATGCACGAAAATTATTCAAAAGTAGCTTATTTACCATGTTAATATTTCAATAATTAAATTTTAATATGAAAAATAATGATCAACCAAAACAAAACATTAAAATTTTAAAAGATGTCCAAATTGTTGCCCTTGTACTTCAATACATTTTACCATTCGTAAAACAGTTTCTCCGTTTCGCAGAGTGCGACGAAAAAACAAATGAAATCTATGACACTTGCCAAACTAATGTAATAATTGTTAGAGGTATTTTGTGTTGTTGCTTAAGTTTTTCATTGATTTTCAATTGAAGAATACAGGGACATGATTATGTGTTACGGCGAAGCTAGATCAAATTCTTTCGAAGCTCAACGTAGCTATTGAGAAAGATATCCATTACTTACGGCAGATTCCTAATGCTAAAACATTTATTGGCGTGCATAGGCGTTTGGGAGAAGATGACTGTTTTAAAAAACCAAAAGTTAATAGTGGGGTTTCCAGAAGTCGTCGCACTCTGCGAAACGAAGAAACTGTTTCACGAATGGTGGAAAATAATCCGAGAACAAGCACCAGGAAAACAAGTTCAGCGGTACGAAACGTTAACCGTGGATCAGTAAGACAAATTTTCAATGAACAACTTCTCCGCCCATAACATTTCCAAAAAATTCATTCACTATTGGAACATGACTTTTTTCCTCGTGTACAATTTTGCGAATGGTTGCAAAATCAAAGACAAAATAGCGTTTCATCAATACTGTTTACTGACGAAGCTGGTTTTAACCGTGATGGTATTCTGAACCTACATAACATGCACCATTGGAGTGATGAAAATCCTCATCAAACCGTAATTCGAAGTCACCAATATGGGTTTTCTATTGATGTGTGGGCAGGTATAGTGGACGATTACTTAATTGTCCCATTTCGATGTATCGAAATTTCTTGGAGAACGATTTAAACACATTATTAGAGGATGTCCCATTGGCCATTATTGGAAGATGCATGATGGGGCGCCAGCTCACTTTTCTCAAGTGGCAAGGGAATATTTGGATAGGAGATTTGGAAATAGATGGATTTGGTCGAGGAGGGCCTGTACCCTGGCCAGCTCGTAGTCCCGACCTTAATCCCCTAGATTTTTCATTCTGAAAAATTATCTTTATGCTGTGGGAATACATAATGAAGAACAATTATGGCTAAGAATTATGGAATCAACAATATAAGACGGTAATCGCTTCCTTGATAAGTCAAAACGATAAGTATAAACCTAAAAAATTGAAAGTTTCAATACAAATTGTTTGAACGAGGCTCCTAACGATACATTTCTGTTAATGGAAGTGGTATTAATTTTTGTGCTCAATGGTGCATGTTGGCGTGCAGAATATTCGGTTCAACAACTAAAGATATAGATTCTGGAATAATGTTGATTGTAACGTTACACGGTACCAAAACTAAGAAAAATGTGTATTTACTGTAGCCTCGGACTGCAATGGGTATGAAATCGACCACAAGTACTTACTATCAAGACCCAAAACCGTAAGTCAGTCAATACAGCCAGTTGGTATTCATACTTTTGCAAAAATTACACAAAATAGCCGAATACTCAAAGCTTCCTGATACTTCAAGTTACACCGGCCATTGCCTGAGGACTTCTTCAACTTTCCTTGCTAACAGTGGCACTGATATTCAGGTACTTAAACGGCACGGGGGAAGGCGATTCACAATCGTAGCAGAAGGACAATCCCAATAATACCCTTTAGAAATTATGGTGAATAAAAAACATGTTCAGCAATAACTAGTTAATGCAGCGAGGTCGGAGGTTGTAACCTTTTCTAACTTGAACAACAGTTATTTTGATATTTATTGTTATAATACTTAAAATAAACTTTTTCCTTTTTGTTAAATTGTGTTTTAAAAGACGCTGATGTTTTTATGCAGTAGTGGTGCTATGCTGTAATGGTTCATCATCATCATCAGAAGAGGGTGGGAGGCTAAGCTCCCTGATGCACTTAGGCCACTTAGTTGGCCAGAAACCCAGAATATTGCCAGTGCTGGCTTCCATAAGTTCTTCTGGGAGCAGTTTTAATTCTCTGAAGTGTCGGTGCCTGAAGGATGCTAATGCTGGGCATTCCAACAGGATGTGAGAGGCAGTTTCTTCCACCTCTCTGCGTTTCCTACATATTTGATCATCTGCGATGCCCATAGTGTGGAGATGTTTGTTAAGACGACAGTGACCAGTTAGGATTCCAGTCATTTCTCGGATGTCCCTGCTGTTCAGAGAAAGGAGTTTCTTTGAGAGTCTAGGCACAGGTCCTTTGATGAAGAGCTTTGCCTGCCTCATGCGTGGTGATTCTCGCCACAGTTTAGACCATTCTTTATTCAGTTGGTCCAACAAGGCAAGGCCACCTATGCAGTTTGATAAAGCGACCATTGGCTCCGGCCCGATAGGCCAGAGATTCGGCCATTTCGTTCCCTACAACTCCGCTGTGTCCGGGGACCCAGATGAGTTGAACTTTATTTCTCCTAGCTAGCTTAGCCAGTATATCCCTGCATTCTTTGACGAGCCTTGATGTGACTCTGGGTGATTTGAGAGCTCCCAGAGCCGACCGGCTGTCTGTGCAAATATATATGAGTCTATTTACATAGTTTCTTCGCAGGTTTTCCATGGCACAAGTCAGTATTGCGTAACCTCCCCCTGAAAAACCGTGCAGTAAGCGCCTAGAGTCACTGAGATAGTGATCCTTTGTTTTTTCAGGTACACTTCCGCCCCAGAAGTGTGACCTACCTTGGACCCATCTGTGAACCATACGAGCCCGTCTGGTGGCAGTAGGGTAAGGGTATCGTTGTTCCAATCTCCTCTATCCGGGATGAGGATTTTGGGAGAAGTGAGACATATAGCAGGAATCATGCTATCTTGCTTCATTTCTACTATGGAGCATTTAGAGATTGCCTCAATTAGAATTGATGAGTGTCCACGAGAATGGTACGTTTTGGTCTAGTGGCCTAGGCCCTTCAACCTATACGCCGTTCTCATGGCCTCAGTTTTAATGTATAAGTGTAGAGGTGGTAATCCAGCGAGAGCTTCAAGGGCTCTCGTCGGAGCCGACCTTATGCCACTCAGTATGCCTACGCATGCAAGTCGCTGCAGACGGTGAAGGGGGTGCTGGGAGATACCAGTCCTTGTCCCTGACCACCACACTATCGCCGCGTAGGTAACCATAGGCCTAATCACAGCAGTATAGATCCAATAAAGGATCTTTGGCTGTTACCCCCATGTGCTGCTGAAAGCTCTTCTGCACGCCCAAAATGACGCAGAGGCCTTCCTCACTCGATATTCGAGGTGTTCGCGCCAGGTCAATTTAGAGTCTAGGATTACTCCCAGAAACTTCACCGACCCTTTGAAATGCAGGACCCTGCCAGAGAAACTAATCTTTGGTAGTTTGCCCAGCTTGCGTTTCCTTGTGAACAGAACAACTTCGGTTTTGTCAGTATTTACGCTTAGCCCCTCCGTACGGCACCAGCCGTCCACTATGCTGAGCAGCGTATTTTGCAGCTCACACAGCGTCCCCAAGTGCCGCCCGAAGGTGACGCCAGCCAAGTCATCGGCATAGGCTTGGCCATAAAACCCAGCCTCTTCCAGTTCCTCCAATAATCCATCGACTACAAGGCACCACAGAAGCGGAGATAGGACACCTCCCTGTGGACAGCCTTTTGTAGCGGTGGTTTATACAACGCATCCGTTATCCGCTGTAATGGTTGCTATGCAGTAAAATGTCTCATTACTGTACGATTTTAATGTCGTTAATGCAGTACATCACTATACAAAATGCAGAAAAAACTATTCATTTTCCTATTACTAAGTATTGAAATTAGATACGGTAATTCAACTTCAATATCATGGAACATTGAATGAAGTACCACTTCTAGATCGCTGAATGAAATTCAATAAACGATAAAAATCTGCATCATTGTTATTACAATTCAATAAAAACTTCTTGCTATTTTATCAGATTTCGGCGTGACATATTTACGTATATTTGCCGAAAGTTATTTGTATTTCAAGTAATTTGACTTGAACGTATCGAATTCTCTTCCACGTTCTCTACCTTACAGTTATCAGGAAATAGGTTGGTTTTATAATGTAATATAAGCTGATTTTTTGAGTAAAATATACACAACACAAGAAACCTGTCACGGAGAAGTGAAAGAAAAATTCGTTACTGTCATGTCGTCTCCAAATAACTTCAATGCGAACGCAAGAATCCACCGCTAAGTTGCTTCGAAAGACAAACTTTATTTGTTCGTGGAACATATTATATGTTCTGTCTAGTTCGTAAACATGTGCCGTTATGATACAACGGCGCTATTCATATGTTCAATTTATAATGATTGCCATTTCTTTGACAAATGTACCTATTGTGAGTGAGCTGCTTCCATCAAACTTTATTAAATCATTTATAAAATGAAGCCATATTTACTACGAAGTAATTTTAAAATGCAAAAGTAATAAAAATTTAGAAGCGTGTCAAATTACCCATTTTTGAAAATTTCACACCCCTACGATGATACTCGAGTAAATCTGACTTCGGAATCGTATTCAGCGACCCAAAAAACTTACTTGGTGCATTCGGAATGCCTAAGACATGTAATTTGCAATTTCGTCGATTTAACCACTCTACGATGGATTGCAAGTAAATCTGCCTACGTGTTCGGCGACCCAAAAAAAAACCTAGGTGCACTCGAAATGCCAAAATACCTTTTTTTGTAGCAAATACAATTCAAGACTTGGAGATGTCGGGCCATTTTCACCCCCAATGGGTGAGGTTGGGGTTCTCAAGAGGTTTTAAGGTGTATGAATGTTCCTGAGAACCTCCTGAAGCTAATGCAAAAAAATTTTTTTCATTCAAACTTACATGTTTTTTTTTATTTTCCGGTTCATAGCCTGGACTAATAGTTTACTCAGCTTTCTTTATATTTGTCGCCATTATAGCGTTTGGCTAAGCTGAGACAGTCATTTAGTGTGACTACATCTATGGTGGTCCCTGAATTTATAGCTTTTTTAGCCCTAATGTCAACTAAGGAATTTCCTTTGACTCCAGCATGTTCGTTCACCCATACAAAATTAATATTGACATCTCGAATATACAAGTCAAAACATATGATTAGGATACGGGTCACAATTTTATTTTTATAGTGTTTTAGAGTTTCGCATTTTACTGATTCAAATACAGACATGGAATCTGATGTTATTATTATGTTATATGTGTTAGTTTTGTTTGCCCATTCAAGTGCCTTCAGTATCGCTATTGCTTCTGCAGTATATATCGAAGTTTCATTCGGTACTTTATAATATTCATTATGCCCATTACTCAGTAACGAAGCGGAGCTAACTTCTGTAAATGTGTTTGAGTCATTCGTGTATTGTATATGGCAACAGAATCTGGTAATCCAAGCAAGACACTTTTGGGTATACTATTGTTTAAGGTTTCGTGGTCAGTGTATTCAGGTAAATATAAACTTGGACGATTTATAAGAGCAAGGTAGTCTACATAAAAGATGGGGTATTCATTGAGGGTATCGGTTATTTTAAATTGCTCTTCAACAACAAAAAACATTGAGCATCATAGTGGGTCCCTCTTTCTATTCCAATGAGATTTTGTGAGAAAGTTTGCTGTTTAATTGCAAATTTTGGGAGTAATTTGATGATTGTCAAAAAAAGGTTTTTTATTATATATTTTTGGCAAAGCAACTCTCGCCTGATTATTAATGAAGGTTCCTGTGCCTCTGCTTATATAGCATATAGGTTTAGACCTCATGACACCGAGACAGACTTTGATGCACATATTCTGAATGCGATCAATATGCCTTGAATTTGTTGCCGATGCAGAACCATATAGTATGCAGCCATAGAAAATGAGTGATATTTTAAATCAATACCCCAATACTTTTGAGTGGTGCATTAAAGAACATTGATCCCCTTCTCACATTTTTGTTCAATATATGCTATATGTTTTGATCACAGAAGTTTCTTATCCAGAATCATACCCAAGTATCTATGTTCGTCTACTATGGGCATTGTCAATCCATTTAAGGTAATGGTAGCTTCTGCTCCTATTCGCTTTCTGATGAAAAAAATTATAGCTGCTTTCTCTGGAGCAATTTCGGAACCATGCATTGACATCCATCTTGTAAGTTCATGTACTATGTGTCGAACCTCTTTGATACATTCTTCATAGATTTTCATAGTTATGCAAATGCAAAAATCATCTGCATATTGGATGTTTTAATGTGTAATTAATTGTATGTAGGTTAGAAGTATACACATTAAAGAGTAATGAACACAGTACTGATCCGTGTGGTATGCCCTGAGTTAAAACTCTGGAGTCTTGAAGCACATTGTTTTAATCTCTGATGTAAATGTTTCTGCCGTGATAGAGCTATTCGCAGCATGCGCACTCAAGTGTAACGCATCGTATGCACCCTTCAAATCAACAAAATTATTTTCTCCCAGATTCATCTTCAGAAAGTGTGTTAAAAATTCAATACAAGAGTATAATAATTCAAATTTAACGAAAACGTCTCAGATGGGCCGAATGCAATCATTACGCGGTGTGACGTCAAGATTGTACTCTGTACAGTTTGATAATATATAGATTATTGGTGATCTGTTACAGTTTCTAATGATAATTCATATACTCACATCTGTACCTCAGGAGTGAATCAAATCGTAACTGTTCAGGAGAGAAGAAAAACACTTCCAAATCACGTAAATTGAATATATCTCACATATACATACGCTAGAATTTAAGAACCAAGAATTTCACTCAAGGGATTATGAGTAAGTGAGGTGATAGAGTTAAGTATCTCATTTATAAAAAATACAGGTATTAATTAGTTTCAGTGTACCACTAGTAAAGTTGATGTAGTATGTGACTTGAAACATATTTTGGTAATTTAACATAGTCTACTTCTAGTAAAGTAAGATACTGTGTTGCATGTGTCTTAAAAACATTCAAATGTTAAATTTTATTCAGAATGGTTAATAAACATTACTTCGTATGATTTGGAACAAAAAACAAGATTTGAAGAACAGTCTTCAGATTTATTGGTCATTCAGTAGAAAAGAGAATTATCAAAAAATTTGTGTGAACAAGATAAATGAACTCGAAGGCGAATTTAATTCATCTCAAGCTGTAAGTTTATTTATTTTTCATATCTCGGTGGTTTAGATTCTTACAAGATGCCTGAAAAATATGGGGTACTCATTGCAGTAACTTCTGCAGATATTGGAATTTCTTGCTACTTATTGGCTTCAATGGGTTCCGAACTAGATAAACATCTTCAGGAAAGGTTGCTCTGCATGAAATTCGATTGAAATCTACTTTGTTGGTTCAGTAGAAGCAAAACTAGTTTCAAAATAGAACACACCAAGATTATCTGCTCTGACTTGCATGTGTACTACTTCTGATATTTTAAAACTATTACTATCAATATTACTTGTCTTTGTTCTTGAAACTAAGGGAGCCTCATCATTGTCGATTAACGCTCATAGATTTTTGAAGTTTGTCCTTCCATGTTTATAACTGTGAACGGTTGGGAGCGGCTTGCCATTCTGATAGTTTTAAATAATTTTTTTTTCTATCTGTGGGGATCAGCTCTTAATGATTGTTTACCATATGCTGATCGGTGGTCCTTTGAGGCACAGGGATTTGAACACTCACGTTGTAAAAGGGTTGCACTTTACTGAACTTAGAGCTCGACGTCATAACGACTTAATGTCTTACTCCACACAACAATACAGTCAAACCATAATCAATAATAATCTTAATGCTCAATAATTATAGTAATCATAATCCGTTCTAATATCTAATGTTCCCAAGCTCGGGATGTCAGGGTCCCTTGTTGTGTAGCTTATACTAAACAATATGTTTATATTATTACAAGGTAATCATAACACTAAACATATTGTTTATGTATTCCTTATGCATTTACAAACATATGGATTATATGTATTTAATAATAGAAATAAGGTTGTATTTGCTAATTGAGGGATTTTGGGTAATCTCCTGTACTACTATACTACTATCATTCAATAATGAAATGATGGGAATTCACACCACAGATGAGTAAGACCTTTCGGCAAATATTTGTGGTTAATAACCTTCAAGGTTGGAATACATTTTAAAATGAAAATATATGCTAGTACAGCGTCGATGTTGCGATTTTGGTAGACCATATAGTCAAAACTTCCATGACGCTGGAAATGTTAGGTGAAGCCCATTTTCGTGAAGTTTTTTCTCCAGAATACCGCTTTCATTTTCTCATATTACATTTTCAATTTTTCCGATTTCTAGTACGCTGTCTCGATTTTCTTTTTGTCTGATTATCTTCATTGTTCATCTACATTCGTGTTTTCCTCGTCTCCTGCACTACATTCTTCCTCTTTTTTATACACATTAATTCCTGGTTCTACCCAGGAGTAGATAGTAGATTCATCTGGGCACTCTTTATTCCTATAGTCTGGATCTTTTAAGCCGTCATATGAATCAGAATCATCTTCCTTATTCATTATGCAAATTTTCTGGTGAGAAGATGGTTCAAAATTTTTATACGTTGACGTTGTAGCACACTGAGAAAAAAGTTATCCATATTAACTAATTCTGCTTATTCTGGAGAGTTTGTTCCATTCGTATATTCAAAAAGCACATTTTTATCTTGATGAATACAGTCCACAAGTGACGAATCATACTTATCCAATGGCATTGACTACGGGATGCAAGTTAATTTATATTATATGCTTCTGGAGCTGGATTCTTATGTGAAATTGATTAATTTTCTTGCTTTTCTAACCTAACTACTTAATTATTATAAATAAGTACTTACCACAGGTAATATTTTGTTGTCCTTGCACGAAAGCAAACAATTTCAATGTTCTGTAACTTATTCCGCTCCTATTGGCCAATCTGTTTATATTTTTCCCTTCAATAATCAATACTTAATAATACAACAATGATCAGTACAATTCAGTTTGTGGTTCACTTCACTAAAAGCACGTTTAGAAAATGCCGGTCCGCCGATAATTTCGAAGGGACCTTCTGTGGATACAATTTGGGGGGCATATGGTACTAAGTTATTATTATTAAAAATGGTCTACAGCTTATACCTCATTTTCGGAAGAATATGACAGAATACAGTTCACCTCTGATGTGCAGAATAATTGAATATCACAAAAACATACATTAAATATATTTATTTAAATGGTTTGTTCAAAAATGTAAAAACATTTTGATTTTAAAGTAATATAACATTTATTCAAGTTACACTTTTCGATAAAAAAGCATGAGAACAAAATTGTCGTAGTTAATAAATATGAATAAACTCATTATGCCTGATCCAGTAATTTTGCAAGTATTGGAATTGAACTTGGCAATGTCCTTAGAATGGTAGCAGCAATGTCTTTGGGCTTAACGTTTGATCAAATGGGCTGTTATAATCGTTCGAGTGATCTTAAATTTCTGAAACTATTCGTGAATGACTTTTGATTTAGTCCCACCAATACCACTGAATTGAGACGAATTTGTAAAGCTGTGATGGAATCAATAATTCCTATATATTGAAACTTCCGGTCTTAGATTGAAACCTGTAAGCTCACATTCTCAGAAGGTATTAGTACTTTCAATACGATTAATATAGTTTGTATCCAAGTGAAGTTTGCGGTTGTTGGGTTTGAACTGATGCATCATCTGTAAACCGTCGACATATGCAATAAACAGTCAAGTGCGGTTATGGTGTGCATCTAATGAGAGGTTGCGATGTGAACTGATACAATAATATTGGAACGGTTAACTATTGAACATGTTGAGATTCTGTTCAGAATAGTTGAATCGGATATGCTAGAGTTGCGGTATTGAAATAGTTCTGTACGCTGATTGAAAATGTTAATGATATTGCCATCTGATTTCATTCGGTAAATGAAGAATTACATATCAGCAGTATCGGAGGGATGGAACATGGAGAATGAACTTCTACAAATTCATTGATTTGCAGGAATTGATGGCACGTTGATGATTGTTCTGATCGAGCATCGGTAGAGATGCCCAGCCTTAGAATAAAGTCACACTAAAAGTGGTTACCCAGAACACCACTTATGAAGACTAAAACTCTCCTAGGAAATATTTTGATCTCCTTAGGCAAAATCAGTCCCGGCTCCACTGAATAAATGGTGCAGCGACAAAGAGATGAAGATTAACCCTAAGAAAACAGAAATTGTGGTTTTTACTAGGAAGTACAAAACATTATTCACCAGAGAACTGACCATAGCAGGTCAGGTGAATAAAATCAGCTACCAAGCTGAATATCAAGGAGTTATCTTAGACAAGAAACTTCTATGGAAACCACAACTAGAACAGCAATGCCGCAAATTCACTAAAGCCTTCTGGCTGTGCTGCCATCAATGGTGAAATCTGGTCCACTGAGCATGAGCATGAACGCAAATGCTTAGGTGAAATTATTTCTATACCTCTGGCCGAACAAGCCACCATTCTCCAAACGGAGATACTGGCAATGAAGCGCTGCAAACCCACATCAGTATATGTACAGACAGCAAGGTAGCCCTTGCTGTATTGGGTAGCATGAGAATAACATTGAAGCTGGAGTGGGAGTGCATCAACAGGCTCAGAAATCTTGGCGGAGACGAAGGCAAGCTCACCCTATTATGGGTCTCCAGTCACTTTGAAATAAGGGGAAACGAAAAAGCACAACTGGGTGCTATATATCTCCTAATAGACTCCGAACCACCGGTGGAAATCTAATTACTCTTGTGTACATGTTTTTCTACAGACACAACACTTCCAAATACCAAGGTCACCTCAGGAACAGGTGCTTCATACAATTTTCTACAAGAAATAGGTGAAAATCTGGTAAATTATAATATGTATCAGAGGACACGCTTGATTACTTGCGGTAATGCATTCAGCTGACTTGCTTCTTTCAGCCTTTTCTACTATAGAGGTCATTGTCTGTTGAAAAAGACTTCCTGCACCCACCACAGTTTTGCGGTAGTAGTTCACTCCATACCGCTTTTTCTTCTGGAACCCCCATGTCATTCAATGAAACTGGAGGTGCAAGACACAGACAGGTCGATGTATGAATCTGAGATTCTTTCCAGAAGAGAAACAGTACTGCTGTATACAACTCCAAGACATCACAAATCATGATCTGTGTTTGCCCAAAAATATCTTGACTGGGCAATGATCATTGGGAGAAGGTCCTCTTCACTGAAGAATTCCGTTTTTGACCAAGTCATATTGATGTTATGGTACATAAGACCGGATAAGCAGTATTTTGAACGATAGAGATCTGACACCAACTTTTTCTTTCTTCTAACGACCCGTTGGAAGTGACCACCTGTTACATCCAGATCTCTGCTAATGATGATGCTATGGATCCCCTATATGTTTGTACTCTAGGAAGGCGGATGATACCATCCCTAATATTATGATGTCAGGTACAACTGTCCCTATGAGGGCATCTATTTACCATGCTCGGTATGACCAACAGCTCTCTCCCTCTCATGGAACGATCATGTGAGGTTCATTACGAAAACTTCTCCACAGAAAATATGTCGAATAATATAGTTATACAAGGTGTTCCAGGTTTCAATGGCAGAACTCCAACAGTCGATAGAAAATTTGATTTTGAGAAGTTTCTATTAACATATATGCACAGACGCTTAGTTTTTGGGATGGGTGTTGAAATTGAAAAAAAAATTTCGTTTTTTGCAAATATCTCCGAAACCGTTTATCGTACAGAAGACAGCTTTTGCGAGCATTTTCTACTCATACTCATGATCGGTGAAGATTTTGAAGGGGTAGTGGGTGTTTTTCTTCCCAACTTCTACGTAACTGAAAAAAGTACCGTTTTGAGATAACCATTTGAACCGTCAATGTTTTCTACACAAAAAAAATGCTCCTGGTCATAAGCTCTAAAGTTGACCGTCTTCGAGAAAAATCAATTTTTATGTTGGAAAACATGGTCAATTTTTTGGTTTTGTTACTTGTTCTAATGTTTGAATCAATTTTGTTTAATTAGTAAGAATTGATCATGTTTTTCAACATAAAAGTTGATTTTTCTCCGAAACGGTTAACTTCAGAGCTTATGACCAGGGACTTTTTTGTGTAGAAAACATTGGTGGTTCAAATGGTTGTCTATAAACTGTACTTTTTCCAGTGGCGTAGAGTTGGGGAGAAATACACCCACTACCCCTTTAAAATCTTCACCAATCATGACTAAAAAAAAATTGTTTTACACACAGAACATAGCTTATTATTAGTAAAAAATGTATGCAAAAGCTGTTCTCTGTACAATAAACGGTTCCCGAGATATTTGCGAAAAACGAAATTTTTTTTTCAATTTCAACACCCCTGTATCTCAAAAACTAAGCGTCTGTGCATATATGTTAATGAGAACTTTTTTCCTTAAAATCAAATTTTCTATCGACTGTAGAAGTTCTGCTACTAAAACCTGGGACATCCTGTATATTTCCAACCTTAAATATTTATTGACGAATCCGTTACTTTGCTCTTATGGTAAATAAATATTACAATTATTATTATTATTTTGACAGTACAAAGGCATACAACATAGTGCAATTTTGAATGCACGTTAGTTGAGTAACACATAAATGGTAGACATCCTTTAAAAGATAAGGGTAATCTCTAGTTGCAGCATTTAATATATCCAAAGCATTTGATATATTCAGCCATCGAAACCTTCTTGTGGTGTTTGGCGGAGTCTCCTTCGTCACAATGGCTATCAATGCTGGTGCTCCACAAGATCCTGTGTTGGCACCAACTTTATTCCTTCTCCAGATCGGTGATCTTTTGGTGTCACGTCCACAACCCCTATATGATAAAATGAAACAGGAAGTGCAAGATCGGGACAGATCGATGTAATAGATGAATATCTGACAAGAATTCTGAGATGTGGATCTGCTAATCTAGTAGACTTCAATGCAATACAACTCAAACTCATATTTCCTCTAGAAACACGGTTTGATAATTGAAGTCCTATAAAGTATTCAAAAGATTTCTCAACTAATTTACTTCTGAAAAATCTTTAGGCTTTTATTTGGAAGAAAAGTGTCCTATTACAATTTCTTTATGAGTGTTCTAAAAGTACACTAAACCTCGAGTATTTTTAGAATGAGATCTATTTAATCGCTTATGAAATACTCTTCTTCATGATCGGTGCTCATCAGAAGTTTCGTATGTTATTACACCACTAGCGAATTCAGCTGGGCAGACTGGTCCTCCTTCCGTTGTCAAGCTTGAGACCTACCTCGCTCCTCTTAACCAGACTTAATTTTCATATCGAACGCCAAAATGTGGAACTCTTTGCCTAGTGAGGTCTTTCCTGATACCAATAGCCTTCAAACCTTTAAGAAAAATTTTGCAGTCTACCTCCTCTTCCAACACCACAAGATGGCTCTCATGATATACATTTTCCTCTCATGTAGTCAAAATATAAGAGGAAGCAAGGTTACCCTCAAATGTAAATGAAATGATCATGATGGGTCACTTGCCTATTATTATTATTATTCATGAGGATAAGAGTCAAGAATAATATTCTGTGTGACTCAATTCTACATAATCACATTTGTAGAAGCTGAATAATACCGAGAAGAATACTAAATAATATCAATATTATAAAATACAACAGCAAATAGAAAAATGAATTTATGATAAAACTTACATTGGTCTACATCAACTGCTGAATAGTAGAGAATCAATATGATTTTCAAATGAGTTCACGGAAGGTGATACAACAGGGTCAGACTTCAACGTATTCCATACACCAAATACTCTATTGCAAATGAAATGTTGCCTACAGTATGTTTTATGATTTTCATGCCTTAATTTGAAAGAGTGACCACGTAAACGTGGGTCCGCATTAATGTTAAATATATCATATTAACAGAAAATATATTATGAAGGATTCTATACGTTGTGATTAGATCACCATGCCTACCTAAGCCTATCTTCGGCTTCAGGAATTTTAGACAATCTCAAACGTTGCTGATAATCCAAACGGCATTCTCGTGGCTCTTCTCTGCACTGATTCGATTACATTTCTATCGTGAGCAAGCAATGGACACCTCACCGAGGAACCAAATTCAATTATAGGTCTCACATAGGTTTTATAAAGAAAGCATGATGTTTGCACTGACAGATTGGAAAAAACTTTGTTAAACAAAAGTATTGAAGTGTTCGCCCTCTTACACATTTCTTCAATGTGACGCGACCGCGTGAGGTTATCAGAGATTGTTATACCTAAGTCTTTCTGTGAAGTAACCTTGCTTAACTGCAACCCATTAAGATAGTAGGAAATATGTGGATTGTTCGTTCCAATGGAAAGAACAGTGCATTTGCTCGTACTCAATGGCATCAGCCATAAATGACACCATTCCAAAATGATGTCCAAATCACGTAGAAGCGAATGGTGATGTGGGAGATATCGTCTGCATATTGCGAACATGCAGAGGACACTGGTGCTGGAATATGGGAAGTATAAATTAACTTGAACCAACTTTTACTCTGAATTTACGACCAAAAAAAAAGTTGATATCCAACTCACATCGGAAACCATAGTGTTCCAATTCAGCTAGGAGGCGCAATTTGAGGCTTTACTGAAATCCAGATGGATAACGTCTATTGGAATGTTATTGTCTGTAGCCAGTGACCAATGACACATAAAAGTAATAGTACCTATGAGATGTAATATTTTGGTCTTTATTCGCTTTTGTCTTCGAGATTTTGAATAACTACAAACTGCACAACTAGCAATAATTTTTGTTGAATGCTGCAATGCTCCGAACATTATTCATTGTTCAATTCACAGCTTATTCACAACCCACTACTCACGATTAAATAGCTACGAGCATTTATACAATACTAACTAAGCAGTCGTTCGTGCCCGCTTATAATGGCGTTTCTCATCTAATTTATTTTATACATATCTCTTCCCTATCTATACTCATTTCTGAGATTTCATATTCTGTCTGTAACGTGGAATCTATTCGGAAACCAAAATTATTCAAAAACCGTTCTCCGCGGAAACGTTCAAATCGAATATACATCTTGTAGACCAGGGTCGATAATTTTTGAAACCAAAAAAATAATAGTAGGATGAAATCCATTGGAAAAGGAAGAGAATGTAACAAAAATGAAAGGAAAAACAATTTACGGGCGGTCTGAGGTCGGGAAGTGGAAGGGGGTGAGTTTTTAAGGGTAAAAAACGGTTTATCTCGGTTTCCGGCAAAACTACAAGTCCTGAGGAAAAGATTAAATGGCAAATTTGTAGGTAATAAAAAGATCTACAACTTTTGTACTTACACTTTTTTCACATAACCTCAAAATTTATGTGAAAAATTGAAATAACCAAGTTTTTGGTTTTTTATTTTTATCTTTTACAAAAAAAAATTATTTTCACGAAATTTGGTTATAGTTTACCTATTTATGTTCCAAACACACTGTAATTTTTTTGATTTAAAATATTCATTTTTTCACCTTATTTTGACTTAATATCGAAAAAGCACCCCAATTTTAATCGAAAATTCTCTCGTCAAAATATCTGCTTTTTTAAAAAAGTCGGTGGGCTTTTTATTCGTTGAAATCTCTACTTTCTGTGGTGTAAAAAAAATATACTCGAATCCGAAAATCATGATGTACAATTTTGTAGGTAGGATTTAAAGAGGTTCTCATCTAAAAAATGTGACTGCTGCTATTCTTTTCAGTAAAAAAATTGATTTATTAAATTCTTATCACATTTATGTCATAGAAATTCTCATAATATATAAATATACATGTAAATCGTACTATTGAATTTAGATACTTTAGATTGATTACGTTATAATATTTAAAAAAATATTAATCTTAATATTTATAAATACCCAATCTTAATTTATAATCACTTATCTATCAGTTTTTGTCTCTTCGATGGCATTCCTTCATCGTTAGATTCGACAAGCCTTCCCGATTCTAGTAGATATTCGAAATCTTCAAGACCATCACCGTCTTCGTCTCCAATATTATTTCCAGTCTGCATTGGTTCTTAATCCACAATTTCATATGGATCATTAACTTCCTCGTAGCGTTTTTCTTCCACATTGGAGCATTTTTCAGAACCATGACATCTTGAGCATAAATTTGTGCATTTTAGAAAACGTTTTCGGTAGCCACATTTTAAACTGTTACATCCAGTTTCACAGCTGCAGCAAATACTTTTGATCAATATTTCCGGAATTAATTCCTTTTCTGTAAATTTGGGCATAATGCCACGTTGATGTTGCTTCCAGCCCCAATGTGTTGCTGTCAGTACGTTACCCAGCCAAGTTTGAAGCTTTTCGAGTAATTAAAATATAAATTTTAATAAATAGCTTAAAATTGTATATAATGATTTTCGGATTCGAGTTTGTTTCGTTTCTTTGCATTTTTTGAGAATATTTACCATAGTAATGTATATTTTTTTTTCACATCATCAAAAAGAAGAGATTTCAACGAACAAAAAGCTCACCGACTTTTTCAAAAAAGCAGATATTTTGAAGTGAGAATTTTCGATTGAAAATAAGGGTGCTTTTTCGATATTAAGTCAAAATGAGGTGAAAAAATAGATATTTTTAATCAAAAAAATTACAGTATTTTTAGGACATAAGGAGGTAAAGCTTTCATCAAATTTCGTGAAAAAAATTGTTTTTTTGTAAAAGATAAAAATAAAAAACCAAAAGCTTGGTTATTTGAATTTTTCACATAAATTTTGAAGCTAGTGGAAAAAGTGTGAATACAAAAGTTGTAGATCTTTTCATTACCTACAACTTTACTATCTAACTTTTTTCCATAGGATATGTAGTTTTGCCGAAAATCGGGATAAACTGTTTTCTACCCTTGAAAACTCTCCCCTTTCCACTTCCCGACCTCAGATCGCCGGTAACTCATTTTTCCTTCCATTTTTATTATATTCTCTTCTTTTTCCAATGGGTTTCATCCCACTATTATTTTTTTTTCACTTTTTACTATTCTCAAAGGCTTCAGCCCTGGTCTATTGTTCCATGAGTGTATATCAACATTTGTTGTAAAATTCTACCAAAATTGATGGCTGAGAGAATATGCGCATTTTCAAAATATCCTTATCATGCAAGTGAACGACGTTAAATTATAAAATATAATTACACCGCCGCAGATGGTTTTACACACTTATTCTACCGATAAATTACTCCTTTGTGTTCAGGATTATAGTTTTAATAAGAGGAGTTCAGAGGAAGCGTTCGTCCTATTTTCAATTTCCCATCTCCAGGGTTTTAACAATAAATTACAACAATTAGCGCTGCTCTTGATTGGTTTTCTGAGAAAGTTAGTCCAGATGAGGTCCGAGCGATGCGACTAGTCCGGCGGGATCGCTACTCAAATGAACGACTCCGGATAAGAAAGAGCCGGAAACAGGAAATGGACTGCCGCCCACATAAAACACTGAAGAGGCTATCCTGCCACGATTCCATTCTGGAGCAATGTGATATAACGCCATCTGCTTTTTATTAATTGGAAACTGGAATTTATCAGTCTGCTGTAGTTAAAGCTGCTGTGCCGTCTGGAGTTTCCATTCATATATCTATGGAGCGGTGGATTATTCTGGTGATGCCTTGAATGCATCATTTTTCAGGGGATATGGCGCATTTGAACTGAACTGAGTTTTACAATTAGCATACAGCACTGTGTAAAGTGGAACAAGCTAGAGCGTTCCCTGCTATTCCCATCCTATCGTCTTCTCTTAATTGAAATTATGCCACGAATGCGATAACTAACAATTTATTAGACCATTCAATTAACTATACAACCACAATGGTATATAGAGACTACATTACATCAGGGATGTTTATTTTTTCATTCCGTCGCTGGTCATAGGATAGCAATTCAATAAATGTTAGATTTTCAATCGTTTCATCAATATTGTGCATTATAACATTTAATTCAATTTGAAACAAGATTAAATCGTGCATCACCGTGAATAGCAATTACAATGAAGTTTACTACACGGAATCAATATCTATAATACTAGGACACAGTCACTTATGGTGTTTTCTAATTTGAGGAAGCAAATCGATTAATCTGTCCATTGTTAATTAATTACTTGATCCAATCGAATTCAGACTAGCCTGGATATCATTTGCGATCATCAATGACCACTAATAGGGCTGTTGATAATAACCTCTTATTCCATGAGTGGTCTGAACATTAATGATAATACTAATTATGCATTAAATTAAATTTCAATTCCATTATCATTCAATTGACACTTTACTTTTCGACGTGACAACGTCTTAAACTTCGATGGAGCCGGCTGCACGCACGAAAAAACATGACTCATGCGGCGTTACCTCGCTCTGAGGCGTTCCATTAATCGGCCTCCGCGTTCGGCAACGTTCGACATCTGTCTTTCTCCTACTTGAGTGAGCGATGCGTCCGCGTGGACAGCTGCTATACAATAATACATTTACATGTTTTCGTCAAGTATGAAGTGCATTGAAAAGTGAATGTGGTGTCAATTGTTTATAGCAACGATAATTGCGGCGATAAAGGTAATGATTCTTTCGATAATAAATGTATGTTCAGTGATATATTGTCGAATATTCGTGCCTTCATCATTAAATAAATAGCATCGGTCCGCTAGTGCAGCGATTGTAGGTTATGCTATAATTGACAAATCTATAACAATAAGTTAACAGAACTATTTCACGATGAGTAAAAAATCAATTGCTTTACTATTCGATCGAAATAATTATCGAGCGTTGCTATGATTTCAAAAAATTAAAACATGAATGTTAAATCTTCCACATATCATAACAACGTGTCTGAAATGACAGGTTGGACCAGCCAGCCGTCAAAGGGAACAATTTTCTCCTATATCAAACACATTGAGGCGGGATTTTTAAAAGCTAGAGTTACAAAAATTTTAATGATGTTTCCAAATTTTAAATTTTAAATGTAAGATTTATGAACAATAATTTAATCACAGTTTATTCTTATAATAAATAATTCAAAATTATTACTTTTTTACAACAAATCACAATTAATTTTGCAAAAATAATTAAGTAACTAATTGAACAACAACTTTTATCCAGTTTACTTGCTGAAAGAAATAATGTCAATACAAAATTTATTATTATAAAATAGTAAAATCAAAAATTAAATTTTAACAGTCGAGTGACGTTGTCACGTTCAACTATCGTCAGTAAACCGACTTTACAGACAACCGATTTTTTTTTTCTGAATTATGACGATAACTTGCATCATTCAACATAGGATTATCAAGATGAATAAACGTTAAACACATAACCATAGACGGGATTCGAACCTACATTCCTGGATATCTAGTTCAGCGTGTTTACCAATTGTACCAATTTGGTCTTGTCAGAGTCTTATGTTTTTAAATATAAACCTCTCAAAGGATACTAGATCATTGATGAACACAATGCGATTCGATGCTATAGATCAACTTCACGATTCATCTTAAGTTCAGTCGTTTTGAATTGAGGACTTCAGGTATGCGTATTACTATGGTTGGCTATTATTCTCACAGTACTCATTCAATGACCACATTCATATTGATTTCAAATTTTCAAGAACATAATTTTACCTTCAGCTTCAGTGAATAGCTCCTAGCTTTGAGAATGCGACAGTGCAGTGTGGTGAAATAATTTGTCAGTATTAATAATGTATTAAAGGTACAATTTTTTCTGTAAATTTGACTTTTATTCTCCAACTTTAGGGAGATAAAAATGATTTAACACTACATAAGCCCCGAAACCATAGATAAATTATTTGTCAATATGAATTTGGCATTGTATTGCAATTAAATTTGAAGTTATTTCACAATAATAATTACGGTATGGCATGTTATATGAGATGAAATTTCTTCTGCAACAATAGCCTTTCAGATGCTCTGGTTTAAGTTCATCGAGTTTGACATTGTATATTTCTTCTGTATTCGAAGAAAGAAAGTTATTCGAAATTTTTCAGATAAAATTTCAATATAATAAGATTCTAGACCCAGTATGAATTATATAAAAAATTCTCGGGAATTAGGTCACATTAACACTCTGTTATAAATGTTCGTCTTTACGTACGTTTCGGTCTCACGACCATCATCAGAAGACTTATTTTGTCAAAAAGGGGTTAACTAAAACTAATTAGCACAAGCGTCCATATCGCACAATTTTCAATCAAAAAGCTCACGCCGTCGAAACGAACAGAACCACGAATAATCGAAAATTGTATCGTTAATATTAAAGTATAGATTTTTTTTGTAGCAAGAAACCACTGTTAAGTAATATTCTCATAATGTACAAACGCATATTGCTATGGTCTCAAAGCAACTGGAGTTCGAAGCTATTTGTTTGTAATAACTCGATCCGGATGTAGATTTATGATGTACTTGAAAAGGTTTTATACCTGCATTGGAATTTACTTTACTTTAAGCGTTCTTACTAAAATATACTTTTAACATTATAAAGACGTATGTAGGAATTTGCAAGAGTTTTAATTAATCAAGTTAGTATAAATCTGACTCAATCCCTGAATATCATTCCTATGATTTACAGAATTTGAATCCCTTTTTATGTGAATCATCTCCAGGATAGATCTTTCATAATAATTGGTTTCTTTAGTTAAAATATTAACATTTTTGTAATCAAATTGATAGTTATAATCGAAACAGTGCTTAGAAAGGGCGGTGGAATTTTCTAAGTTATTATTTCTTGTGCTATACTTATGGCCGTACATTCTTTTTTGTAAATATTGTTTAGAGATTCCAGTATAAGTTCCATCACAATTAAACAATTCAATTTATATACTGTGTGGGTTTGTTTATCTTTAGGTATTACAGGTTTTAGATTTGAGAAATATTTCCCAACTCAGTTAGTAGGTTTATGCGCAACATTTATATCGTACTTTTTCAAACATTTCTTAATTTTTTCTGAGGTCTCCGGAATGTATGGTAAAGTTATATAATTGTCTGTATTACCTGTTATGTTATTTTTATAAGAAGAACCATTATAGATTTTGTTTATTCTCTCTTTAATGATAGGATTGAAGAAAGTTTTTGGGTAGCCATTCATTTCCAATGCATTACGAACAATTTTTAAATTTTTGGGACGGTTCTCTGCGTGGGATAATTTTACTGCGCGGTCTGTGAGGCTGTTTATGACACTTTTTTTACAACAAGCTGGTGCAACGGAATTGAAATGAAGATAACGTTGAGACCAGACTTCTTTAGTAAACCAAGAAGTTTTTATTTTTCCATCTGCATCATGCCTAATGGTCATATCTAGAATATCTTCTTCAGCAGAAGAATCAAAATTATGAACTTAATGAATCTGTTGGATAGAGCAAAACTCCAATTTATTAATAATAGTACGAATTTTAATTATCTTTTAAATTAAATCATCTATTTCATGGAACAATTGCTTTACTAATTTTTAACGCAATAATTAAGTGATGGCATGAATATTAAAGGATTTGCTTTAAATGCTAAACTATGACTGAATAATTGGAGGAATTCTTCCATTATTCACTTAACTGAGAGAAACGTTACTTTAAATTGGAGGAGTTCAAAACAGAATTTGTTTTTAAGCCAATTATGAGTCAGCCTGAGGCTTCATCCCTACTTCTACATTCTCTTTTAGAACTACTGTTAGATGAAGAGGTATACAAGTTCATCCTCAATGGTAAAATCAGTATCAATAAATAAACATACGGAAAGCATTAGTGAAGTAAAGTGCGTTTGTGGAGTTTTATTTAACGTTGCAGCCAACACAAAAGGGACGCCGTCGGTTGTGGTTGTTGTGACCCTAAAATGTTATATACATAAAATATAAATATAGTCTCAATTTACAAGTATATTATGGGAAGATCGCAGCGGGCTGGCGATCCTCGCGGTGATCATCCTCATCGCCAGGACGCATGACGTAGCTTAAAGGACGAGACAACACAGGCAGTTTTGCCCGGAACCCGGAACGCGTCGGAGCCCTCACTACAACGGTCTTCAGCGTTCTGGAAACGCCCACTATATCGCTTTACTGTTTGATAGTTTGGCGCGTGCACGCAGTTTAGCGCGCTTCTCAAGTGTTTATAACTAGCGTTTCTGTTAACATATATTGTACTAAATATTGTTCTGAAGTAACTGATCTGTAACACTTTTCTAATTTATAATTGAAAAAACATTTTCGCTGTGGATTTATTAAACTTACAAAGGTAAAAATGTATATCATAAATTAAAATGAATTGTTGAACATAACGAATTAATATTTGATGTTAATTAGAAAATAAAAATTTTAACCATATTGCAATTCATTTGATTGACAGGGAGAGGTTTATTAATTTTAAAATTTTCATGAAATTATCTTTCAATTTATTAATAATTGCTTGGCATAATTCCATATATGTAAATATTTCTTTTATATCAGGATAATTTATATCTTCCAAGAGACAATGTTGACATAATTAAATATACGGAATGGAAAATATTGATGTTCTAAATATATTCGATATTTCCATAAAATATACTGAGTTACTTATAAATAACACAAAAGTGGATTAATCTACAATAAATTTCTGGATTTATCCAGTTATTAGATATTTTGGTACTAGTTGAATTCTAGGTAAATTATATATCATCATAATTAATACCCTGGCTAAAATCTCATTGATGATTGAATTACAAATGATACATTCATCAACAGATAGAAATATCACGGATATTTATAAATGGAATTTAGAGCAGAGATAATTAGGAAGGAGATAACGAGGATTATCAGGTACAAGGAAGAAGTAAATCACGCTGGTTATACAAAACATCCGAGTTGGAAATGTATGGTACAATGAGAAACATTGAATGTACAAATGCTGATGACATTCCTGTCAAAATTTCCAAAACGTTCACTGGTTTTTGTTTATGTATAGAAACAATATTCTCGGTTTTGTGCAAAATGCATATACCAAGAGAATGCTCACAGATTGGGCTATCTTCCAAGTCTTGAATAATATCACAACCACTAAACAATAAGAAAAGGGTTATATTCCTAAAAAAAATAGTTCAAAGTAGAAACAATCATAATGTAGTGGGTAAATAAAACGAAGTACTAGGAGTACAATTGAATGCAGGACTCACCTGAGTCATATAAATAAGTTTCCTCTTAGTTATCACCATTTTGTTACCATTAAGAGTTGCTTAGAGGGAGGGTAAGATAGTCTTATTCTTCGTGAAATTTCCAATTGTGTTAGTGTAACCTATTTCCCGAGAATTTATATATAAAACATGTTGTAAATATGTTCATCAATCAATTATTACCAACAACATTCTCATGCTGACTATAGAATGAGAATGGTATTTTAAATTATTACAACGCGTCGGTGATGTTGTAGTTAGCAATTTTAAGAAGAATAAAGTTATTTTCCCCCTCAACATCACTTATGTTGGAGATATCGTTAAATATGGAACCATCCTCTTAAAGAGCAAACATTATGGCTGAGAAACATACTGAATCTGAAGCAAGTCAGCCATGTATGCCATAATTTCTGAAATTTACGATACTGTTTCCTCTGTATAGGTATATACTTAAATGTGTATGTTTTGTTAAAAATACTTCACAGATTTCTTCAAAGATTCAATCATAAACCATGAATATGAAAGATGCAAAAAAAGGAATTCTCTATTGCCAAGATCAAACGGCATTCACATATTGTTGTTTTTACATATACAACACAACTAAAAATGAAGCCATCAGAATATTCAATAATATACCTCAGAACATCCGAGATCTAAGTCAAATGTCATTGAAACATAAACTGAAATCGTTTCTGGTTAGAAAAGTTCCTAACCAAGTCTGATTTTTAAATTATATATTTATGTTTACTGTATATAAACTTCAAATTCAAACTATAATTGAATTTTAAGCCTTGTTTTTATTTGAAGTTATGTATTTTTTTCAATTTTTTTAATTGTTACATCACACTGACTCTACGAGGGCAATATGAAAATTCCCTGAAAACTTAAACAAGAAATGATTTATTTGATCGAATCTTATTTTATTTCTCAAGGTATCTCCCTGTAGCTAGATAAACTTCGTCCAACGTTTTTCAAAACTTTGTATCTCTTCCGAATAATACGGTTTGGCCAATATTTCAAAATAGGCCTTTGTTTCAGCAATGACCTCATCGTTGGAGCTCAATTAAATAATAATAATAGATAAAAATTGCAAGGGAGCAAATCTGGAGAATATGGTGGATGACGAACCAATTCGTAGCGCAATTCATGCAATTTTGCAATTGCGACTACGGACCTGTGCGTCGGTGCATTGTCCTGGTAGAAGAGCCTTTTTTTCTTTAACGTGTGCATCCCAAAAAACTGTCGCCATGACTATGTTGGCTGATAAACCCACTTTAGTCTTATTCGGCTTCAATTCGCCAGGACAAGTTCGTTATTTCGACTGTTCTTTGGTCTCTAGTGCGTTTTTAAATTTGAAGCAATATTAATTATTTATGAAATATTTTAATTGTCTTAATAAAAAATACATTTGTCAAACTTCGTTTTCATTGAACAAAACGTGACATGTTTCACCACACGGTGGCTTTATCGAACAATGGTTTTACAAACTATGGTTTATTCCTTGAATATTGAAATTAGGATCTCCTGTATTTTTAAACATATTAATTCCAATTTTCTCTTAGTTTTTTAATAATTCACTTTTAACTGACTTGGAGAATCTCAAAATCATCTTTGTTCAAATTAAAACGTTCTTTAATTCTAGTTTTGGAAGATCTGTAGTTTATAGTATGAAACACTGTTGTAAAACAAATATGAAATCAATTCAAATGAACTTTCAATGTCATTAATAAACTATGAAAGAAATCACACTGTGGATACACTATAACACTATAAATAAGAAATAATCAGCCTTTCATTCACTAAAATATTGTTATGACAGGCATGAGGAAGCTACCAAGTAGCCAACATCAGAGTTTTCTCTGTCGAAAGGTCCTCACTACTTTAAAAGTATGTTTAGTGGATAAGGGTGATTATTTCTTATTTATAGTATTACAATGTTGTCATGATAGAGAGTTCTTGTAATATTTGTTTGAAGAAGCTATAGTTACATTCATTTATTAAATTAGTAAAGATCAACCTTTCAATAGTTATTGCTTCTTCAAAGAAATACTGCAAGTGCTTTTTGCCATGACATTGGAACTTTGTGTTTTATACTATAAATTACAGCGACTTATTATAATTTAGGTACTTTGTAATATTTCTTTGAAGAAGCTATTTAATTATTTAATTACACTAGCTTAACGGGAGAAATCCCTCCTAGAGCTTAGGGGTACATACGATATAATTACAGAATAGGAATTGAAATTAACTAATATGTGAGCTATACAAATATCATCAGGGTTACAACAAAATATATCAACAGTCAAACCGATCATCTCGTAGAATCTACACATTTGGAAAATTGGGGAAAATAATAACGTATTTGTTTTGCAAAGTTGTAGATAAAATGTTTGTGTGGAACGGGTGTGAGCAGCTGTAACATGTAAATTCAGCCTTGATAAAATCACAGGACAGTCAACCAGGTTAGGAATGATCTTATAAAGGAATGAAATACTATGAATTTTTCTACGGTTATATAACTCTTGACAAGAGATTCCATCTTATAGAGCCTGGTGGGAAAATCCAATAGATGGATAATGACCATCAGCTTTGAAGGCTAAATATTTTAGGAAACGCCGATTCACTCGCTCTATTTTGTTTTAATAAATTTTATAATGGGAGTTCCACACAATTGGAGCATATCCAAGCTTAGAACGAACAAATGAATTATATAATATTGTTATTAAATCACTATTGTTGAATAGGCGGCAATTCCAGATGATAAAGCCCAGTTTTATGGGCTAGAAACAATTGATTCAATGTGAGATGAAAATGACAATTTCACGTCAAACAAAACTCCCAAGTCTCTGAAACTATAGGAACCAGCAAGAGCTGTGTCAACAAGTTTGTAATTGTAGATAATGGGCGTAATTTTCTTGGTGAAAGTCATTACAGTGCACTTACTAATACTAAGCTCCAGATGATTTATTACACACTAAGTACTGAGTGCATCCAAGTCTTGCTGCAGTAAGATACAACATAAATAATGCTTTACTGCCGAATAAAGTTTCAAATCGTCTGCGCAAAGAAGAAAATAACAGACAAATAAAGAAGAAATGTCATTGATAAACAAATTGAATAGGAGTGGTCCAAGTACTGACCCTTGAGGTACACCTGAGGTGGCATGAAATGAATACGATTTGAAACCTATATACTCTACATATTATTATCTATCACTTAGGTATTAATTCCAAAATTCAATCAACTGATTTGTAAATCCAAAGCTAGACATTTTATTCAATAAAATACTGTGATCCATTTTATCAAATGCCTTAGCAAAATCGAGGTAGATACAATCAACCTGGCCACCCTCATCAATATCATCGGTCAAGTATTGACTGTAGCAACCTAAGTTAGTAACAGTTTATCTGCCAGGCATGAACTCAAGCTGCTCAGGGGATATCTGCAGTTTCACATGATTGAAAGTAGCATCATATAAGATTTATTGAAATATTTTGCAGAAGTTATTGATGATGGCAATTGGGCGATAATTAGTGACCTCATGTCTATTACCTTTCTTAAAAACCGGTACTAACTTTGAAACTTTCCATAGATCCGGAAAAGTATGCGATTTTAAGGATATATATGCCAGTGGAGCTGCGAATATATTGATGCAATCTTCCACAAAAAAAGTAGAGATCTGATCTGAACCCTTCGTTTGACTTGCTTCAAGTCTTTTAGTAACTTGAATCTTTACAGAGGGACTAACAATTGAAAGAGATAGAATATTGTTATTGAAGTTATTAAAGTTATCCGAAGGTTTATTATTAGTTGAATTAAAGTTAATATAGACACTTTGGAAGTACTCTGCAAAGACATTAACGATATTATGAGGACTCGAGTAGCTAATATTATCAAATTGAACGTATTCAGGAATAGAACTGCTTTTATTTTTGGTATGAAAAAATGACCAGAAAGATTTGGAATTACATTTTATGTTATTTTCTATTTTTGATACATAGAGCCTAAATGAACAGGCAATATCGGATTTGTTTGCCGATCTCAAAGTCTTAAATGCTTCATAGTCATCCAGTTTAGCATCTTTTTTGTATTTATGCCAATAATTTTCCTTAAGTCTGATATTTCTTATTATGTTAGACGTGAACCAAGGTGGAAACTGTTTGTTTTCCTTGAGGGAAGTGTATGGAACGCATATTGTTAGCAAATTGGATGTTCATAGAGCAATTGTACCTACAGACCAGTCAAAATCCAGTAACAGGTCAAAAAGTAATGGATAATTCGCCTCATTCAAATTAAAAATGTTTACATCATTATGATGGCAGAATGATGTGGAAGGTACTTGGCCAAGGTATTGACCAAGTACAATAAACAATGGGAGATGGTGCAAATCTTCACGCAATAAGTAAACATCAGACTTTGAAACTGTGCAAAAATTACTACAGCAAATGATATCTAGAATTCTATTGTTACTATTTAGACAACAATTGTACTGGTTAAGATCGAAATAACTAAGCAGATTCTTGAAGTATGATAATTTAGAAGACTCCTGAGTCTTAGCGAAACTATACTTATAATAAATTTATTTAGTAAGATAGTGATTATCAAAGTTTTGATAGTTATCTATCTGAGATTAAACAGAGTATTTTGATTAATTAATATACTCCGAGTCTTTGGTGATATGAGTTTAATGTTTAGATCAGTGAGTACATAGTAGGATCTCATTTAGTGGTACATTAATTTGAGAAACCGCGGAAGTGTGAATCAATACCTATACGATGGATCTTACGATGTGAACTGAACACATGTATGTCTGCTTGCTTAACAAACAATGTAAAGGGAAGAATGTGTGTTGTTCCATAAAGTGGGTAGATTACGTTTAGATCAGGAGGCTCATGTCTCAATAAAGCAATTGTTACATTAAATGGAACGAAATAACACCATTGTGGTTTTTCCAATTTGAGAGCAAAAATCTATCTAAATTCACTTTTCTGTATTCAGTTCTGCTTACATGATCAAACAATAGTACTCTCGGAAGTTGGAAAATTGTATTCAAATTAACACGAAATTTGTGGCATTTAATTTAGAATTAATGCTGACAAATTGTTTCATCACACTGTTTCATTCTCAAAGCTAGAAATTATCAACTGAAGCTAAATCTAATATTATGTCCTTGAATATTAGAAATCAATTTGAATGTGGTACAAATTGAGAAATTGGAGTAGACAATAATTTGCTTTTGATAAGTAGTCGCGGAAACGAAGCACTGAAGTTCGAAAAATTTGAACAGTAAGACGGATTTGAATGCGGTTTTTTGCATTCGATTCTTTAGAGCTTCAGGAAACTTTGTGATCTAAATTGATTTATAAGGAATTAAAGATATGCAATTTGCATAAATAATATGCATTTTAAATTGACCGTAAATACTGAATTCACAATTCGGTTAATAGTGATGAAAATGATCCCAAACTCGTTACTCGGGGGTTTTTGGGTTCGCTGAACATGAATTTCGCGATAGAATTGGTCTCCGAGGTACCTGGTAGCCAGGGTCAACGTCTCCTGGAGTTTTCGGGAAATTCGTTATATAATCAGTCCAAACTTGTTAATCGGGGGTTTTTGGGGTCGCTGATCAAGAATATCACGTAATTGGTCTCCGACGTACCTGGTGCCCAGGGGGATCGGTATCCTCGTTGTCATCATGAATTAATGTTATTATTACAAAATTTTCACTGAAACTTTGTACATGCTTGTAAATTATGCACTCAAATGTTGCAGAAAAGATGTCAATTCTGGTGACCAGTCGTACAAAATGTATCTACTGAAGCTTATTTTTTTTTTAATTTGGCGCTTTTAACACAGTAGGTAGCAGTGATACGATACATGAGGATGCGGTTCCGTGGTGTTTGCGAGGGGAAGACACAATGTAAACTCTCCTTGAACTCGCAGGTTAGAAGTTCTTCGTCTTCTTCTACAGTGTGCGTACACTATATCAATACCGTGCACATGTATTTTCTTTACGGGGACAACGAGAATACCATTCACCCTGAGCACCAGGTACCTCGGAAGCCAATTCTGTCACGATATTCGTGTTCAGCGACCCCCAAAACCCCCCGAATAACGAGTTTGGACTGATTATATAACGAATTTCCCGAAAACTCCAGGAGATGACAGGGATACCGTTCACCCTGGGCACCAGGTACCTCGGGGACCAATTCTGTTGCGATATTCGTGTTCAGTAACACCAAAAACCCCCCGAGTAACGGGTTTGAAATCATTTTTATCACTATTAACCGAATTGTGAATTTAGTATTTACGGTCAATTTAAAATGCAATTATAAAATGCATTTTATTTATGCAAATTGGATATTTTTAATTCCTTATAAATCAATTTACGTCACAAAGTTTCCTGAAGCTCTAACGAATCGAATGCACAAAACCGCATTCAAATCCGTCTTACTGTTCAAATTTTTTCGAACTTTGGCCGGTTTTAGTGCTTCGTTTCTGCACTAAAGTGGTGAATTTTGATAGCGATTAGGTCATTTAAAGTTATGTTACTATTACAGATAAAGACAAGAAAATTTGAATATCACTTTATTTAAAAGATTGCAATTTCGAATTTTACAGTTCATTATCAAAACTTACAATGAGAAAACAATTTCTTTTTTGTTTAGAAATTAAATTATTGATCAGAGATTTGTCCTAACCATTGTCCAATGATATTAACTGAAGTCTCTCAACTTTGATTTTTATAATTTTGCTGGCTCAAAGTTACGTTCAATAATCTAGGAATTAGGCTATTAAATGGAGGTATTTTTATCTAAATGGTGTAGCTGAATCTGCTGGGGTGTACCTATTTGTTTGAGGGGATTTTCTATACAGGGTGTCCCAGGTTTTAGTAGCAGAACTCCAACAGTCGATAGAAAATTTGATTTTGAGAAAAAAGTTCCGATTATATGCACAGACGCTTAGTTTTTGAGTTACGAGTGTTGAAATTGAAAAAAAAATTTAATTTTTTGCGAATATCTCCGGAACCGTTCATGGTACAAGAAACAGCTTTTGTAAGCATTCTCTACTCATAGTAAGCTATGTTCTGTGCGATAAACAATTTTTTTTTACTCTTAATTGGTGAAGATTTTGAAGGGGTAGTGGGTGTTTTTCTCCCAAACTTCTACGCCACTGAAAAAAGTACGGTTTTGAGACAATCACTTGAACCGCCAATGTCTTCTTCACAAAAAAGGTACCCAGATCATAAGCTCTAAAGTTGACCGTTTTCGAGAAAAATAACATGGTCAATTCTTACTAATTAAACAAAATTTATTCATACGTTAGAACAAGTAACAAAACCAAAAGATTGACCATGTTTTTCAACATAAAAGTTGATTTTCCGAAAACTGTCAACTTTAGAGCTTATGACCAAGAGTACCTTTTTTATGTAGAAAACATTGACGGTTCAAATGGTTGTCTCAAAATTGTACTTTTTCCAGTGGCATAGAAGTTCGGGAGAAAAACACCCACTACCCCTTCAAAATCTTCACCACTTATGACTAAAAAAAATTTTTTGATCGCACAGAACATAGCTTACTATCAGTAAAAATGTTCACAGAAGCTGTTTTTTCTTCAATTTCAACACCCTGTATGTCAAAAACTAAGCGTCTGTGCATATATGTTAATAGGAAGTTTTTTTCTCAAAATCAAATTTTCTATCGACTGTTGAAGTTCTGCTACTAAAACCTGGGACATCCTGTATATGTCGAAATCCAAGTGATTACCATCTTTTATAATATTAATATCACGGAAACGGAGCTGATTATCATTTCCTTTTCCGACAGTGAATCTCAGTGAATCAAATTGGCTATTAAGAGTTATCAAAAACCCATGTTATTCAAAATCTTTACTTGTAATCGCAAAAATATCGTCAAAAAAAGAGAGAGTGGATTACCCACTAGTTTGTTTATAGTAGTTTCTGTTAAAAGTGAGATAACTTTGCTCCATACATAGATACGTGAGGATCACGTATTCTGTGCAGTTTCTATCGAGGATATTAATATTTTGAAGTCATTTCTTTAGGATTAATATTTTAAGTATATAAAATGTATCGAAAATCCACTGCTTAGCAATATGTTTATATTATACGCACACATGTCATCAAAGTCTGTATACGACTGGAACCAAAAAATATATCGCTCAAGTATCTACTTTCAAACCAGATGTTAAAAATTGATGAGATAATAGAAAAAGGTTGTCACGCCTTATTAGAAATGTAGAAATTTGCAAGAGTTTCAACTAATTAAATTACTATGAATCTGACTTGATGACTGAAAATCTGTCCTACGATTCACAGATTTGGAGTCACGTTTTATGTGAATCATCTCCAGAATATATTTATAATAACTGGTTTCCTTATTTAAAATTTTATTTTTGTAATCGAATTGATGGTTATAGTCAAATCAGTGACAAGCAAGGGAGGTGGAATTCTCTGAGCTCTTGTTTCTTGTACTATACTTTTGGCCATACATTCTTTTTTGTTTAAGTGTCATCACAATCTAAACAATTTAATTTGTATAATGTGTGGGTTCGTTTATCTTTAGGTACGTACGTACAGACGAAAATGATAAGCATACGTGTTAGCGTGACCTATTTCTCGAGAATTTTATACAACATTAAATTACTGCAAAGTCAAAATTATTATAGGAAATTTCCGTTTCCGATATCATCATGATGAACATCCTTTTGAAGGACGTACTGCATATAATGTAGGCATTATTTCAATTATTCATGAATAAATTTTGACATGAGTTCCATTAGATTAGTGGAAACCGAAAAAAGGGTCTTATTCGTGTTATTCTGACAGATAAAATATAGCCGTATCAGATTTATAAAATGCCAGGGAAACGTCAGCTTATTCAACGCTATCTTAGATGTTCGGATATCGTTATTTTCCACTGAAATAATTCGGTGTCAAGTAAGAAAGTCGAGTTTAAAACTAAATGCTTCCGTGAATATTCAGTTCACTATTTCGTTGGAAACTAAAACTTGGTGAAAGCTCTCTAAGGCTTATTAGTAATCTCGGCAAAGCTGTCGACTCTAACGCTATTATAGGCAATTATATAACGATTTACTAACAAAACTGAAGCCCTACGGAAAGTTGCATCGGATGGAATGCTGGGAATGAGAATGAGCCTAGACAGTATTCGTGCTATGAAGCTGTCAATAATGACATATATGTTGCAAGATAAGAATTTCCACGGAAAATCTTTAACTCATCAGTAATTTGAGGATCATCTTTAATTTATATTAGAATTCATATCTATAAAGCAGCTCTCGTATTGAAAAAAAAAATGTTGTATGTTCAACGTAGAATTCGGTATAAATGCGAGCTTTTAGGTAAAATCTTCGAAAAGAAGATAGCACTATTTCAGCTATATGTTTTACTTCTCACAAAATCCTCATCCCCGATAGAGGAGATTGGAGTAACAAAACTCTCACCCTACTGCCACCAGACGTGCTCTTATGGTTCACAGGTGGGTCCAAGGTGGGTCAGCTTTCCAGGGCGGGAATGTACCTAAAAAGGCCAAAGATCACTATCTCAGTGACTCTGGGCGCTATGCAATATTGACTTGTGCCATGGAAAACCTGCGGAAAAACTATGTAAATAGGCGCATATATATTTGCACAGACAGCCGGTCGGCTCTAGGAGCTCTCAAATCACCCAGAGTCACATCAAGGATTGTCAAAGAATGCAGGGATACACTGGCTGAACTAGCCAGGAGAAATAAAGTTCAAATCATCTGGGTCCCTGAACACAGTGGAGGAAAAGCATCCTGCACTTGTTTTTTGATTATCAACGCGTACATGAAATGTTCACGGCTGAAGTATCTATTTTTTCTGCTACAAACTGCTTGTAAGATTCTGAAAATTGACTAAAAACCAGAAACCTATCTGTAATACGCCGCCACATACTAAACACGCGGGAAAATTCAATTAACTAATCTCAATGAACTTGTTATTATGTTGTGTTTCAAAGCAATGTGTCATCAGAAATAACTTATTTCAATTTCTACCTGCCATTACTCAAATATCAAATATACATTTATATTCCTGCGTTTGTAATGTAAAATAAATAATTAAAATATGTGAATACAAATTCTGCATGAAATTACTCAAAAATTATGAATTTAACATTATATGAATAGAATCATCTTATCATTTTGTTGAAAGCCAAATTTTTCCCAATATATTATACTTGGTGGTGGCCTCTTCTTGGTGGGAGCCTGTGGGTCCTAAATCCGGCCCTGCCGGAATACTAGCCGGTCACTGTCGTCTTGACAAAAACTCTCATACGATATGCATCACAGATGACCCAATATGTAGGAAGTATAGAAGGGCCGAGGAAATTGCCTCTAATATCCTGTTATGATGCCCAGCATTAGGATCACTCAGGCATCGACACTTCGGAGAATCAAAACTGATCACAGAAGAACTTATGGAAGCCTACACTGGCAATATTCTTGGTTTCTGGTGGGCCACAAACCTGCTAGAATAGAATAGGCTTCTGATTACGGGGCGCACAATGGGCTTAACTGATTGCATTTGAGGCGAAGCCCTCTCCCCTCAAACGATGAACGATGAACAATAAATCTTCGAAAACAATTCTCTAAAAGCAGTTCTTCGAAAAGACATTTCTTCGAAGAAAGTATTCTTCGAAGAATAGTCCTTCGAAAATTTATTCTTAGAAGAACAGTTCTCCGAAAATAAAATTGTGAAATGAAACATTCAGGTAAAGCGTAAGCGCACCCTAGGATGGAACCTTCAAAAACGTATCACATCTGTACGTACAAATACAGTTCATGGATTGAAGAAAAACAGTTCAATTCCCTTGATCTATGCACTATTGCCGGAGAAGACTGAACAATCTTCCTCAAGAGTTATACAACAGATAATGAAAAGATGTCCGAACGCCACACCCTCCAGCGTAATGATTGACTTTGAAAGAACAGCGTTCGAAGCATCGACTACAAACCTTCCGGAAAGTCGGGTTCGTGAATGCTTCTTTTATTTTTTTCAGTATCTCTACAGAAAACTACAGCAAGAGGGTTTACAGAAAAAGTATGACACAGATGCAGACTTTGCTCTTAAAATGAGATTGTTTAACGCTTTAGCCTTTGTGATGTTAGAAGAAGCTTTTCAGTTGCTGAATGTCTTAATCGAGAATACCTGGATAGGACGACCCACGAGACAGCAACTTCGGTGAGATCCACTATAATAATGCTGTGACCGGTTGGCAAAACTGAGACTGTGTTTAGTTTGTGAATGTACAAGGCATTACAGTCACCTCACCTCAGCCTGTAAACCATGAAGCAGACCGACTTGAACTTCAGAAGATAATATGTTCCTTAAACGACGTCACACGGCGTTTTGGGAATATCCAGAAAATACCGACTTCGGGAGCCCACTTTGAGGAAGCCGTAGCTGGATAAGTTTACCACACAAGAATCTGTTCACTCACATAACACCAGAAACAAAGACGACTTACGGGTAGATTATCATAGATTGCACAGAACCAAAACAGGTTCTAGTTACTATGGACGGAAAATATTTAATAAACTTCCTGTTAAAGTAAGACAATTGCCCATGAAACAATTTAAAACAGTTTTAAAAAATTATTTTATTGAAAATTGTTTTTACTCGGTACCTGATATTTTAAATAATGGATTCAATATGTGATATATTAGTTTAAGTTTCTTTTAACTTTGTTTTTTTTTAAATCTATGTTCAAGCAATTTTGTATTTAATAATTGCGTAATTTTACAGTGTGGATTTTTATTCTTACACTCTTAAAGTTCAGATATTCTATTCTTATGCAATTAAAATATATAAATCATAATGTAATACATTAGATTTTGACGTGTTCTATGCAATGTAATACTTCTTGAATAAAATACTACTACTACTACTACTATTACTACTACTACTACTACTTATGAGCCATTTTTCGACCCCTGTTCGAATTTTTTTCCTATTTTTGGTTATAGAAGCCGTTAGTGAATTTTGGCAGGCTTATCATGGGAAACCTGTATATATTTTGACTTTTCTGACAGCTAATATAATCACGGACAATCTATATGACAGACAGATCTCTAGATTATAGAATCAATATTACAATTCAAACTATCTATGCTATGACAGACAACACATTATAACTCATCAACAAGAAACGTAACTTTTACATGACAGATAGCTGAGATATTGACATTATGTTCGTGACAAACTATTCCATATCATAGATGTTTGTTCAAACAAACTTCTTAAACTTCTTGAATAGTAGACTTCCGTGGATAGCTAATCTTGAAAAATCTTGGCTTCCGGATGGATTCCGCGTCACAATAGCTCGACTTGATGCCGACTTATCGCCAACCATTACAGATGGCATCTATCAGAGAATAATCTCCTCAAAAATCAGCTTCGTTCATCCACCACATAGACTTGACTCGATCCATACTGATGCCTACTTCCGATGAATCATGAAAAATAGCATTTCCACAGTAAATGGTTCAGAAACAATTCTAGCATCAAAAACAACGATATAACTTGACATATTCGAATCCGCCGTTTGTATATGAAACAATTGTCAAATGTTTTACAAGGAAAACTTGATTTCCCCCCCCCCTTGGCCTGGTTTCTTGAATTAGGTAGTTTTTGAATTTGTAGTCCTGTATCTTTTGAGGAAGAATAGGAAGAGAAATATTTTTCGATAAAAATTATCCCAACATTTGGGTATACTCCTGTCAAAAAAATTACGACAACGTCATTATGACCATTTTTGAACTTATACATTTTTTTCTTTTAGCTGAAAATGTACCTCAGGCCATCATATTTGCGATCCCAGGTTCAGAATTCAACTATCTATTTTACTTTTACCGTAGTAGGCATTGGGCGCTAACTGTTAGTAGTTTTGTTCACATAGTTTTGTGATCCGGGTTCCACTCTCTACAAAGATCTGGATTTTTTTGGTTCTTTTTAACTGAATATGTATCAAGATAGCTATTAGACAGACTCGTTTAAGAATCAGTTGAGATAAAGTGACATTTTGAAATCCAAATTATAAAAATCATCTGTTTGGAAAATACAATAGTCGTTAGGGCCTAAATTTGACATAAATGTCTGAAATAACTTCCAATAAATAATAATTGTATATGCGAGCATCATGAACGGAACATTCTACAAAGTTTTACCTTCCGACAAAGTTTTGCTGTCGCATCGATTGTTCATTAAGGTTTTTTATTTCACTTTCGGAAACTGTTATGTATTTAATAAACAGATTCCAAGCGCGTTCTTTGTCGTCTCTGGTTCTTTTTATAATCATAACGAAAAAAGCGAGTAAAGCAGGTTGTTACAAAAGATATAAAACTTAATAGACTGGTATTTCTCTCGTAAAAGTATCATATTGGAATAATTTTTTGTCCAAAATGAAGTTCTGCTTATTGCCTGTGCAGACGAGAATGATGCTCGAGGTTTTCGTAGATTTTCCTGTATCTGCACTTTATTAATAAAATTTAAACTTATGGCCCACGCGCCTTTGTGAGTTAAATATTTAGAAAAAATCTATGATGGAAACCGTTACTCTATTGTAAGTTATCATTATATTTAAATTGAAGCACATCTAGAATTGTGTTGCTACTTGAAATCTTTTGCGATTACTATTCCCAAATCATTTGATTTGGTTACTCAAGTTCACGTATTGTTTCACAGTCTATAAGATACTCTCCTCATAATTTATTTCATTATCTTTACATAACTGAATAATATTCAAATTAATAATGTTTTCAAGGAAATGTTTTAAAAAACAAATTTTCCTCTCTGGGAATTGAACCCGAGTTAGTGAGTGTGAGCCTCATATCCTAGCTCTTAGACCATACCCTTGGCTAATCGTTTTGTGTTATAGACAGTAAAAGAAGTTTACTTGAATAATTATTTTTGTTCTTGTTGTTGTAGAACGATTTCTTTGAAATTTGGGTGAAAGCAGTTTTAAAGGACCCCGCAAATTCCTTATGGGAATTGAGTCTCGTTGGATATTTCTGAATTTTTGGTACGATGTAGTCCATGTAATTCTGAACAATGTTATCATTGCGACAACCCCCGAAAATGGACAGATTCCCTGCTAGGAGGGGTTATATTTACATTTTACTCATGACAGACTATTTATTTCTGAAGACGGGAACAATATTTTAACATGCGTCATTCTAGTTTATGCTGCATAATATTGTTATTCTCCCATACAGAAATTTCTGGAGTGCCCCCAATCACCCCAACCCCCCTTGAATAAAAAAAATATACCTTTTTCTGGATCACTTCAAAAATCATTGTAAAATGTTTTAATAAGCTTAAATACCGAATCCGCACTTTCATATCAAAAATCAACTCCCCCCCCCCAAATCCCCCTTGAATAAAAAAAAGGCCTTTTTCTGGATCACTTCAAAACATAATAAGCTCAGATACCGTACCGCACTGCGTCTGTTATTCACATTGAGAAGAGGTCTGTTTGTCACATTTCAAGAACTACAAATGATTTTTTATCAAAATTTGTATGTGAGTTATCATGTTAACAAGCATTTCGTGACGGACATTCAGTCAGACAGACGGATTCTTTCTAAGTTGCTTAAAATTCGACGAAAAATGCTGTGGAGAAAAAATGTTTGATCTAAGACTGTTTTGAACAATATCAGAAATAGCGTGAGCGAAGGCGACCTACAATGTTCAAGATAATTAAAAATGATAAAAAGGAATATTATAGTATCAGGTGCCAAAGAGGTATCCTCAAAATTCAACCTATATTTCTATATCGGTCCGAAACACTGATATCAACTGATCAGTGTTTTTCCTTGATATATGATATTTTTGGGGAAGTTTGGATCATAATATTCCCATCAAAATGAATTCAACTGCTTCTCTAGGTATCTACATGTACCGACAACAGAACGGTGGTAATAAGTTTCCTATATCTTCCCTACGAGGTAGTATACTCTCCCTTAATGATATTGCCCACATTCAGATAACATGAGCTGTAGGAAAGGTAGTAAAGAAGTCTTACGTTAAGCTGCGCCAGGACACAATCATGGTTTACGAAGGGTTCTTTATATTTTTTTTTACGCCTCCGATGCTATACTACTCAAGATGAAGATATCAATCATGCCACGCGATCCGATATTCCACAACAAAAAAGGAAATAAATGAAATAGCGACGAACGTGAAATTGATTCATTAAGAGGTTTTATCGGACGTAGCAGCTGGCGGTTGCGTTTTTCAAGTTTCAATATGGATCACGGAGTTTGCAGAAGAATACAGCAGGATTGGAGAGGAATAAAAAGTCAATCGTACTCATTTTCCATTGAATTATTTAGCGTAGCTTAATAACTTGATGTATGTTATTGGCATTTCCATTACATCCAACAACCGCAGTAGCACCAAGTTGAAAGACATACATTTAGGCAGATAATAATTAGGCGGATGTTTGTTTCTTTTGAAGTAGGAACTTCTGGATAATTTCGTTTTTAGGAATAGTGTATATTGATGCTAGTAAGTTTGATTGGCTTAACAAATTAATAATGAATTGCGGCTGAAACCTGATTTCACATACTCGTACAACAACATAATCAATAGACAATAATTGCTCAGGAATTGAATACAATCAGGATACAGTTCCTTGATATTGAATATCAAATAGATGAGTCATTACGGGAGAGATAAATATGTCAATACGAGGGCAAGGTGTAAAGTCCTAGAAAAATTGAACAAGGTACCATTCGGTGGAACATAATCTCCCTGTAGCCCGAAACAGTTCGTCCAACGTTTTTCTAATTTTTTGATCCCTTCCAAATAATACGATTTCGGCAATCCTTCAAGATAGCCGTTTGCTTCAGCGATGACCTCATTGTTGGAGCCAAATCTCCCCGCAGAGACATTTTTTTAAGTTTGGAAATAGATGAAAATCGCACGGGGTCAAATCTGGTGGATGACAAACCGATTTGTGGCGCAATTGATGCAATTTTTTCATCGCGACTGCGGACTTGTGCGCCGGTGCGTTGTCTTGGTGGAAGAGCACTTTTTTCTTTGACCAATGCGGTCGCTTTCGCTTAAGTTCGGCGTTGATTCGATCCAACAGCTCTGCATAAGATACGCTGGTGATCGTTTGGCCCTTTTCAAGGTAATCGATATGAACAATAACGTGTTACATCTCAAAAAACTGTTGCCATAACTCTGTTGGCCGATGAACCCACTTTGGCCTTTTTCGGCTTCGATTCGCCAAGACAAGTCGACTGTTTCGACTGTTATTTGGTGTCTGGTATATTGTAATGGTAACCACGGTTACGAAACAGTCTATCATGTCGCGCTCGAACATCGCCAAACACTCTTTTGAAGTTGCCATACGGTCGCGTTTGTTTTCAACAAAGAACGAATGCGGCATCTGGCAGATAGCTTCCTCATATTCAAAAATGTATACAAAATGTTCCTCACCCGTTACCACTACGAAAATCAGTGAACCGTTCCAATCGATGGTGACGAGTACCCATACTTTTTAACAAGCGATGCTTCGGTTTGCGAAATGTTTTTTCCACTCAAGAAATAATGTCAAATCAAGACGCGAAATTCACTTTTTCCGTGTTCACAAACATCTCCAAGGTTGCTTGCTTTCGATGGGTATCAAAACAGAACTGAATGCCATATCAGTCTGAAAATTCTAATCCATTCTATTTGGAGATGATACATCACAACTGTCATAGGGGATATTTGATTGTGGTGCCATCTGTTCTATTTTTCAGGCGCTTCCCATCTTGCCCTCGTGTATGTAGAGATGACCTTCCTAAAATATGAAATAATTTTATTATTTAATGAAGAATCAACTATACACAAATCCACACATTTTGGAGTCTCACCTTGTCTTGTCTGTTGTATCCATTCAAATATTCTTTTTATATTTACTAAAACAAGCCTTTTCAAGATAAATCTATAGAATCATTTGATTTAATTCATAGAAGGCTTTGAATTCACACTAAGTAGAAATGGGAAACATAGCATAATTTCATATTGAATCAACACTATTAATAAGAAATATCAACCATAATCCACTTGAAACCGTGTCGAATTACTGAGGACTTTTCGGCTACCAAGTATCCATCATCAAAATCAACACGGACCAATCAACCATCATCAGAGTAAACACAGTTTACTCTCCTGATGGCTACTCAGTAGCCGAAAACTCCTCAGTACTTCAAGAGTATTTTTGGTGAATAAGGGTGAATATTCCTTATTTATAGTGTTATAGTGTATCCACAGTGAGAACTCTTTTATATTTGATATCCAATTAACATTGAAAAGCAAATTTCTTGAATATAAACATTAATATAAAAATTACAATAGTAAAGTTAATACAAATTTATTCAAAACATTCAAAAATTTAAAAATTGATTTCAATTCATAACAAATTTATATAAATAAATAAATATTTACAATAAAGCTTGAGTGTTCGTGTTCAAGAATTTATATAAGTGGTGTAGAGCAGTGGCGGCTCGTGAATTTTTGAGAGAGGAAGCTGAACATAAAACATTTTTGTAAAAATATACTCTATTCACAGCCTTTTAACCTTTGCACAGCGACCGTACCAGCTACTTCAGTGACAAAATTAATTGTTACCCAGCAAGAACCAACGTGGAGGTATAGAGTTTCTTTTGGCAAAACATTTTTTTGTTTGTTTTTTGTGTTTTATTTTTTTGGATTTTGAATATTTTTTCTTTTTTTTGGAATTTTTCATATTTTGTATTTTTTTTATTAATTTTGTTAACTTTTTTTATATATTAACGGATTTCTACGGTCTTTAGTTTGCGAAAAATTATTAATAATATTATCAAAAAATTTATCATTTTGTGTTTTACTAAATCTTTTTCAATAGATATCAAACTAACATTGTATAAACGATTTTGGCCCATTGTATTTCGCATGTAAGTTTTAATTCGTTTGAGAGTAGAAAATGATCCTCCACCGATGCCGACGTGACAGGAATGGTGACTGTCAAACAAAGTAGTTTATAAAACTGAGGTAAAACTTGTTGCAAATCATTGTCTATCATATATTTTATCATATCGGCGTGAATGTCGTACTGGCCTAAAATATCTTTATCCGAGTATATAACGCATAAATCATTGTGCAGTGCCATTTTATCAGAAAATTTATATTTTAGAACTAAGTTATACAAAAAACTTCAATTCATGTAAATCGGAAAATCGAATCTCAATTTGACCTTTAATAGTATCTGAAATTTCATAAAAAAAAGTTGTTTATAATGTAGTTTCTTGTCTACCAAATTATATGTTTTCCTCCTTTAACAATATTCTGTTTACCCGTTAATTCGAACTTAATACTCTATGTAATATGTTTGTGCAATTTTTCATGTCTGTCTATACCACGAGCTGAATTTTTCAAATCATCATAACCCAAGTGCCCCCAACATGAAGTTGTATCAGATGTAAATAGCAAGCAATACCAGCAATATAATTTATTGTGTACCTCAGATCCCGTTAACCTTGAATATTTTTTACAATTATCAGTATCAAATCATCGATTTTGAAACATACCTGTCATCACTAATCTTATCAGCAAGTATTTCTAAGTAATCAGGTTTTTGTATTAATAAGTCTTCTGATGATGGTCGTGAGACCGAAACGTACGTAAAGACGAGGGTAGAAATAAAAATATATGTGTTAATGTGACCTATTTCCCGAGAATTGTGTATTAACTTATCAGCAACTAAATCACTACTCAGTTTAACGTTTAATAACCAAAGAACTCTTTGTTAATAACTCACCGAACGACCGAACAGATAAATTATAACTTAACCTTACATCGCTTCACGGAACACAAACAACAACTGCCAGAGCACGTGTCGTTTTCAGCCGCGGCAAGTAATTGTATTTTATACGACCGCCGGGCAACGAGGTCTATACCTCGTTGCGCCGGGAGCGTACGAGAAGCTAGCCTCCATAGGCTATTCGCTGTTTTACCCTATTTGTGAATTGAACTGGTTGAAAAAACGGCAACTGTGTTGACCACACGTATTTAGCATTTGAGATATATAGAGAATCTAGCCTCTGGCCACTGTTGCCAGATAAAAAATAACTACTGAGAACGGGGAATTAATTGTAAAATTTAAAGAATTATCAGAGAAACAGGAAATAAAATGGAGAATGATCATTAAGTTAAATTGGTGAGGAGGCTGAGCCTCCTTAGCCTCCTTCGAGGAGCCGCCACTGGTGTAGAGTATTGTTCATATCATACTGTTGACCTTTTGATAGATCTCTGGCCATAGAGTGAACCAAATTCACCACCTTATTGGGCAGAGCCGGAGTAAATAGAAATTTTATTCTACCTGGAACCATTTTGAGTAGGTATAATTAGATCGTTCGGAGGCATTATATACCTAATAGTATAAATATGAAACCCAAATTTCTATTTTCAGTTGTCATTGGTTTTCTGACGAGTGAATTTTGTTGTACTGTTAGAATGTGGGGTCCTTGGGCTTGTGCAGATGATAGGCTATCTTGCAGTGTCACTTTCAGCAGAAACCGTTTATCTCCCGATGCTTAACAAATAATTTGAAATGTAAACTGAATCCTAATGTAATCACAACGTTTACGGGATTGGCGTCATAAATATTTGATGGCTATTGAACAATATAGAGAGCAGCCTATAGTTAGATTTGTCATATTTGGATTTAGTTTTGTATATTGAAATAATAATAGCTGTTTTAAGTATAGTAGGGAATTTGCCGTGAGTGAAAATACAGTGTATTAGATGGGACATTGGTTTCATGAATGATTTGTGATATCTTTCTAAGAAGTTATTTGTTATACCCTGTAACCATAATTGTTCTCAAGCGAGCTCTATTAGGGAGCGACACAGCTGTGTCTAGAACTATCAGGTGGTAATATTACTGATCGATCCAGACTATAGACCTCGATGCAAAATAAAATACAAACATATTTCGTGTTAGAATCAATACGCAGCTATCTGGAACTCTAGACAAAACTTTGTCTAGAAAGACCTCATCAACCATACCACGGCTGCTTCTTGAAGTAATTATCTCTAACCTTACCAAGTTTCAATTTAATATTATAAGCTGAATAATTAATTAAGTAAAGTTTCATACAAATTTATTAATCCCTGGAACTACATCTATGAAATTGTATAACACTTCTACTAATTGGAAATTGATGAAAATTGAGTAGATCATGAATTGAAAGTTAGGAAAGTTGTGTGTAATGTTTCATCGCATTACAGTATCCTCATCACGGTATCTTCTAATCGAAAAATTGGTATGCACGCCGGGCATGATACCTGGGCAACGCGATTTGAACTACGAAAAATGAGTTTTTACTATGCGTCGACTTCACAATGGAGGCAGTGCGTTTTTGGCTGCTAGAAACAATGTAAAGAGGTGTTCACTTACTGTTTCTTCTTGAGCAAAAAGAACTCGATTATTGAATCTTATCAAAACAGTAGGCTCACACAATACCGACCGATCTATTTATTACAAACAATAGAAATAATGAATTCAAGAATTCGCACGTTACCATAATTATGCTCCCCCTCCAGCGTATTGCCTAACCACATTCAAATGATAAATATCACTTTACTGCTTTATATACTGTTGTATTGAACATTAACCGATGAAGCAATGTTATTCACTTCATCAGAATGTAGAATACTCTTTGCTCATATTTCGTGTGCTGCTTTCCATAGAGCCTCAGTCTTGGTTGCATTAAACTCTACTAGATCGTTTATACGAACGGAGCAGGAGGTCACTTCTAATAGATTGTTGATATGTAGCAGAAACAAAGTTGGTGCCAAGACAGAGCCCTGTTGAACACCAGCGTTGATAGCTATTGTATCGGAGGATACTCCGTCAACCACTACATGGAGTGATCTATCAAAGGAAAATCAACAATAAGCGATAAAGTTGAGGCGGCATACCCATAGCCAGAGATGTGTTACGTAGGCAAGTTGATCTCTGCTAATGAAAGCCATATTGTCGATCATTCATGGTAGATCTTCCATGTATTGGATTAGCTCGATGTTGGTTGCTTCCTTCATCGCTTTACAGATCACATATAGTACTCTCAGCCAACAAGTATCGAATCCTCCGAAACCAGAGTACAATAAAAAATCTGAAGATATTAACAACATTCGTAATCTACTTACTAAATCGATTTTCGGGAATTCCGGGGACTCAGATTCAGAGCCCTATGAGTTAACAAGTACCCTTCCTTTGCAAGAGCCCATAACTTTAGAAAAACCATTCTTCGGAAAACCCCAAAAAGTAAAAAATACGCGCCTGAACTCGGCCTCGTCTGTTTTCGATACTAGAACTAGAGGTAACGATAAGAAACATAAAACTGAATCAACAAAATGAAAATTCACAATTCTGCACATATGAATCATTGCTCAATTGTCAAAACATTATTATTAGCTATTCTACATATTATTAATAACATTAGTCTAAATCTTAAAATTAATAAAAAACTGTATCTTATAATTATATCCATCCCTTCGTTCTCTATTGTCTAACCTACCGTGGCCTACCTACCTTGTGCATTTGTCGTTGATCGGCCCCTCGACTTTGGAAGAGTGTCCCTGTGTTTTTCCCCAATAGTCTCAATGGATCCATACGTGAGAGACTTCAGTTGTAACAATATTGGAACTTTCATTTTAAATTCAGCCTATGAATTAAATCAGATTCTATCTGTAAATAAAAATAATGTAAACTTTTTAATACTTCAACAAAATATTAGAAGTATTGATAAAAATCTTGATAAACTCAAATTATTTTTACATGATCTAATAACTAAACTAATAATAAAAATTTTACAAATTATCCAGATTGCATAATACTGACAGAGATATATGTCCTTCACAATATAGATATCTATAAATTAGAGGGTTATAACATTATCTACAGCGAAGGCGATTTTAACAAATCAGATGGAGTTGTAGTCTACATAAAAAGCGGAATTAACTACAGCTATACAATGAGGAAAATTGGTACTTCCATATTAATTGAATTAAATTTGATCTTTTCATGTAATAAAATAAAAATATATTCTGTATATAGGAGTCCTAATCCAGAATCCGACAAACAAGCCTTCATCGATGATTTAAATATATTGCTAGAAGATCAAAAGCTAGACCAAACTGAATATACACTTTCAATTGGCGATATAAATTTTAATATATCAACAAATGATAATAATTATACTAATGAATATTTGAACTTGATGGCCGAAAAAGGGTTCTCATCAACTATTAACAAACCAACGCGGGAAAATGCTTGCCTTGATCACATATTTGCTAAAACAAAATCAATAAATATAGATTTCATCTTACCATTTGTTGTTCAGTGCGACATAACTGACCACTCTCTTTCGGGCTTACAAATAATATACCCAAATAAACGAAAACCTACTCAGGTGCCAGTAACACAATTTAAAAAAATACTGAATAAAACTAATCTCCTACAGGAACTTCATTCAACATCATGGTACACTTTATATGAAATGGAAAACACCGATCTTCTAGCTGACTACTTCTTACATACACTACAAGACAAAATCGAAAAATGTTCCTCACATGTCAAAATAAAACCCATCGTGAAAAAGAAATGTTGGATTACTCAAGGGCTGATTAATTCAATCAATATAAAGAATAAACTCAGGCAACAACTACTCAAAAATCCTAACGATATAAACTTAAATATTCGATACAAATATTACAGAAATACTATAAATAATTTAGTAAAAACAACTAAAACAAAATTTTATCAAAAACTCCTGGAAAAAGACGCGAATAACACGAAAAATCTTTGGAACATTCTAAATTTAAGTACGGGCAGCAGTAAAGATATCAAAGAAATCCATTGCATTAAAAATAAAGACGGACAGTGTATTTATAGTAGCAGAGATATTGCAAATGCATTTAGCAATTATTATGCAGATATTGGACGCGAATTAGCAAACAAGGACCAAAATCAAGTCTTCCATCCCGACCATATAAGACACTCATCACATACGATGTTCTTATTTCCAACGGACATAAATGAAGTGACACACGTAATACATTCATTAAAAAATGGGACAGCTAATGGACTGGACGTATCTCTGTTGATGTGCTAAAACATGTGTGTAGCGAAATTTCTGCTCCATAAACTTTTATAATAAACAACATAATGGAAAAGGGACAGTGTCCTACTCAATTCAAAAATGCTGTGGTTAAACCAATTTTCAAAAAAGGGGATAATTTAGAGATGGAGAATTACAGGCCAATCTCGCTAAGATCAAACATATCTAAATTATTTGAGAAAATTATAAAGAAAAGACTTACCTCTTACTTAACCATAAACAGGCTTCTATCGACCAAACAGTACGGTTTCAAAGAAGGTCACAGCACCGAAGATGCGATTAATAACTTGATACCCAAGATCTATAACAGTCTAGACACTGGAAAAAAATCTATATGTGTATTCATCGACATAAGAAAAGCCTTTGATACGGTATCCCACGATTTATTATTAAAGAAAATGGAGATGATCGGTATTAGAGGCATTGTTCTTGATCTGATGAAGAGCTATCTTCGAGACAGAAAACAATGTGTACTAATCAATAGTGAAAAGAGCGCTTTTAAGACAATTGATTGTGGAGTTGCCCAAGGAACAGTTCTTGGACCAATTTTATTCTTGATTTTTATTAACGACTTACTTGAATTGGAAACTGAGGGTGATATCGCTGCATTCGCTGACGATAATGTCGTTTTTTATGAAGATGTTTCCTGGGTAAATCTAAAAAATAAAATAGAGAATGATATGAAAATTATAATTGATTGGTATAAACATTACCTACTTACGCTTAACATCAGCAAAACAGTTTACTTACCCTTAACTACCCGTCTTCGACATATTAAAAATTCATAATACTGACTTAGCTATCAGATCTGTAACCAAAATCACATACCTCGGACCAACGATTGATCAACATTTACATTGATAAGAAGATTAAGATACCTCTTATACAAACTACGTTATATCAGAGACATTTTTGAAGGAAAGGACTTGAAAACGTTCTACTTCGCACTGGTCGAAAGTCATTTAACATATGCAATAACTGCCTGGGGAAGCATATGCAAAACCCAAGTACGTGACCTCAGTACTATGGAAAAGCGGATCTTAAAAATGTTATTTCGCAAGCCAACTAGATATCCTTCGGACAGATCATTCAGAGAACTACGTATTCTCGACATTAGACAATTGTTTTATTCGAAAGTTGCCATTAGGACACACTCTAGAACGGATAGCACAATATTGGTTTCCCATTCCTATTATAATACCCGTTTAAATCAAAACTTTTACCAAGTACCCTTTCGGGCAACACAAAAAAGCCAGCGAATTTTAGATTACTTAGTTCCAAAAATTTTCAACACCTTACCGCAGAACATAATCGAAATTAAAAATGGGAAGCTATTCAAGAAATACCTCAAGCAATATATATTTCAGATTGAAAGGAAGAAAATCCATTCCATCATTGAAAGTTAAATTATTGTTATATTATCATACTCGCTTCTTAATATTGTTATTACTTTATTGTTATTATTTTATTATGTCAAAAACCACCAACAAGTTTTTACTTAGGTGGATATCTCCCTTGTTAATTGTAATATCAACTGTTGTATTGTATTGTATTTAATTTCAGGAAAATAGAAATTACATTACATTACATTAGTAGTCCACTGGGTCTATAAGTATTAGAAAATCTCTTCTTCCCGTTGTTTTTAATTGGTTGGTCTCTAGCTGTCTTCGAGCTGGAAGGAAAGACACGTAACTATTCTTGTATATTACATTTCTTAGAGGCGGTTATTGGCACTTCATTCTTCACATTTCATTATTATAACAGCCTGATCCTTAACGATGGTTAGAAGATTCTTATAAATTCATTCGCAGTTGAAATTCGAATCAATTTTAGAAGTTGTTTTGATCCATTTCACCATGGTGATCGACATCATTTTGGAACGCGCTTTATTCAGTCTCTCTTTTATACACGCATATCTGCAGGTAAAAATACGTTCCAATCACAAGAGATTACATTAGGGACAGCTGCAAAACATATAATTTTCTACAAGAGTTAAAACTCTGTTCAATTCTAATATTCATCACATGTCACAGTCAATGCCGACTACGCGCCATTAAAACGATACTGTCGTATGCTACGTCTCTCTCCAAGCCTTTTGTTGATGACGTTACACTGACCTTCGTACTAAGCGTTCAAGCCTTGTACTATAAAGGGTATTGGCCGAGTACTGTTTACATGCAACAAAGCCCACAGAGCCAGTATTCATAGCTCCACGCAAGCAATTTAGCAGCAAATGGCTAGGGCCCGCTTTATACAGACATTTCATTCATTTCTCGAATTACAATTTTCATATCGAGGCACTCAACCTCTGTCGTTTCAACTTTCGTTTAGCTTTTCTCTCGGAATATTTTATTTTCAGGATTTAAAGTCATTTGCCATTCTGAGGTTAGATGACGATGTGAACCCAAATATCGATATCAGCGCATAATACCGCCCAGAAGAGAATATTTTAGTTCATGATGCTACAGAAGATTCCCATTCCTGAATTTATAGACTGTGTTTCAATCACAACGGTATTAATTGTATCGTTAATATGCATCCAGTGAAGTTTAAGACCACAGTTTTATTGAAAACTGTTGATTTATGATTCTGTTTCGTACTGTTGAAGTTTATTTCAGGTCTGCAGTCTAAAACCTGCCATAAAATATGCTTGAATTAATTATCCAGACTGAAAATAATGAATATTCATATTGATTGGTTATTGCACTCTAATTTTATTATAATTTCATTTCAGGGAGTACGATGTTGGTCAGTGATGGAGTTGTGATGAATTAGATATTTGGACTTGCAATGGCCGAACCTCATCGGATTGCGCGCTACAATTAAAAAGTGTTCAACATTAAACTGTTGGAATAAATGTAGAGGTGAACGTTCAATCAGACTCAAATACAACTGAAAATGAGTGTCAAAATAAATTTGAGTGAAAAATTTCCGGCAAACTTCATGAAGCTAGGATCGGTAGTGGTTGTGATCTGTGTTATAACTATGGGTGAGTACCATTTAGAACATTATGCAACTGAACATTTTTTTGATCGGAGTCGAAGACCTGATATTTCGTTCTGGAACACACAACGTTAGGAAAATATAGATTTAGTGCAGTCAAATGGGTATAAATTTAGGCTAAGCCCGTAAATCCTTGGGAAAAGGGGTCGATTTTGATAGGACAAACTGCATTCTCTTCAGAATTTTATCAGATACAAAGTATTTCTCATAGATAAATGTCCAAACTGTTTATATTGTTAAAAAACAATAAATTAACAATTTAATGAACTCATTTTTGAGATTACTTAAAAAATATTAAATTTGACCGTTTTTGATCAGGTGAAGATCAATTTTGGTCAGTAAACATATGAAACTTGTTGAACAAACAGTAGAACCAACTTCGTTCGGTATAAACAATTTATTTATTAACAGATATATGAATTCGACCAAAACTACGAGTTTAAGGTCGTTTTCGGGTAATTTTGGCATTCTAAGTTCGATTGTATCGTCAATATCGTTGAATGTATACCCACAAACTACTAAACTGATTTGTTATGAGCAAATTATATTTATTAATGAATATACGAATTTGACCAAAATATCGAGCTCATAGTCTTTTTCGTATAATTTTGACCTCTTGAGTACAATTTTATTGCTATTATGGTCTTCAAATGGACACATAAATTAAAAAATTGTTATAAAATAATTATTTATTAATAAAGGGCGGAATATATGCAAAGTGCATATATTTGCATATTTTGCATATTTTTACAAATTTCATAAAAAATTGCATATTTCAGCAAAAATAAAATTTGTGTGCATATTTTTATGTTTTTCGTTTTATCAAAAGATTAAGTTCGACCCTTGCTGATAATTGAAATAATTTAAAAGGTGGGTCGGTTTTATTATTATATGGTTTATGGACCCATTTTATTATTATATGGTTTATTGCCGGCATTTATTGGATGTTTAGGAATTTCCAAGTAATCAGCTTGCCTAATTCTCCGAACAGAAACGATACAAGAAGGTTCACTTGAAACTCCACCCCTAATGTTGTCTATTTCACTGGCACACTTAAATAATCCCTGGTGGTGCCAAGTCGTGTTCGGTGGTAGTAAGTATTGTCACCGAACAGAAACTTCTGTTCGGTGCGCGTGGTCTAGTTGGAATGCGGCGGCTTGCTTTTATAGTTCGGACTTCAAAGTACCGACGCCAAGTGAACCTTCTTGTCTTGTTTCTTTTCGGTGCCTAATTGGAGAGCAAATGTGGTCTCTTCTTTTATATTTATATTGTATAGTTTAGTTTGTCGATAGATTCCAGTGTGAAAAGAGTGATTTCGAAAATATTTATTTCAAACGCCTAAAATGCCGAAAGCCGCTTTGTGGATTAAAAATTTTCCTGAGTTGGAGTTTAGTGGGGATAAAGTGTTTTGCAAAGTTTGTGCCAAAATCATTGTTTGTGAAAATAAGTTCCAAATTGATGAACACTTGAAAACAGCTATGCATAAAGCTAAGTTGCAGAAAAATAAATCTGTGCCTGTTCAGCAGTGTGTGCAAACCGCATTTCAAAATGTCAAACCAAAGAGTGAAAAGGAGGTGTTTCATCAAGACTTATGCAAAGCTTTAGTCGCAGCAAATATACCTTTGAATAAACTGCAAAATACACAATTCAGAGATTTTTTGCAAAAATATTGTAATCAAAACATCCCTGAGGAATCCACACTTAGAAAGAAGTATGTGCAAACAGTATACGAAACCGTAATGGAAGAAATTAAAGTTTCACTGGGCGATGAACATTTTTATATTATTGTTGATGAAGGCACAGACTCATGTGGTCGATATATCGCACATCTTATTATTGGAGGGCTTCAAGAAAATGAGCCAGGGAAGCCATATTTAATATCTTCTAAACAGTTAGACAAAACAAATAATGTGACCGTAACTCGATTCATTCAGCAGTCTCTATCAAATTATTTTTTACCAAATCCAGATCCAGTAGGGAAGTTTTTAGTGTTTTTGTCTGACGCAGCGCCGTAAATGGTTAAAGTAGGCCAAAACTTGAAAATATTTTATCCCAATATGGTACATGTCACTTGCCTTTTACACGGCATAGACAGAGTTGCAGAAACTATTAGAACAGCATATCCCTTGGTGAACAAATTAATTTCAAATGTAAAGAAAGTATTTTTGAAAGCACCTCTAAGAGTGCAGATCTATATAGAGAAATTGCCAGGAGTTAGTTTACCTCCAGAGCCCGTAATTACTCGATGGGGAACATGGATTTAGGCCGCGATATTCTACGCAGACCATTTTGAAGCCATTAAAGACATAGTTTTAGATTTAGAAGACATTTCACAGTGTGTAGTGCAAAGTCAAGCAGTATTCCAAAATGTAAATTAGCTAAGGAATTTGTTTTTATTAAGGTTAATTTTAGTTTTATACCAGATATAATAACTTCGTTAGAAAGTAGGAATATGAGTTTATAGAATCAATTAATATTGTTGAAACTTTTTCCGACAAATGCAAAAAAGTTCCCGGTGATGTAGGAAATCAAGTAAGAAGTAAACTCGAAGTTATTGTGGGAAAGAATGAAGGCTTTAAAAGTATTTAATGGAAGTCAAAAATATTTTTGATACTAAACCATCCAACGGAGTAATACCTTGGCCTTATAACTTACTACCCAAATTAAAATATTGCCAGATCACATTGGTAGATGTTGAAAGATCTTTTTCTTTGTACAAACATATTTTTACAGACAGAAGGCAAACACTTTTATTGGAAAATTTTGAAAAATGTATCGTTATAAATGCATTTTATACTATTTCAGGTTAAAAATTTTACCTATTATATTTTTCTTTTAATTTTACTTAAAATAAATAATTTTTGTAAGAGTCGGCGTTTCTTTATTTCCATTTTTCCATGTTATATTCAAGGCATATAATTGCATATTTTGACAAATAAATGCATATTGTTGCATATTTCAAAGAAAAACTATGCATATATATGCGCATATTTTAACTGAATTGACGTGCATATATTCCGCCCTTCATTTATTAACAACTATACGAATTTGACCAAAATGTCGAGCTTATAGTCGTTTTCGGATAATTGTGGCTTCCTGAGTACGATTTTATGGCTATTATATTCTCGAAATGCATACATAAATTGATACATTGTTGAAAACTAATTATTTATCAACAAGTATTAAAAATACTTCATACCCTCGGCATCAGAGGAATCGCTCATGACTTATTATCTGACTATTTATCAAAGCGACAACAGAGGACTCGCATTGGGAATACTCTTAGCGATCCACAACTAGTTACCATTGGAATCCCACAAGGCCCTGTTCTAGGACCAATTCTTCTTATAGCTTACATCAATCATTTATTACAAAACAACAACTTAATCTCCTATCCTGATGACACGGTCCTTGTTTTACACGCACACACATGGGAAGAATTAAAAATGCTTACTGAATCGGAGCTACATAAGCTGAAGCAAAAGTTAAATTCTTTACAACTTTCTATAAATGAGAAGAAAACTGCTTACATAGCTTTCTCTGTAACGAATACCAAAAGACCCAATTTCAATGAATTAAAATTGATAAATTTTGAAAACAGCATACAAGAAAAGAAAACTATCTAGTAGTACCTAGGCCTAACACTAGACAGAAACCTTAAATGGACATCACACATTCTACGTGACATACTCAACTACAAACAAATCACAATGCTGTACAAAAGCTTTACAGAATCCATAATTACCTACGGCATAACAGCATGGGGAGGTGCATATACTAACATCATAAATCACCTAGAAGCAACACAAAACAGTCTACTGAAAATAATCTTGAGAAAACGAAAACGAATGCAAACCAAATCTCCATACAATCCACCCTTCTTTGACATCCACGCCCTTTTCATCCATGCAACTTGTAAGTACGTGCATAACCATCAATCAGATCACTATTATATAAGGCAACTATAACACAAAATCAGAATAAGACAAAAATTATCTATTACCACAAAATTCTCGCAATATCGCACACCGTCATAGTACCTACTTTGCCCCTAAACTCTATAATATAATCCCACTCCAACTAAAAATGCCCACAGAAAAAGTTTTTGATAGCAAAATTAATGAATATGTACAAAGAAGAATTTATGAAATTCTTCTGAATCTACCAATTGACAAATATACCAATTACCTAATGATTATGATTATATAACGTGATATCTACGCAACGATTTCTAACACAAACGGATTTCACACAGTTGCCTTGTGTGAAATCGCTGTGTTCATACTGTTTACCTGACAATATTATACAAACTGCCAAAGTAGAAATATTACATATTATTATAATGTCACTTAATAGTTTATAGAAGCGCAATTTCCATTAAGTTTGTATTACTGTTACTTATTTTTCATGTATACCACGATTTGCAAATAAATATTATTATTATTATTATTTTTATATAAAAATTCTCGGGAAATAGGTCACAATAACACTCTGTTTTAAATTTTCGTCTTTACGTACGTTTCGGTCTCAAGACCTTCATCAGAAAACTTATTATGTAAAAAGTGGTTAATTAAAACTAATTAGCACAAGCGTCCATATCGCACAATTTTCAATCAAAAAGTCCACGCCGTCGAAACGAACAGAACCACGAATAATCGAAAATTGTATCGTTAATATTAAAGTATAATTTTTTGTAACAAGAATCCACTGTTCAGTAAAATTCTCATAATATACAAACGCATATTGCTATGGTCTCAAAGCAACTGAAGTTCGAAGCTATTTGTTGATATTCACTCGAAACCAGATGTAGATTTATGACGAACTTGAAAAGGTTTTAGACCTGCATTGGAATTTACTTTAAGCGTTCTTCCTAAAATATACTTTTAACATTATGAAGACGCATGTAGGAATTTGCAATAGTTTTAATTAATCAAGTTAGTATAAATCTGACTCAATCCCTGAATATCATTCCTATGGTTCACAGAATTGGAATCCCGTTTTATGTGAATCATCTCCAGGATAGATCTTTTATAATAATTGGTTTCTTTAGTTAAAATATTAACATTTTTGTAATCAAACTGATGGTTATAATCAAAGCAGTGTTCAGCAAGGGCGGTGGAATTTTCTAAGTTATTATTTCTCGTGCTATACTTATGGCTGTACATTCTTTTTTTGCAAATATTGTTTAGAGATTCCAGTATAAGTTCTATCACAATCTAAACAATTCAATTTATATACTGTGTGGGTTTGTTTATCTTTAGGTATTACAGGTTTTAGATTTGAGAAATATTTCCCAACACAGTTAGTAGGTTTATGCGCAACTTTTATATCGTACTTTTTCAAACAATTCTTAATTTTTTCTGAGGTCTCCGGAATGTATGGTAAAGTTATATAATTGTCTGTATTACCTATTATGTTATTTTTATATGAAGAACCATTATAGATTTTGTTTATTCTCTCTTTAATGATAGGATTGAAGAACGTTTTTGGGTAGACATTCATTTCTAGTGTATTACGAACAATTTTTAAATTTTTGGGACGGTCACTGCATGGGACAATTTCATCGCGCGGTCTGTAATGCTGTTAATGACACTTTTTTCATAACAAGCTGGTGCAACGGAATTGAAATGAAGATAACGTTGAGACCAAACTTCTTTGGTAAACCAAGAAGTTTTTATTTTTCCATCTGCATCATGCCTAATGTTCATATCTAGGAAATTTATGTTTTTGTTTATTTCTATTTCACAAGTGAATTGAAGTTTACAGTGGAAATTGTTGAATTTATTAATCACATATTGAATTCTATCGTTTGGGAACACACAAAAGGCAATCATCTACATATCGTTTAAAGAATACAGGCTGAAAATCTAATGAATTTATAACGGATTCCTCTAGGCATTCCATAACGATGTTAGCAATGGTAGCTGAAATAGGAGATCCCATTGCTGTGCCGAAAATTTGTCCAAAATATTGCTCACCGTACTGAAAATAAGTGCATTCTAAACAAAACTTCACCGCATTTATAAAATCCAATTGATCAAGAGGTGTGTGGTTTTTAATCTCTGCTCAACGTTTTTTGATGCAATTCAATGCCAAAACGACAGGTATATTTGTAAATAAAGAAACAACGTCCAAGGAAATTAGTTGATGGTTTACTGGTACGGATTGATTTTTTATAAATCCATTAAAATGCCATAAGTCTTTCACATAAAATTCATTTTTTCCCATTATATTATTGATAGATTTTGATAGAAATTTTGATAAATTGTAAGTAGGAGCTCCAATATTACTCACAAAGGGTCTTAGGGGTATTTAATTTTTATGTAGTTTCGGAAGCCCATAGATATAAGGTGCTAGCCCATTATGGCAAATTAATTTATTTTTTAATTCAATAGGGATTATCTTATCTTTATGCCATTTATTTATCAATTTATTCATGTTATATTGTACTGATAAAGTAGAATCAGATTTTAATTTCTTATAAATTGTTTCATCATTTACAAGGTTTCCCATTTTGTTTTCATAGTCATTTCTATGCATTATGACGGTTTTATTACATTTATCCGCGTTCAAAACTAAAATTTGAGGGTTAGCATCTAAGAACTCTTTTGTTATTTTTGTATGATAGTTAAAACGATTCTTTGCAATACCTATTTCTGCTTTCTGTTTGTTCTTTTTGTTTGTCAAGATGTTACAAACATTGTTTCTAATTTCATTTTTTTCTTCTAAATTTTTATTCCTGATTCCGCATTCTAAATTTGCAATAATACTGTCAATAGGCAGTTTTTTATTATTATTCGGCAAAGCAAACTTCGGACCTAAGCTTAACGTGTGCTGCACCTCATTCGGAATTTTTGTGTCAGTTAGATTTTTTAACCATTGTTCATTGATATTCTGTTTTTCATAAGCTACACCTTTCATTAAATTATTTATCTTTTTAGATTGAATGGCTTTGATTCTGTTGAAATTTTTTTCGAAATTGTTATGCTGAATTTGAAAAAATTGCGATATAAAGTTGCTATCATAATTTTGGTAACAGGTTTGTTTAACGAGTTTAATTTTGTTTTCAACCTCTGCTACATTTGTACATGCTTCTTTAATGCACAAGTTCAAACAATTTTTATGCAGAGAGTTTAATAATTTTGCATACGCCTTCTTATTTTGCACCTTGTTAAACATATTCTCCTTTGATTTAGATATAATGAATTTGGATATACTTGCAAGTTCCTACATCTTACCAGATAAATTCTACTATTCTTCTCTCTTGTCAATACTTTCCGTATTCCTTCAAAACTCTAGGATAGGTGGTTGTTCCTTCCATATTAAGGCTTATATCCCAGCCGAAATAATGATATAAAGATTCTTGACCCAGTATGAATTTATATCAAAATTCTCGGGAAATAGGTCACAATAACACTCTGTTTCAAATTTTCGCCTTTACGTACGTTTCGGTCTCACGACCTTCATCAGAAGACTGATTATGTAAACAGGGGTTAATTAAAACTAGTTAGCACAAGCGTCCATATCGCACAATTTTCAATCAAAAAGCCCACGCCGTCGAAACGAACAGAACCACGAATAATCGAAAATTGTATCGTTAATATTAAAGTATAATTTTTTGGATCCACTGTTCAGTAAAATTCTCATAATATACCAACGCATATTGCTATCGTCTCAAGCAACTGAAGTTCTATTCAGTTTGATTACAAAAATGTTGATATTTTAACTAAAGAAACCGATTATTATAAAAGATCTATCCTGGAGATGATTCACATAAAACGGGATTCCAATTCTGTGAACCATAGGAATGATTTTCAGGGATTGAGTCAGATTTATACTAACATGATTAATTAAAACTCTTGCAAATTCCTACATGCGTCTTTATAATGTTAAAAGTATATTTTAGGAAGAACGCTTAAAGTAAATTCCAATGCAGGTCTGAAACCTTTTCAAGTACGTCATAAATCTACATCTGGTTTCGAGTAAATATCAACAAATAGCTTCGAACTTCAGTTGCTTTGAGACCATAGCAATATGCGTTTGTATATTATGAGAATTTTACTGAACAGTGGATTCTTGTTACAAAAAAATTATACTTTAATATTAACGATACAATTTTCGATTATTCGTGGTTCTGTTCGTTTCGACGGCGTGGGCTTTTTGATTGAAAATTGAGCGATATGGACGCTTGTGCTAATTAGTTTTAATTAACCCCTTTTTACATAATAAGTCTTCTGATGAAGGTCGTGAGACCGAAACGTACGTAAAGACGAAAATTTAAAACAGAGTGTTATTGTGCCCTATTTCCCGAGAATTTTTATATAAATTGATACTGGGTCAAGAATCTTTATATTATTATTATTATTATAGTATACGAATTTGACCAAAATGTCGAGCTCTTCGTCGTTTTCGGATAATGTTGGCCTCCTGAGTACGATTTTGTTGCTATTATGGTTTGTAAATGCAACAAATAAAGAAAAATGGAACGTAACATTTTCATTTATTTTTATGTAATATGCACACTCAGAACTTGATTTTTTTGACAAAATTAATGAAATAATAGTATAATAGTATAATTAGTATAATCAGATTATTTAGATTTAATTTAGATACTAATTGTTAGTATATTAATTTTGTTATGCATTGCCCTGATCTTTAATTGGGTTTATACCTGTTGATCAGTTAACGAATGAATAAATAAATAAATAAATAAATGAATAAATGTATCAAATCTCAATATAATGGAAAAATGACATGCTCAAAAAAATTGTTTAATTCATATATGTATATATGAGAAATAATGAGTTCATGCCGGAGTATAAAGTTTGATATGTACTCTGGATCATAAGCGCCTCACAGATAATATTCATGGTTAGTACCATAATGATTGTTATTCCTTTCATAACATAAATAACTATTTTTTACTACCGCTTTATAGTACGCGAATTAAATATTTTTTACCGATTATTGATGCACTCCATTATAACACGGATTATGTTTATGTAACAGATTTTGGCCAATTAAACGCGATATTCTGTCAATATCAAATATTACCTTAGACATCTGACAGATCTAAAATGTATTTATTTCGACAATTACCCACTTATTTACCGTTAACCTAACAAAAATAAAGTGTTAATATTCTTATTTTATTATGACAGGTCGTAGAAAAAATTAAGTATGCCACGATCATATAATGGGTATCAATACACTCGCACAAGTTTAACGACACTCCCCTAGGTCTATGATATACTATTCTCACAAGCTAACGAATTTAACAGATTTATGATATGTTAGGAACATTTTGAACATATTCACTTCATTAAATATACCCCGGATATTTTGGTCTTACTATGAGATATAACAATTCTAAATACCGAACCTTCCTCACGAATATCTTCTGTCCATAGGTTTTTCATTCTCCCCTTATACAAGTACCAATTAGGCCAATTAACATTACTACGTTTATAAGGAGACATGTTTTGTTATCCTCCGCGCCTCCAGCGAACAGCTTGTGATATTTTCTCTGGTGAGTATTCTAGATTGTTTTGGTTGATATGCATCTAAGTTTCGCTTTAAAAATAAATTAATGAACATATTTACTCATATCAATATTTTTTTAATCGACAACATACTCCGTATCATGGAGTAATAATGACTTCTTGAAAATTCATTTGAAGAGGCTACCAATGCCTTTCCATGTGAGATATTCTCAACATTCTACTGATTACACCAATCTTCGTATCAGCCCTTACTTTTTTCATAGACGTCCTTAGTTTTTTCTGGAATAAGGGCAGAAATTGGGTTTTCCGCCAGTTTTTCGATTTCTGGCAGTAAACTATTCTCAGAATCGCCCATATTTTTCAAAATACTCGAAAAACTTCAGAAAAAAATATCATTTTGACGTGAATAGAAACAATCCATAAACAGTATCTTAGAAACGTGCACGCGTCATATCAAAGGTGCCCACTTGAATATCTGTTGAAAGTAATTACTAAAGGGTGGAATATATGCACGTCAATTCAGTTAAAATATGCGCATATATATGCATAGTTTTTCTTTGAAATATGCAACAATATGCATTTATTTGTCAAAATATGCAATTATATGCCTTGAATATAACATGGAAAATGGAAATAAAGAAACGCCGACTCTTACAAAAATTATTTATCTTAAGTAAAATTAAAAGAAAAATATAATAGGTAAAATTTTTAACCTGAAATAGTATAAAATGCATTTATAACGATATATTTTTCAAAATTTTTTAATAAAAGTGTTTGCCTTTTGTCGGTAAAAATATGTTTGTACAAAGAAAAAGATCTTTCAACATCTACCGATGTGATCTGGCAATATTTTAATTTGGGTAGTAAGTTATAAGGCCAAGGTATTACTTCGTTGGATGGTTTAGTATCAAAAATATTTTTGACTTCCATTAAATACTTAAAGCCTTCATTCTTTCCCACAATAACTTCGAGTTTACTTCTTACTTGATTTCCTACATCACAGGGAACTTTTTTGCATTTGTCGGAAAAAGTTTCAAAAATATTAATTGATTCTCTTAAACTCATATTCCTACTTTCTAACGAAGTTATTAAATCTGGTATAAAACTAAAATTAACCTTAATAAAAACAAGTTCCTAGCTAAATTTACATTTTTGAATACTGCTTGACTTTGCACTACAAACTGTGAATTATCTTCTAAATCTAAGACTATGTCTTTAATGGCTTCAAAATGGTCTCTGGAGGTAAACTAACTACTGGCAATTTCTCTCTATAGATCTGCACTCTTAGAGGTGCTTTCAAAAACACTTTCTTTACATTTGAAATTAATTTGTTCACTAAGGGATATGCTGTTCTAACAGTTTCTGCAACTCTGTTTATCCCGTGTAAAAGGCAAGTGACATGTATCATATTACTTGGAAATTTCTAAACATCCAATAAATGCCGGCAATAAACCATATAATAATAAAATGGGTCCATAAACCATATAATAATAAAACCTACCCCCCTTTTAAATTATTTCCATTAGCTGCAAGGGTCGCACTTAATCTTTTGATAAAACGAACACATAAAAATATGCACACAAATTTTATTTTTGCCGAAATATGCAATTTTTTATGAAATTTGTAAAAATATGCAAAATATGCAAATATATGCACTTTGCATATATTCCGCCCTTAAGTAATTACTATTGAAGAAGTTCTAAATGCAATCGAAATTCATTCAAAATTCACGACAGAAGATACAGTTTTGTATGTACTTCGGATCATAAGCGCCTCGCAACTCAATGTGTAGTTTTTTTTTCATATAGCTTTGTAGTTTCATCTTGCTATAACTATTTTTGATTGGTGTAACTAGCAGATTATTAGTAAAGTCTTTACAGCTGAATATTTCGGACTCTTTCTCAATTTCCAAGATTGCTTTGAGCAATACTATACCTTTGTTTCTTGTTTTTGATAAATTATTTATGAATTTTTCTGATAGATCTTCATGGTAGTATGCCAGTGCCTCAAGCATGTATTTCTTATCTAGTTCAAGTGGTATAGTCATATTATTATCTTTTCTTTTGAGTATTGTGATAATTCTTTCATGAATGTTAAATATTGATTTCTTCATTGTAGTATCAACCGTTCCCGAAGCAATGATACCATATGTGACCACGCTATAATATAAACCATATACAATTGACAGTGAATTCTTTGGATTTATTCTGACAATTAGCCACTCACTTACCGTTAACCCAACAGATATAACGTGTTGATATTCTTATTGATTCTGAGCTACCTTGATTAACTTCGCAATGTCGTAATTAACGTCAGTACAGGCTGTTTGAACATGCTTTGAAAAGAAAGATTTATAAACTTGAGAGTCATCTGCATATTGATGATATTTGCAATGTTCCAGGAACTCCTTTATTCAACTGGTATAAATAGTGAACAGTAATGGACCGAGAATTGATCCCTGTGGTACTCCAGATTTCAAAGATAAAAAGTCTGATTTATTGTTATACAAACTAACCTGTTGAGTTCTACCATTTAGATAATTTGAAAAAAAATCAACTGCCTTCTCAGAAAGACCTAAAATTCAATGTAGCCAATAGTGAATTCAAGTTTAATGTATCAAACGCTTTGCTGAAATCTAATAAAATTGAAATGGTTTGAAGTTTTTGATCATTAGCTGTTATAATTTCATCTACTACATGAAGGAGAGTGGTAGTACAACTGTGACCTGACCTAAAACCGGACTGAAAAGTGGGTATTGTCTTGTTTATAGTAAGATGGTGCCTTAGCTGCTGATCAATAATTTTTTCTATAATTTTGGATAATGTTGGCAATATACTTATTGGCCTAAGGTCTTTCGACTCATAGGGATTAGATGTTTTGTGCAGAACAGTGACTACAGCGCATTTCCAAGAGGTTGGAAAAACACCTTGTATGAGGCAAAAGTTTATTATATGAGTTATGAACGGTATAATATGTGGGCAACATAATTTTAAAAATTGTAAATTCATGCCATCGTGACCCATTATCATTATTATTATTATTAAATCTTGATATAATAAAAAAAATGGCATGCCACTAATTTTAAATTATCGTTTTATTCGATAACAACTCTCTCATACCTCCTTAAACAATTAATATGTTCAATTTTATATATATTTATTGATAGTTTGTCATACTGAAACATCAAAATTATTATTATTTTCTTCTAATTCGCTTTTGACAATTTCCACGAGAATGCATTTAAAGACCATAATAGCTAATAAAATCGAACTCAGAATATCAAAATTATCTATTCATCTATTTTGTTGTTAGTTAAATTGTTTATAAATAAAAATAGTCTTTATCCGATTGAAAACGGTCAAACTTTGCATTTTTTAGAAATTTTTATGTAATCTCAAGAATCAGCTAATTAAATTGATATTTATTGTTTATGAACAATATGTACAATTTGCGCAACATTATTTGTGGTCAACTTTTTTTCTGATGACATTCTGAAGAGAATGGCATTTTGTCCCATCGAAATCGATCCATTTCCCAAGGATTTACGGGTCCAATACCCATTTAACTGCACTATTTGGAAGAATTTCTGCAAAGGTTTATGTAACTATTGAAGGGTCTTCATACTTTCACAGTTAGTGGACATCTTTCACCGTATTAATCTCCAATTATATATAATTTCACACTTCGTTGATTCCTTTCATAACCTTCCGTAAAATGTCTTTTTTAGAATTGAGAACTGAATATTGTGGGTCGCTGTAGATGATTAATGAAACGTTCATATAAATGGTCTCGAAGTACCGGGGACATTTCACGGTGATAATGTTATGCAATGCTGTAAATTTCCTACACGATCTTGAGTCAAACTTCTCGAAAACAATATGCCGAGGGAGAGACAAAAAGTTCGAATTCTAATCCCTTAAGGCGCTCGGAGTCCTGACATAATCCCAGATTGCATTTCCACGGTAATTTTAAAATAATTTGCCTCGCTTAATTGACTGCGATTTAATAAAGTACGAGGGACAAAAATGTTTTCGGTAAGCGCGGAAAAACCTAACGCCGGATGATTTCTCCGAGGAAATTAATTATTGTTTGATGCAAAATGCGGTTGCGCTCTTTGCGACAAACTAAGAGGATTAATGGCTGGAATATGATGTGAATGTACGAAAATATGCAGAACGGACGTTTTTCATACAATTATTATTACTATCGAAGGGAAATCTTTATCATTATTTTACGTTCCAAAAATTTTGCTAATCTCAAATTTTGTTGTAATCGATTATACGCCAATAGCCTGGAACGTATGAATCTTCTGGAATATTTAGCTTCCAAATTCTGCTAACGGATTTCAGCATCAGGCTCTTTTTGCTATCATCCACGATCACAGTTTTCAATTCCTATGAGAACTTCTTCATAATAATAAGAATTGTTGAACAACTGTAGCCTGATGAGCCTACTGCCAGGTTCCTCAAAGTTTTTCGAAATGGTTTGTGTGAATGGATATTACACTTCATGGAAGGATGTGGAATTTTTTCAGATAAATAGCATTGGTGTCTCAACTCAAACATCAATTTTCCAATTCATTCAAGCAATTTTGTGAGACTTGGAGGAGAGTAAATATTCTTGGATCTTTCGAAAGCATATGGATTGTATCAACAGATTTGCTGCTAAAAATGTTGGAATTGTATGGAATAAGAGGAAAAACTCTAAGAAGGCTTAATTCTCAGGTACATAAGTCAAAGAAACAAAATGGTATCAATTAGAATTGTAAAATAGAGTAGGAATTCATCAACGGAATATTCTGGAACATATTTCATTCACTATTTTTATAAATAACATCAATTTTGGAATTGAGAATTCACTTTTTGGTATAACATCATATTGTAGACGATAGAAATTCAGATTCATGACTTGGTGAAAAACGCAAAAACCTTTCTCACTAATAGTATAGTCTGGTTGGAGAAAAATAAGTTATTTTTGAATAAAGAAAAACTTATAGAGTGTTATTCAAAACGAAACTAAGTAGGAAAGGAAAACCGGAATTAATTGAAGTAGATCAGAATACTTTTTCATTGCAAGAAAGAACAAAATTTCTGGGTATATACATTGATGAAAATCTAGATTGGTTATCGCATACTTGAGTGGAAAATAAACAGAATTTGTTATGGAATGCGTGTTGTATCAAAGTACCTAGAGGAATCACCAATAGGAACACTGTATTCTCCAAATTTTGACGCAATAGAGATTAGGCATCATATTTTGTGCGGCATACTCGAAATTGCCAAAATTTCGTAATCCAGAAACGTCCTATGAGCGTAGAAGCATTCTCAAATCTGAAGCAATATTAACTATTTGGGCGTTATATAGTTTTGAAGCTGTTATGTTTTAATATAGAAATTTAAAGTGCAAGCTTTCCATGGTCTGGATTGACAACCGCAAGGCATTTGATTTACCATCACATGAGCTATTATTATACTTGCTCCAATGCCTTGCGGTGCCAACCATTCTAGTGAGATGTATGGAACATCTGTTGCCATTCTGAAAGACTCGTTTTGTCATCACATCAGGCACACGACGAGCCTCGGCCTAATTGAGAGGTGTTTCACAAGATGACTCCTTGAGTCTTCTCTTATCATCTCACTGCTGCCTCTCTTTATTGCGTTAAGACGGACTTGTGGATATTACTCTGAACCACTGAACGACCGGAGGCATCAGATCATCCATTTATTTATTTTACATAGATGATCTGAAACTGTATGCCTATGGTGAGTAAGCCCTCCATTAATCTTTCAACGTGGTTCAAGAATATACACGAGTCGTAGGCATGAAGTTGGGACAAGTACGCAGTGTTTTATTTGAGGAGAAGACGATCCCCGGAAGTCCACGAGAATATGCAACTTGACGACGTAAGCATCTTTAAGCATCTCGATGTTGGAGAGACCTAGCGGTACCTGCGTCGTGATTACGATGCTTCCCAGGTAAAGATGGCTTTCCGCGGAAATATAGAAGCCTTGCTTGGAAGATTTGGTCTTTCGGACTTTCGAGTGTGAACTAGGCATCTGCAACAATAATGCTTGCCGTTCCAGCCCTGCTAAACTCTTTTCGTGTGGTGAAATGGACGATCGATGAGCAGCATAGACTCGACAAAGACACCCGGAAAATGATGCATATCCATCACAGTTTGCATTCTAGATCTTCCGTTTCCCGCATTTATCTCCCACGTCACCGGAGAGGTAGAGAACTCCTCAATCTAAAGGGGCTGCATTGAAGTGTGGTTCTAACTATAGCTTGTATAGTTCTTAGGAGCTCGGACCCCCTTCTGTGCCTTGTTCAAAATTAAGAATTGGCCGGAGTGGGGGCATTTAACCTCAAGGCAGCACAAAAAGCTGCGAGAGAGCTTGGTCTCGGAATTCACATCAGTCGAGGATGCCAACTAGAGATCAAACTAGAGTTTCAACCTTCTTGCCTGAAAGCCCAGATAAATGCCGCGGAGCAAGATCTTATGTTCAGGCGGCACGTTGATAAGTCGATACACGGTGTTTCTTACCGAAACATGAAAACGCTCAGCTTGTCAACCAGGCTGACCTTCGGATACCTAAGGTAAGCCGGTATTACATCCGAGACCGAAGAATTTACCGCAGTTTGCCAAGATGGCGTAATCAATATCTTGGTATTTCGCCGCAACGGATAAGTGCGCAGGTTCCTGATGTCAGCTGGAGGGCCTGTCGGAAGGGGCCTGAGACGCTTTTCCACCTGCTGTCGGCATGTCATTCTAGGTTCAATAAGACTACTTAGGGCAAACGACCGGGGGGAGGAGAAGCTTCGGTAAACTGGTTATTCTGGTACGATTGTTACGATATCGTCGAAGCGTGCAGCAGCCCCCACCTGGCTGCTGTTTATACGTGGTGAAAAGAAAAATATAATTCAGGAATAAATAAATTTCTATTCTATTCGATTCTATTCTATCTTATTTACTGTCCTGAAATTTCATCTAAGCTGAATTTTCAGGTGCAACATTTTAAAACTTTTCATGATGTTCGAAAAATTATGCTTCCCACAAAAGTTTTATTTTTTTACTTCGATTATCAACAAAATTACACAAACGATAGAGTAAGCTACAGTGTCTTCATATTCTCTATACAAGGCCTTGACTTAGAATAGTTTTGATTGCATTCACAATTTGGTCACTACACTAGGACATGCATTGTGCCACATAAACCGATTCAAGACACGACTTCGGTAGCTATCCTCACTCCGTTATCATAATGCTTTTGCCTGGGCATTTGCTATATATCCTTGTTTTCGCATGTCCTTGGTTGCCAGCTCCCTAGGTACTAACTTTGTTTAGTAGGGCTGATGGGATATTATTATTCAGTGAATCTTCTTTGGAGGAGCGGTAGTTCTTATCCAAGATGTATCTTGAGGACAGCCTGTCCGGTCTCATTGAATAATCATAGCGTGTCTACCTTTTGCCTTTCCCAGTTCTATTGACATAATTCTGTTGGCAGTTCTTGTTGCCGTTTCTCTTAATGATTTGATACAATGGTTCCACCCTCATTAGAGCTCCAAGTGTACTTGCGGAAGTAGGTTTCATGGTCGCATCAAGAATGAACTTCCTCAGATGCTACAGGCCTGATGTGGTCGTGTTGGACTGTTCTTTCCCATCACACTACTGAGGCAAAGGCATATGACAGCCTGGATTTAAGACTTACCACGGGAATCCCCCTCATGGTATTTGTTCTGAGGCCGCAGTTCTGGCCAATAGCTCACATGAATATTATCCCACTATGGATCAGCTCACCCTATTCCATGGAAACTGATCTGATTATATTTAAAATCTACTAGAATCGAACCAGAGAGACAAACAATTGAGGAATGAACATATCTTATCGGTTATTAATGGTAAGGTCTTTCTAGTCTAGACCGATCAGTAATATTACAAACTAATAGTTCCGGGCAACTGTTTCGCTCTCTCGAGCTCATCACTGAACGATCATTTTGCCGAGGATATGGATAACCCGACTATAAGAATTCTGGAGATAACTATGAAATAGAGATATATAATATATGGTATTCAATTTAGGATCTCATCGTGGAGGGAATTGGATACAACTCGTTCGGAAGTTGTTTTAAAGTGACAAAAATGTATGAATAACACATCGACTCCTATGCAGATACATTAATTTAGAGAGTTGCGGGGAACAGAGGATAAAGGACTTGGAGGAAATTGAAATAACAGTTTCCAGTCGTATCAGGTTCAATTATTTATGAAAAGATTATCCTCAATTCATTTTTTCTCCATCGCGTTCTCTCCGAATTCTCGAAAGGTATTAATTATTGTTTGATGCAAAATGTGATTACGTTTTTCAGTTTGACAAATTACATACGAAACGAAGGAGAAATATGAACCGGAGGTTCGGTTGTAATTACTCTCGAAGAAAAATCTCCTATCAGAACTAATCCCGATTTAACAAATGTTTGGAAGTGTCAAAGGTTCAGGGTTATAAATCTGTTTGTCGGTCTGTAATGAACAGAATAATGAGTGTATGCAAACATATATCTCGATATGGGGCGTTATTGACACGCCCTCTGTCCGGAAATACTAACTATCTCCATTAAATTTCCAAATTATTATCGAATTTTGTTCATTTCCATACATTCAAGCGTTATGACTATCAACGATTGCTATGATGTATAAATGACCAGAAGGAATTAATTGCAATATTTGTAGTGTTCCAAGTATTTGCCGCAAATTCTGTGTCGTCTGTCGGTTGATGTCCATTGTTGGACATATACGAGTTCTATATTCAATTGAATATTGACTGAGCCAAAAAAAATCAGAAGCTCCTGCTGTTAATGATTAATAGATTATATTGGTTTTCAGCTAGATTCCTCATACGATAATAATATAAGGGGTCTCATCGCAGGAAAAAGACTGTTATTACTTGAAAGCAGATGAGGAACATTCCATCGTGATTATGGGCAAAGAGGATTATCACAATTCGGTGAAAGCCTTGTTGAATGATGGTCACTATGAACAGATTACCAGGAACCCTTCCTTTAAATTTGTAAAATTAGTGAATCGAATATTAAAATGGTGTACAGCTATAACCTCCGATAATGCCCTGAGACCAATCAGTTGACACATTAATGGTTCCACGTATAACATCACGAAATGGTTAGTAAAATATTTTAGCAACTTCTGTGTCGTCCGTCGGTTGATGTCTATATTCAGATAGACATAGACTTAACAAACAAAAAATGGAGGCTCCTGCTGGTAATGATTCTCAGACGATATTGGTCTCCAGCTAGATTCCGCACACGAAGGAAAAATACTATTATTACTTGGAAGCAGATAAGAGAAATTCCATCGTAATTATGGACAGAGAGGATTATCACAATTCGGTGAATGCATGGTGAACAGATTATCAGGAATCCTCTATCGAAATTCGTTAAATTTGTGAATCAAACGTTGAAATTGTGTACAGCTGTAATCTCCGATAATTTAAAATGCAAACTTAGACTTCCCGAACTATATTGCTGACGTAAGATTCATAAACCGGGTAATATCATGAAACCAATCATTTGAAACATTAATTGTCTCACGTATAACATAGCAAAATGCCTAGTTAGGAAAATTAGCAACTTCCAAGCCACACCAGGTTTGTCTGTGAAAAATTATCTGGCACTAATTGCAAAATTGAAAGATTTCAAACTTGAATCTGGTGATACTATCGTTTCATTTGATTGCATTCCGCCATTCACCACTACTCCAATCCCTGAGTAGATTTACATTCTGACGAATGGATTCCAAATATCAATATCCCCGATACAAACTGCACGGATTACGTAATCTTCGCATCTTCAAGTATGCTCCATACTTGAAGCAAAATGATTTGACTTTCAACAAAAACTACTGTGACATGGTTCTCTCTCTATTAAACTTTACTCAAGGAATTCACATTATTCTTATTCACTAATGATTATTTATCTGCAGTGTGGTCATTTAATTTAGAGAAAATGAGATTTTCCAAGAGACGTGATTTTCCAAGAGACTAATTCAAGTCAAAAAATATAACTGTAGGTTTTTCCGCATTTTGTCGATATTTATAATGCGTCTTTTTTCTGCAATTAGCGAAGGATCCCCGAATTGCTCAACCAATGATTTTACTTATAGTGATCCTGATTTTAATTCCGTACCAATAATATTACTAGTAAATTTGGAAGAATGGTTAAACCAATAAGCAGTAAGATATTTTATCATTCTTTTCCTCTTTCTTGAAACCTCTCCTTCAGAATTTTTACGGTGGGGATTTTTAAACTTATCTGTCCTTTCCTAAATATTACTAACTGATTATAATGTACATATTATTTCAACTTTAATCAAGACTATATTCAAGTACAATTTTGGTGATCCCCAGATGGTTCAGATTGAGATTTATCATGTAGCTATCCATTAGTTCCTCGTCCTATATTGCTTATTGATCTTGACAGGTTTATGATGTCCTTCACAATCAAACTTTTGTGAACTTATTGCAACTCTCTTGACCCTATCAGATATGATATCATATCACCCGCCTTGAAGCGAGTGTGAAACTAATTTCGTGTTTTATTCATGTAATGTGCTGCAATTCACTCATTTGCATGGCCTGCATCAAATGTATTTATCATGAACTATAATTTCAATAAATTAATTCACAAATTCATTTATTTTAAATTGGTAGTCGCCTCACAAAACGGCTCTCGCATTGCGCAAGATACTCGAACCTATAAAGGAAAACAACTAAAAAAATAAATAAAAAAAACGTGTGGCTCTCGGGGACTGCCGCGGTAAAGCTATTGCATAGCATTTTTTATCAACTTATGCAATTATAATCATTCGTTTATTTTTTATTTATGCAGTATTTTTTTTCTTTGATATTAATTCAAGTTACACTTTTTGAGCGTGGTGACCGATAAGAAAACATTTTTTTTTCTTTTATTGAACAAATGAGAAGTTAATATCGTTTAAAATATTTTTATTATCTTATAATACATGTAGGTTATTCAGGAATTTTTATCATTGAAACTGTAGGTTTATGGTAACTGAAATAAGAAACATAAGTTTGAGACTTGATATCCTCTAAATATCTGGAAAATACCGCGTCAATGGTGGTCCCATATTTTGTTGTGGATTCTTGTGTATCATTATTCATTTTCAAATTCAATATTTCCGAAAGGAAAGTTGTCAACCGCTCTGATTTTTTATCAGCGAAGTTGATGTTGAAATCGCCAGCCAAGATGAGTGGAAATTTATTACCATTTGTACCAAGTATTTTCGACCCTTCTTCAGTGTACTCCAGTAAAGTGCGATGAATAAAATGCTCTACCTCGTCCAATTTTGGATTCGGAGAAATGTAAATTGCTACCATGACTATGTTTGCATAAGCACGCACAAATATCTCCAACAAATGAGCGCCTAACATTAACATCGCTAACGTGTGCAATATTCATTTCAATATTCGGAGTCATAATATTAGTAACATTATTATTATTTTTGTAAATAGCTACCCCTCTTTTTGGAACAGTATCTACAACAGTATAAATACTTACATGTATACTTACGGGGCGCACATGCGGTGAGTGTGGCATTATAAAGATATGATAGATACCTATACACCTATATACTTTCCCACAAACAGCTGCTTACTTATCCGTCCGATTTCGGAGCAGCTCGTCTCGATCCGTGCGAGCTTCGTACATTCGTACCATATACATACACGTTAAGCGAACGCTCGGCCGAGCCACATGGTAGGCGGAGTGGGGGGTGTTAGGTTTTATTTTCGTTACGGAATTTCTTAATTCGGTCGTCGCGCTCAACGCCCGCGATGGAAGCAATAGCTTAATAAACAACACAACTAATTTCTGAGAAAAGAGAATATATTTTCAAAATTGAAACTAGGGAGAAACAATGTTACGTAGAATGAATCCAAAATATTTCATCCAAAAAAAAATAGAACTCTTTCGCTACCTTAGCTGTTATGCTGGAAAATCAGAGAATCTGATTGACAAAAGATGTCTGGAATAAGCTGTCAATACAAGCTTGGCAACGTCTTATAGTTTCTTGCCTGATATGTTTGAATCTGTTGTACTGCATCTCACCACAGATTTATGATGAGAATAATTAATTGATATAATCTCCAACTTCAACGTCTTATAATTTCTTGCCTGATATATTGTAGTTGAAATATGCTTTACAGATCGCGCCATCGATTCATGATAAGATTAATTAATCGATCGAATTTGATTAAGCTTCAATAGTTTTTCATAAAAAAAAAATTAATGGAGTCACATCGAGCGAGCGGGTCGGCCACATTACTGACCCTCCTCTACGAATCCAGGAGTTCAGATAAGATTAATTCAACCCTTCAATAACTCTATGTGGCCATCATGTGTAGGAACACTGTCCAACTTGAATTCCTCTCAAGGATGAGAATGCGTTATGTTGATTGGGATGATTAAATTCCACGTCGAGTAAAACAGGCTTCATCAGTTCACAAAATTTTTCTCTGAAAAGTCCAATCTGTTTTCCACAGTATCAACTATTCAGCGGCAAAAGTTCAGACGACGAGGTGAATCTCAGATAATAATTATTATTCATGGAACGTGTTAACTTTTATATAACAAGAAATGCTTTTCTACATAAAAACAACTGTAATATAATTATGGAAAATAGTTTTCATAACTTTTTACGTATCATTTGCAATTTCATATAGAAAAAGTTTGCCACTAGGTAAGATTTTCACTTATATAAAAATATTTGTTAGCCAAACAGCATTATCAGAATATCATACAATTACTTATGACACGGTACGTAAATATTATTATAATCTTTATAAATTATTCCTGTGATTTTTGAAATAATTCTCTAATTTTATTTATTTATTTAGAGTTAGATTTCAATCGATTGTGAATGATCAATTGTGAAAATTCCCACTAAGACTCTCTTCATTTTTTTGTATATAAAAAGTGCTTTTCTGGTAATAATTTTATTTATTTTTATTTATTATTATTATTAAAAAATAGAATTACAGTCAATCCTGATTAAATAATGCATCAATAATAATTATTAATTACAATTAATATAGAATACAAATAATTAAATTAAAATTATGTTATTTCAATGAGATTATTTGAAGATATATGTTTACGCCTAGATTAAAACCTGTATGTATAGAACGAAAATAATGCATTTTACATATTCATTATTACAGTTAGTATAAAATCCAGGTTCATAGATATATTGTTCATTTGCTGAATTATGAATCAGTCTGTTGAAAGACGTGAATAATTATTTTGATTTAATTCAATATATTGCTTGCTTTTTTTCTAAAAACTGCACATATCATTAATGTTTTTGATATAATGTGGCAGTGAATTGAATATTATGGGTGCTACGCTCGTAATAAATCCTTGCATCTCTTTGGCAGGAAGGGGTTAATAATGTGTTGTTCGATTTAGCTCTAGTTTCATGACAATGCGTTTGTGAGCGTCTTAAATGAATAATAATAGTAATTAAATACAAAACAGTGATCTCATATTTAAAAATTGCTCATTAGGTAGTGATTTTGTGGGATATAGTCTACTTTGGCTTAATATTATCTTAACAATAGTGTTTTGAAAAACCGATAATGGTTGCAGAGCGTTTTTATAAAGACCTCCCCATATAATGATACCATATCGTAAGATATTTTCAATTGGAGATGTATATAAATCTAGGTAGTTTTACTGTGAGTATATTTATTTGATCTGTCCACTTAAGATATTTGTCTATCATTATACCAAGGTATGTTATTATGTTGACGCTATTTATTTCTTGATTTTTGTTCCCGATGATTATTTTATGTCTGACCTGTTCACTTTTGTTATAGAAAATGCTATGTAATATGTTTTGCTTATATTCATCGACAATTCATTCAAATCTAACCAGTTTTTAATTATAGATGTACCAGCTTCTTCTTTCTTAACATGCTGCCACGTTTGTCCTTCGAATATCAAGACTGTCATCTGCATACGATATCATATCGCCTCCTATTTGTATATGGAACAGTGAGATCATATGTAGAATAAATAATAATGGTTCAACCTTATCTCATTTTGGTAAGCATCAAAAGTGGAAGTGAGCAATATTACCAGAATGTACCTTCTTAGTTGCATCTGACATTGAATCAATTATTTTCAGTTTTACGTTTTTTTAATACTACACGAGGGAAACCCAATAATGTTCGAAGAACATCGTGTGACTCAGTGTGCCAGAATGTTGGGAGTGGAATTCAAGGCTTGGAGCTTATACGCATAAGAAAAGATCTTACTAGGCAGAAAGTTCCATCGGAAAAATGAAGTCTGAATCTCTCGTTTTGGAACAACAGGCAAGATTTCTGATGAACATCGATCATAAAAATATCTCTAGAAAAGGGAGAGATCGCACACCTCGCTACGATGTTCTAGAGAGTTCAATGATTAGCAAGCGTGACATTAAATAGCTCTCTTCTGAATATAATTCAAGAGCTTCAGTGTATGTTTAAGAGCCGAACTACAATCATGTGAACAGTACTTCAGGACGTCGAATCTGTGCTTTGTAGATTATCAGAACCTGTTGAGATTGTAAGCGGCTCTTAGCAAGGAATAAAAAACCATGTTTTTGCAATGGACCTCACATGATCATCCCAAGAGAGGAGGGTGCTGTTAGTGGTGATCCCGAGAATGATGTTTAGCTTAATTTTCTGCAATTGTCATCAGTTTATCACCAACATATCAGCCATGTTGTTATTCGATGCATTTGTTTCTTCATAGATAATTATGTGCAGAGGCGTTGCGATGATTCCGAGCATGGGGGGGGGGTGATTTCCATAAAAATGCCGACTATTAGTTCAGCAATTTGCCGACAACATTGTCAACAATGATTATATAATTTGTTTATGAAGGCTAGACAATGTGACTAAATTGTAGATGAATTGTAAATGGAGAGGAATGAAAAAACCAACAATTATAAGTGATGATTTTATTAGCAAGCAATTTGCGTCGAATCATTATTAGAACAATAAAATATAAAGCATAAAGCCGAGTCAAATTTTTACTCTGCGGAGTTTCAAAAGGGACCACTGCCTAACCACTTCATGGATGTCCATTTTATCTAATTATCTTTTGATGAAAAAAGTAGCATCATTGAATTCAACCGATCATTTCCCGTAGTTGAGCGCAAATAGTTAGCTACTATTTTCAATTTACTAAAGGAACGTTCACAAGAAGGTGAAGTGACCGGTGCAGTTAAAATGTAACGAATCAATTTGTATGCGAGTGGTAGAACATTTCGCAGTTTGAATGCATGCTCAGTAACGTCATTGAAATTGAAACATTCTTCACATGAATCAAAAAGAATTTGTACCTCAGCAAGCAAACATTCCGGTTCCGACTTGAAAAATGCAGGTTCCAATCGTTTTATTGATTCTATCAATACAATTGAAAATTTTTCTGAAAAAGTGCTACTAAGTTACCATACTCAACAGAAATGGCCGAATGAAAGGCAAATTCGCAAATTGGTCGAATTTTACCTTACCTCACTCGGTAAATATTCATCGCACTTTCTGATGATAATTCTTAAATGAAGATCGAAAAAAAAAGTCCCGTACTTAATACGTGAAAATTTTTTCATCATACAGCGCGGCAAATTTGTATGCCCTGTCTGAGAAAAGTTCGAACACTTGTGGCAAAAATGAGTGAAAATTCACGAACTAATTTGGATTTTGCGCTGTATCCCGTCATTCTTGTTTAGTATGGTAATTTCTTTCAACTACATCGTAGCACTTTTTAAGAAAAATGTTTCTCGGTGTGTTAAAGTTTTTATGGCATTAGAGTAATCGATTCAATAGATTGTTATTGCTTTCGGAAGGAATAGAAAATTGTTATATAAGCATATAATTACGACTTACCTCAAAACTTTTTTCAACGAATGTATTCGTATTGATAATATTTTAATATTTCGTTGATATCGGAACTCCTTCAGCAACGTTGTTCTCGTATTCTAGTACCAGACCGCAATGGAAGCACGTTTGACGTTTTTTATTCTGGTCCTTGTGGATGCTTGTCAATTAAGGTTAAGTTTCCGTCTCAGGTTTGTGCTATAGTCATGTTTAACGAAGCAGACAACGCCGACTCGTCTGAGTGATGTGCTTGAGTCGGCGTTTCCGATTGGTTGCTTTCGGAGAGTTCCTGAAGAATATCTGTCCCTTTCTAGTGCATTCGAAAGAATAGGACGAGAAAGTTTCCTAAAACTGACTCGCATGTCATCGGTGCGGGCGAAGATTCAAAATGTATTCCTGATTTTGTAACAAGGATGACGATTTTTTCGGGAATTATAAAAATGTTGCTAATGCCATCGCTGAAAACTCTGGAAATGCCGACTCCCGAAAAATATGGAGGGGTGAGACACCCCCTCCCCTTCGCGACGTCCCTGATTATGTGGGATCCTTTTTGTAAAATATACGCACACACACTTAAACGTCTGAAACGACGTCTTCTAGCATTTCAAAATTTCAAGGAAGATGGTGCTTATCTGGCTTGCAAATTCCCACATCCTGTTCTCAATTTATTTTTCTTAAAATCAAATCATCACAAGCTTCGATAAAATAGAAACACAATTTCGTATTATCAGATTCGATAATTTGATTGACAAAAAGCAAAATAAATTTTTACGTGATTTGTACCACTCAATTATGCTCGTTACACTTTTCACTCTGATATTTCATATTTTCCGTTCACATTTGTACACATCAAACTATCAGCTCGATGGAGTAAAAGGGCACCATGTACAAATACGGAGTGAAATGTGAAGTTGTGGAAATTAACGTATATTTATTTGAAAATTAAATTTCAGGCACGTTATGGGAACAGGTTTAAAATTGGAAAATATATCGTTATTAATACACGTGCAAAGCTAATTTCACGCTGGAATACCAATCAATATTGTTGTCGAGCAATATTTACGATGTTAAGTATATATCTCAACAGTCCGTTTCGTGATGTTTTATATTAACGTATCCAAATATCAGAATGTTGTTAATCACAATCATCAATCACCTGTACAACGTACATTGTATATTCCGATCCTTGTAAATATTGTGAAAAACTCTACCTCGGCCAGTTTGCCTGATTTGTGAATTGCAGATAGAGTGGCAACAATATACGAAGAACTCATTCACTGTACTTGATAAACACATGAGAGACAAATTCATTCTTCTCACTACAACAACACAGAAAATTTGGATAGTAAAAAAAATAATGATAAGCGGTTGGTATTAGAAAGTATCGGAATTGAGAAAAAAATTGCATTCATGATAAACTTCATTTTATACTTCAAAATAATCAAATTAAATGAAGAATCAAGCATAATCAAATTAGGATATTTTGAAGTATCACTGTATCTTGTGTATAGTTATCTTTTAGATGAGTTTAACCCTGAGAGACAACATTCTAATAACTATTGTTAGAGCACTATCTATATAGTACCTTCGTATAATCATGAATTAAGTATAGTTCAATAGCTACATAGAACCTTAGTATAGTCTAACAGATCTCAGTTAAATACATAGAAATATGTTATATGTGTAAAAATAATAATTTATAAAAAGTGTATAGGTATTCAATTTGATTTATAGGAAAGATATTTACATGTTATCGAATCCACAGAGACAGATAGATAGATATGTTCAACGAACATAATGTTACAATTTTTATGTACACCTGGGAGATAAGAAATTCTTATACCACTCATTTTACGTGAGATAAAGAGTTCATTAAAGCACGCGTTTTCATTATTGCACTGCTTTTCGATCAATGAATTAGGTCAATGAGAAGTGCAATATTGTGGTTATCAAAGGAACGAATTTTATTGATGACAATTTTGAATAACGTCAGTAATAGTCCAGGCAATAAGCCGAGAAAAAAGCCATAATAAAAAAAAATATATAGTAATCTAGAATTTCAAAATCTTTTTGCATTTTGTTCCTACTACCCCATAGATCATTCATGACTGTCAAGACCGCGGGGTCGACCATTCTACCCCCCTAAAACGGGATTTCAACCCCTCAGAGGAGCATTCTTATAAAAACAATCCAAAAGTTTAGAAAATTAATGAATTAAGAGCCGAAAATGAGCCCCAGTATGTTTTTTGAGTCGCTGATCACGATTCCGCAGTTAGTTTTTTTCGGAAAACTCCCTCCAGATGGGAAATTTGGAAAATTCATATATAATATATAATTTATAATTTTGTTGCAAAAATGACCTCAAGTATGTATTTTGGGTCGCTCATCACGATTCCGCTGTTATATTTCCCAAAAAACTCTTTCCAGATGGAAAATTCGGAGAAATTTGAAATTTTCCCGATACGGTTATGAATAATAAGGTGTAATTTTGTTGCAAAAATAACTACAGGTCAAAAATGACTAGAGGTAATTTTTGCAACAAAATTGTATTTTATTATTCATAACCGTCTTAGGAAAATCTCAAATTTTCCGAATTTTCCATCTGGAGAGAATTTTTTGGGAAAAATAACAGCGGAATCGTGATCAGCGACCGAAAAAACATACCAGAGGTCATTTTTGCAACAAAATTATAAATTATATATTATATATAAATATTCCAATCTGGAGGGAGTTTTCCGCAAAAGCTAACTGCGGAATCGTGATCAGCGACTCAAAAAACATACTAGGGGTCATTATCGACTCTTAATTCATCAATTTTCTAAACTTCTGGATTGTTTTTATAAGAATGCTCTTCTGAGGGGTTAAAACCTAGTTTTGGGGGGGTAGAAGGTTCGACCCCCGTGGTCTTGATAGTCATGAATGATCTATTTTGAAATTCTAGCTTACTATATATTTTTATTTCCGGTCCGTTGCCTGGACTATAAGTCTGAGACTATCCTCCTGAGTTTAAGCTGCTGCAAGTCAAACAGCCGTAACTCAACTGGATAAGTGCCATAATCAGGCAGGTGACCATTCACTCTGAGAAACAGATAACGAGTGAATCTTCTTTGTGTCGATTTCAACCGCTGAATGTATATAATGTACGACGGAGACCATACAACACTGCAACACTCCAAATGAGAACTTACATGGGCAAAGTAAAGTTTTTTGAAGCTATCCAATGTTTTAAAGTGTTCACCAACTCGGAAACTAAACCCCATCATAGAGTATGCCTTTCGGACTATGTGCTCCACGTGCAGCTTAAAATTTAGTTTAGAGTCGAATGTCACTCCAAGGTTCCTCATACTCTCTACCCTTCAATGGTTTATTGTCCAATATCTATGACGTAGTTGGGTAACTTATGATATTTCTTTAGAATGAAATGGTACAGCATTTATCACAGTTTAGTAGGACTTTATTCAGTCGAGTCCATTCTAGAAGCTTATCAAGGTCATTCTGTAACAAATCACCGTCCGCCATCGATGAAATAATTCTGAATATTTTCAAGTCGTCAGTATATAGAAGGCTGTCTGAACTATATATTCCACAAAGATCAATAATGAAAATTATAAATAACGTCGGCCCCAAATTTGATCCCTGTGGAATGCCCGATGTGGATGTATATTTTTCTGATGCGAAGCCATTTACTACTACTTATAGCTGACGATCATCTAAAAACGACTCGAACCACCTCATCATATTCCTTACAACACCATACATTGCTAGTTTTTTAAGAAGCAAGCAGAAATTGACCTTATCAAAATACTTCTAACCCAATTTTTAAGACCGCCATCTCAATTATTAGTTTTAATATTCTGGTTTTCTCAATTGATCATAACAAATTTTAAATTATAATTACCGTTTACTTCTTGACCCAGTATGAATTATATATAAAAATTCTCGGAAAATAGGTCACATTGACACTTTGTTTTAAATATTCGTCTTTACGTACGTTTCGGTCTCACGACCATCATCAGAAGACTCACTATGTCTAAAAAGGGGTTTATTAAAACTAATTATAGCACAAGCGTCCAAATCGCACAATTTAACTTCAATCAAAACAGCCCACGCCGTCGAAACGAACAGAACTACGAATAATCGAAATTGTATCGTCAGTATTAAAGTATAAAAAATTTTTTTTGTAGTAAGAATCCGCTATTCAGTAATATTATTAAAATATATGAGTGCATATTGGTATTCTCACAACAACTGAAAAGAACGAAGTTATTTGTCGAGTATCTACTTCCGAAACCAGATGTGTAGGATTTATGAGTAGGTACTTAAGAAAGGTTTCAGACCTGTACTGGAAAATTACTATTACGCATTCTTCCTAAAAACATTTCCAACAATTATAAAGACGTATGTAAGAATTTGCAAGAGATTATTTAATCAAATTAGTATAAATATGACTTAGATTTTGTGTGTCTACCCCAAATCTGTAAATCATAGGGTAGACACACAAAATCTAAGTCATATTTATACTAATTTGATTAAATAATCTCTTGCAAATTCTTACATACGTCTTTATAATTGTTGAACATGTTTTTAGGAAGAATGCGTAATAGTAATTTTCCAGTACAGGTCTGAAACCTTTCTTAAGTACCTACTCATGAATCCTACACATCTGGTTTCGGAAGTAGATACTCGACAAATAACTTCGTTCTTCTCAGTTGTTGTGAGAATACCAATATCCACTCATATATTTTAATAAAATTACTGAATAGCGGATTCTTACTACAAAAAATTTGTTTATACTTTAATACTGACGATACAATTTCGACTATTCGTAGTTCTGTTCGTTTCGACGGCATGGGCTCTTTGATTGAAGTTAAATTGTGCGATTTGGACGCTTGTGCTATAATTAGTTTTAATAAACCCCTTTTTAGACATAGTGAGTTTTCTGATGATGGTCGTGAGACCGAAATGTACGTAAAGACGAATATTTAAAACAAAGTGTTAATGTGACCTATTTCCCGAGAATTTTTATATCTAACTATTATTACCATGGTTTTTGAAATTGATATTTGAATCATTGCTCCATAATTGTTCTAGCATATATAATGAAATTCTCTTCAATCATTGAGGAGCGTTCAATATTAATTTCAATCCCGAACCTGTAAAGGATCCAATGTAATCGTACCAACACTGAAAGTTAGTCAACCCGCGTAGATCTAGAATTTGTAAAGACTGCAAAAGAATAGGTAAAAAGACTGAAACTCTTGAGTAGGAATAAAAGAAAGGTGATCCTTTCCGCATATAAATTGAGGAAAAACAAACAACTGCTAATAAAAAATTAATGTATACACAACGGAATGCAAATGAAGGTGAAAATTTAAAGATAGACCCACTTTAGTCTTCACTTAGGTGAATTGGAAATTTTTCGAGCGTGCTTGCAATCAAACACACAGACAAGCCGGGTTCGTTTTAATGAAAAGAGTTCTTAAAACTTCGTTAGAATAATCCCGGTTCGAACTTGTTAAAGTGTTCAAATTGAAAGGAAAGAAAACTAATAAATTCACTACCGCATTCATCCCAAATTAAACTCTGTCTAAAACGTCACGTTATTACACCTCATGAACTCGCCCTATTAAAGTCTTGAAGAATATGTTTGATTTCAATTTGAGCATCTTCAAGAGTGCATTCGACACTGTAATGCCCACATGCCTTGCGTATTTCCGTTTGATCCGCAATCACTTTGAATATCTACGAGTTTATAGTTGGTTATTCGAACTTGCTGTAAAAGGATGAACTAATGTCATGCAAGATGATACTAAATGCTGCTTTTGCATGAAAAATTCTGATGCCTTCAAATGGACAATGGCTAAGGATAATAAGAAACCAATAGATATGACAGTTGGGCCTTTGATGAAGTTCCCAAATTTAGTTTTTTTGTAACTAAATTTCAGCATCATGGTATTTTGGTCTAATGTGTTGGGATGGATAACAGCTTTCTGGTCGTACATTGAGAATAAAAATTGGTTGATTTCTTAGGCAATATGTGGAGGTAGTTAGGTCCATTATTCATTTTAATTCATATTTCCTATATTCTCTCCTTCACAGTGGCGGCTCCTCGAAGGAGGCTAAGGAGGCTCAGCCTCCTCACCAATTTATCTTAATGATCATTCTTCATTTTATTTCCTGTTTCTCTGATAATTTTGAAAATTTTACTACTAATTCCCCGTTCTCAGTAGTTATTTTTAATCTGGCAACAGTACCCTGAGGCTAGACTCTCTGTATATCTCATACGCTGAGCATGTGTTGTTCAACGCAATTGCGTTTTTCCGACCAATTCGAACGCCAACTGGGTAAATCAGCGAAAATGGCAACACCCTCTGGAGGCTAGCCTGCGGTAGCCGCTAGCAATCTATGAAATACGAGACGTGCGTTTTGCCGACTGCTGAGTGGGTCAGTCAGTGCTTGTTTATGTGTTGTCACGCCACGCGAAGTAAGGTTAGATTGTTGTCTGTTGTAAATTTGAAATGAGTGTTAGTGAGTTAGTTGCTGCCTTTTAGAAAATCCGTTTAGTGAATTAACATATGATAAAAGTGTTTCTTTTAAGTAAACGGCCTTTACCGGATTTGAAAGGATTAGTAATGTCAGGTAACTATCAAAATCGATCATTGTTAATACTAATAGTAGTATTGACAAGACGAAGTTTAAAAAAAAATCATTGATTTCCCTGTAATGCTCCAACTCGATGGAATTTTACATCACGTGCAGTATTTACCATCCATAAAAATAAAGACAAATTAATTGAAACATTTGATTTTGTATTAAACAGTGATGACTTTCCAACAGATCAGGTTTCATTAAATGCTGCTGTTGGTTTGAAATCTTATTTAGAAAATGAAGAATTTTTGTTTTTTCTTGATAATTTTAAATTATTATTTGAACAAACTGATCTTATTTTTCAAATTTTACAACATAAATTCACTGATATAATTTATTCAAGAGATCGTTTGAAACATCTTATTGGAAAAATTTCAAGTTTCCGTAATACAGAATTTCATTTTAATATTTTATTTGAAAATTTTCCAACTGATGAGGCTCCTCCCGCGAAAAGGAGGAAAACATATAATTTGGTAGACAAGAAACTACATTATAAACAACTTTTTTATGAAATTTTAGATACTATTGAAGGTCAAATTGAGATTCGATTTTCCAATTTACATGAATTGAAGTTTTTTGACTTGACGAATAGAAGATTTTTCGAATATTTTTCAAAAGAGTTCCCCAATATACTTTAAGATAACTTAGTTCTAAAATATAAATTTTTGATAAAATAGCACGGCACAATGAATTATGCGTTATATACTCGGATAAAGATATTTCAGGCCAGTATGACAGTCACGCCGATATGATAAAATATATGATAGACAATGATTTGCAACACGTTTTACCTCAGTTTCATAAACTATTTTGTTTGACAGTCACCATTTCTGTCACATCGGCATCGGTGGAGAGATCATTTTCTCCTCCCAAACGAATTAAAACTTACATGCCAAATACAATGGGCCAAAATCGTTTATACAATGTTAGTTTAATATCTATTGAAAAAGATTTAGTAAAACACTTAAAACAAAATGATAAATTTTTTGATAATATTATTGATCATTTTCCGCAAACTAAAGACCGTAGAATCCCGTTAATATATAAAAAAGTTAATAAAATTAATAAAAAAAAACAAAATATGAAAAATTCCAAAAAAAAGAAAAAATATTAAAAATCCAAAAAAAATGAAAGACAAAAAGCGAACAAAAACATTTTTTGGCAAGAGAAACTCTATACCTCCACGTTGGTTCTTGCTGGGTAACAATTAATTTTGTCACTGAAGTAGCAGCTGGTACGGTCGCTGTGCAAAGGTTAAAAGGCTGTGAATAAAGTATATTTTTACAAAAACGTTTTATGTCCAGCCTCCTCTCTCGAAAAGTCACGAGCCGCCACTGCCTTCATTCTCGCAGTATGCAGTTGATATGAAAGTGGTATTGTTTCTGGGTGATGCAACATACTTCCACTCAAGGAATATATCCCACCACTTAGTTCTGCTACTTCTCCTGCTCACACTTGGGTACATATTTTATTCCTTCCTTCATACGAATGATTTGAAACAAATAAATGTGAAATGTCGATATAAAGTATTAATACAAAAAGCATCGAAATAATTCTTTGCAAAGCAAAATACAATATTTAATAGTCGAGAAATTGAAAATAATCAAGACAAATTTGGAATATTACTCAGCAAAATCAACGATGAAAACACAAAAACATATCATAGAAAAAATAATACATCCTACTGCAAATGAAAATCTAACTGATGGAATACAAATTACAAACACGTTCATTACAGCTTCTGTAGAGATTTGCAAAGCTCTTGCTAGCAAGAATGAGGAAACATTAATGTACAAATACAGAGAACATAACTTCAAACTCTCTTTTTTGAACCAACTAAAAGAATAGGAATATGGAATACAATTTTTGAACTCAAAACAATGAGATAGTGGGTTGTGGTGACATAAAAGCAGAATATATAAAACTGATATCCATATATATTCTAGATTCACTGACTTTAATTTCAAATCAATGTGTGGGAGAAGGTTTCCACCCTAATGAATTCAAAAAACAATTGTGATACTACTGCTAAAAAAAGAGGATACAACTGTCATAAGAACTATCGTCCAATCTCATTAGTCACTCATTTGTCAGAATATTTGAAATAATTATTAAAAGGAGTCGTTTATTTTCTTGTCAAATATAAAATAGTTTTTAATGATTCATTCGGGTTCAGGAAAAAAATTTCAACTCAAGATGCTATTCTATCATTGACTTCGAAAGTTACTGAAGTGCTATATGAAAGCAAAGCGTCTTTATATGTATTCATATACTCATCGGAAGCTTTCGACACTTTTAGTCATCACCTTCTTCTGTAGTCTGTGAAAGGCATTTGAAATCACGCCAACTTATTGAATTTACTTAACAATAACATACCATACAGTAAGAATTGATGATGTATTGAGCAACGTACAAGTGATTGACTCTGGAATAACACCGGGTTCCGTGCTAGGACCAGCCCTATACAATGTATAGATATATATAGACGGACTTTTCCACTTTGCAATTTAGCAATTATTCTATATAAATTCCTATCACTAGATCATATGAAATCAGTAGGTATCGGGTCACTTGGGGCGGCCAGACAGAGAGCCTTATCAGATGTAGGCAACCAGTGATACACTCGTGCATGCGCGGTATGCCCAGACAGGTATCGGTAAGTACTGACCCTGTATTACCGGCCTGGGTAGACGGTTAGGGTGTGGTCTCGCCTCTGACCTCTAGGTGTTACCGGGTAGACGGCTAGGGCTTGATCGTTCAAGGTGGACAGCAAGCAATATGTGAGGTTAGGGATAACTTCAATGTAAAGCAGCATCAAAATATTTTTTTCTCCACACGGGAATCGAACCCGAGAAATGAAATCCAAAGCCGGCTCCTTAACCACTCAGCTATGGAAGACTTGAGAATAAGCGATTTTAATATTGTAGATATAACCGCGGTGTATCCGGTCTGAGTGATAAGTGTGAGTATATTGCAGTCTATATGATGCAGGTAATTGTTTTACATGACGTTAGTCATGCAGGTATGTCACGAAGCGAGGTATGGAATGTGAGACTTCATAGCGCTAGCCCATAGGGGTTTTGAAATAGTGTTGTTTGTACATGTCGTCAGTCACGTGATTTTTGAAAGAGACCGGGCATTCATCGGAGGTATCATGGGAGGGCTGCTGTTCCTTGAATGCATAGATGGAATGTTATATATAGTATAGAAATGATATCTTCTGCATCTCTCTCAAACGCGATGTTTATAAGGAAATTACTTTCAAAAACGTTTATTCAAGCTGTCTGTACCTTACTTGATTGCTATATTACAAAATGCGATTTCAATCATCTTAAACATATATGGAAATTATTTTTAGTATACAAAATGGAGTTGGGAGACTTCAATGGGGTATGGAATGTGAGGTTATACAGATTGTTTATGTATGACGTGAGTCATGTGAATTTGAATGAAGCTGGCGCGATCTCCAACGAGACAGGTGTGTATGTGAGGTTATACAGAGTGTGCAGGTATAATGATGTCTATCACGCAGGTCTTCAGCGAGGTATCTACCTTGCAGGAGCCTTCAATGAAATGTGGGGTTGTTTGTACATGCCGTTAGGCGCAGGGTTTTGTCTGAGTTATAATGATATCGTACGCGGCGCATTGTCTGCCCCCACAAGTCTTCAATAAGGGGTCATAACATCTAACATGCGATAGTTTACAAAAATGCTGCTTCTCATAATAGCGATATTATGAAGCGTTTGCAGAAATAACTATTAAATCATCTAAGGACTTTTTGCTTGATTAGAACTAGCGAGTACAAAATTCGTTATAATATTATAAGTATGTATCATTAGCTTACTTGTGCGATAAGGTCGTGCTAAACCATGTCCAACAGCAATGTATTCAACTTGGAATTATCGTAATGATGCGCGCGATCCTTCAATGTTAAAGTAGTTTCATAAGTTATCCGAAAGTAATATGAATATATAAAATGTTTTTCCAAAATTAGTTCCGAAGTAAACATAATTCGCTATAATATTCATTCATGTATGTTACATAAATTATCCTATATAATTCAAATAAGGTTGAACAATATTCACTATCATATTTTGCGGTAGAGCTACAGCTCGCTCGAGAGAGATAAGAAAGATACGCCGATCACCTTCAAACGCGATGAGAATACTTTATTTTAAATCACACATATAGTATGTATATATTCGAATCATATTGATTGTAAATCGCATAATATGATCCGAAATCTAGCTGCTGCTGGGTGTAGCCCTATACAGAATGTAGACGAAGCGGTGTTACGCATCACGATGATTATTCGAACTGTCTGTACAGCTCGATTGCTATATAACAAAATACATTTTTTTTAATCATCTTAAACATATAGATGTGCTAATATAATTTTTTCAGTATACAAAAATATACTAATAAAACATTTTTCATCGACACACATTTCTTCATAGGATAGTTGGCTTTTTATAAAATTCAATCAATTTCAATGGGAAACATATATGCGAGGGAGTTTTATAGAGATCGAACTCATTTCCCCAACCTCCCAAGAGGTAGAACTATGATGAGGAATAGATGTGGATAATAACCATATGAATATCTTCATAAGCGCTAATCTATACGACATTCAAACACGTGCTTCATAAAAGTCTGAATATTGAGTAGAGCTATAGTATCTTCTTCATAAGCGATCATTATCATCATTCAGACACTTGTTTAGCACGTGATTCAACAGCCTGGCATCATCGTTCACGAACTATGATGGGCTGATGAGGAATAAAATACCAATAATAATTATATAAATATCTCCATTAGCAATCTGTACTATTTTCCTTCACGAGCACGACTTTTACAAACTCCATACGTTCGCGTAAAAGATTATAATGATAAACACATTTTTGTTCACGGGTTTACATAATCATATGAATATCTTCATAAGCGCTAATCTATATGACATTCAAACACATGCTTCATAAAAGTCTGAACATTGAGTAGAGCTATAGTATCTTCTTCATAAGCGATCATTATCAACATTCAGACACTTGTTTAGCACGTGATTCAACAAGCTGACATCATCGTTCACGAACTATGATGGTTCGATGAGGACTCAAACATTGAACAGATGAATCTTTGAGGTTAAATATCTGCTGTAGAAATTACCCCACCTTTATTACCTTTTATTTGACAATATCGATATTTCCCATGTAACTAACCTAAAGCTATTTTGTATGCAACATTGTTATCATTTGCGAACCTTCGAGAAATTTGACTGGGGCTAAATGAATATGTTTGACTATTATTACCTGTAGATTTATTTGAGATTCTTCAAGTTTGAGATTGATAACCCACATGAAGAAAGAAGCTTCAACGAATTGATATCAATGAATATTCGCTATTCTGAATGTGACAACTTTATCGGCTTCAACACTCGAGATAAGAGAGAATATTTACCGCTGATGTAGGGAAAATCAATATGATGCATACAAATTGGGGGTGGGTGAGAACATCAGACTATAGCTTTATGTGTATCGAAATACATAAGGATTTTGACGAGTAAGTGGTGTTTTATTGAATTGAAGATCCGGCGACCATCGTTCACGAACGATGATGACGTCACTGCTTCATACCAATGACAGTAACTGATTCAATCCGGCGACCATCGTTCACGAACGATGATGACGTCACTGCTTCAAGCCAATGACAGTAACTGATTCAATCCGGCCACCATCGTTCACGAACGATGATGACGTCACTGCTTCAAGCCAATGACAGTAACTGATTCAATCCGGCGACCATCGTTCACGAACGATGATGACGTCACTGCTTCAAGCCAATGGCAGTAACTGATTCAACCCGGCCACCATAGTTTACGAACGATGATGACGTCATCATCGTTCATGAACTATGATGGCCAGATGAGGAATGAAATGCGAGTAATAATAATGTTTGTAATACATTCATGCACATGTTTTATCGCATGATTCAACACATGCTTTAACATTCAGACACGTGTTTCAACATTCAGTCACGTGTTTCAGCATTCAGACACGTGTTTCAGACACGTGTTTCAGACACGTGTTTCAGACACGTGTTTCAGCATTCAGACACGTGTTTCAGCATCCAGACACGTGTTTCAGACACGTGTTTCAACATTCAGACACGTGTTTCAGCATTCAGACACGTGTTTCAACATTCAGACACGTGTTTCAACATTCAGACACGTGTTTCAGCATTCAGACACGTGTTTCAACATTCAGACACGTGTTTCAGACACGTGTTTCAGCATTCAGACACGTGTTTCAACATTCAGACACGTGTTTCAGACACGTGTTTCAACATTCAGACACGTGTTTCAGCATTCAGACACGTGTTTCAGACACGTGTTTCAACATTCAGACACGTGTTTCAACATTCAGACACGTGTTTCAACATTCAGACACGTGTTTCAGCATTCAGACACGTGTTTCAGACACGTGTTTCAACACTCAGACACGTGTTTCAACATTCAGACACGTGTTTCAACATTCAGACGCGTGTTCCAGCATTCATACCTATTTAACATGTATTTGAAACCTAATTTTGAGAGAAGCGTAGAAGTACCTAACCGCGTGATCAGACATACACAATATAACATCATCAACTAGTATATAAACAAATGCTTATTAACATATGTTTCAGTATGATTTCGAATCGCCTTCAGGCATGATGAAGATTGTTAAGCAAAAAGACTCGTTGAGTATTATGAACTTAGGGTCAAGCAATGAGAATGTTGAACAACCACAACGTCACAGCTCTTTGCTGCCTAATACTCTACGAACAATAATCTGTGGTCCAAGTAATTGTGGGAAAACAAATGTGATGTTATCTCTATTGTTAGATGCTAACGGCCTGAAATTTGAAAACGTGTACATATATTCAAAGTCTTTACACCAGCCAAAATACCAGTTACTAAAGGAGACATTGAAGAAAATTGAGGGGCTTGGATATTTTCCTTGTACCGAAAGTGATGAGGTCATAGACCCCACAGAAGCGAGGCCTAATTCGATAATAATATTCGATGACGTGATGTTTGAGAAACAGCAGAAAATTCGTGCTTATTTTTCAAGAGGGAGACACAACTCAATTGATAGTTTCTATCTTTGCCAGTCTTTTGCTAAATGTCCAAAACATGGATTGCGCGACAATGCCAATTGCTTGATTATTTTCAAACAGGATGAGCTCAATTTGAAACATATATTCACCGATCATGTAAGTACCGACATGTCACTCGAAAAATTCAAAGAGATATGTAGCGTATGTTGGAAAGATAAATATGGATTCCTTATGATAAACAAAGACTGTGATATGAACAAAGGTTTTGATAGTTATATATACATCTAACATGTATATATACTTTCATTTGAAATAGACAACCCGCTCAGCATGGACGTGGGTGTGAGTAACATGCTAAAGGAAAAACAACAATTGAAGAAAAAAATTTGGGAGTTAGCAAACGTTGTGAGGAAAAAATATATGGCTGTGAAATTGGGTAAAGCTGAAAATGATGAGATTCTAGATAATATGTTCAGGAATGTATCTAAACCTCTGGAGGAAATTGCGAAAAATGCTGAAATAATCAAACAAAACTCGTTGGTTAAACCTAAAAGTATTGTTTCTACAGCAACACAAATGGAGAACATACCAATCCCAAATATTGTAACTGAAGGTGAAGAATTCGTATATAACCCCCAAGATACTGAGGAGGATGTGTTTACACCCGAACCTACTATCGATCAGATTCGTGAAGAATTCAGAAAACATAAGAAAGATAATGCAGCGGCTACAGAGGAGTTTCTGCAACAATACCCCACATTAGCACGTTATTACTTGGAAGGATTCCTATTGGATGATGATGTTAAGAGATATGATGATAAAATGGGTTTGCAATATAATTCAACTTTAGACAAATGGTTCATGGGTAATCAACCTATAGAAATTGATAGTGAGAGTAATATAATTATCAAGGGTACTCCGTTCAAAGGTACCACAGGACTGTATAATTTGATATTTTACAGAGATGTTCTACCTGATACTTACACTGTGGAAGATGGGAAAAATTACAGTCAAATGATGGAAATGACCAGTGCCCATAGACGTAATAACGATCCAGCTGATCGAATAAGATACACAGTGAAATACAAACATGTACTGAAACCATTGATTAATTCCATGAAAAAACCCAGAGCCAAAACATACACTGGAAGTGCATATATCAAAAATGATATGCTTGAATATAACGAGAAACCTATCGAATATGTTTATTGGGATGACGTTAACGAAATTGTGGATAGACTGAGACTTCTTGTTGCATCCTCGTATGCAGGTAACCATAATGAGATAATCTCTATAATAGAAGAATTGATAGAGGCAGGGGTAATTGAACAAAAACCAGGTGTAAGACAAATTCATCACAGTTATAAAGATGGTTTCAATGGATAAGTTTGGCAGAGCCTCCTCTTCCATGTGGATATATGATACAAATGTATTTAATAATAATTTCAAACAAGTTCACGGACAAGGATTATTCCTAACGAGCGATGGAAGTTATGATATGGAAAATCGTAGATTGTGCAACGTAAAATCACCGAATGATGATGGAGATGTTGCAAATAAAGTATATGTTGATAAATTAACACACAAACTGAATCTGAAAACGGAAACCAGTCTTAAAGATACCTTCAATGTTAGGGTTGATAATTTGATCAAAGATATCAACAAGGATCTGGATGAACATAACTTAACGAATGATAAGGTTATTCTCAACATTGATAAACATCTGATGGACATTCAGAATAAATATAATGAAATGGGAATCTATATAAAATCAGAGTATAAAACAATCAGTGATAGTGTGAGGGAGAACAGAAATGAATTGGAAGAGATCAATAACACATTTAACAGTATGAACATGCGTCTAAATGACATTACTAGTAAAGTGGAGGCGTTAGAACGACGGATGACATCTGTGGAACCTTCTAAGAAGAGACCTTCATCATCCACAACATCAAAGCAGGCCTCTGTGAAACGTATATCTCCAAATCCTGTGAATATACCCAAAAAATTAATTCTACACTAGATTACAACATTGATAAGATGAGTGAAAACAAGTTGTTCATGAGCTTCATGAGCACAGAAGAAAGAACTTTTACCAGCGTCGAACATACATAAAAGGACTTCAATATAGGTGGAAGGGGTAGGAATATACAATACGACTAGGACGATGAATCAAGAGTCAAGATTGAGATATTTGGAACATATATTGTTAAGATTATACTTAAGTCTTTTGTATTGAGAAAATTAATAAAAAAAAAAAATTATTTTGAGATCTTTGGTCTTCCTCCCACCCCTCGTTAAATAACGGTGCAATCTTGAATTCTCATCAGTCTGTATGGAAGCGTGCGTGGAAGAAGTTGTTCTCAATACGCTTATAAACAAGCTCCCGATTGAACTTCAAATCAATACCAGGGGCAAAATTAGAAGAACGGTTGAGGAGATTCAGGGTATCAATTCATTCGATAAAGCTTGCCGTCTACACGATATTTCATGCAATATAACACTTATAATTGTAGCCAGTTATATTTGGAATTCCTCTCTAACTCTTCAGTTGTGCTCGACTAACATTTATTAGTATATAGATAGATTGTTGGTAAAGTTTTCATCAATCATGTCTCAGACGTTCACTATCACGGGTAAGAGCTCCCGCTTATCTGTAGATTTTCACCCACCTATAGAACTAGATCCTCATTCATATTATTCTATAGCACTTGTTGGTTTGCATACGTACAATAGCATCCCGAACATTGAAGAAGGTTTTAATAAATTTTATTATGAAGATGTGAAGGGTGAGGAAAAAGTAGTCACTATACCTACGGGGTCCTACGAGTTGACAGACATCGAAGATTTCATACAAAGTACAGTTTGTGGGATAGGAGTGAAGCAAGAAGAGCGTGACCGGAAATTATCAATAAAATCTAACAACAACACTCTACACACAGAGCTGAAGAGTGATTTTAAAGTGAATTTTATTCCTAAAGATAGTATAGCGAACTGTTGGGATTCAGCAAAAAGAAATTGACATCTCGTGAACTACACGTATCTGATCGACCTATAAACATAATCAAAGTTCAAACTATACGCGTAGAGTGTAACTTAACCGCGGGAGCATATTATAACAATAAGATAGCTCATACGATATATGAGTTCTCACCTCTTGTACCACGTGGGTTTTCCATTGATATAGAGCCGAAGAATCTTATTTATCTACCGGTCATCAGCAAGACGTCCTTCGATAACATCACACTGAATATTCTAGATCAGAATTGGAAACCGGTAAATTTTCGTGGAGAAGAAATTATTATACGATTGGAATTGAAAAAGATCGCTAGGGATTATGGCTCACAACAATAAATAATAATCCAATACTCACCACCACTCATTATATGAAAGGAATTCAACTGAGAAGGTTGCAGTAGCCATCACTTGAGAATATGGGTTTGGATTTTAGCAATAAAAGACATCTCCATAGTGGTCATCAGTCATTATCTACAACGAGCTCGAGGGAGAAGGTTGCTTCTGCATCACTGTCATTGAAGAAGGAGAAGGTTGCTTCTGCATCACTATCATTGGAAAATATAAATTTTTTGAAGTCCCTTGGTTACAATGTCGGAAAAACTTCAAATATTCAACGAGCCAAACTTCATTGAAGACATCATCCGGGAAGAAACTCATACCTACTATCCACACACAACATCTTTTGGCAACAGCGATGAAATTGAGATATTAATCAATCAACAAGATGTGTTGGTAGATTTGGCATCGTCTGCTTTATTCATCGAGGCAGAATTCCAGCCAGAAGCAAGTGGTGATGGTGAATGTAAACTAACGAATAATTTCGGAGCGTTTCTCTTCGAATATATTAGTTATGAATTGAATGGAAAAGAGATAGACAAAGTACGTGATCCTGGTATTGTTAGCACCATCAGAGCTCATCTAACATATGCCAAACATGAATCTATACCTCTAGCTATTTCTGGATGGTCATTTAAGGATGCATTGAGTTCAGTCTACAATAATAAAATCAATTTATGGATACCGTTGAATTTTCTACTAGGCCTATTCATTGACTATAACAAAGTCTTGAGTGGAAAACATAAGCTGCGCTTGATAAGGTCTCGAACCGATAACGATTGTTATACCAATAGCACAGGTACGAAGAGGGCTAAAATAAATGTGAAGACGATAGCATTAAAAGTGCGACATGTGTTTCCAAGTGATCAGGTTAAATTTCAAATGTTGGAGAATTTGAGTGCTGAGAAGCCTATTTTGATTCCATTTCGCAGCTGGAATCTGCATGAAAATCCGTTGATGAAGGAGAGCACTCGTGACATTTGGGCTGTTAAAACATCAATGAATTTGGAACGACCCAGATATGTGATTTTAGCTTTCCAAACTGATCGAAAAAATAATCCTGTTAAGCACAGTGCATATTTCGATAATATAAACTTGCTAAATGTAAAATTATACTTGAATTCAGAGTGTTATCCATATGAAGCAATGAAATTGAATTTCACCGACCAGCAATACGTGGAAGCATACCAGATGTACTATGATTTCCAGAAATCATTTTCAAATAAAATAATAAGCGAACCCATGTTAGATTATATAGCATTCAAGAATAGAGCAATTTTTGTGATTGACTGTTCAAAACAAAACGATGCTATAAAGTCATCAACAGTTGACGTCAAACTAGAGATGGAAAGTTTCCTGAATTTCCCCAAAAACACCAGGGTTTATTGCATCATCATTAACGATCGTATAATGGAGTATTCTCCAATTACAGGATCAGTTCGGAGTTTAGTGTGAAGAACCATGAATCATAATGTTATTATTTTAATTCTAAATGTATTTTTCTAAATAAATGTTATTATTATTATTTTTCGTATTTTATTTCTCTCACTTTCCCGCAAGACATCACAATAATGAACGAGCCATTTGGTAAAGTACAGTCCCTTGGATCAACCCATCAGGATTGTAATCTAAATTTTAAATATCGCTTCAGGTCTAGAAACAAAAATTTATGCAACTATCTAATTAATAAATATAAAAGTGATTCAGATTATTATGTTATCTTTTCAATTATTATAATATGTAGTACCTAGTGGTTATAAGACAGTTTGCTGTAAATATTCTCTCTTATCTCGAGTGTTGAAGCCGATAAAGTTGTCACATTCAGAATAACGAATATTCATTGATATCAAATCGTTGAAGCTTCTTTCTTCATGTGTGTTATCAATCTCAAACTTGAAGAATCTCAAATGAGTCTCTACAGGTAATAATAGTCAAACATATTCATTTAGCCCCGACCAACACACAGGCCCTCGTACGCTCCCAAATGATAACAATGTTGCATACAAAATAGCTTTAGGTTAGTTACATGGGAAATATCGATATTCTCAAATAAAAAATGTGTTTATCATTATAATCTTTTACGCGAACGTATGGAGTTTGTAAAAGTTGTGCTCGTGAAGGAAAATGTACAGATTGCTAATGGAGATATTTATATAATTATTATTGGTATTTTATTCCTCATCAGCCCATCATAGTTCGTGAACGATGATGCCAGGCTGTTGAATCACGTGCTAAACAAGTGTCTGAATGTTGATAATGATCGCTTATGAAGATACTATAGCTCTACTCAATATTCAGACTTTTATGAAGCATGTGTTTGAATGTCATATAGATTAGCGCTTATGAAGATATTCATATGATTATTATCATTATCCACATCTATTCCTCATCATAGTTCTACCTCTTGGGGTGGTTGGGGAAATGAGTTCGATCTCTATAAAACTCCCTCGCATATATGTTTCCCATTGAAATTGATTGAATTTTATAAAAAGCTAACTATCCTATGAAGAAATGTGTGTCGATGAAAAATGTTTTATTAGTATATTTTTGCATACTGAAAAAAATTATATTAGCACATTTAATCATTTAAGATGATTAAAAAATGTATTTTGTTATATAGCAATCGAGCTGTACAGACAGTTCGAATAATCATCGTGATGCGTAACACCGCTTCGTCTAGATTCTGTATAGGGCTACACCCAGCAGCAGCTAGATTTCGGATCATATTATGCGATTTACAATCAATATGATTCGAATATATACATACTATATGTGTGATTTAAAATAAAGTATTCTCATCGCGTTTGAAGGTGATCGGCGTATCTTTCTTATCTCTCTCGAGCGAGCTGTAGCTCTACCGCAAAATATGATAGTGAATATTGTTCAACCTTATTTGAATTATATAGGATAATTTATGTAACATACATGAATGAATATTATAGCGAATTATGTTTACTTCGGAACTAATTTTGGAAAAACATTTTATATATTCATATTACTTTCGGATAACTTATGAAACTACTTTAACATTGAAGGATCGCGCGCATCATTACGATAATTCCAAGTTGAATACATTGCTGTTGGACATGGTTTAGCACGACCTTATCGCACAAGTAAGCTAATGATACATACTTATAATATTATAACGAATTTTGTACTCGCTAGTTCTAATCAAGCAAAAAGTCCTTAGATAATTTAATAGTTATTTCTGCAAACGCTTCATAATATCGCTATTATGAGAAGCAGCATTTTTGTAAACTATCGCATGTTAGATGTTATGACCCCTTATTGAAGACTTGTGGGGGCAGACAATGCGCCGCGTACGATATCATTATAACTCAGACAAAACCCTGCGCCTAACGGCATGTACAAACAACCCCACATTTCATTGAAGGCTCCTGCAAGGTAGATACCTCGCTGAAGACCTGCGTGATAGACATCATTATACCTGCACACTCTGTATAACCTCACATACACACCTGTCTCGTTGGAGATCGCGCCAGCTTCATTCAAATTCACATGACTCACGTCATACATAAACAATCTGTATAACCTCACATTCCATACCCCATTGAAGTCTCCCAACTCCATTTTGTATACTAAAAATAATTTCCATATATGTTTAAGATGATTGAAATCGCATTTTGTAATATAGCAATCAAGTAAGGTACAGACAGCTTGAATAAACGTTTTTGAAAGTAATTTCCTTATAAACATCGCGTTTGAGAGAGATGCAGAAGATATCATTTCTATACTATATATAACATTCCATCTATGCATTCAAGGAACAACAGCCCTCCCATGATACCTCCGATGAATGCCCGGTCTCTTTCAAAAATCACGTGACTGACGACATGTACAAACAACACTATTTCAAAACCCCTATGGGCTAGCGCTATGAAGTCTCACATTCCATACCTCGCTTCGTGACATACCTGCATGACTAACGTCATGTAAAACAATTACCTGCATCATATAGACTGCAATATACTCACACTTATCACTCAGACCGGATACACCGCGGTTATATCTACAATATTAAAATCGCTTATTCTCAAGTCCTCCATAGCTGAGTGGTTAAGGAGCCGGCTTTGGATTTCATTTCTCGGGTTCGATTCCCGTGTGTAGAAAAAAATATTTTGATGCTGCTTTACATTGAAGTTATCCCTAACCTCACATATTGCTTGCTGTCCACCTTGAACGATCAAGCCCTAGCCGTCTACCCGGTAACACCTAGAGGTTAGAGGCGAGACCACACCCTAACCGTCTACCCAGGCCGGTAATACAGGGTCAGTACTTACCGATACCTGTCTGGGCATACCGCGCAGGCACGAGTGTATCACTGGTTGCCTACATCTGATAAGGCTCTCTGTCTGGCCGCCCCAAGTGACCCGATACCTACTGAAATCTTTAGACATTTCACATAAGATATGGAATAGTAGTGTCAGGCGGAGCTTGGAATATGAATATCCATTCGATTGAAGTTATGCGAGGCGTTTTCTCAAATTTATATTTCCCAAAAACAGTAGATATTCTTATGACAATGTATAAACTGAAACCAAAATTTCTCCAAGTTGTATTTTGAATTCTCTAGTATTAAATTGTATGGAAGCAAACACAAAGCACTAGTCCTTTCCTACAAGTGTATTCATGTAACACCTTCGATGGTTAAGGTTACATAATATAAAGAGATGTGAAGGGGACAAACTGAAAATACATCATAAGATTTGAAAGGAGCTTCTTGCACAAGTAAGATTATTTAGGGAGTGCACAAAATAAAAATTGGTGCATATTGAGTTCATTCTTCTAAAGTATAATTTTGCTGGGGTCATAACCTCGAGGATGACCCATACTCAGAGCCTTGAAAGGCTGTAACTTGGTTAATCATTGTCTTAGGTTGCAAATAATACTGATATCGATTTTAGCAGCCACACAAACCTATTATTACGCAGCTAAATCCAAATTAATGTGATCTTCCAAATTCACAATATTTTCATAGTTACTACCCCTAATGAAATTCTTCAAAATTCGAAAATTCCAAAAGTTCAGTCACACGCTGGAACTTATTATATGGGATGTTAGAGTTATACTGATATCAATTTTAAATGGGAATTCTTCGAAAGTATGATTTTATGGGGGGTCATAACCTCGGGGATGACCCATACTCAGAGGCTGTCATACCTCGACTGGCTGTAACTTGTTAAATCATTGTCGTAGACTGCAACTAACACTGGGATCGATTTTCTCAACCACAAAACCTATTATTACGCAGCTTCATCCAAATTAATGTGATCAACCAATTCACTATTTTTTACCCCTTATGAAATTCTTCAAGATTCGAAAATTCCAAAAAGTTTAGTCAACCTCTAGATTTTATTGTATAGGATCTTAGAACTATACTGATATCAATTTCAGACAGTTCATTTGTCTACTCTAAAGTATGAATTTACTGGGTCATAGCCTCGTGGATGATCCATACTCGTAACTTGGTTAATCATTGCTTTAGGTTGCAACTAACACTGGGCTCGATTTTTTCAACCACAAATACCTATTATCATGCAGTTTCATCCAAATTGATGAGATAGACCTAACTCATAATTTTTCCATAGTTTACCCCTTTTGAAATTCGAAAATTCCTAAAAGTTCTATCAGCCGCTGGAACTCATTCCATTGGATCCTAGAACTATACTGATATCAATTTTAGGGGGTTCATTCTTCCAAAGTGTGATTTTGCTGGGGTCATAACCTCAGGGATGACCCATACTCAGAGACTGCCATACCTCGACCAATTTAGTGCATATAAACACAAGTTACCCTCTTTACTGTAAATATTTCTAAATCATACTTCGAAAGAATGAACCACTTAAAATTTATATCAGTATATCTTCAATATACAATAGAATAAGCTCAAGTGGTTGACTGAATTTATTGGAATTTTCGAATTTTGAAGAATATGCAAAAATTGTGGTCATCTCATCACTTTGGATGAAACTGCGTGATAATAAGTGGTTCAGAAAATCGATCTCAGTGTTAGTTGCAGTCTAAGACAATGATTTACCAAGTTACCTTTTATTCAGAATTATCGTAAATTAATCTAATTCGAGGTAGCATATGTATAGATCATTCATGTAATTTATGTGCCATGCGATCACAAAGGAAACTTCAGAGGGATACTGTTTATTGTTGTAAGAATATGTCCATAATTCGACCGAACATATTGACATATACCGAATTCATTATTGGATGACAATAGCCTGGTTTCAGTCTCTATGTTTCGTAAAATCAGCGTGTAATTGATAGGACAAATTTTACCGCCATGGGTTCAAACACGAATATGAATGTCGACGGTATTATTCAATTTACGACATGAATGTGGGAGTCTCTTTATTGCTCTGCATACACACTAAAATTCCTTTTGTTTGCTAAAATAGCAATCATATTTCGAGTACGTTCAATTCTCAAAGATAAAATTCATTGTTCTAGAAACGTTTTTTTTTAATGAACTACTCAAATATGCTCGTGAATTTTGTTTTTTTTTTAGGTTCGTCTCCACATTAGTTTGATAATGAAATAGCTATTTGAACTTTGAATTCAACTGAATGAATTATTCCTCTAGAGTAGGAATCTCCAAACAACGGCCTGCCAGTATCATCAATCTGGCCCGCGGCAGCTAATGGCTTATTGTTGTTATTGTTGTTGTGATAAGTTGGATAGAAAGACACAGAATGATAATAGCTCGGTTTTATTTACTTGCTAGGTAGAGCTTAATGACAAGTATAATACCCAGAGAATTGAACTTGAGCATAATAACTAACAAATAATTGAAATGAATCCCAGCATTATTATTATAGGAAATAAAGCACTAACATAGGCCAAATCTTCCAAACTTGACGCAGTTGGATGGATTGAAATGCGGTTTCCTGCATTTGATTCATAAAGTGATTTAGAAAATTTGTTTGGTATTTTTTTTTTGCGGAAGAAAGTTATTGCATTTCTACAGGCAAAAAATGCATTTTTCTGAGTGCACTTTTTGATGTGAATAACAAAAACGGTCTTTTCGGGGGTTTTTGGGGTCGCTCAACACGAATATGCTATCGATAAAATTCCCTGGTCCCCTTGGACCTTCCCCGGGATAACCGGGCGTCCTGACGCCCTAGATATCGATGAAATTGATAAAAACAATATTTTTAATGTTTGTTAACTGTTCAAGAGGTTATATAAAGGTTGCTAGGGGTGATTACGACGTGAAAAAACTTCTGCAATATCTGATGTACCCTGAGTCCGAGTAACCACTTCATCTTCTAGGAATTGTTTGATTTTTCTTGATCAAATGTAACAAATTCTAGCTCTTGTGGGTTTCCAAAGTCGCCGATCACGACTATGACACTCGCAATGCTCTGCAAATTACCCGAGGGGTGTTTCCGGGTCCCTGGAGTCCTCTGTATCTACGTCATCTTCTAGGAATTTGTTAATTTTTCTTCATAAAATGTAACAAATTCTGGCTTTCGGGGGTTTTCATTGTTGCCGATCACGATGATGATACTCCACAATATTGTGCAAATTACCTGGGTGTGTTTCAGGGTATCCCGAGCCCTGCGTATCTATGTCATCTTCAAGGAATTTGTTAGTTTGTTCGTTATTTTTTTAGATATTGAGAAGATACTAATACGAATAAAAATCCGTAGTTTGCGTTCTCAGGATCACGACTATGCATGAGCTTTGTGGATGTCATAATCGTGATCGGTGACTTCGAATATAATTTTTCTTCATAAAATGTAACAAATTCTGGCTTTCGGGGGTTTTTATTGTTGCCGATCACGATGATGATACTCACAATATTGTGCAAATTACCTGGGTGTGTTTCAGGGTATCCCGAGCCGTGCGTATCTATGTCATCTTCAAGGAATTAGTTAGTTTGTTCGTTATTTTTTTAGATATTGAGAAAATGCTAATACGAATAAAAATCCGCAGTTTGCGTTCTCAGGATCACGACTATGCATGAGCTTTGTGAATGTCATAATCGTGATTGGCGACTTCGAGTATCCCCTAGAGCCAAAAATTGTTACATTTTATGATTAAAAATTACCAAATTCCTTGAAGATGACGTAGATACAGAGGGCTTCATGGACCCGGAAACACCCTCAAGTAATTTGCAGAACATTATGAGTGTCACAGTCGTGATCAGCGACTTCGAAAACGCCAAGGAACCAGAATTTCTTACATTTTATGAAGAGCGTCAGGACAACCGGATACCTCGGGGGAGGTCCAAGGGGTCCTCAGGGGATTTTCTTGATAACATATTCGTGTTCAGCGACCCGAAAAACCCCTCAGAAACCAATTCGAGTCCGTTTTTTTCACCTCAAAAAGTGCACTCAGAAAAATGCATTTTTTGGCTGTAGAATTGCAATAAATTTTTCCCGCAAAAAGAAATACCGGACAAATTTTCTAAATCACTTTCTGAATCGAATGCAGAAAACCGCATCTCAATCCATACAACTGCGCCGGGTTTGGGATGTGGAATGCTTTATTTCCTTGACTATATAAACATTATAACATATAAACACATAAAGATATAACATATAAACATTATAACATGTAAAATACTAAATGAGATTTATGTTATTGTGATTTTCCACTGACTGTTTGTAGTTGTGGACCAATTTTACTATTACACCAATTATTAAATAGTAATTTTCCTAACAAGTGCGGAAAGTGATGCTTTCCCGCACGCGACTGCCGTTAACCCGAACGACGCGGAGCGGAGTTCGGGTAAGCAGTCGAGTGCGGGAAAGACACTTTCCGCATGAGTTAGGAACAATACTTTTTCTACAAGCGTAGGAAACAAATTCATTTTTTCAATTATTTATTCATGCAAATGGAAACAACTAACAAGAGTAACATTTTCTATCCACTAATTATTCGTAATATTTATTGTAAATGTACAATTTGATGCATTATGTAAATTTATAGCGGAAGCCAGCATATTTTTTGAAGATGGCTGATTTCCTGAAGGAGAAGGTAACTCGGGCAATACATTATCGAAAGAAATCGAATGTGCAGGCACAGGCATCAAATCGTCGCCGATCGATATAGACGTGGATGGTTCTAAAATGCACCCGGAAGACGATGTAGTGTTCAAATTGAGAATTTTGTTGGACATTTCTTTTTTTCGATTGGTGGAGTCTTCTAAATACCCCTCTGCAACTGAAGTCGATTTCCATCCTCCTAGGCGTTTGATATTAGTTATACCCACACCACAGTCAGCAAGTAAAGTGGCTGAGGAACGCCTGAAGCTGTGACCAGTGTAAAGCTCTGGATTTTGAAGGCACAGATATACTGCTATTTCGGAGGGTATCTTTCCTATGGTATTGATTCCTACACATTGCACAGTACATTTTCCACTTTTGTAATACAAGAATAAACGACGGTGAGGAGTCTCTTTTGGACGTAAATGTACATAATTTCTGTATACATTCAAAAAATAACCATCATTTGCTTCTTCAGATATCACGAAGGATCTAGAGGAATGATTTTTGGAATCCTTGATATTAACAATTATCAGGTTTTCTTTGTCGTCTATGTCGTCAATGGTGAGTTTTGTCAGCTCTTCTCGTCTGCAAGCACCAGCTAATCCAAAAATTGCTACTAACTTATGTCATCGGGTGCTTCAGTCATAAATTTTGAAACGTCTTCTTGAGTGAAGATTTTGGCCTTTTTCGGTCGAAAACCGACATTCTGTTTTTTAATGAATGCAGTTATTTTGTAAAATTTGCTAATATCCAAATTTTGCTTTACTTTGAATACACTCGTCAACATTGAATATCTTGCCCATAAAGTGTTCGGCTTCCATGTTTTAGACATTTCTAGAAAATAAGCCAAGAATACTTCTTCTTTATTTGGTGTTTTCACTTTTTTATTGTTGCACCATTCAATAAAACTCGTGTATTGCTCCTCATACCTTTGTTTAGATTTCGTTGGCAATAACTCTAAGTTCGCATCTGTAGCTGCTTGCACGATTTCTTGTGGAAGTTCTTCATCAGATGAATAATCCATTGTGGCAATTTCACTGAATCGAAAATTTTATATAAGTAACGCTTTGTCTGTCACTCTGACAATTACAAACAAATTTGTGTATTGATCGGCATGACAACATCAATTGTTACCTACTCGTTATCAGATCAATCAAAGCCTATATATAGGGTGATTTTCATAACAATACATTTTTATTTATCAATATTTGTTCATTTTTTCAATAAATAGTGCAAAATGATGGATGATTTTGAACAAACTCACTTAGTATTGCAACAAAAAAGCTTGAACTTTCATATTTTGTCACCCACCACTTATATTTTACGAGGATATCATATAAACGTTTTTCCCGCACTAGTGAGGGAAAACTTTTCCCGCACAACTGTGGGAAAATGACACTTTCCAAACTGAATTGCGTGCGGGTAGAGGGTGAATCACGCACGCTTGTAGGAAAAGAGATTTAAGATGCTCAACGGTTAACTTAGATCTTAAACATTCTCTGTGTACTTCATTTTGGAAAATGTTTTCTCACACCAGTAAGTAGTACCAAAAACAGAAAATAGCCCACGAACAGATTCATGCAAATTATCAAATTGTACCAGTGGAAGACTCTTATAGAATTCCAACAAAGACGAGTTTTGATATTTGTTCTTAATTATATCGCTGCACTGTAAATCAATAATTTCCATTTGATGTTGCGGGGCTATGGTTCAATGTCAGTATGGAGAACCCTGCTCTAGAGTTATGAATAATAATAATAATTGAATTAGGTTCCTCCAAATTGACCTGAACACTGCAGCTAATAGTCGATATCTTTGCCGTCACGATTCGACGTTTGCTTCCTGTACTTTCTGGTATGCTATGGTTCCATCATTATGTCATATAGATATTCATACAGTGGACAATCTTATTATATTTCCATTCCTTATGCATTACGTACGAGTATTGTAACATATTTTTGAACTTCCGACCGGAATTCTTCTTACAAAGGCAAATAGTTCATCTACTTCGCCTGCAAAGTTCGTCGATTCAAAAATAAGTTGAAGCAAAATTTACTCTATTTTTATTGAAAGAGAAATCCCAGAAGGTTCGTACGTTTTCCTCAACTGAAATCCTGTAGAAGTTGGAACATTTCAGGATCGCAATTTATAACTTCTGTCAGACTGTAATCTAATATCACAGCCTTGTGCTTTTTTTCAGTAAGCTGCAACGTGATGGTCATAAATAGAGACTCTATGTGATATTTTGTTACAAATTCATCAGGAGGTGACACAGTGATAACGCTGCCGTCGCTACTTCTATTCGATTTATTTTTTGTTCGAATCTAATGATGTCTAATGTCTGTGAAGAGAGGTCGGTCATAAAATCCAGCACAAAAGATTGGTTGTTATTGATTTGGACATTATTTAACTTGCGGGTCATGATAATTATCTGTACATTATGTATGGACATACATTACTGGACCTGGGCAAACTCCAACAGTAATATGTATGAATATACATCGTATGGGCGCTTACGTAGTTTGAAATCATTCTAAACTTCCTCAAGTGAGAGAATGTAACTCGAAGTTAGGATGATAGATATTGCTAAAAATAACGGTTATGATGTCAATATAATAGATAAAATATTTCAAAATTAAGCCCAATTTATCACAACTTTGAACCTTATTTAGCTCCAAAGCTAATTTACCACAACTTCGCCGTTCGATAGGAAAATGAAGTTTGATAGGAAGAAGTTTGCCAGGCTTGGCAATTAAGGGGTGACTAACTTCAGCTCGTCTAGGTCCGGCCAACTGGAATCTATCGTGGTGGAATAATGGATGAGATTTCTAATAAACATAGAATATGGAAATATCTATAGAAAGGGGAGAGATCTCTTGAATAGTAGACTTCCGCGGACAGCTAATCTTGAAAAATCTTGGCTTCCGCATGGATTCCATGTCACAATAGCTCGACTTGTAGCCGACGTTTCGCCAACTATTACAGGTGGCATCTTCAGGGCAGGCTTGAGGCTTTAACGGAAACTGGTTCTACTGGTTTCTGTAGCCATATTCATTGTAGGAAAAATCCTTCACGCTACACAGTTCACCGCTTTTATTCCGGTGGTTAACTCCGTTTCGGCACTGACCCTGCACATGATCACACAACGGCAGGGTCAGGTACCGGAACAGAGTCACAACCACTGGCGATAATGCAATCTGTCTGGAGAGTCTGCTTCAGAAAGGGCTAGAGATAGGATAGAGCTGCTGTCTGGAGTATTTGCCATACATCAACGTGGTTGGTATCCTCCAATTCGTTTGCTCGACGCCTTGTACTTCTTTCGGGATTTTGTTCAACTGCTCTTAAAACATTTTCCACAGTTTGAGCAGTTCTTGGCGCCCCACAATCAACTGTTAGTTTCATATTTCTCTCAAACGTCTATAAACGTTTACAAAGGTGTTTGCACAAGATGAGGGCCTGGCAGCTCAGTGGTAGAAGCATCGATCTTCTAATCACTGTGACTGCCGGTCGCGGGTTCGAATCCAGAGACTGCGGAATTTTTCCGATGGCTCGAGAAAGTGTTATATATATACAGGATGTCCTCGAACTGCGTGACCAAAATAAAACTGAAGATTCTTTGATTCGAAAACAATTTGATGAGTTTTTTTACTTTTGCCTCAAGTGTCTTGTTTACCCGGTAGAGGGCTTCAAAATTGCAAAAACAATTTTGTTTTTTCGGTATAACTTGAGAACGTGATGGAGGACTTTTACAATATTCAGCAAGTGAGTTACTGTCAATGATGGCCATTTTTGAGTGTGAAGCACAGAGCCTTAGAGACCATAGAAATGGCTCAAACTTGAGGATGTAACGGGAAAAGTGTCCAGAACTTTTTTGTGGTCAATGTAATTCACTTTTTATGTAGATAGCTTATCTAATTTGAAAACTTTTCTTACTCTTAGAAAATTTTGATAAAATCAACCGGTTAGCTTGAAAAATTAATTTTCGAGTCTCTGCAATTTTGGCTTACTAATTTTACTTGATTAAAATACCTTAGTTGCCTTTGCTTTTCCAATGTCATTTTGGCATTTGAAGAATTTATTCTCAAAACTGTCAGTTTTTACTTTGCTTTCCGTAAAAATTTTATAAAATTATGGCTCAAAATTTCACTAACACTGAAATGATTGATATGTTATTGATTTATGGACTTTGTCGTTGCAATGGCTGGAGAAGGGAAAGATATCCGCATCGCAGAATTCCAAATCGGCAAACCTTCGCGAAACTGGCAAATTTGAAACAAATCGCAGAGAAACTGGACGCAGACGGACAAGAAGAACGTTAGAGCTCGAAGAAGGGATACTGGAAGCGGTTGAAACTGAACCTGGGATAAGCACACTACGTTTGGGACTTCGTATTGGAGCCTCAAAATCATTAGTTCATAATGTACTGAAAGAAGAACTGTTGTATCCCTATCATATTAAAACAGTTCAAGACTTATTGCCCATGGATCCAGGTCATCGGCTAGATTTCTGTCGGCTTATTGTCCAAAGACAAAACGCAAACCCCTATTTTTGTAGAAGAATTCTGTTCACGGACAAAGATACTTTCACGAGATGTGGTCTCTTTAACCTCCATAATGAACATTTCTATGCTGATAAAAATCCTCATGAAACGGAAGTTACATATTTTCAGAATCAAACTAAAATCAATGTTTGGGTTGGAATTGTGGATAACTTTATTATTGGCCCTACCGTTATACCCGATCGATTGAACGGGGAGAACTACTTGAACTTTTTGGAACAAAGGCTACTTGAACTGTTGGAAGACTTGCCCTTACACATTCGTCGTGGCTTATTCATGATGGTGCACCTCCTCATTTCACATTAGCTGTGAGGCGACATTTGAATGCGGAATATCCAGATCGCTGGATAGGTGGAGTACACGATGCACCAGTGAACTGGCCGGCCCACTCCTCTGATTTGACGCCCTGCGACTTCTTTCTATGGGGTGCTTTGAAGTCGGAAGTTTATGCAGCTCCAGTAAACACACAAGAGGAATTGTTGCAACGAATTAATCATGAAGCGGATTTATTGAAGAATGATCCTGAAGTACTAGCCAGAGTTCAATCCAATTTCTTGAAACGAATTAATTTGTGTATTCAGGAAAATGGGCAACATTTCGAACAATTGATGCCTTAGCGATTTCCCAAAAAGTTTTGTTGTTTCTTTTAATTTAGCATTTGTTTTTCCTAAATAATCACATCGTTTCCCCATTTCTATTGTTTTTATTATTCGTGTTTTACCGAGATATTAACCATTTCAGTGTTAGTGAAATTTTGAGCCATAATTTTATAAAATTTTCACTGAAAGCAAAGTAAAAACTGACAGTTTTGAGAATAAATTCTCCAAATGCCAAAATGACATTAGAAAAGCAAAGGCAACTAAGGTATTTTAATCAAGTAAAATTAGTAAGCCAAAATTGCAGAGACTCTAAAATTATTTTTTTCAAGCTAATCCGTTGATTTTATCAAAATTTTCTAAGAGTAAGCAAAGTTTTCAAATTAGATGAGCTATCTACGTAAAAAATATAGAGTAAATTACAACATTGACCAGAAAAAAGTTCTGGACACTTTTCCCGTTACATCCTCAAGTTTGAGCCAATTCTATGGTCTCTAAGGCTCTATGCTCCGCTCTCACAAACGGCTATTATTGACAGTAACTCACCTGCCAAATATTGTAAAAGTCCTTCATCACGTTCTCAAGTTATACCGAAAAAACAAAATTATTTTTGCAACCTTGAAGCCCTCTACCGGCTAAACAAGAGACTTGAGGCAAAAGTAAAAAAGCTCATCAAATTTTTTTCGAATCAAAGAATCTTCGGTTTCACTTTAGTCACGCAGTTCGAGGACACCCTGTATAATAGATTGCGACTGGCTAATATGCCTTGTCCTAGAGCCAAAAAAAAAACCCACGGTCAGGAAATGCATCTTCATAGAGCCGCCTTGGTTTGTACAAATTTCCATTCGCTTTGCCATAAATAAAATGAATACATGCCAATTCCTCAAATGAATAATTCACCATCGTAAGTACATACTTATTTTGTAGAGAACTTATTGAAAGTTAACTAAAATACCAGAAATTCATATCGCTAGGCACTTCCTGTCATTCCTTTCTGTTTTGGTTTGACAAGATATTCATCACGTTTACAAAAAAAGCCTACTAGTCTACTAATTTTCATTTACCTTTCCGAATACAATTTATTGTACTGATTAATCAAATAATTTTTATTTCGAAAACGATGCGTCAGAACGAAAAAGTCTAAGAGGCACTTCTTAAGCAGAATTAATCTGGCTTTAACAAAGCGATATAAATTTTTGCAAAACCCAATGGCGTACAGTTTTTTCCCGTAAACATAAAGATTTACCGGCACGAACGCCACTGATGTAAGTGATTCAGAAAACAATGTTGTACATATAAATCTAACCCTTAAAGATGCATTTGCGTGTACCGGAACTCAACCCAAGAAATTCAACGGGCTTTCGATGTATATAAAATAAACTATCAACCGAGCATTTCCGGACCCCTGTTTACATGAACTTTTTTTTTCACATTTTTGAAAGTAGAATCCGCTCTTGAACATTCTGCAACACCCTGTATATTGAATGAGCCCGATAATTATTATTTCCTCCATTACTATAAAGTTCATAAATAGTATGGTAATGAGCTTATAATATCCTGGAAGGGTCATACTTCCTTTTTTTGGAATTGGTTGGATTTTGGCTATCTTTCACCTGGAAGGGAAGTGTAAATAAGTTGCAAAAAACTGGTCCACATTTCTTTCCTTGTACAGTAGGGGAAAATTTGTCTGGCCTCAGACATTTTTTGATTTTGAGATCAACAGAATGAGGCTGATTGTGCGCTGATGGAAATATTTCAAACAGATGGTTATGGATAGTAGTAGGGCTTTGCTAAGCCCTTACTAGTAGATCCACAGTGGAATATAATACTTAAATTTCACCGTGATGTTATCCTTTTATTTGTGGTGCGCCATTGTCTGCAGCTCATGGTTCAGAAAAACCATTTCTGGTGGTATTTTTCATTAATCGCCTTGTATTTTTACCATCACTCCATCCAGCCATCCTCTTGTTTCAATGTGATTGCCAGCCTCAGGCCTCTATACAGATGGAACATTTAATTACAATTTATCAAACGGCGGGAATGCGTTTACGAAAAACAATACGATTGTTTATTTTCAATATTTAAATGTATTGTTGATTCATTGTAGCACGAAATTAAATAACTCGTTCCACAGAAGAATTCAATTTCGGTTTTAATGTTTGGAATTGATTTTGTACTTCAACCGAAAGGATCTAAAAATAATAATAACAAAGCAGAGTGCTACTCATCTTTTTGGCATCACAAATAGAATAGATTGCTTTCCACTTCGAGGAATTACCATTTCAATCTCCTTCGAGACATATAGTTTTCATTTCAATATTTCTAGATAGTATTTCTTGAAGGTAACTTCATTCTTTGTTCGTTTAGTCAATATTTGACAATGACGACATCCAAATACAGGTTGTCTGTCTCTCATATCTCACGCACGATTTATAATAACAAAAAGGGCATTTCTCAAACATTAACCGGTACTTATGGAAGCTGTTATGAAGTTGCCTCACATCCTGAAGACGTTATTCAATTGTAACTGAAGTGAGGAAGGAATTGTTTTCTGGTTCATCAAACATTATCAACCGTTCCATTTTCGTCCTATCTATTACCGCACAGGGCTATTTACAAATAATAGAAAATCGTACAAAAATTCATAGTTATACAAAACACATGATAAAACAATTTACAATACCGACTTACAATGACTATTGTCAACGTCTGAATGCAATCACTGGAGTGCTAAAACAATCTATATTGACTTTGTTGCCATCCGAAAGTTCACGAGGTATTGTTCAGTATGTGCCGTGACTGGACCTGATGATGCAAGTGGAATATATTGAGTGGATGTCTTACGTTGGCAGCTGGAACATGTAAACAACTGTGACATCTAAAGTGTTATGTGATCACTTAAGTGATATGTGATCTCTGAAGTGACGGAGAAAGCAATCAACATCGAGTTCATCCAATAACTAGATGGCTCTGAAATCGTGAATTACAGGCAATATGCCTTTCGTCAGCTGAGATCAACAGCAGACATATGTAGGGCAGAAGTCTATTGAAAAATATTGGGAATCTTCAAAGTATTTGACACAGTCTGGCACCAAAATCGCTTCGGAAACTTCCGTCATATGGTTTTACGCCTCAACTTTGTAGCTTACCATCGGATTTCCTCTCAAATGGATCACTCCATGTGTTGGTTGACGGGGTATCCTCCGCTACAATGGCTATCAACACTGGCGTTACACAGGTATCTGTCTTGGAACTAGCTTTTTTTCCACTCCATATCCATGAACTATTGGGAGTAACCACCTGCCCGTTCACAACAGCCTCTAATGGAACGATCATGTGAAGTTCTTAGTTTTCTATTCCGTGCCAAAAGCTACCTCACATCTCAGCAGCTCCTCATAATCTACAAATGCCGGATTCGACCTGTCCTGGAGTACTTTTCACATGTTTGGAGTTCGGCTTCCAAATACGCTGAAGCTCTTGGATTCTTTCCAGAAGAGAGCTATTCATCTGATTCCCTTGGGAACCTCACATGGTACAGTAATTTCTAATGACACATAACCAGCATTTTTGTCATATTGGGTCCGATATCTCAGATAAGATTCGATACCGTTCAAAAGGTTACCGTCAAAGTTTAACGCAGAGAGTGCTTCCATCAAAAATCCATGTTTCTCAAAACTCAACCTAGTGAATTTCCTCAAAACATGTTAATAAATCACCAAAAGAGTAGGAGTAGATCTTCCCGAGGTAAAGCCATGTTGGTTTCCATTAATTATGTTTCTAGTTTCATGAGTAAGTTTCTTGATGGTCAAACTAAGAAGTAATTTGGTTCTTTCAGTTGGCTCAATTACGAGACGATAATTTTGATGTCATCTCTAGCTCCTGATTTATGAATAAGAGTAAGTAGGGAATATTCATATTGAGGAAGATAAGCTTATCCTGAAATAAACAAGTTTTGGTGAAATGTGGAGGAATTCTGTCACAATCAGTAGGGAGTTTTCATGGGGCTAACATTGGTTGTGAAAAACAAGATTAAAAATGTTATTATTCTCACTGCTTACCATCTCTTTGAAATATATAAGCCACTGCCATGCTATATGATTTCCTCTCACTGTTCATGTATATCCAAAAATAAAGAGGATCAAAAGCAAAGATGCTTTACATTTTTCTGAATTAAAATTTTTTTTCGTAATTTATATATGAGCTATCTATATTCTCTAATCAGAGACTAATTGGAAGATACCTGAAGAACAATTTTCTGACGAACAAATTACTGTATACCTCTATACTAGTAGAAAAAATCAACTTATCATCAACACAAACATGTCGGGCCAGCCGCCAATTTGTCTAAAACTGAATTTTTGAATTTTAGTCCCCAAATTTTTTGGTTCGGAGCAACACAATATGTTAACTAAATGTGCTGCAGTAGTACATATTTCCTCCTCATTGCACCACGGATATTCATACATATGTGGCTTACCTCGTCTACCGATAATCCTCGAATAGTTACCTAAAATAATATTAAGAACGTAGCTTTCAAAATATGAATTTCAAATTCTTAATAGCATTCAATTAGAGGATTTCATCAAAAATTAATTTACATACTCAAGTTTGTCAATGGCTTACGAGGATATTATTTGAAGTGATAAATAAGTAGATTATAAACCTGTTCCGGGTTTTCTTCGAATGACCGCATTAATTGACGTTTCAAATTTATGGATGCCGAAATATGTCGAGGTTTGGAGTATTTAATACTTGTTTTATGACGTTTTTATTAAATAGAGTCGGCTTATAGTACATAAAACGTAAGTAAATTTCCAGAGTTGAAGTTCTTAAAACCACACTAAAATTAATCGTGAACTTCAGCAAAAGTTATGAGAAGGAATATTTCATCACTCAAATTTCTAACTTTCTTTGTTATCAGATATTTTCTCCGATCATGTACAAGACTCGTTGGTTGCTGTAGATGGTGAATCGATACGAATTCTTATTTTATTCTATATCTTCAATTTTAATGATTGATTTTTCTCTTGCAAGAATCGTTGTATGATTATAAATAGTGAAATTGAGATTTCGAGTTCCTATTCTCATCTACGTTCAAAACAATTTGACAATAATACATCTCAATTAATCTCTACAAATGAATATAACGACTCAACTCTGAATTCACCTTATCATTATGTTTCGAAAATGAAATACGAATTGGAAATCACTATCGTAATTGTGTTACAATTGTCCAAAATGGAATATTTCAAAGTCTAGTTTATTGTCCAATAACATAAATATTGTCCAAAGGATCGATGGTGGAAGCTGTTACTTTGTCCTAATTTGCTTATCTTTTTTCTACACGAGAGGAAAACCTATAACGTTCAAAGAACATCATGTGAGTCAACGAAGGAATGTTGGGAGACCAGATAGACTTTTGAATTTTCCTTGAAGGTTTGGAGGTTATAGGCATAGGGAAAGATCTCAGCGGGCGAAGAGTTTCACAGCTTCGCCGTTTGAAATGAAAGTCTAGTAGGAAGAAGTTTGGCAGGTCTCTAGCTTCACAATGAAGGGGTGACTCATTTGAGATTAGTGATAAGCAAAGCAAGCTCAAGATCAAGACTTCTATGTTCTTGGTCACATATAGTTTTGGTATCAGTCTTGCAAACTAATGTTTTTCTTGGTCTTGGTCTTCTATCAAGAGTCTTGAAAGTCTTGCTTTTTTACAATGATCGAACAAACCTAGTGTAGCCGCATCCAGAAGTATCTTGGTGCGACTGCGACACCACATGGGGCACTCTCCTATTAATTGATAAAAGAGTCTCCTCGCCTGTACCGCAGGATGGACTCTCCGAGAGGGAGAGCCTACAGTGGCCGGTTAGGACGACCGTAATGTCAACTATGACATTTCTACTTTCCAACAGAAACTTATGGATAGTTTCTTGATTAAATATTCATGATAAAATAATCAAAAGCTTATATATAGACTTATGCCAAATGAAAAGAAACAATAAAACTATAAAACGACAAACAACGTCAGTGGAAAAATAAGAAATATTATCATTATTATTATTATTATTATTATTATTATGAACAATAAGAACAACTTCTTTCGACTATTCTGTTCTTTACGTCATCTCACGGAAGAGAAAGAGATAGATAGATAGAGAGAGAGAGAGAGAGAGAGAGAGAGAGAGAGAGAGAGAGAGAGAGAGAAAGAGAGGGAGAGAGAAAAACAGAGACAGAGACAGAGACAGAGACAGAGACAGAGACAGAGACAGAGACAGAGACAGAGACAGAGACAGAGACAGAGACAGAGGTAGAGACAGAGACAGAGACAGAGACAGAGACAGAGACAGAGACAGAGACAGAGACAGAGGCAGAGACAGAGACAGAGACAGAGACAGAGACAGAGACAGAGACAGAGACAGAGACAGAGACAGAGACAGAGACAGAGACAGAGACAGAGACAGAGACAGAGACAGAGACAGAGACAGAGACAGAGACAGAGACAGAGACAAAGACAGAGACAGAGACAGAGACAGAGACAGAGACAGAGACAGAGACAGAGGTAGAGGTAGAGGTAGAGGTAGAGGTAGAGGTAGAGGTAGAGGTAGAGGTAGAGGTAGAGGTAGAGGTAGAGGTAGAGGTAGAGGTAGAGGTAGAGGTAGAGGTAGAGGTAGAGGTAGAGGTAGAGGTAGAGACAGAGACAGAGACAGAGACAGAGACAGACAGAGACATAGGTTTGAAATTATGTCCAAAATGGCTTTTTGTTTCAGAGCTATGGAGTATCAAAATTTTATTATTCTTCGTGTTTTTTTAAAATTATGTCCTAGAATTTAAAAAGAATCAATTTTGACTTAGTACGCTTATTGAACGTCAGAAAGTCAACGTTTGTCAATATTCACTTTTGCACTCTACAGGTTCATATATTTTTGGTGATCGTAAGACCCTCAAACTTTTTGTGCGCCACGGTGCTCTCCAGTATCCGAAAATTCGGATGTTATATTCAGTTTTAAAACTTTTCATTCGATTTTTCAAGATAAGTACCGATTTGAGATAAGTGCGAAAAACCGTTTGAGTGTATGCAAATTTTACTTTGAGTTAATCTAAAATTCTAAAATAAAAAAAAACATGCCTAAGTTATGCAACTCAGCATCCCGTCACATGTTTCTCCCATCAATATTTTTCCACCGTTCCAACACATATGATGTGACTCACAATATATCAAACAAAAACACTTGCGAGTGCGGACATTGCATTGAATAAAGAACTTTGAGGCATACACGCCGCCAAAGCTAAGCGAGCGATATGCGGCTTCCGACAAAGCTATTGCAAGCCGCTTTCGGCAGCGTCCCCAGATAAATAAGTTCCTATTTTATGATTCTTCCAGCAAATACTACTGAATATTACATTTTAAGATCACTCTACTGTAATACAGAAATAATATACCTACATATTATTAGAAAGAATCTATTGATTTCATCTTAGTGCAGGATTTGCAAGAGTCTAGCAGGGCTCTTGCAGAAGTCTCTGTCTTGCAGGATATGGTCTTGATATCGGTCTTGTTCTTGCATATATAGTCTTAGTCTTTGTCTTGTTGTCAAAATACGGTCTTGTCTTAGTCTAGGTCTTTTTTCTATGAAAGACGAAGACTGCAAAAGCAAGACCAGTCTCGCTCATCATTACTTGAGCTCGTCTAGTCCGCCTATCTGAAATCTCTTGTGGTGGAATAAGGGGAGAGATCGCTCACTTTTCTACGATGTTCTAGAGAGGTCAATGATTCGTAAGCGTGAAATTATCACATGAATAAGTCTCTTTTGGATAGAATCCAAGAGCTTCAGCGTATGTTTGAGAGTCGAACTCCTAACATGTGAACAGTATTCCAGGACAGGTAGAATCTGCGCTTTATAGATCATGAGGACCTGCTGGGATGAAAAATTTTCCTACTGTTCTAAATTTTTCCTCCAATTATTTACTAATCATGGTGAAAAATAGATATAACTTTACTTTTGTCTACTGTGTTCTGCCTAACATATACGGAACTACCAACTCATGTGAATCCTTTCATCCTAAATTAAACTCAGAATTTTATCATTCTCATCCAAATTTGTACAAATTTGTGAAGTTTTAAATGATTTTCAAATTGAAACGGATATCAAAATTCTAAGTTGGGGAAAAGAACCAAGAAAATATGATAGGAAATTGGAAAAAAAATCAAGTCGCTTATAAATAAATAGAAAACTGAACAAATTAGTAGAATTCAATTTCTAAGAGGCGTTTCAAATTTCAACATACCCTAAATTAAGTGTTACAAAATAAAAATTTTCTTGCTTATTCTATCTATTTCTTTGAATCCATATTAGATATTTGTTATCGTGTTAGATTATTATTAATAATAATGGTCCTTGGCCCAAGTATGAATTATATATACATTTTCGGGAAATAGGTCACATATATGCTTATTATTCTCGTCTCTACGTACGTTTCGGTTTCACGACCATCATCAGAAGACGTATCATATCTATAACGCGATTTCTTGAAATTGTATCAACACAAAGGGTCCTTATCGCACCAATTTCAATTAAAATGCCCACGTCGGCGACATGGACAGAAACTTGCATAATCGAAATTGTGATACATTGATGTTTTAAGTATATGAATATGTATCAAGCATCCACTGCTTAGCAATTTTCTTATATCATACGAACTCATGTCAAACAAAGTCTGTATACGACTGAAACCAAAAAATGTTACTCCTCAAGTATCCACTTTCGAACCAGATGTTAAAGATTTATGAGGAAATAGAAAACCTTATTAGAAATATTTTTATTTGAGCATTCTACCTAAAATATACATTTAGCATGAAACAAGCCTGTAGGAATTTGCAAAGGTTTTAATTAATGAAATTAGTATACATCTGACTTAATGATTGGTTGCATCTCTATTGTAAATGAATCAGTCATCCACATGAATCATGTCCTTTTCCTTTGAAACGCCCATCTGCCTCAAAGCATCTGAAAGATAATATATGGAAAATAGTTTACTTATTAAATGCATGACCATTTATTCTACAAATTATAAAAGTCTTAAATTATATAAAGAGTCTTGAAGAAAATGAGTTAATTTAGAAATTTGCAAGAGAACAATTAGATAATAGTTTACTGAAAATAGAAGATTGAAATCATGATGTTAGTATGTAACTGAATGATTCGCTTAAGCAATATCGGTACTCCCATAAAACAGTAAATGAAGATTTCGGCTTTATTTAAGTTCACCCAGATCAATAATTAATCCGTTATCTCACCCAGACTAGCCTGAAGAGACATATCCATAACAAATTTATTATGAGGATAGTTGGAGAAGCGTGATACGGAGTACTACGTGATCACGTGGATCATTGCTAGGTTAAACAAGCCTTAAAGAACGATATGAACCAATACGACTATTAACTTGACAAATTGGATACGGATTGGAGACAAGAGGAAGGATACAATTAAATGGTGTCCTAATTTGAATCCGATCAAGAAAGAGTGATCTCGTGTGACCACTTTGATGAGTCGATATTCATATAATTATTGGAAAATATCATCGATAAGAGAATTATACACGTCAAATACAAGGTTTAGATATGATTAGACATCAAATTATAAGGTTCACTGTCGATATTAATCCTTCAATACATTCAATTAATAAAAGATGAAGGAATGTAAAATAATTTGCCTCACCTCGGATAACTTTTCCCACAAGATGAGATCCTCTCGATTTCCGTTTACTAGTCCCCCCTCTTATGTCGTTTCGCGAGATCTCTGATTAGTAAAAAATCGATTAGAAAACCTTATTAGAAATATTTATATTTGAGCGTTCTACCTAAAATATACATTTAGCATGAAAAAAGCCTGTAGGAATTTGCAAAGGCTTTAATTAATGAAATTAGTATACATCTGACTTAATGATTGAACGTCTGCTCCATGATTTACATACTTGGAGTAACGTCTTATGTGAAACATTCCAGACATAATAATTGGTTTCCTTGGCTAAAATATTAACATTTTTGTAATCGAATTGATGGTTATAATCAAAACAGTGTTTAGCAAGGGCGTTTATCATAATCAAAGATGTATTATTATTTTATATAATAATCTAAAATTAAAATTAAAATGAACAAACCTGTGTTTTACTATCTGAGGCGCATATTGTATATTACATTTTACCTGTTTACAGTTCAGGCGCAAATTTCATGTTCCTGCAGGTGGTCTATTTCATTAGGCGTAAATTGTATAGTCCAAAATTTCAAGTGAACGGTTCAACTTGCGAATGAGATATTATCAAGTAATAATAAGCTCATCCAATCAACGTACCTACCTTTCCAGATTATTCCATTGAATCCGTAACAATTCGCTGATAGTTTCCAACTGTGGTCAATATTTGGTTCCATCTCTATTGTAAATGAATCAGTCATCCACATAAATCATGTTCTTTTTCTTTGAAACGCCCATCTGCCTCAAGCCGATTCTCCTCGAAATAAACTGAACTGGGATAGATAAAGCCCTGAGATTCCGTAAAAACATGTTGGTGTAAGCAGCGTAGTCATTTCGCCGGCAAGAACTTTCCGTGTTTCTACTGCAACAAACCGGAACTTTTCCTTAATTAACCTACAATTTGAGGGAGGGCAATTAAAAACAAATTTTAAGAATTTCGCTGCTGATAAATTTTAAATTCTGAATCTTAATTTGAATATTCCGCTTCATAATTACTTTGGTTCTTTCATAATGACTTATATTTCCAGAATAACTAATCGGTTGTATGTGAACGGCAGGTAATGATGTAAATAAGGTATATACGATTGCCTAACTCGGTAAAAGTTGGCTGCAGCTTATTCATGTATTGCGTGAATACGATTGCAAATTGGAGGTGTTTCATACGATTATTAACATTTCATCATTACTTGAAGACGAGGAAATAAAGCATTCGACCTTCCATCACTGGCGCAGGTGGATGAATTGAGATGTGGTTTTCTGCATTCGATTTGGAAGATATCTTAGAAATTTTGTGTCGTGCTTGTTTTTTGCGGAAAAAATGTATTGCATTCTACAGCCAAAAATAGTACATTGTGTATCTAGTAGTAATAGCAATACATTCCCGGACGCTAAGGTAATTTGCAGAACATCCGCTGCAATCTATCATTTTTCTTATAATTTGACATCCGATTCTTAATCAGCGAAGTCGAAAACCCCCGACTAGGTATTTTCAACTGATTTCAGACAATGTTAAAGAAATAAAGAAAAAAGTGCATAATAAAAATTTTCAAATGCGTATTAATGCAAGATAGATATTTTTTCAATCATATTGATGTCAGATTCACAATCAGCAGGGACCTTGAAACCCTCTAACTACAAGTTTTCAAGCATTTACAAGCAATATTCAGGAAGTTCATTAAAAAGTGCACAAAATGGACTTAAAAAATTTGTGCATCAAATCCCCTGTCAAGCATAAATAACAAAGCTTACAAATACCTTCCTTACGAGAATGCGGAAAAGCGCTAAGCTCTATCAATCCACGTAACGTTTTTCCTAAGTTTTGTGAAAATCGGCCTAAATACAACGTACTATCATTATGAATTACAAAGTCAAAGAACTGCTTATAATTTCCTAGTACATTATAAAAATGAAATGCGTGTCAACTATGTGACTTTATCAATACCATAATATTTGTTTTACTAATTAAAATTTAATTTAATTTCCACCAACTAACCGCTACATCAATTCAATTTGTCTTTTCAGGCTTATCAATTAATGACATCAAAATGAGAAAATCATTACATTACAGTTCCGTCATCCAATTTGTCAAATAACTTAGCAAAGTACCTAATATAATAAACTTGAATGAGTTTACTCATTCTGGGTTAAACAGAATTGCCTCGTGTCACAAATAGTCGGGTCATATTAGACGAAAAAAGTATAAAAGCTGGGAAAATTTGCGGGCAACTCCGATCGACTCCGGGTTTTTCGCAAAATTTTCCTGAACGGATTTACAACATTCTCGAAACAAAACAAATGTGTGCTTTTCCATTTTTCAATTGTTATAGAGAATATAGAGGAAAATGGCCAATTTCCATGAAAATGGCTAGAAAACTGTACTCGGGGTTTTCGAGGTGGCTGGTAACAAATCTTTTTAGATTGTTGGAAGATTTATATTCGATCTATGAAGTAAAATTCAAATTACCGCGCTTCAATTCTGTATATGATGGGGCTATAATATATATATAGAAATTTTAGAAAGGGGTGGGCCAAGAGATTATCTGTTCAAAAAAAGATGAAGGGGAAATGTGAAAGAAAGACGCATGGTAATGGAGAAGAGTAAGGAGGGATCACTTTCTATATTGGAATCATATCAAGATCATCTCGGAAAGACGCATACTTTCAAAACCGTCAGCACGTAGCTGTTGAATTTTATTGTGTTTATTGTATAATTGTACTTATTGTGTAAACGACATTATTTTGAACTAATTAGTTTTTGGAATAATTAATTAATAATTGATTATTCATCCACAAATTATTTTTTTCTACATCCATTTATTACGAATTGTAAGTATTTATATTCTTTTCTATTGTTCCATATCAACACAGATATTTTGAAAAAAATTGGTTTTCTTAGTTTTTTTTCATAAATTTCAATTTGCGTTTGGACAATATTACGAGTGGGCATTTCCAGCCATTGTTGGAATGATTTCGAAATTTTAGAAATTTTTGGCCATGAAAATTGGCCATTTTCCTCTATATTCCTCTATAACAATTGAAAAATAGAAAAGCACGTATTAGTTTTTTGGGAATGTTGTAAATCTGTTCAGGATAATTTTACAAAAAACCCGGAGTCGATCGGAGTTGCCCGCAAATTTTCTCAGCTTTTTTGCTAATATGACTCGACTAAATATAATAAACTTGAATGAGTTTACTCATTCTGGATTAAACAGAATTGCCTCGTGTCACAAAGTTCATAACTTTGAACTCACGTATCCGTATTAGGTTCGACTTGTTTTCTATCGAACCTAAATTCACTATCCACTCGAAATCTATAGTTATCGAGACTGACTGATTTTGTTATGAAACACCTGCAGTGATTGAATAAGCCTTCATAAACTGTAAATGTTATTCTGAAAAATATTGTTCGTGTTATCCAAACACCTGCTTCTACATGGGATTAATTAATGTTCACACTGGATATTTTGTTGACATCAAAGTAGACAACGGTTGTTTGTTTAACCGAAATGCATCCCCTGTGTATATCGAAGGCATGTAAGTGGGCCTTGAAATGGTTTTATTAAAACCTCGTGGAATATCTGCTATTTACTTTTCTTGCTAGCGAAAATACGAAGCAAAATTTGCGGATGGCATGATATTCGTCACAATTTGATACGGAGACCGGTCAAAATCTCAGGTAAATTTTAAGGATGCCTGATACTCGTCACACAGAGCTTTCTTTGGTAAGAATAGAAAGGATGAGCGGATAATGATCACTACGGCTAATTGAATAATTATTGCTTATTAGATTACTAGACAGGGACGTGTTTCCAAACTTATATTTTATATATATTTTTCGAGTTGTACGTAATAGTTAACATTCCCCTTCAAAATTTGTAATGTCGGTTGTGGGAGACATTATTAGTGAACGCGGAAACACCCAAATAGTATTTTCTAAACATCGATCTTCAAGTAATGAAATTGACTAGAGGTGCATTAAACGGCCTAATAGTCGAGTCAAATAGGTATTTCATTACGAAAATCGTTAGATATGGACCGATGTTGATGAAACAAAGTGCATTCGATTCGGAATGACATCTAGAAAAAAGCTTATCGGTTAGTTTTTTGTGTAAATTTGTTATTATTTTTTAAACAAAAAATTGACCAACTTTCTGGCTAATTATTGGAAAAACTTAGTCGGGGGTTTTCGGGGTGGCTGATTACGATTCTGAACTCAGATTGGCCAAAATCGAACTCCCCAACTGGTAATTGGCCACTTTAATTGGACAAAGTGACCAATTTTAAATTTCATCAAAAATTGCCAGGAAAAATCACCCGGGGGTTTTTGGGGTCGCTGATTACGATTCTGAAGTCAAATTGTTCAAAATCGAACTCCTCAGCGGATAATTGGCAGGTTTAATTGGACAAAATTGATCATTTTTACTCAATTTCATCGCAAAAAGACAGGAAAAATTACTCGGGAGTTTTCGGGGTCGCTGATTACGATTCTGAACTCAGATTGGCCAAAATCAAACTCCCCAGCTGGTAATTGGCCACTTTGATTGGACAAAGTGAACATTTTTTTGAATGTCATCAAAAATAGCCAGGAAAAATCACTCGGGGGTTTTCGGAGTCGCTGAGTACGATTCTGAAGTTGAATTGTCCAAAATCGAACTCCTCAGCTGGTAATTGGCAGCATATACATTATTTACAATATTTTTAATCAATTGAATATTATTTACAAAATGTATATTTCAGTAAGTACAAGTGAAATCAATCTTCATCGTCACTATCATAATCATAATAATTGTCATTGCATATTTGAATATTTTCAATGCCTTCTTCTTTATTGGTATTATCTACTTCATCATCGTCATCGTCTTCGTCATCATCTCCAGGTGAAATTGGATTGATCAGACTGAAATTGTTACTACAATTTCGCATGCAATTTGCACAAGCAACAGTACAGTTCATATTTTGTTTGCGACATCCACATCTGCTTGACGCGCATTTCTTTTTGCATGAGTATGATACTGTATTTAAAAGCTCTTCAGGAACTGGATCCAAGTTCAATTTTACAGGACGTAAGACTTAGTCTACTTTTTTCCATCCCCTCTCTTCTGGATTCAATACTAATACACCAATCCAACTTTGAACTTGAAAATAAACCATTTTCAATTGTTCCATAAGCGCATCCAGTGTTGGTGGTAAGGACAATAAGTCGACAATTTCTTCTTTAGCGTTTTTTTTTACCTTTTTCAAATTCGATTTTAAAGTTCTCATTTTTGAATTCAGCTGTTGTTGGAAGTTTTTATACCTCAGTTTTGCCAATTTTTCACTAGGAGGTAACTCTGGATACATATCTTTATGACCGTATAATGCAAATAAACATTCCAACCCTCCAGGAAGTAGTTCATTCACTGACTCTTTTGGAACATAGGAATTGAAAATTTGTACATATTGTTGCAGTTGCGAATTTCTTTGAAATTTCTCAAACAGAAGTTTTTTTCCTTTGTTGAAAAAGGCGAATGTTGTATCGCAACCAGTGAACGCATGAAAAAACAGCAAGTGCTCTTGACAGTTTGAATGAGCTCCCTTCAAACTCTTGTTGGAGAATATTTTCCCTTCCGTTTTTCCAAATTTTTGAACATTTAACATAAAACAACTACCTCCCCAACCCCTAATTAAAAAAAAATGATCAATTTTGTCCAATTAAACCTGTCAATTACAAGCTGAGGAGTTCGATTTTGGACAATTTGACTCCAGAATCGTAATCAGCGACCCCAAGAACCCCCAATTAATTTTTCCTGGCTATTTTTGATGAAATTTGAAGAAATGGTCACTTTGTCCAATAAAAGTGGCCAATTACCAGCTGAGGAGTTCGATTTTGGCCAATCTGAGTTCAGAATCGTAATCAGCGACCCCGAAAACCCCCGACTAAAGTTTCCCAATAATTAGCCAGAAAATTGGTCAATTTTTTGTTTGAAAAAATAATAACGAATTTACACAAAAAATAACCGATGAGCTTTTTTCTAGACGTCATCTCGAATCTAATGCGCTTTGTTTCATCAAAATGGGTCCATATCTAACGATTTTCGTAAGTCGACCTGTTTTAATATCTATTTGACTCGACCATAGATGTAACGTTTATGTGTAGTCGAAGAAATAAAGCACAAAAAAGGCCAAAGTAAGAAAAAAAATCGGATGAACCGAATTCGATATATTTTCTTTAAATCGAGTAAGGAAGTCATTTACAAAAAATGTTACCAATTTTTTTTCTTCTAATGTGCATTTTAGCATTTCTACAGAGGAAAATGCATCTCTTTGAATGCACTTGCAGGAGATAATATTAAAAATGTTGAAAAAATGTCCAAATTTAGCCAAAATTTCTCACTGGGGGTCAGATTTGAACTACGACGCACCTAGGGCTCAGGACATCCTGGTCTATCGATGTCTCCAGGGAATTCGCAGAAATGGCTTCTGCCTATTAATGGAACTTGTTATGAAGGTCCTCTTGAGCATACGGGTCAAGACCATGCTACTCAATAGTCTCCTGGTGCTCAGGATATCCTGATCACCTAGTTCATCTTCATGGACTGATTATTAATATGCACCTGGGTCTCAGGACATCCTTGTACTATCGTCGTCGGATTGATTTTTAATATGCTCTGAAATAAAACCAAATTCGTATCTCCGGGGTTTATAAGATCGCTGATACCTTTTTTGGAGTTCGTACCAATCACCAAAGCATCTAGTGAACAGATCTGTGATATCGACAACAGAGAATTCAAAGAATATTTGCACTACAATAAAACTTTACTGGATTTTTCTAATGCGAAAAAAGTGATAATGAAATATTTTCTATTCTAATGTCAAAAATGTTATCGTAGATCGAATCTAGCACTGGAATCGTATTCCGCGGTCCCGAAAACCCCCGAGAAACGAATTTGGTTGCATTTCAGAGCATATTAAAAATCAATCCAAGGAGATGACCTAGGTCATCAGGGTATCCTGACCACCAGGTGAGTATAAAGTATCATGATCAATATGCTCAATAGAACCTCCATAACAGGTTTTATCCCTTTGCAGAAGGTTATTCTGGGAATTCCCCATATATGACGATAGTACCAGGAAGTCCTGGTCCAGGTGGGTCGTAGTGTAAATCTTACAACGGAATTGTGTTCAACGGCTTCAAAAACTCCCGAGTGAGAAACGTTGGCTATATTTGGACATTTTTTCAACATTTTTAATAGTATCTCCTGAAAGTGCATTCAGAGGGATGCATTTTCCTCTGTAGAAATGCTGAAATGGTAACATTTTTCTAAATGACTTTCGGAATCGATAAATTCTTTTTTATCAAAATCGGTTTATCCGATTTTTTTTACGACCTTTTCTGCTTTATTTTCTCGCCTAGTGTATACTATTGGGGAATCGGATAGTTTTGTTTTAACAACATAAAAAAATCAACATAATTAGGAACCTGAAAAAAAAGTTCTTAGTATTGCCTGCAAAAGAAAAGCGGAAGAAGAACCTACAGAAAGACCAACTGAAATATTGCAAACGGTTTTCTCTCGGATTTTTCTCCAGAAACATTGACTTCCTAGGACTTGAAGTGCATCGAAGAAAATATGTATAATAGACGTCGCAAAATATTGCCAACTTTGCCTCGCTCTGCCCACGAAGTTCACCGTTATCTGCAAGAACATTCGTAGAAAACGTCAAGAGAGGAAAATTCTCTGGATAATGATTTACCATACATGGTTACATAAATGGACATTATATACCGCTAGTGTTTAGTTTACTGAAAAACCAATCAGAACTTATAAACTGGAATAAATTAAGTTCATAATGCAGTTCGTAAAGTGTGTGATAAAGGTACAATTATTGGTTGCCGCATCCATCTTACTCAGTCTTGGTAGCGTAAATTACAAAATTGGGGTTAAGTGGTGAATATAAAAACAAAAATTATGAAACTGGAAAGTGGCTTGTGCCGTTGCACAAATAATGCTATAGATATTGTATAATAAAATTAATTCAATTTAAAATAAAATAATTGAACTATTGAAATAGGTAATATTACTTAATAAATTACACTCAGTTTAACACATGAATTTTAATCAACTATTAAAACTACTAAAAACTTGAATTGAACATTTTTATTATCAAAATCGCAGTATCTGCTTTAAAAATTGAATAAAACCAGATTTGTTCATATAAATAGTATTAACATACCGTTTGGCATAAAGTTGGCTTAATTTTTGGTGCTGAATACGACTACCATGGAATAAATGGGAAAATTCATAGTTTTTGCCGTGTTTCAAATTACTATTTTTTTTTGAGCACCCTGTACAAGATCGAGAACTTTCTTTATTGTATTTCTCTGCGCTAAGTCTTTTATTACAAAATGCCGAAAGCGCGTTACGGAATATGCAGCCGTTAAGAAGAAACTGACAATTAAGTATGGGTCTGCATCTGTAATTTTTCTCTAAAAAAACAGTTGAATATAGGTACTGGACATGATAAATGAAATGTACCTAGAATTTTCCATAAAATTCCAAAATGCAATAGATTATAGGGTGTTGCATTAAAAATAATGGAGGTTTAGTCAGAAGTGCCGCATCTTGAAAATATTTTAAATCAATAGTACTCATTGACTTTGGACAGCTGCCAAATTTTTAAAGAAATTCTATGTTAACTTTTCGAGCCATCGATCGATGGTTTGTGGTGATTCACCTTGTATATTCACATGCGTTCCCGTTGACGATGTTTCGGAGATTTCAATTTGGAGGATGAATCTATAAGTATTCGCTAAATTTATGCGTCCTTATAATGATAAAAATGAAAGTCTTTGGGACTTAGGATGATAGGAACATCGCATCCATTTATTAAAATTGGTAACGCTGAAGGAAGAAAAGCGGCGCCTTATTTCGGCAGTATTCACTTTACTACAGGTCGGAACAGCCCTGACATTGAACCAACCGATGTAATGTTCTCCCGGCTACTTGTTATCATAATTTGATCTTTATATTTATTAGAATTACAGTAGTTTCATTTGGTAGATTGAAATAGGATAATTTCATTTGATATATTTACAAAACGAATGTTCGAATTGAGTTATGGCTACTATGGCATAAATATGATAAATAGATATAGAAAATCACCATTAAAAGAGAAAAATATAATCATAGCTAATATCTTGAGTGCATATTCGAAGTGCCGATGAATAGCTAAAATAAAGAGTTTTTGGGATGAATATTTGCTGTTTCCTGACAAGGCCGAAATTAAAGATTGGAATCTTGAAGAGAAGTGGTGAAATATGATATCAAAATCTGAGAGATAATACATGGAAAATAGTTTTCTTATTGAATTTATGACCATTTATTCTACAAATTATATAAAAAGTCTTAAAGAAAATGAGTGAGTTAATTTAGAAATTTGCAAGAGAACAATTAGATAATAGTTTATTGAATATAGAAAACTGAAATCGTGATTCTAGTATCTAACTGAATAATCCGTTTGAGCAATATCGGTACTCCCATAAAGCAGTAAATGAGAATTTCGGTTTTACTTAAGTTCACCCAGATCAATAATTAATCCGTTATCTCACCCAGACTAGCCTAAAGAGACATATCCATAACGAATTTATCATGAGGAGATTAGGAGAAGGGTGATATGGAATACTACGTGATCACGTGTATCATTGCTAGGTTGAACAAGCCTTAAAGAACGATATGAACCAATACGACTATTAACTTGACAAATTAGATACGGATTGGAGACAAGAGGGAGGATACAAGTAAATGGTTTCCTAATTTGAATCCGATTATGAAAGAGTGATCTTGTGTGGTCACTTGGATGAGTCGATATTCATATAATTATTGGAAAATATCATCGATGAGAGAATTACACACGTCAACTACAAGGTTTATATATAATTGGACATCAAATTATCGAGTTCACTGTCGATAGTAATCCTTCAATACATTCAATTAATAAAAGATGAAGGAATGTAAAATAATTTGACTCACCTCGGATAACGTTTCCCACAAGATGAGATCCTCTCGATTTCCGCTTTCTACTCCCCACTCTTATGTCGTTTCGCGAGACCTCTGATTAGTGAAAAATCGATTTTCGCTATTACAACCCAGATGTCAGTCATAGAGCGGAAATCGTTATGAATATCATTCAATCAATTGGGAACTCAATGACGTATAAAGTTACACATATAAAACGAAAATCATCTCAGCCTTCATTTAAAGCGCAGTAGGTCTTTATTGAAGCATTTCCGGACATATGTTGATAAAAAAAATATTAATCTTTTGAATAATCACCTTCTGAAGTTTTTCATATGAATTTTCGGAGACCCTGTATAATATATTGAGATTGACCGAATGAATTGTTCCTGTGACGGCCCTGGTATTGAATTGAAGGTTTTTCAATTTGAAAACATAATCTCCAAAATTATACCAGTTTCAATTGGGAAATTCCAGATCATGCTATTTCATGTCGTCTATTAACAAAGATGCGAATATCTCCATTAATTATGTATAGTAACAATATGATGCCCTGATATATGCCATTGTACGAACGTCAAAACCCCGAATTATCTCGTCATCAAGCCCATTATTGAACATAGTTTAATTATGTTCATATTGGCAACTGGGTGTAGGTTATTATATCGTTCAAAGCCATTAACACGGGGCATACGGTCTGAATTTATATTTTAGCACGATCGGCCGTTAAATACAATGCCATCAATTTTATTTATGCGTCCTTTGAATGTAATTTTCGATCAGTTGAATGTCGGTGCTTTCGCAGCTGAATATTTATTGCCCGCCGTCCGATTACATGTATTCTACTACCAAAATGATGACACTTCATCCGAAGATATAAAAAAGCCACAACTAAGACCATGCGGAAAGATGGTTCCTACAAACTCGGTGGAAGGGGATTTATTACAGCTCCACTTTTGAATATTGATATAACACTTCTACAGAAATAGAAAATACAATGTGGGATATATCGTTTGACTCACATAATCAAGGTCAGGGCCGGACGCATTGGGTGATGGGGTTGGGTGTTCAAGTCCCTTCCCTCCTTGAGAAATTTTCGATTTCCGGAAACAAGGTTCTATATCATAGTCTACTATTTATGGGTGTCGAACCAACCGAGAAATACCAGGAACCAACAGAGGTAAGCCTTTGGATTTTATGCAAAACCTTAACATTTTTCAATTCCTTGTAATTTTTTTTCATAAACTTTGACTGCACTAGAGGGATACCTATGATAATAATCGTGTGAGCCAGCAATGGGATGTAGGGAAAGGAGTTAGGCATTCGTATTGTTCTTGAAGGTTTGGAGGTTATAGGTATAGGAAAAGACCTCCCTAGGTAATGAGTTCCACAACTTCGCTGTTCGATAGAATAATCAAGTCTGGTAGGAAGAAGTACGGCAGATCTCCAGCTTGACAGTGAAGTGGTGATTAGTTTGAGTTCGTCTAGTCCGCCTAGCAGGAATCCCCCGTGGTGGAACAACAAACTAAATTTCTGAAGAACAGTGACCATGGAAATATATATAGAAAAGAGCGAGCTCTCTCACCTTTCTACGATGTCCTAGAGAGGTCAACGAACTAATAAGTGTGACATCATCGAACTAACGAATAGTTTTCTTCTGGATGGAATCCAAGAACTTCAGCGTATCTTTGGGAGTCAAACTCTAAGCGTGTGAACAGTATTCCAGGACAGATCGAATCTGTGCTTTCTAGATCATGAAAAACGGCTGGGATATAAAGTAGCTCTTGGTACGGAATAGAAAACCAAGTGTTTGTGGAGCGATTTTCGCAATGGACCTCACATGATCGTTCCATGAGGGGGTGCTGTTGGTGGTGATTCCGAGCATTGTTATGGAGACTTCATAGGAATAGTTGTACCTGATCATCATATTAGGTTTTGTGCCTTTTAAGAGAGGACGCAAGCTTGAATTCCGGTTGCATTGAACTTTACTAGATAATCAGATCCCCATTTCAAAATTTTTTGCAGATCTCCATCAATTACATCAACCTGTCTCTGTCTCACTCCTCTGACTCCACTGGATGGTATAGGGGCTCTGGTAATAAGTGCATCATCATCTGCAAAGCTGTGGACGGAACACTTGTTCACTTCTAGCAAATCGTTGATATGGAGCTGAGATATATTCTTGTGGAATACCAGCGTTGATAGTCATTGTATCGAAGGCTTTTCCGTCAACCACCACATGAAATAGTCTATCAGTGAGAGAACTCGATAGTAAGCGACAAAGTTGAGGCTGCAAACCATATGACGAACGTTTCCCCAGAAGGCTTTGATCCCAGATTCGGTCAAATGCTTTGGAGATATCCAATAGAGTTTCCCCATATTCGCCGATAGATTTCTGCCATACATGTATACGTAGGTAATTAAATGTAAATATTTTGTAGTCAGGAATCTTCTTTTATCGTATACTATTTCCATGATTGAAATAAATAGTATTATGAACATGAAAAAATATGACAATGGAACACATTCTACATACACCTATTTTGCATATATTTCTTCAGCACAGTTTCATTTTTGGAGGGTTGTGTTCAAACACTTCTCCCTCCTCAAGAAATTTTCTATCTTCCTTAACAAGGTTCTATATAAAAATTTTGGTTCTCCATGTTGAATAATGTCAACACGTCTGTTAGTGCCAGACAGCGGCTTTGCTTTACCGAAGATGGTTGATCAGGACTTCATCGTCTGGCTCATTTCAATGAAGAGCTCATGAAAAGAAACCGCTATCGGGAGCTGATAGACGTGTTGTTACTGTTCAATCTGGAGAACCAAACTTTGGCTATTGATAACCAACATGTTTGGAACGGCTATATATGTTCCACAAACTACAAAGAGGTAATTTCCTTGTCAGTACGGTGCAATATTTGAACTGATTCAGGCTCATGATGGCACATTTATTAAGCTTAGCGACATTGAAGAAAATAATGAACTACTTACTCAAAATCACTTCATTAAATGTGGAAAAGCTCGTTCTATAGTATAAATTCTACTTCAAAAGTGGGCCAAAACTAAAATTAAAGGTGATGAATCTGGCTAAAGTGGGGGCCATTCAATCTGTCATTCAAATTCGCTGACCTGGATTCATTTTGTCTAAATACAGTAACGCAGAATGGGGAATACTCGTTTTACTCCAATGTAATGTTCATCTCCATTTTCTATTATTCCTGTTAATGCTGAATTGATAATCATCGTAGTAATAGGAGTAGGTACATTTTACCTATGAAGTTGCTAGGTGACAAAAAATAAACAACTAGATGGTCCTTTTCTTTCATTACAATGAGATAAGAATATTAAAATTATGACCAATGAATACAGAAGCGTAGAATTAGCACAGAATTGAATTAGTTGAAAGTAAACTATTGTTTCAGAATTGAATAGAATGTTGCTGTAAAAATTATGCAATCCTACAAGCACGGTCAAGCATGGTTCAGAGAGGTGATATTTACTTACAAATTGCACTTTTTCACGAGAGACGGGGACGTTATTTTTGCCTTTATGCCTGCTCGCGATGTAAAACTGGATTTTACGTTTGCATTGGAGCTTCATTTCATATCAACGTTGACGTTTTGCTGTTTTGATGGATTCTTCTATTGAATTTCCGGAAATTACAAGCCAGAATTCTTGTTCGCGAATGAAAGTGGCTTATTGTGCAGAATGCACACATTTTCATGCATTTCATAATCAGAACAACATTTTCATTATTATTTTCAGTATTTTTTACGATCTGCACAAACAATGCTGGAGCTGCAATAGCCTTCTCGGGTATCATATTCACCGCGTTCTTTTCATAACGTTCTGACTGGCAGCAATGTAGTCTATCTTCATATAAATGCTGTATAAATTAAATTCAAGCATACATAATTTAGATTCCGGAGAAATTTCACCATGCATAACCTGAAGTTTTATCATTTTCAAAACGGAGACTACCGCATTTTATCAATAATCTTGTTGAGTTGAATAATTCGACTCCTCCATCTTGATCAGATATTTCTTTTATAAGTACCATTAATAACGATTCTTGACCCAGGTATGAATTGCATATAAATTCTCGCAAAATATGTCACACTAACATATACCTACACTATTTCTGTACTTACGTACGTTTTGGTCTCAAGACCATCATCAGAAGAATTATCACTGTCTAAAACGGCATTTCTCAAAACGCATTAATTTCAATTTAACATGCCCTCGTCGAGTAACGTAGAACATGAATACTTCACGCTTGCATTTCCTGTCATTTTTGGAAGCTGCTTTAACGAAGAGATCAAAATTAATGAGCCCCCACCAAATAACACTCATCCATTCAGCCACTGGACTTTGCATTCTTCCGCCAACTCAAATTGTGTGGCGTATTGCTCTAATGGAGTCGAAACGAACAGCAGAAGGTATAATCACGCTGTACTGCCGAAGCAAGATTTTCCGTCATTAGTGAAAAAACCACAGAAATTATGGCACCTAATATCTCTATGAATCTTATAAGTGGCTTTCGAAAATGTGATGTACAACCCTCATTTAATCGCATTCATCACACAGATGTAGACGGTAGTGTCCTGTGTAAGGGTTATAATTTACTCTTACTGAAGGATAAACTAAAAGCTCTATTTTATCACTTGGTTGCCGACAGCTACAGTGAAGACGGTCGTAGGTTATATTTTAGATGTTAGAAATTCGGGCGCCAGAGTATTATAACCAACCAATGAATTATGTATATAACTAGGGGATGCAAATACTCAACTCCCCAGGTTAAATACCCTGAAAGAAAAGAAAATAAAAGACCTGTACCCAGAATGATTGAAATTTACTTTGAAATACTAATATTGATATAATTTATGACAGAATTTAATATTGATGAGATATGAAGCGAATGATTAGAAAATATGGATGAAGTTAATTACTTAAATCATTAAAACAGTGAACAGTTGAACTTACTAAATATACAATACTCAATGATTATTAAAATTGTTACATAAACCAAATCGATAGCCTGATCTGTGAGAGCCGGATGTTGTACTTGCTTGGTGATGTTTAATTACTTCTACTCCATGTAGGGGTCCCTGCCACAATTGAATACCGTTTCCACGATTGTACAGCACAAATAAGTCAGCGACTCCTGAGTCATCTTTCCACAGCAGATTCAAGCAATCCTCAACATACTTCTTGTTGAATTTTCCACAACATAGATAAAAAAAAGAGGAAGAAGAAGAACCCTGAAATCACGAAATGTTCGAACCTCTATCGTTCTACTGTCGTCAGAAGACAGACATGAACAGAATACATAACAATTGTTGAACAAATTAGGATTAGCCTAAGTCCTGTCATATATCACCTATGAAGGCGAATTGATTCCTGAAGCTAGTGAATGAATCAAATGGAATTACAAGATAGTTACCTCTATCACGATAAGGTTTTTCCTTCCAATAAGACAACTTTACTACCGTTCACCACCAGTTCGAAACTTGGTTTAGATTCCCTAAGGTACATTAATTACCCAATTAATTCCAAATATTCCAATCCAAATTGGTAATTGATGTCTTTGTTTTCAACGGAAGAGTATTCCCAGAATTTGGTTCCAAACAACAAGCTTGGTATCACATCCCTGTTGAAAATAACCTAGTGACACTTCTCACTTGAACGAATTGACGAGAAGTAAACGCCAATTTCTCTTCCTTTCCTGCGTACCGTTGTCTCACAGAACAACCTCGAAATAGAAGCGGATCTGACACTGAACAACCATGACCCTTAGAATATACGGTCTAGCCGTTAAGTGGAATTTACACGTTATATCTGGTTTTGGGTTTCCTCAATCCTTGGGTTAACACAAGGAATGCATGCACAAGTAGTGATAAGGAACAGCTGAGAAGTGGAAAATCAGAAGGGATCCTCTCAGGAACCCTCAGAGTCAGGGGTAATTCAACAAGATACACCATCAAAATCTTCAGAACTGTGACTCGTCAAGAGACTGATATGAAGATAAGCGATGAAGATGACCAAATTTCAGAGGATTCAGGTGCTGTCTTCACAAAAGCGCTTTGAACATTCTCGTTATGAGTTTTTCATCACTTATTAAATAAATTAGCTACTCTTGATGACGACGAGACTACCATTAGCGCAATGGAGAAATTCAAAAGGACTTGGTATTGATCAGAGTACTTAGTTCTCGTTTAGGACCATTGTACTCCCTCCATGAGGGACAGCCCTTCTGTGTGCCTCGATGATACACCCTAAGTAGTGAACGAACAAGAGCTCAGAGCACGTCCTCTCCTTCGCATCTCCTACACTGCAAATTAGTCAATGGACCTATGGTGTACATTTGTTTTCTCAATCTACAGTGTCCCAGTGTGGCTTATATAAGTGAGGGCAGGTTCCGCAAATACAGCCAGTTTTTTTTAGATCTATATATAACTTGGGGTTTCACCCCAGCTCTAGTTGAGTCCTTGAATAATTACATTACGTTGCGTGATGGTTAGATTAATGATTCTTCATTGGGGTAATCCTTGCCGAATCCCTCGTGAGCCAACTCATCTGCCTTGCAATTTGATTCTCTTATTGTCCTTTTGTCTAACGGAGCTCAGTGTTATCAACATTTTCTGCTCGGTTTATGGTGAAATGGCTTACTGATCCTAGTTTGAAGTTTCCACTTATAATGTTGCTCTACTGTTCTGGAGGATTTTAATGTCTTCACCACTGATTCTGCGGTTCAATATTCCTTTCGCCATGCGTTGTTACTCTAGATTTCTCTAGGAGTGCATTGCTAGAGATTGGTTGAGATCGCTATAATGAATACCTGCATCAGAGCTTCCATTTTGATTTTAGAGCAATGAGTGAAGATGTAAGGGGTTTTCCCTCCCTCTTCATTCGTGGATTTCGTATTGTCTGTTTTTTTTTTCGATAGTCTTATAAAGCCTCCCTTAATCCCTTCATATGAAAGTACGATTGAAGCTGTAGTGAAGCTGCTGTGGCATCTATTTCAATGACTAGGAGTAGGAGGTAAGAGCTTTGTATTGTGGATCTCAGAACGACTTTTTTAACGATTTTAGAAATAGCTGGAGTGAATTCAATATATCTTCCAATTTCGTCTGATGAGAGTATAATAATAATAATGTCTAACTTGACAGTGTTATATCATTTAGTAGCATTGTAACTTACTAATTCCGTTGATAAGCGAGTGAAACAACGAAACTACTTAATTGTAATATTACTGTCGATCTAGAGAAGCTTAAACATTGTTAAAATTATTACGTTTAATCCTCACATCATTTGTATACGTATAAGTTGATTCTCTCCTAAGTAATTCACAGCCGTGAGTTGTTGATAGACTATGTAATACGAGAATTTGAAATTAGAACGTTTTCTGGCAGTAATTGAATATAAATTATTCACCCATATAATATTCTCTGTAAGCTGACTAAATGCGAGAGCATAAATTAATGTATTTGAACAAACACATTTCGTAGTGTGCTTTTTATTCAGCTTGACTCAACTTACAGCCACCACAAATATGAGTGCACGCGTGAAAACTCATGTTTGTCTGTTCGAATTTTATTTTGCGACTGTATTAATTAGTACGCGGCGTAATTTGAAGGTAGAATAATTGGTATTTCTATAAATTATTTGCAAATAATTGGCAGGATTAATTGTTATTGTTGCAACCGCGACTAATTAAAGTTTTATGGAACGAGCAGCGATCAGATTAATCCTGAATTTATGAAAATTATATCGTTATCAATTATAATCTAATTATTAATGCTTCTGTAGTTTCAATGACTGGCAATATGGATTTAGTCAGTAGAGAACAACAGGAAACCTGCTTGCCTACGTAACACATGTATGGCAAAAATCTATTGAAAAACATGGGGAATCTCTAGCTGTAGCATTGGATATCTCCAAAGCATTTGAACGAGTCTGGCATCAAAGCCTTCTTGGGAACCTTATGTCATAAATGTGGTTGTACATGATCTTCATTTGAGACATGTCCCAGCCTAGATTTCTTTCTTCCATGTTTCGTAGATCTTTTTCGTACAATGCGCCGGTAATATTTAATGAGTACTGTTCACAGCATGATAACTAGTCAGTGAAGAGCTTTCATTTGAGGCTGAGAGACAGAACATTTTCGGAGGGCTGAGAGTGTGTTCTCATTTCTCATCGACAAACTGGATCGTCATTTTTCTTGTTTGTATGAGTTTAATTTAGGCTTAGATTTAGAATTTGTATTTGATTTTCTTTTTTTTTTGTATAGAGTAATTTTACCTTTTATTTTACTTGTGCATAGCGTGGTGTAATTTCGCTCGTCTGGGGGGTCAAGTTGAGTAGCTCATGCTAGATCTTCGCCTCCCATTGGAGTATTTGTATTCTTAATAAAGTTATATTATTATTGTTATTATTATATGGTTTGCCCCCTCAACTTTATCGCTTACTAATGAGTTTTCTCTCAGATCATTTCATGTGGTGGTTGCCGGAGTATCCTCCGATGCAATTGTTATCAACGCTGGTTTCTTCAGGAATCTGTCTTGGTACCAACTTTGTTTCTGATTCTTATCAACGATCTGCTGGAAGTGACCACATGTTCTGCCCACAGCTTTGTAGATATTTGTACACTTCATATCGCTTTCTCATCTAGAGTCTCTGTATCATTCAATGAAGTCAAAGGAGAGAGACAGAGACATGATGACGCCATTAATGGAGATTTGGTGAAAATTTTGAATTGGGGATCTGATAACCAACATCCTCTTATAGGATGATCATGTGAGGTCTATTGCGAAAGCCGCTTCACCAAAACATGCTTTTCTATTCCGTACCAAGAGTTACTTCACATCTCAGCAGTTCCTCATAATCTAAAAAGCATATATTCAACCTGTCCTGGAGTACTGTTCACATGCTTGAAGTTCGGTACCCAAACATACGCGGAAGCTCTTGGATTCTATCCAGAAGAAAGTGATACGTCTGATTGATGATGTCACACTTACGAATTCATTATCGCCTCTAGAACATAGTAGAGAGGCGATCTCGCCCTTTCCTTACTTTCCGTATTTGGTGTTCATCAGATATCTCATCTGTTTCAACATAGAATATGTTTTTACGGAGGGCCGAATTGATGGAAAGAGTTACGCGAGAACCGTTACGTGGATCCGTAATAGGTCTGATCGGTCAAGAGCAATAGGCTCCTCCTTCTCTTATACTAGCACCGAGCGAGCAAGGAAGCAACCGAGCGTAGAGAAGTGTATACGTAACTGTGATCACATTCATATGAGACAGTCTACTGAGGAGGTCCGCCTCCTTGTTCCTAATTATCAATTTATTCTTTTTAATTTGTTGGGAAGAAAGAGCATTGAACATGTTCTATGTTATTCGTTTTTATCTAGTAAAAACTGTAAATTTTTTCTATCGAATAGGGAAGTTGTGGAACTCCTTGCCTACTGCGGTCTTTCCCTATAACTATAACCCCCAAACATTCAAGGAAAATTCCAATGCCTCTCTCCTCTCCCAACATTCCAACGCTAGCTCACAAGATTTTCTTCGAACTTTATAGGTTTCCCTCAGGTGTAGTCTTATTATAGAAAAAAATAATTTTCTAATGTAATTCATCCTAATTAACATGGTGCGGTATAAAAAAGCGATTTGAACGTTTAAATTATTTGATGATATTTGCACACACATCACCAAATATATCACAAACAGAAATTATTAAATATCTGTGGTGTTTGGGAGATATACAGAGAGTTACAGAATGTTCCCTCTTGGACTTTTTCGTTCCGACGCACCGTATTCGCAATAAAAATTATTCGAGTGTTCAGTACAATAAGCTGCTTTCGGAATCTTAATTGAAAAATAGTAATCTAGTTGGCATTTTTTGGAAGCGTCATAAATTTCATGTCTAACTAAAACGAAAAAGAATGACATAGAGTGCCTAGCAATTTGAATTTGTGGTATTTCAGTTGATTTTTACAAAATGAGTACTTACCACGGAGAATTGTTCGTTTGAGGAAGTGGCAGACATTCGTTTTATTCATGGCAAAGCGAATCAAAATTCGTACGAAACAAGGAGCCTCTATTGGGATACATTTCCTGACCATTATTTACATTGTGGAAACACCATTGTGAACATTCGTAGATGTTTGAGAGAAACATGAAAACTAACCAATCAACATAGCAGAATATAATCCTAATATGGCCAATTCTATGTTTTTATCCCAAACAGAACAATCTGAGGTATTAGAATGTATAAATTCTTTAAAAAATAATAAATCCCCTGGAATTGATGATATAAAGTCTGAAACATTAAAAATTATAGCTGCGTGTATATTGTACCCACTAACAAATATAATAAATAGAATCTTAGAATCAGGTGAATGTCCAACAGCTTTCAAAACATCAATTGTAAAACCTATATTTAAAAAAGGGGACAAGATGAATATCACTAATTATAGGCCCATCTCTTTGATCACAAACTTCACAAAAATTTTTGAAAAAATAATTAAAAAAAGGTTAAATAATTATATTGAAAAATATAACCTTATTTCTGCACACCAATTCGGATTCAGGACTGGAAAATCCACAGAAGATGCAATTGCTATACTTACAAAAAAAATATATAATGCTTTGGATAAAGGAAAGCCTTCGATAGCAATTTTTATAGATCTAGCGAAGGCTTTCGACACCGTAAGCAACCCTCATCTATTAGACACATTAGAAAAAAATGGTATAAGAGACTTACCCTTAAAGCTGATAACCAATTATTTATCAGACAGGATACAATGTGTTGAAATTGGCTCCAGTAGAAGTGAATTTCAATGCATACGATACGGGGTTCCACAGGGTACCGTAATTGGCCCACTTTTATTTACCTTATACATGAATAGTTTATTTAAAGTTGATATCACTGGACTAATTCTCAGTTTTGCAGACGACACTGTGATCTTCTATGAAGGGGTTAACTGGACAAGTCTTAAAAAAGTAATAGAAAAGGAATTTGTTAAAATAAATACTTGGTTTGATTCGAAATTGCTAACAATAAACTTTGAGAAAACTCGTTTCGTGCCCTTTACATGTAAAAAGCCATCATTACCCAAATATAAAGAATTAAATGTAATACTCACCTTTTCAATATCTTCTTCGTATACAACTAAATATCTAGGTAATCACATAGATTCCCATCTTCGTTGGGACATCCATATAAATAATTTGCTAAAAAAGCTAAGGGGAATGATTTATCCTTTTAATTGCCTTAAAGATATTCTAGATATTAAGCAACTTAAAATAACTTACCTTGCTTTAGTAGAATCACAATTAAGGTACGGAATAATTCGGTGGGGAGGAATATCAAAAACACTTCTAAAAAATCTCATAATACTGCAAAAAAGAATACTGAAAATAATGTTAAAAAAACAAAAAACTTACAGCACCCTTGCACTATATAAAGGTGCTTGCGTAATGGACATTCGCCAACTATATTTTGAGAATTTAGCTCAGCAAATGTACGATGCAACTAAAATTAGTATGAACCACGATTATGAAACGAGGAATAAAAATAAACTTATTAGTGAAACGGTACAAAAAACAATAGGGCAACGATGTCATACATATCTTGCCCCAAAAGTGTATAACTTCATTCCCGATGAAATAAAAAACATAAAAATTATCAAGTTGTTTAAAAAAAGATGTAAAAAATTTATACTAAATTGTAACCGTGATGAAATAAACAAAATAATTGATGCTAAGAATATATTCTAAATGTAGATGTATATTGTGTACTTGCAAATAAGAAATTAACAACGGAGACTACTGGATGGGATATGCGTATTTGTTAATTTCTTCTCCACTTTACCATGTCGAAAATAAATAAATTAAATTGTTATTTTTACTGTATACCATATTACTTCGCTATATTGTTAATTCTGTTAAATTGTTATTTTTATTGTATATTAAATTGTTGTTGCCTAAAACACGCTCAAGTACTTTGTACTTACTGTGTAGGCAGAAATTTTATTGCATGATATCCTTAAACATTAAACTACTTATATATACTCTAAAATACTGTAAACAAGGAAAAATTGTGTAATACGTGCAATAAAATTCTTCTTTATCTTTATCTTTTTTATGCTTGTGAAACAATACGCCAAAGACCTCAAATATTCCGAAGAGTCAGATCAAATAAGCGAAGGCGATTTAGAGCATGTATTGAAGCACAGGGAAGCCATTTCCAGAATTCGGTTCACACTTGAAATTTAATATACTGTTCCCTGAAAAATTGGTACAAATAAAACACAAATTAAAATAAATCATTACGAGGATGGCTTATTGTTATACTGATTAATAAAACAATTTTCATTTCGAAAACGGTGTAATGTCGAATTAATCTGGCTCCGAGAAGACAGTAATTTTTGAAAAAACCAGTGGCGTACAGTTTTTTCGCTAAACATGAAAACTTGCCGGCACGAACGTCACTGATGTGAGAGCTTTAGAAAACAATGTTGTACATGTGAAAGTTACCTTCAATGATACATTTGCGTGTACCAAAACTCATCTCAAGATTTTCACGGGTTTTTGATATATGTAAATTAAACTATTAAAGACGGAAAACCTATTATGAGAAACGAGCATTTGCGGGCCCATGCATATATGATTTTTCTCTCATATTTTCAAATTGTAACGTATCACTCCGTCTGTTAGGATCAGTAGTGATTAATGGGCTGGACTAGCTCAACAAGCTTACTTACTTTCGGGGCTCGTAGTGGAACGTGTCCTGAGATTCGTGACAGAATGGATTACCCTGAGCGCCAACTGCTTTAGCACAAACAAAATAAAATAGAATCCATAGTCAAGAATTCAGGCACTACGAGGTGAATAAAAGTTGATGGATATTTCGAGAATAAAGACAAGGTCCAACTAAACAATTTGACTTTATTTCTATTGAGAATTTGAAATAACAATTTAAAAAAAATAAGAATATTTGGAAATAATGAAAGTTAAAAATACGAATTAAGTTATATGATTAGTTGAAAAATATGTATGTATATAAATTATGAATCTACAGGTTTGATCTCAACAAAGTGGAGTAATGATAAGAATGATTCTAATAATGAACCTTTGGGTTCAATTTCAACAATAAATGAAGTTACCGATGAACAATTTTAGTTAGAAACAAAAATCAGTGAAATGAAAATGTAGTCATTCAAACTAAAAAATGTTACCGTCCTTGAAACTTGAAGGTGCTGGATGTAGGCTCTGCCAGGAAATTCCCTCTATAACATCACAGGCGAAAGGAAGGAGACGTCTCAATCGTTCAAACTCTGTAATAACAACAACGAGCAGTACCTTGGCACAAGTTCGAGGGTCAAATAACCAAATCAGTATGAATAACCAATATGATCCCACAACTGATTATGTTATCTTCCCAAATTGTATATACAATATGCAATAACAATTTTGACATCTTGAAGAGAACAATAATGATAATAATTAAATCTGGAAAATTAATGTTACAACAATTTATATGAGCAATCATGAAGGTAAAGGTAATTAACTTATGATTAAACGAGTTGAAAATTGTCGAAGAGCATTTAGATAATAATTTACTTGATTTGAATACTGTTTGCTATTTTTAATGATAATTTGAACTAGTGTCACAGTGGTCTTACTCGCAGTACTCATAAAGCAGTGAATGAGATATATGCTTCAATATGTCCACCTAATTCAATAATTAAATCAATAAATCACCCACCAGTCCAATAAGACATAACCATCAGAACTTTGTATAACAAGGTCAAGAAAGGTGATACTCAAAACTACGCACTACGTAGCACATGGAGTATTACTAGGTTAAACAAGAACAAAAATACGATGTTACCTATCTGCTTACTACTCGTCAAATTTATTCTGAAAAAAGCTAAAGAAAAATGTTTGAGGACGTAAAAGATTATCTACGATATTTGCTAGATAACAATTTGATTCGTCATGGATGCCAGGAGACTTGTTGGAAATTATTTCCACTGAAGATATCGACATTCAGGAACTTTACATATCTTGAATTAGGTTTTAAAATATCAGATCCATTTCAGTAATCCTTGGTGTCAATTAATTTTCAATTGCAGATTGATAATACCAAAAGGAAAAAAAAAATTCCCAACTCACTTCGAGCAAAACCACAATCCGATTTCGTTTCCGTTTCGCGTATTAACCCCTCTCTCGCAAATGGGACGTCCTCCGACGAGTATCCGCGTAAGATTCATAATTGATTTACTATTGGAAGATGGATGACACTCCTAGTCAATTCAATGATTCAATATTCCGAGCGGAAACAGTTATTCAAATCATTACAGCGATCTTTATACCAGTAATGTGGAAAGCGTTACAAAATATAGATCTCAAATTTTCCTCACAACATTCTGTAACACCCTTTATATGATAGCTCCAAAAGTATGAGCATTGCAAGATTTAGAAAATGTTATGCAAGTCAGGTATGATAAATAAATGAACCTTGGTGAAATGGGATCATAAAGTGTTTTGAACAATAAGTTGGATCTTGGTGATCTAGACGTTTCCCAACATTGGTTATGATTTTACGTACTTATTCAATAATTCCCTGGCGAAAAAATAAACGTGTAATTGATTAAGTTCCTTCCGAGTGAAACCCTGAGCTATACGAAATGCAAAAAATGTTCAACTATTAAATTTTTAAGGAGAGCTGAAAGGGCGGAAATTTATAGAAAGCACGTTGCGTGAAAATCTACAGAGAATATTACGCTTATTATAAAAACAATCCCGAGAGAAATTTTATCGAAGTGAAGCTGGCAGTATCGATGGACGAGGGTACGTGAACAAATCCGATAGTGGTGTAGGAGAGTCCGAAGCTTTTGTGGCAAGAAATGGGGATTTGATAACGAATCGTAACCGGTGTCCTCTTCATTTATAATATTATAAGCCGATTGTAACTGTTGAACTTTGACCAGACAAATTGCTCACTCGTGTTATTCCATAGAATCGTTTTGCTCGCTAGTTGTTCGACTTTATCGGTGATGGAACATTTAATTTTTCATCTTCGTGCAGTAAAGATGAAATTGCATTTTTGTAGCTTACTTGCTGCGATTAAACTAGATTGGGGATTGAGTTTTCATCGCATCATCCATAATAACTTCCGCTTTATAAGTGGTAGACTATCGTGTATGTTTTATTAGGACGTAAATATCAGTTTGTTATATTGAAACGAAAAGCTTTGCAAGTTATTCATTGAGCAGGTCCGTAATTAAGTGATTGTTACAAGATTTGATACTAGGCTAGTTTGATAAAAATGTTACAGTTTTTATGACATAAAAACAAATAACATAAGAGACATTTTTATAGACTGGCTTGAACTTTAGAAGCATATCGATTCAAATCGATAACATTTATTTGTATTAAATTTGCGGTTGTGAGTATTAAAATTGCTGTTGTAACAACTGGAGGCTATTACACAAGCACATCAAAATAATAAATATTACTTCACTGCTTTGAACACTATAATTCTTTTAGATATTGCACATCAACAATAACGCAGAATTATTTACTTTGTCAGTATGTCAATACGTCTTAGCCCATATTTCTGGTGTTGGTTTCCCTATTTTTTTTCCACATAGCCACTGATTTTTCCGCAGAACTGCCATATGTGGCAACGTAGTAGTTCCAGTTTTTGTACCCCAGATGTGTTCAATGGGGTTTAAATCTGATAGTAAGGAGGTAGATGAAGCCCTTCGTGGTCCATATTTTCCAGCTAACATAAATCTGCTACGTATTACTACGCTCATTAGTTTTTTCCAAGATCAACAACTGTGCTTTCAGGGTGTTATCATGATGTAGGTATATTATTCCTAATGTCCATCATATTTCTTGAGGGTGCTTATTGCAGCTTATTCCTTATTCACAATGATGGTCAAGGGTTCTTCTGAATTCAAAATATGAAATTCAAACCCTCACACTACCATCTTTGAATAGTCATCTTTCGTCAAGATAAACGAGTTGACGTACACCTTAATTTTTCAGTTTTCCAAGTTTTTCAAAACTGTCCAAACGGTTCCAGAAGTTTTTGTCTTAGTATGTGCAAAGTTATATTTTCCTTGTTTCTGTAAATACTATCCCACCAAAAACATTCTGTAAAAAACTAGCCAAGTCTCGATGGAGCTGCTTGTTTATCTCTAAAAAGTAATGAAATCTAGACAAAGTCGTGCCAAGTCTAAGGTTCCTTACTGCGATTTCTTTATTATTATAGTTAATGTTTTGTGACTTGGCGGTTGAACATTCTTTATACGTTAGTGGGTACAAGTCAATTTTGTTTACACGTAATGTTATCTGTTGTAACTACCTTTGTTTGTTAAGCGAGATAATAGCCCATACTGGTATTGGTAATTGGACGCTAGTGTCTCATTTTAGGCTGTTGTTGATTGAGCAACACATGCATTCAGCATTGACAATGCTGACTTCTGCTCTCTTCTTTTTGGAGCGTCAAATAGACCACCGATCTAACATAGAATAGACGTACAGACAGACTTCTATCAATGATTAGAAGTCCGTCTGTACTGGAAATAATTTTTTATACTGTTTGTTTCATGCTCGCCTACACATAAGTATTATTGAAATACGCAGCTTCATCAAGACTACAATTGACTGGTTATTGAGTCAACGTTTTCCAAGTAGCAATTTTCCATCGTCAATGGGTAGCGGTTCTGGCGACAGATTGGTGGAATGGTGTCATGGAGCACCTAGTTTTGTACCCTTGTGTACCGTTCAACGGCCAAGTCACACAACATTAACTATAATAATAAAGAAATCGCAGTAAGGAACCTTAGATTTGGCACGACTTTGCCTAGATTTCATTACTTTTTAGAGATAAACAAGCAGCTCCATCGAGACTTGGCTAGTTTTTTTTACAGAATGTTTTTGGTGGGATTTCACTTCTTTTTGTAGAAACGTGGGCATATTGATTTATTTCATTGAGCCGGTAGTGTTGGTTTTCATCATATCGCTCGTGTAGGATTGCGCGTTCGTGTATATGTCACCATCAGCATTACACGTGTACACTTGCATTTCGTCCCAATGTTCAGCAACGTATGCAACTGTAGCAGATCCGATACTGCAAGTTGAGTCAGTTCTACATACACCAAGAAAGATATTGAATGGAAGAGACAAGACCCGTCTTTGGGCATACCAACTACTTGGTAGCCACTAAGTTCATCGTCGTCTTTTAATATTATAGAAAATTTTTACGATATTATCTTGCGAAATCAAACACGTAACGTTTATGTTTATATGACAGACAGCTGATACATTGATAGACACTTGTACGACCGTGGTCACATATAATGTCCGTGGCAGACCATTTCATATCATAGATATTATTAAGGACACAAATGGGCTCTTGTGTTTTCAAATAAGGGTCACCATGTACTCCAGATCTTCGATTATCCTAGTTTTTATAGTTTTCCCTTTATGTGGCCATTAAACCCCAACTCTGTACCAAATTTCAGCTCTCTGAGTTTATGGGAAGTACTAGTTCTATTCTGATGATCATGAGTGAGTGAGTGAGTGTCACAAATGCGAAACTTTGCTTTCGCTTAACTTCGGAACTAAATGACCTACAGACTTTTTTATTTTAAGTATTTGATTTCATAGCTTACTGGATGACAAATTTCTGCGTTCTGGTCTTATTCAGAGGTTCTCAAATAGGGGCCCGAAAATGCGGCGAAATGGTTCCAGTAAAGGATGGTACGGCAGTGTTTGCTTCGCGCTCGACTTGGCTGAGGCACTGCCGTGCCCCCTGATAAATAACATTCCGAATTGCACTCTGGTCAAAATCATCTAAAACCTCTGCAACTCTTGGCCGTTTTCTTCTTGAGCTTGCAATTAATTGAGCTCTGCTCCATTTACCTGTGATATTCTTGGCTTTTCAGATACTCAATTGTATAATGTTGGAGCAACTCTATCCCTCACGACAGTTATAATCATATGACCCTCCATTTTCACGTTCTTGTTCCAATTAATTTGTCGCCGAACACACCATTTATTGAACAATATATGACATCAGTAATTTCGATATTCTCGAAGTTGACACAGCACGTCGTAAGTATAGGTACAATAACTGTCCAGAAAAGAGTTATTTCTGCACTTTTGAAGTTTGATTTTACTACAATTCAGATTCACAACTAATATATGATCTGTCTGGTCAATTCGATGATTCGACAGTTCTCATCTCTGTAATGTATTGACAAATATTGAAATGAAATATTAGTTTGACGAAGATAGTGCTGTAGTTACTCAGGGAAATTGTTGAAGTCAATTGGTTGTAAATATAACTAAGTATGACGTCATTTCATTGTGTGGACGAACAGCACAGCTGCAGATGAGAATGCACTGATCGTTCCGGAAGTATAAGAGAATGAATAATTAACAGACTGCATGCTTCCGGACAGGGCCGTCTTTAGAAACGGGAAGGCTATTTGTCAAGATACTAGCTGGTGGTGTAATGACAGCTTAGCCCAATGAAGCAATATACTAAACATGAGAGATACAGAAGGAGAGAGAGAGAGAGCTTTCTTACTGTTCAAACGTGCCAGTCTCGGTAACTCGTCAATAAATTGCTTGTACCCAGGATGTTGCCTTGCGGGATAGCGTTCTTGATGCAGGCGTGCAGCAGCTCTTGCGTTGCAATTTATTGCTTCATATACCGGATGCATATCTGTCAGTTCTTCTTAAGTGTAATTTTCCATACGGATTGATTACTTGGCGAATTTTAAATGGGTTCCTATACTCAAATGTCTTCTATTATTGCACTGAATAACCTCTCGACGTTTGATCCCACAGTTCTGATTCATTCTGCGTATCATCTGAACAGTAATCGAATCACTTGCATCTCCTTGCTTTGTCAAACATGGATATTATGACGCTTAAGTTATGTCAGAAATGCATTGAGAATATATTTTCACTATGTTCAGTTTACATTAACTTCGTTTTATTCCGAAAAGTCTTGCAATATCTTAAGTTTTAAGTTACTTCACAGATCAACCTTCTCTCCCAGTAATTTTAATAAATATAATTCAATAAAGGAAAATACATCACGGCCATTATTGCAGCATCTTCAACTCAAGAAGACTCAACGAACGTCTTCCTTCAGCGATAGCAAATGGGACTAAAATTTTTCTGACAAGAAATCCAATTAGGGAACCTTTTAGAGGGTATTGAACGAAACATGCTTCATTATAAGAAAACTGTGCCGTTGATACAGCGGAGAAAGCCTCCTTTTACACTAGAACTGTGTAAGATATACAACGTCTTACGAACAAAGAAAAATTCCCCACGAAACTGACATCTGTGTTAGACATATTGATCTATTAATTGAATGTCTATCTTGTTGTTGTGAGAATAAACGTGGAATCGACTTTGCGCGTAATTGAATTTTTATGAGAGATTCTCTCTGTTATCTACAAAATATTACTAACTAATTACGACTTCCTTGACTGCTAGTGTATATCCATAGTGAGAATCCTTTTGTTAATTTTAAAGTTCAATAAGGAACATTGATGATTTTTCGAGCACTAGAAACAATCTACATGTTCTAATCATTCAAATATATTCATGTAGATGTATATTAAAATAATATCTTGGTATTTCGGTTCGATTAACATGTTAAGATATAATAAAATAAAACACGTTTACTTTGTTTTTTATCACATATATTACAGAAACAAATCGTGACTACAGTTTCAACACTATCGTGCCATCTTCAAATGATACTAATGTATGAAAATATGAATAATTGATAATGATTCTTGTTTTCTAGTCAAATAGGTATTTCATTACGAAAATCGAACGATATGGACCTATTTTGATGAAACAAAGTGCATTCGATTCAGGACGACGTCTAGAAAAAAGCTTACTGGTTAGTTTTTGTGCAAATTTGTTATTATTTTTTTAACCGAAAAATTGATCAATTTCCAAAATTTCATCAAAACTAACCAGAAATCCTCAGTTAGGGGTTGTGGAGGTTGATTTTATGTTAAATGTTTAAAAATGTGTTAAAAGGTGGTCGTTACTAATTTAAATCAAAAACAAAATCGAATTCTAATTTTTCAATTTTTTAATTTGAAATAAATTCCCGCTCATGTGAAATTTTTTTCTATCTTCTCTACTCAGTCTTTTTATATTCCACACAGCATCTTTTACATATACTATGAACATATACGTAATAAAAACCGGGCGGGAGTAGCAGGTAGGTATTTTTCTCAAACTATGGAGTCTACACTATACTACAATACAGCATCTATCATATAATAAGATCTCTATGGCATCCACCGCTTCATAGAGCAGCTATTTATCCAACCGGTCCTCCTTCCCATCCCCCCAAAATGAAGACGCGGCAACGTATACGGGGACCACGCTGCTATTGTAATGTAGATACACTTGTGTCACTTACTGTTGGATGCTGCTGTTGTTCAGATTAGTAAAATTTCTCATTCGTCTTATGTGAAAATTATTTTGTTCTGTGGTTCAGTGAATATTATCAGAAACATTTTTTAAATAATTCAAATACATATTGTTCAATGAATAAAACATTGCTTTATTTATTTTCGGTTGAAAACATAATAACAAATTTGCACAAAAAACTAACCGGTAAGCTTTTTTCTAGACGACATCCCGAATCGAATGCAATTTGTTTCATCAAAATCGGTCCATATCGTTCGATTTTCGTAAGTCGGCCTGTTTTGATACCTATTTGACTCGACTATTGACCCAGGTATGAATTGTATATAAATTCTCAGGAAATAGGTCACATATCCCATTATTTTCGTCTTTACGTACGTTTCGGTCTCACGAACATCATCAGAAGACGTTTAATGTCTAAAATTGGATTTCTTAAAACTAATTGTATCAGCACAAATCGTCCTTCTCGCACCAATTTCAATTAAAAATGACCACGTCGCCGAAACGAACCAAAACACAAGTAATCGAAATTGTAACACATCAATGTTTCAAGTATATGAGTATGTATCAAGAATACACTGCTTAGCAATTTCCTCATAATATACGAATTCATGCCAACAAAGTCTGTATACGACTGAAACCAAAACATGTAGCGCTGAAGTATCTACTTCCGAATCAGATGTTAAAAGATTTATGAGCTAATAGGAAATAGTAGTCGGACCTTATTAGAAATATTGCTATTTCAACATTTTACCTAAAATATACTTTTAACATTATAAAGACGCATGTAGGAATTTCCAAGGGTTTTAGTTGATTGAATTAGTATAAATCTGACTTGATGACTGAGTATCTGTTCTATGATTTACAGACTTGGAGTCACGTTTTATGTGAATCATCTCCAGAATAGATTTTTCATAATAATTGGTTTCTTCAGGTAAAATATTAGCAAATTTGTAATCGAATTAATTGTTATAATCAAAGCAGTGTTTAGCAAGGGCGGTGGTATTTTGTAAGTTTTTGTACTATACTTATAGCCGTACATTCTTTTTTGCATAAGTCTCATCGCAATCTAAACAATTAAATTTGTGTACTGTGTGGGTTTCTTTACCTTTGGGTATCAAAGGTTTTAGATCTGAAAAATATTCCCCGACACACTTAGTAGGCTTAAGGGCAATATTTATATCATACTTTTTTAAACATTTCCTAATTTCTGAGGTCTCCGGCTTAACCAAATATAAATTTTTGAAGTCAGGGGAAAGAGATCTTTCGTCCTGGCAAGAAATATGGTGTTTCACTTATTGTTTTTCAACTTTGCGATTCTCATGTGTTTTTACTAAAAATCGAAAAGATAATACGGGAAAAATTATGCAACTTTTGTATTAAAGTTTGCTTCTGTCACTTAAATTAACCTTAAGTGGGTACGCAAATATAAAAATGACCCTGTACACGATATATCTTATTATTATGTCAAGGGCACAAAATATAAGGGCATATAGGTATTCAAACTTTTGGTCTACAACTAACCAAATCCTCCTTCAAAACAAAAATGAACTGCGATCAATCGATCACTCACTCCCCTCACTCACTCCCCTTACTTTAGTTAACACTATGCCCCATACAAACACCTGCTGTCAGGTTGACTTTTGAAATTATTCACACTATAAGATAACCTTTTTTTATACCGGCACCTGCTGTCACATGAACAATAGGAAAGCGCCATAAGATCAAGAAGTCTAGACTTCTTGCAGAGAATGAATACATAAAATATATCGAGACGTCACATGGATGACGTCACTTGATTCATAAAATAATGTTGGACACTTCTGCAGATTAAACGTATATGTGTGATTTATACTTATAAGCAGAGAAGCACAGTCTTTGTTTTCATCACTCTGAAGCGATTTGCAGAACATAAAATACATACGACCAATAGGAATGATTCAATCGTCTCCACCGTAGGTTAAGCGCGCGTGTCAGAAATAATCTAGATAGATTCAGAAAGACAAAAAAGGGATAAATGATAAATAAATTTCGGAAAATACTTCCTACACTATATACTACGTAGAGTGAGGGGAGTAATGAGTTTATAACTATGCTTCTCATCCAGCTTATTCCACCATTCAAATTATAAATATCACTTCACTGCTTGTCCCACTATAGTTCCTTTGAATATTGCAAAAATTAACGAACAACACAAAATTATCGAACTGTAACTATAAAATTCACCTTGACCAAAACACCAGAAAGCACCAACACATTCCCTCTAATTATATACACCTACTCATTTTTTTTTATTTTGACCAAGAAAGCATTATTTCTGAAGAAATTCAATAATTTAATCAAACGTCTACTCTACCTTGGTTCTAAAGTCATCTACATTCTACAGCCCGTTGATGTTTTCTTATTGGACTAGTAAGTGTTATGTTGTTTCCATCGTTTGTTGAGGCACTCAGTTGTAAAGCTGCAGCAGGTCTGCCGGTGTTTCTTCAAAGTATGTTTTATTCTTCAGGACAACGTTCCGCAGTTTTGCCAACATAAGACGGGAATGAAGCTGTAATTGTATTCTTGAAATTTCTATTCACAGTGAATATATTATGAACTGAGTCAATTGAATAAAATTGACTGATTTAACAACATTGAAGAGTGTTGTCAGCTGTTAAAACGGAATATTCCTGGTTTGACATATATAGTGCGACACTTATTCAGCGAAATTGTTCAGATGAATTGATTGCACTGAATTACTAACTATGACGTCATTTATTTCTTATCGTGAACAGAGTTTAGTAGTTTTGACGAATATGTGCAAGCGATATGACTGAAATTCACAAATTGGAGAGAACGAACAATACCGAGGGCAGTTTAAATTTCATTTGTTGCTGTAATATCAGGTCTTCTGATATATTTGGCAGCGAACACGTAGCTCCATTATCCCCGAAACTAACCTCGTATCACTACATTGTAGCAGAAGTTGAATCCCTAGATATTTACCAAATTTCCTCATGTGCATAGATTATGTCACATTGGCGTTGTTAACATATCGCGTTCATGTATGAATTATCATAATTACGCTTAACTGCATTAAGCCCTGTAATATATTTGATTCCTCGATATTGAGAACCCACTTATATGCATATTGGTACTCGTGTATCGCTTGTAACATACCAACACAATATTGACTCCGTGATAAATTGTTTCTATTCATCTGATGCTAGGATGATTTTTCAGATGGAACTCTCGTGAATGAATCTTGCAATAAACATCACATATCTGTCTTGAAAATTTGTGACTTCCGGAAAATTATAAAAAAATATAAACAATGATTCAATATGGATATGGAAGATGGTTTATCTTTTGTTAATATTTTGTCTTTGTTTGAACAATTATTGATAAAATGTCACCTCCAACTTTAGATTCTGCCCAATTTCATCATTTTTCTCTATGCAGGCTCGTACTTTCAACAAATCTTGATGGGTGCTGAAACTGATCTGAAGCTTAACCGAACCATCACACGTGAATGATAAATCAATGAGAGTAGAATGGAAAATACCCCAAAAATTTGATAGCGTCTGGAAAAATGACAAAACTAGATGCCGGCCTTTCGTCAAGTATTTTGAGTAATGTCCTCAGGATAGACTGGTCATTGAATCGAGACTGTGATCACCACCTACTATGATGCGATCGCATGAACACCAACTGGATATTTGAGAATTTCACCAATAACGTAATTTCATGGTTGTACCTACATGTTGAAAAAATTGACATAAATGGGAAAAAAAATGAACAATGATCCAATATGGACATGGTTGGCGGAACGTCGGCATCGTGTCATGTGAAATTCATCCGAAAGCCGAGCATTTTTAGGCTGCTGTTGGAAGTCTTCCACTGAAGATAATTTATCTTTCTTCAGTTTTTTTTTCTTTGTTTGATTATATATTGATAAAATGTCACCTCCAACTTAAGATACTGCCCAATTTCATAATTTTTGCTCTATTCAGGCTCGTACTTTCAACAAATCTTGATGAGTGCTGATACTGATCTGAAACGTGATCGAACCATCACACGTGATGAATCAATAAGAGCAATGATGGTGGTTGCGACGCAAAATGCGGGAGGAATCAACATAAACATTCAATCAGGGAGCCATTTCACACAGCACTTTGTTTAGTCATATCACTCTCATACACGCTTATTTACACGTTAAAATACGTTCCAATTACATGAGGACCCTTTAGAAACAGGCGCAACATATAATTTTCTACAAGAACGTGAAACTATATTTTATTCAAATATTCATCACCTGTCACATTCAATACCGACTATGCGCCATTAAAACTAAACGATACTGTTGTAAGTCTCGTTGATGACGTCACACTGACTCTTATACTCAGCATTGTAAGGTTCGGTAAAGATCAGCAAGGATCTGTAGTGGGCGCCAGTGTGAGGTTTCCGGTTAAATAGACATTAACTTGTCAGTTTCAACCCTTTAATTGACCAACTAGCTCATTATGAAAATATCTCAGGATCTATCGCAATGAAACGTACCCTTCGATTCCTGATTGACAGTTGTACCTGGAGCGCCAACAGTTATACTTATACGATAAGAATAACAACTTCAATCAAAGATCTCCGGCATTATGATGATGTTAGATAGATGTTGTTAAATAGAGAACATGAAAGAAATAGTTCAACTCAACAAAAAATGGTTTTATTCACCAATTGAATAATTAATAACAAAATTAAATAGCTACAAATTCAAGGTTGTGATGAACAATGAATAATGACAAGAGTGAAATTTGACTTATGCAGAAATTGAATTTAGATAAATTAATAATAGAAATACAAAAATTTGTGAGGATCAGCAAAACGGATAACGCTGAAACTTTAATTAATTCCGCAAAAAATGTTACCCTCCTTTGTATTTGTTGTAGCTTGTGAACAGCATACATAGTACAAAGCTCGGCCCGGTAATTAGGTACTCATGTACGGGAAAAAAAAGAAACGTCTCAGTCGTTTAACCCTGAAAATAATACAATACGAAACAAAAAGGACCCAAATGCAAAGCGAGGAAACACACAGGAAAACAACAAATTAATATTGTCACTGTATGCGTTACCTTCAACAAATTCAATGAGTAAAAATCAACCATAACGAATGATAAGAAGTACTAATTGTAATCAGAAAACATCAGGGAGCAGTTATTATGGTTAAACTAGTTATAAAGTCGGATAATCAAAGAATTGAATAGATAAATTAAATTCAGATAAAAATATTGACAATTAGGAAATATATAATTTAAATTTAGATAAAAGTATTGAACAATTACGAAATAGATAATTTGAAATGTAGATATCAGATTCATGGATTGATTACGATAACAGAATGTAATTTTAAAAACAGTTAAACTACTAAATTGATTAATAAAGGCATAATGCAACATTATAATCAGATAACAACTGAACAGATTAATAAAGGCCAAAGACAACATTAATAATCAGATACAGTTGCATTGTCCGAGTAGGGAATAACTAATCCAAGAATAGATAATAATCGGTAATAGGTAATTGGAAATCAGATATTATCAAATGGTACTAGTTACAAATCAAATATTTCAAAGGAGTTATATGGAAAAATGAAATTCAATGAAGGAAGTTATGACAAATTACTCGTTTAATCAAGAATCAGAACTCCAATCCTATAATCTGTATTTTAGAATTTTAGCACACAGCGAAGACTGTACAATTGCCGCTATTATGATGTAGATGCCAGGAGCTGGACTTATTCATTTAAATTATTTATCGATTCAGAGAATACTAAAATTGAACCCTGCAAAGGGGTTCACCCCGTTACGACATACAGGCCTTGCACTATGGAGGGTATTGTCTACACAGGTCGTTGATGACTTAATACATGAAAGTGTATTTATCAACGTGCAGACAATAACGTACGTTAGTTAATCTTACAGGCACACGAACACAATCACGTAGCAGCCGCGGGAAAAATGAGATGTCTTTGAAACGTTGATGATTTGGCTATAGTGGCAGTGGCGTATTTCATCACTTCGTATATTGTACGTTATTTCTCTCTACATGTTGTGACTTTCTTGTGCATTAATGCACGTACATTCTAAATATCTGACGAAGACGTTGATGAATGCACGTTCATGTTTTAAGTCATCACCGTGGGTAGCGGTCTTATAAAATAATCGTTCTGTATAGAAACTTCTTGTAGCTTGAATTGAACTTCAACTGCAACTACGGGCAACTTTTAACATTTTTTCTTAGTTCCAGAATGTGGCAGCTTGCGGCTTACAAACATGACCGCCCCATTGATCCAAGATCCTCGTAAAGATATGGAACTGCACTGCGAGTTCGATATGGGCGGCGAAGAACTGTACGCCGTCAAATGGTACAAAGACGACCACGAGTTCTTCAGATACACCCCCGGATCGATGCCCAGCGTCGTAAAGTTTCCTGTTCAGGGAGTACACGTAGAGGCTCGCAGGACGCAGTGTATGAAAAACGGTTGTGATCTGTTACTCAACCAGCTATCGAGAATTTACAGTTCCGGGGCGTATCGATGTGAAGTTTCTAGTGAAGCCCCAGCGTTCCGACTTGCGTCGCAAACCCATAATGTGACAGTTGCAGGTGAGACATTCCACAAATTGAAAATAGTTGTAGTCTAGTGAATGAAACAACATGAAAAGTGAAACCTCTAAATTCTAAGTCAAGGATCAGATTCACCTGAAGCCTTGTGCTTAAATGAACCATACCATCTCTCCAAATCGAGTCTACTCGATTTGGAAAGAGGATATTGTCTACTAAATGCTTATTAACAATTTAATAAACTCTGTGAATATTGGGTAGAATACCTTTGTGATTTCTGAGCTCGCAGATTACGAAACCGATGGCGGATTCATGAAAACACAACATGGCAAAAATAGGACATTCGTTAATATGTACAGACCTTCTCGAAATTGGTATGTAAAGAATTTTCGGGGTCGCTGATTGCCAATCCAAAAAAAAAAAGAATGTGGAGCTTGAAATTTAGATTATTATGCAAATTTGATAACTCGGTTGATATGCAATATATTTTCTTGAAATTACTATCATTGATTGTTACTAGTTCGCGGATTACGGATGTTTTAACTAATCAATCGGTAACCTCCCTATCATCAGGGTTACCTAATACTATTGCTTGTCAATTAAGAACACAGTTCAGTTAAAACTTCTTTGTACTATAAAGGCAGAGCGTGGTCAAAACAATAGGGAGAAAACATTTACATAAGATTCTGATAGATACTATAACTAGATAATAATGAAGGTATAGGTAATACGCACTTCCTTTGAAGATAAGGAGGTTGGTATAATGCCGATATGTTACGTTGAATAAAAACTATCAATCCATAATAAAATAATGTATATTTAGTAAAATAGAGATAATAGATAACAATTATAATAGTGCAAAAGAATAATGAATAAACTATACTCAAACGGATTTCAATACCAATTTACGTTAATCAACCAATATTTACCAAACTCTACCTCAATTTACTTTCTGATTTAGCTTAATGAAAGAATGAATAAACTTGATAAGCTCCAACTCAGGATTGAACTTACAAATTAATATGGAAATGAACTAACCAAAGGATTATAAGAATTTATATCAACTTTAACAGAAGTTAACATGAACTTAATTTCGCCTTTATACCCTAACAACCACCAGCGAATAATAGAAAACTTACACGGTTTTACTAACAAATATTAAGGGACTCGTGAATTTATAAGATTGAGAGAGATGCCATTCTTCCTACACCAGTATCGTATGTTAGTTTTGAACGTGCCAGTCTCGGTAAGTCGTCTATGAACAGCGAAAAACTGTTTTTACCACCCGGGAGGTTGCCTTGTGGAATATCGTTCTTGATGCAGGCGTGCAGCAGCTCTAGCGTCACAATTTGTTGCTCCATATACCAGATGCATGTCTGTCAGTTCTTGATAAGATTCAAATACTATTCTAACTAAAACGTCTGTACGAATTTTAATATGCTTATCTACCTAAGACTCGTGAACTCGTCAGTTCATATGACGGTATTAAATTAACAGTGGGTGCTTATAAGCATATCCTGAAACTCATTTGTTCCCTTTAGAATTGCATTTTTCTGCTAAATGCCTGATTTACAGTTTTCTATAGAAATCTTGAGAAACAACACCATATCGTTGTCGATATTTCAACAGCCTACGTTACTCGGAAGTGATTTAGAAATTGTACTTCCCGTTTCTTCCCCAAAAATACAACGGAACAAAAAATATCCTATTTCCATTTAAGTTTTCGGATATTCTCAACGGCCTTTTAAACTCCAGTAATTCCTGATATTCAACTGAGGTCTAATTAATAATTAATAACACAGCTTTAGAACGATTTGTTTATTGAATTGTTAATAAACAATTGGAATTGGAGGAAACTATTTCCTCCTTCAAATCGAGGTATTGATTTCATCATTGGTACATTCATTATTAGGCCATTGAAGATGGTTTCAGGTGAATCATTTACTCCACTATAGGCACTCCGAATTGGAATGGGAGAGTAACAAAATAGTGCTCATCTCTCCATTGCTTAATAGAACAGTGACCAAAACACAGAGTAATCAGTCGGCACAATCATTCAAAATGGGAACCTTCAGAATTACTGGAAGCACGCAAATCAATATAACCCATAACTCAAGTGTTCTCGCAAGTAGACTCCAAAATTGCGTCATGTATGAGCTATGTATAAAGCAAAATAGTCATTATGACTTCAATCGCAATCATCGAAGATACCTGCAAATTCAGAGCAATATAAGCCGATTCTAGTGAGTACACTTTGATTTGGCAAGCATATTAATAGTTTTTGGCTATTGCATATAGCTTTTATCTCGGGCTTTGAGCGCGGCGACCGAATCAAGAAAAAAAAAACAAAAGATTCAGATTTCCGTAACGGAAATCTAAGAAAGATTTAGATTTCCGTAACGGAAATCTAAAAACACAAATACTATAACGAAATATCCTGACACCCACCATTCCGCCTACCATGTAGCTCGGCCGAGCTTAAAATTGTCGAAATGTTAACTTTGAACCTTTTAAAAGGTCGTGATAGCCCCAAACTGGGTCGAAAACTGTTTTGAATTGGTTAATTTTCGATAAATCGAATGATGTTCACGTGAGGAGCGCGTAGCTCGCGAGTTAGAAAAAGTGCAAATATACGGTACATAGAACGTCTTAACGAAGACTTTTCGCTCCATGTCGTTAGTTTATGAACGGGGCCAACTAAATAGCATAGTATCGGGCCCCAAAATATCGATTAAATAGGAAAATTTGATTAAAACAGTTTTAGGTATCTTCAGCTGTCACCTACTAGCAACTGACGTGCCTACTTAAATATACCGAAAGCGGGTAAAAGCTAGCGGCCCATAGCCCAAAATACTTTATTACAACTGGCGCCGGCCGCACGGGGTTCGAAACGGCCCCAAATTAACAAAATAGAGGTAAAATGTATAAACTCTAACTTACGTGCAGCGAGCTCCTGGAGGCATATATCAAAATGCGTTACATAAGACGTCTGGCGTTCATGCAATTGTGTTTTTATACAATTCGAACCCTCTAATTTCGATAGGCCACGTGAAAATCCCGGAGCCGGAAGGGTTATGGAGATCTGAACGTTAAAACTTTCGTATAAAATTGTGTTTGCAAGTAACTGTCACCATAGATAACCATCTACTACATACCGGTAGTGGAGTTATCTATGCTTGTCACAGAATACTCTTCATAGAGATCAAGATGATACTCTTACGTGACGCCTTTCATGTTTCCCCTACGTGGCGTCTTTTGGTACTACACTATATGTTCAACAGTCGATAGAAAATTTGATTTTGAGGAAAAAAGTTCCTATTAACATATATGCAGACGCAAATATCTCCGGAACTATTCATCGTACAGAAAACATCTTCTGCGAACATATATGTTCTATGCGATCAAAAATTTTTTTTACTCATAATTCGTGAAGATTTTGAAGGGGTAGTGGATGTTTTTCTGCCCAACTTTTTCCAGTGGCGTAGTGCTATGCAATAGCTTTACCGCGGCAGTCCCCGAGTGCCACACGTTTCATTTTTTTGTAACATTAACGGCTAAATATTAACTAATGATAAATATTCCGCCTAATTCATGAGTTGCTGAGAAATAACATCTTAGATATTGTAATACGAACTCTATCAAATTTTCTTCGACATATCCCTCCATGTAAATTCTTGCAATTATAAAAACGTTGCCGACCTTGAACCGAATTGAAAAATTTAGCCGTTTCCGTTGGAACGTCATCTACCACAAAGTATCAATAATGTTAGACTTTGCACCTCCTCACTGGCCTATAATTTTTTGTCAGAGAACAGATATAATGACACAGGAAAATATTTTTTATCCAAATATTGATATGCCACCGTATAGCTTCTAATATTACAAATAAATTCTCGGGAAATAGGTCGCACTTACACATATGCTTATTATTTTCGTCTTTACTTACGTAATGTGTGCTCCCAAAGATAAAATTCAGTACGAGATTAATAAATTTAACAATTTCTACTGTAAACTTCAATTCAATTGTGAAACAGAGGTGAGCAAAAACATAAATTCCCTAGATATGAACATTAGAGATGGAAAAATGAAAACTCCGTGATTTACCAAGGAAGTTTGGTCTGCACGATGTCTTCACTTCAATTCAGTTGCACCATAAAGTTATTGAAGAAGTGTTATAAACAGCCTTACAGATTGCGCTGTTAAACTGTCCAATCTAGAGGACCGTCCCAAAAATTCAAAAATTGTTCATAATACACTGAAAATGAATGTCTACCCAAAAACATTTTTCACTCCCAACACTAAAGAAAGGATAGGCAAAATTTATAATAGAGCATCATATCTTTATTACATAAACGGTAATACACATAATTTCATAACATTATAATACTAGCCGGAGACCTCCGAAAAGATTGAGAAATGTTGTTTAGATTGCGATGGGACTTATACAGCAATCTCTGAACAACATTTACAAAAAATAATGTATGGTTATAAGTATAGTACTAGAAACAAAAACTTAGAAAATTCCACCGCACTTATTCAACATTGTTTTGATTATAACCATCAACTTGATTACAAAAATGCTAATATTTTAACTAAAGATAACAATTATTATGAAAGATTTATTCTGAAGATGATCACATGAAACATGACTCCAAGTCTGTGAATCATAAATCTGACGTTCAATCATTAAGTCGGATTTATACTAATTTAGTTAATTAAAACCTTCGCAAATTCCTACATGCGTCTTTATAATGTTACAAGTATATTTTAGGTAGAATGCTCAAAAAGCAATATTTCTTTTAAGTTCGGACAACCTTTTTCTATTACCTCATAAATCTCCAACATCTGGTTCGTAAGTGAATCATCATAAGAGGGAAGGGGCTTAGCCCCCTGATGCACTTAGGCCACTTGGTTGGGCCCATTGTGCGCCCCGTGGTCAGAAACCTAAATTATTCTAGCAGGTTCGTGACCCACCAGAAACCTAGAATATTGCCAGTGCTGGCTTCCATAAGTTCTTCTGGGAGCAGTTTTAATTCTCCGAAATGTCGGTGCCTGAGGGATGCTAATGCTGGGCAATTCAACAGGATGTGAGAGGCAGTTTCTTCCACCTCTCTGCATTTCCTACATATTGGGTCATCTGTGATGCCCATGGTTTGAAGATGTTTGTTGAGACGACAGTAACCGGTTAGGATTCCAGTCATGTCTCTGATGTCCCTTCTGTTCAGAGAAAGGAGTTTCTTTGAGCCTCATGCCTAGTGATTCTCGCCACAGTTCAGACCACTCCTTATTCAGTTGGCCCAGTAGGGCGAGACTGGCATGTCCTGGGACCCAGATGAGTTGAACTTTATTTCTTCTAGCTGGTTCAGCCAGTGTATCCCTGCATTCTTTGAGAAGCCTTGATGTGACTCTGGGTGATTTGAGAGCTCCCAGAGCCGATCGGCTGTCTGTGCATTAAAAGTGAACACTTGAGCGTTATATTTTTTGGTTTCAAACTGTGCTTTTTATATTCAAAGATCTATTCAATGATGCTACTGAAAAACCACCCCCACCCATGTAGGAGATGATGAGAGGGGTAGTTTTAAAATGTTGAATAGAAACACCTACTTTTTATTGCATTGTTGCATTCTTCATGAAAAACCGTGTTAGGATGTGCAATCAACCCTTTTTTCAACCCTACTTAAGGGGTGAAAAAAAGGGCAGTTTTGCTTTTCTTGCGAAAAAAGTTTGTTTTCATACGGTGTTGCATTCACTATGAAAAATGTGTTTTCATGTGCAATCAACCCTTTTTTCAACCCCAACAAGGGGGTGCAAAAAGGGTAGTTTTAGTAATTTTGTAAAAAAAAACTTTTCATACGCTGGTCATTTTCCATAAAGAAAACCATGTTTTGATGTGCAATCAACCCCTTTTTCAATCCCACGTAGGGGGTGAAAGAAGGGGTAGTTTTGGTAATTATTGCAAAAAAAATGATGATTGCACATCAAAACATGGTCTTCTTTTTGGAAAATGACCAGCGTATGAGGGTTTTTTTTTTTGACAAAATTACTAAAACTACCCTTTTTGCACCCCCTAATTGGGGTTGAAAAAAAGGGTTGATTGCACATGAAAACACATTTTTCATAGTGAATGCAACACCGTATGAAAACAAATTTTTTTCGCAAAAAAAGCAAAACTGCCCTTTTTTTCACCCCTTAAGTAGGGTTGAAAAAAGGGTTGATTGCACATCCTAACACGGTTTTTCATGAAGAATGCAACAATGCAATAAAAAGTAGGTGTTTCTATTCAACATTTTAAAACTACCCCTCTCATCATCTCCTACATGGGTGGGGGTGGTTTTTCAGTAGCATCATTGAATAGATCTTTGAATATAAAAAGCACAGTTTGAAACCAAAAAATATAACGCTCAAGTGTTCACTTTTAATGCACAGACAGGGTTGATTGCACATCCTAACACGGTTTTTCATGAAGAATGCAACAATGCAATAAAAAGTAGGTGTTTCCATTTAAAATTTTAAAACTACCCCTCTCATCATCCCCTACATGGGTGGTTTTACAGTAGCATCATTAAATTGATCTTTAAAAATAAAATGAGGCATGTTTTTTGTCTTTGCGATCCGATGATTTGTTTACGAGATATTCAACCGTTTCCAGACTTTTGGGACACCCGGTATACTCCAACAAACAGAATTATATTGATGTGTATTTCTTTGAGATATTGTGAAATATTGCTCGAACACTCCAATATAAATCCACAAATTTAAAGTAAATAATTCGAGACTCTAAAGCGATAAAAGTACCTTAATTCTCACTAATTAGAGTGAATATTATACGTTTCTGGTTATATGTAAGGAGATTTGCGTAGCTAATGAGTGTTATTTCATGATTAGCTTACGCTAATTACTTCTGAAATGTACAACGTGAATATGAAATTAATTCGAATAAAACTTGTAGTCGTGGCTTTTTACTCTCTTTTCCATATTGTTGACTATATTCCAATAACGTGATACTTTATTTTCTGAACACTGGTGTTATGTTTTGATATTTTGCTCTTCGTTGTTGTAATTTGAATACAAGAGTGTGGATAAAATGCCCCCGGCATCTCATGTATAGCAAACATAAAAATAGAAATAAAAGATTTTGCATCAAAATTTTTTAAAAATAATTCCATTATACTGGAAATTTCGAAAGAAGTGGATCAAAGTATTTTATTGAATAAAATGTCTAGTTTTGGATTTACAAATCATTTAATTGAATTTTGTAATTCTTACCCAAGTGATAGATATCAATATGTAGAGAATAGACGTTTTAAATAGTATTCATTTCATGCCACCCCAGGTGTACCTCAAGGATCAGTACTTGGACCACTCCTATTCAATTTATTTATCAATGACATTCATACCTGGGTCAAAAATCATCAAAAAAGCTTCTGATGATTGAGTACTTATAGCAAAAATATACTCCAACAAACAGAATTATATTGATGTGTATTTCTTTGAGATATTGTGAAATATTGCTCAAACACTCCAATATAAATCCACAAATTTAAAGTAAATAATTCGAGACTCTAAAGCGATAAAAGTACCTTAATTCTCACTAATTAGAGTGAATATTATACGTTTCTGGTTATATGTAAGGAGATTTGCGTAGCTAATTTCCGCGATGAGTGTTATTTCATGATATGCTTACGCTAATTACTTCTGAAATGTACAACGTGAATATGAAATTAATTCGAATAAAACTTGTAGTCGTGGCTTTTTACTCTCTTTTCCATATTGTTGACTATATTCCAATAACGTGATACTTTATTTTCTGAACACTGGTGTTATGCTTTGATATTTTGCTCTTCGTTGTTGTAATTTGTCCTTAGAATGAAGAGTGTGGATGAAATGCCTCCGGCATCTCATGTATAGCAAAACTGAATATCAAACCTTTCGACAATAGACATAAAAATATAAATGAAAGATTTTATATTGAAAATTTAAAAAAATAATTTCCTTGTATTGGAAATTTCGAAAGAAATGATACACAGTATTTTATTGAATAAAATGTCTAGCTTTGGATTTACAAATCATTTGATTGAATTTTGTAATTCTTACCTAAGTGATAGATATCAATATGTAGAGTAAGACGTTTTAAATAGTATCCATTTCATGCCACCCCAGGTGTACCTCAAGGATCAGTACTTGGACCACTCCTATTCAATTTATTTATCAATGACATTTTTCCTTTATTTGTGTTATTTTCTTCTTTACGCAAGCGATTTAAAACTTTACTCGGCAGTAAAACATTCTCTCTACAGCATGACTTGGATGCACTCAGTACTTGGTGTGTAATAAATCATCTGGAGCTTAGTATTAGTAAGTGCACTGTAATGACTTTCACCAAGTTAATAACGCCTATTATTCACAATTACAAACTTGTTGACACAGCTCTTGCTCGTTTCTATAGTTTCAGAGACTTGGGAGTTTTGTTTGACCTGAAATTGTCATTTGCGTCTCACATTGAATCAATTGTTTTTAGCGTCTACAGACTGCTGGGCTTTATCATCCGGAATTGCCGCCCATTTAACAATAGTGATTCAATAATAATATTATACGATTCATTTGTTCGTTTCAAGCTCGAATATGCTTCAATTATGAGAAACCCCCATTACAAAATTTATATAAACAAAATAGAGCGCGTGAATCGGCTTTTCTTAAGATATTTAGCCTCCAAATCTGATGGTAATGATCCATATATTGGATTTTTCAACCAAGCTCTATTAGATAGATTCTCTTGCCTAATAGATTTATATAAACATAGGAAAATTCATAGTATTTTATTCCTGTACAAGGTCATTCATAACCTGATTGACTGTCCTGTGATTTTATCAAGGCTGAATTTACATGTTACATCTGCTCGAACCTGTTCCACACAAAAAATGTTATCTACCACTCTGCTGGACAAATACGTTATTATTTTCCAAATGTATATATTCTACGAGACGATCGGTAGAACTGTTGATATATTTTGTTGTAACCCTAATGATATTCGTAAAGCTGTGTATATTAGTTAATTCTAATTGATACTCTGTAATTATATTATATGTACTCCTAAGCCCTCCAAGGGGTTTCTCCCGTTGAGCTAGTGTTTTTAATTAAGTGAATAAATAAATGGGTGAAATTTTTTTTAGCTGAAACCACTTTCATATGAAATGTTTTTCTTTTCAGTATACAAAAGCCTCCCCAACCACAAAATTACAAAAAAAAATCTGCGGAAATCCATAATTCTTATTTTCCCGACTTCAGAATTACTGAAACAAGTTACATGAAAACATGTTTCTGCTTTACATTCTAGACAATTTTCTGAACATAAACATGCAACAAACTTCTTGCGGAAATTTCATTTTTTGATGAAATATTATAAACTTCAGAATAACTGAAATTAATTCTACAGAAATTTTGATTCTCTTTATATTCTAAATACTATTCTGAATATACATATAGAAGAAAACGTTTGCGGAAACTACCTGAAACTAATCCAAATTTCTAAACTAAAAACTGTAAACAATTATGAAGACGTAAACGTAAAAAAAAACTAATATACCTACCGGTATTAAGTAAATAAACTAAATTTCTACAATACTTATTTTGCCTAGCGAAAATATCTCTTCCGAGTCGAACTCTGAAATTACCGTTCTTCATTCTAATGGAATTTAATAGTTCAACCATTGGATCTAACCTAGTGTTCCCCAAAAATATATAAAAATTTAACAAACTAATCTGCGATAACGTTGCCGCTTGGACTTTCTTGCGCATGTGTAGAAGGGCCACAGATAATCAAACAATTACAAAAATCTACAATAACCCATCAGTACTAGTCTAATGTAGTGTTTCCCAAAAATATATGAAAATTTAACAAACTAACCTGCGATAACGTTGCCGCCTGGACTTTCCTTCGCATGTGATTAAGGACCAGGAAAATCTAACGATTACAGAAACCTACCTTCAAATAACCTACACTAACCTAGCCTAATATTCCCAAAAATATATAAAACTTGACAAACTAACCCGCGATAATGTTGCCGCTTGGACTTTCCTGTTCATGTGTATAAGGGCCACAAAAATCTAACAATTACAGAAATCTACCTTCAAATAACCTACCAGTACTAGCCTAACCTTCTGTTTCCCAAAAATATATGAAAATTCTGCAAACTAACCTGCGATAACGTTACCGGTTGGACTTCCCTTCGCATGTGTGTAAGGGCTAGGGATAATCAAACAATTACCTCTACTTCGCACTATCTGTTTTACTACGCCTATACTAACAATAAGAGAGCTACTATCTTGACGATATGTAAGAACCTGTCAAACGTTATTGTACGCGTCTGTTGACGAGATCCAATTGCCGAATACAGTTCAAATCATTCTAAATTCTACAATATTTTATGAATAAATAAAAATGAAATGTTTCTGCAAAAAGTTTTTTGCAAGTTCATATTTAGAAAAAAGTCTAGAATGTAAAACAGAAACGTATTTTCATATAACTGGTGTCAGCTATTCTAAAGTCGGAAAAATGAAAATAATGTATTTCCGCAGAAAATTTTTCGTGACTTTCTGTTTGGAAAGGTTTCCAAATACCAAATAAACAAATATTTCTTACATAACGAATTTGAGCTAACCGAAAATTGAGCCAAATAAATAAATGAACCAAGAGTTAAACGATATACAGGTAAACATTTTATTTAACGGTAAATATATAATAATAAAAAATACAAAACAAATACGGCGATTCTCAGGATAATAAAACAGAGAGGTATTTTCAATTTGTTCCAAATTAAAATGTATAGATGCGCCAGCGATGAAATTTCCTGTGAAAGAAATCTAGGCATAAGATTGGTCGCTTTTAATCAAAGCTCTCCCTTTGAACGTTTTATTGTTTAATTTCTGTAGAATAGATTTAATATATTCTATGGATTCGATTCTCTTCTGCTTTAGGCTCAAGTCTTTTATTTCATATGCTTTTATCCAATAATTGTGTAATTCGTCTTTGAAAGTTGCGTGGTAAACGAAAAGCTCTTCGTAAGTCAATTCCTCTATTCGATCCTCTATTCCTTTCGTTCTTGCATCGATGTGTTGTAAAGCTAATAAGCTCGGCGATTCTGGTTGAGCCTCATTATTATGTGGAATAACCTCAAGCGTGCTGTGATTTGCGTTTTCAGGCCCGTTATGATTCTCATTGTTATCTGTCTTTTTCCGATCGTGATTTTCACTTTCGGGTGTCTCTTTTGCGGGAGAAGCTTGTTGTCGAATATTGGATGGATTATTCAGATTCTCGATCGGTACTCTATCTTCGTCTTTTTTCACTGTGAATGTGTTGGTTCTAACGGGTGCGCGCTTACCCATTGAGAAACTGTTCCTGATGAAAGCGAGACTGCTTGAACTTTTCGAGCGTCTCATTTTTCCCTCCGTTTTGATGTTTTCTGAACTCTTCGAAATGTTGGATCGTCTCAGAGAATAGTTGAATTTTTTGTCACGACTGCTCTTTTGTCCCATGTCTGTAAATAAAAATATTGTAATTACCATCCGAAAATTTATTTTGACTATGTACAATATGTTTGATTGCTTGGAATAACAGCTTTACACTATTCAAATGTATTGGATCTATAAAACTACAATTTACTCATATATAAATTCTAAGGAAATAGGTCACACTAACACATATGCTTATTATTCTCGTTTTTACGGACGTTTTGGTTTGGCCACCATTATCAGAAGACGTATTGATGTATAAAACGGGATCTCTTAAGACTAATTGTATCAGCACAATGCAACCTTATCGCACCAATTTCAATTAAAAATGCCCATGTCGCCGAAACGAACCGAAATACGAGTAATTGAAATTGTAAAACTATAATGTTTTAAGTATATGAATATGTATCAAGACTTAAAAATACAATCCATCAGTCATTTTGGTATTGAGTAGCATTATAAAACGTTGGGCAGAGATTAAAAGCCACACACCTCTATATCAGTCTGAATTTATAAATCCAGTAAAGTTTTGTTTACAATGCACTCACTTTCAATACGGAGAGCAATAGTTTGGACAAATATTTGGCACAGCAATAGGATCTCCAACCTCAGCTACTATTGCTAACCTATATATGGAATGCCTAGAGGAATCTGTTATAAATTCATTAGTTTTTCAACCAGTATTCTTTAAACAGTATGTAGGTGATTGCCTAATGTTTGTTCTCAATGATGAAATTCAGTACCTACGTGATTATTAGATTTAACAATTTCCACTGTAAACTTCAATTTACTTGTGAAATAGTAATGAACAAAACCATAAATTGTCTAGATATGAACATTAGACGTGATGCAGATGGGAAAATAAAAACTTGGTGGCTTACTAAAGAAGTTTAGTCTCACCCATATCTTTATTTCAATTCAATTGCACCAACGAGTTATAAAAAGTGTTATAAACAGCCTTACATATCGCGCTGTTATATTGTCCCACCCAGAGAACCGTCCCAAAAATTTAAAAATTGTTCGTAAAACACTGGCAATAAATGGCTACCCACAAACTTTTCTCGATCTCATCATTAAAGAAAGAATAAACAAAATCTATAATGGAACGTCATATATAAATAACATAAACGGTAATATAGATAATTTCATAACATTACCATACAATCCGGAGACGTCGGAGAAAATTGGGAAATGTTTTGAAGAGTGTGATATCAATGTTGCGCATAAACCTACTAACTGCATTGGGAAATATTTTTCAAATCTAAAACCTCTAATATCTAAAGATAAACAAACCCTCATGTTATACAAATTAAATATTTTAGATTGCGATGGGATTTATACAGGAATTATCTAAACAATATTCACAAAAAATAATAAGAAAAAAAACTCAGAAAATTCTACCGCCCTTGCAAAACAATGTTTTGATTATAACTATCAATTCGATTACAAAAATGTTAATATTTTGAGTAAGGAAACCAATCATCATAAAAGAACTATCCTGTAGATGATTCACATAAAACGTGACTCCAAGTCTGTAAATCATAGAACAGACATCCAGTCATTAAGTCAGATGTACACTAATTTAATTAATTAATACCCTTGCAAATTCCTACATGCGTCTTTATAATGTTAAAAGTATATTTCGGGTAGAATGTTCAAATAGCAATATCTCTAATAAGGTCTGACAACCTTTTTCTATTACCTCATACATCTTTAACATCTGGTTCGAAAGTGGTTTCTTGAGCGTTATATAGTTTGGTTTAAGTCGTATGTGGATATTGCTTGACATGACTTAGTATATTATAAGAAAATTGCTAATCAGTGGATTCTTGATACATATTCATATACTTAAAACATTAATGTTACAATTTCGATTACTCGTGTTTCTGTTTGTTTCGCTTTTTGCTGATACAATTTATTCTGAGAAATCCTCTGAAGCATCGATAGATACCCTTCTCAACACCACCCTGCCCAATGGCAATCTGTCTTAAACTCCTTAGTCTACAGAGCTGCCAACTCATCCCAATCCTAATCCTTGAAATATAATTAAAACATCTTTTATCGGTCTTATTATCGAATAATTTCTCTCATTATAACATTTAAAAAGCCATAATGAAAAACAGTTCGTCTAAAATTTCAGATCAACCTGAGCCTCAAACCTCCCCGCCCGCTTCATTCACTGCCTGTCTTCCATATATTGAAAATCATTAAAAAAATATAATATTTCTACTTGGTTTTCCATACTTCCAAAACTATCTCAGTTTCACAAACCTATTGAAGATTCCCTTCCTCCTCTTCACGTAGAAAGTGTTTATAGCATTCCCTATTATTGCGGTAAAGTCTACATTGGTGAAACAGGTCGTACAGTAGCTACTCGTGTGAAAGAACATGAGCGCTGTACAAGACTTCGTGACACCAGTAGATCTGCACGTGCGGAACACAAGTTTTACATTAACCATAAAATCCTTTTCGAAAATAACCAAATCCTAGCCCGAGCCCCAAACTTCTATCAGCGAAAAATTCTTGAAGTGATTGTAATCCTAAAACATCGAAATAATCTGAACTGTGACTCAGGATATCACATTTGAAAACCAATCTTCGAGAATTCCAATTCGCACATGATCACACAACGGCAGGATCAGGTGCCAGAACGGAGTTAACCACCGGAATAAAGGCAATAAAATGTGTAACGTGCAGATTCTTTACTACAATAAATACCGCTACAGAGATCGTAAGAATTAGTTTCATTTCAAGCCTCAAGTCTACCTTGAAAATGCCACCTGTAAAGATTGGCGAAACGTCGGCATCAAGTCGTGCTGATGTGATGCGTAATCCATCCGGGAGCCATTTGTCATGTAATATTTTGGTTGGAAATAAAGATGCTCATATATTTCTTCATATAACTATATGGTCACAATTGAAGTTATGGTCTTTCGGTATTTTCGTCTTATTTCTTCTACGTCCTGTTTCTGAACTTTCCGCAGATATGTAACATCTGACTGTGGTGAACATATTTGCTTGGTATGTGCTCGTTTTTAAATTTTGATAAATTATATATAAATCCACGGGAAAATTCGTCGTTCGAAAATAATAAGCATATGTATTAGTTTGACCTATTTCCCGAGAATTTATATATAAATCATACCTGGGTTAAGAATCATTATTAACTTTTAATGAACGAATTTAAGCTCTTAATCTTACGTTCAAAGAATGAGTAAATTAACTATAAAAGCCTTCAGACTGTGGACATATTACAACACCTCTTATAAGAAATATCCACCGTAATTCAATAAAAATACTATTAAGGTACTGAAAACCTTTCGATAACCATGTAGCCATCATCAGAGTAGTAAATTATAAATCAAAATATGCTACTTGGGGATAATGATGCAAACAAGTGGTTACCGTCAGCTGGGGTTGAATCGGAATTTAATAAATTGCTTCTTCGCTTATACATTTCCATCCCTCCTGAATTACTTAGATATTTGTCTGTACTGTGTTTTAAAAGTGATAAACTTTCTTGAGGAATGGTGTGACATGTATTCAAAATAATTTCGGCTACCGCTGATTTTTTTGTTCCTTATAACGAGTTAAAATGTTCCTTCCAGTTTGACCCACATAGCATTTTGAACACGACTCACAATTGTCTTTGTAAATCCCAGATTTGTCGAAATTGGAAAATTCATCAAAGGAGTTGCATAAACGGTGGTTTGGCTTGTTCTTACATCTATAAACTGGTTGTGTTGCAAATTTAGAAAACAATCTATGGAATTTATTAAATACTGAATAAAGATGAGTGAAACTTCTGAATTTTATTTGAGGTATTTGAAGATAATGGCTCTAATTAGGTTAGTTGGCTATGTTCCAATTTCCTTTTTTGCTTAGAAATTAAATAGAGAATAAATGGATAGTAGTGATTCTGGATATAACAATGAATATGATCTAGTAATAGTGAAGTCGATGACTGACTGTAGCATTAGATGAAACACAGCTGGACAATAATCTCTAGCAAAAATGTAATAATTCACCCACCTTTCACTGAGAAATGTTCCAAAATAAAGCCCGTTTTAATTATAACACCAACAAAGCATGAAAATAAAACTTCTCTTCATCATAGTTGAAGCAGAAGAATAAAGTAAGTCATAATAAATATGAGTTATATACTGGTGAAATATAACTTACGGCACACAATGAACCGGGAAGAGAATTTATCAGAAGATTTCAAGTACCTCGTGGCGTGGCGTGTAGATAAGAATTCCCTTTGTCTCTTCTGGTATAGTCCCACTGAATTGTCTAACGGCAAATATATAAAACTCCAAGAGATAAACACTACTATGAGATTTGTGGTTTACTACTTTTTTTTATCAAACAGCTACTTTCTTTCATCTGATATCTTATCAAGTAATTAAATATTGATAACGATTATTCCATTTGTATTTGGCATAAATGTAATTATGATTATTCTGACGATATAGTACCATATTTACTCAGATATGTGATGACAAACAATAATGACGAGTTGCATTCCAATCATTAGAAGTAACAGAAAATGGGAATTACTCAAAAATTTTGAATGGTGTATGCTATGCATTTTTTATAAAGTATACAGGGGTCAAATGCGAAGTCAGGTATTAGAACCTTTTCAAGAAGATATCTATAAGAGGTACCGATCAAAGTTATTGTTAGAAAGTAGGGTTCAACAAGAGAATTTCCAATAATACCCACTCACAAATTCAAAGAAAAGTCATATGGGAATCGAGATTCTATTATGTCATTTGGTTGTCATCAAATCAAATGTGATTAAGAGACGGGATAAAAAAGCGCAAGGAAATTGAGAAAAGAGTGATTAAAAAAGATTGAAAATATTAAACAAAAGTGATTAAAACTCGCGAAATGTGGCAAAAAATTATCAAATGAGCAAATGGAGTAACAAATAAATTTATAAGCCAGTGACAGAATGAAAATTAGTGATGATGATGATATTGTTATTTATCATTTATATACTACATTCTATCGTTTCAACACATGCCTATTTGCTATTAATAATGGTTAAAAGAATGAATGACTGAATGTTTCTCCAAATTTTCCTTAGTGAAATTAAGTCTTTCGTCTGTTAGAATGATTTTGTATGCAGGAAAACTACATTCTCCATGTACAATGGTGCATATTTGAATTTCGGTATACTTGCTATTTCAAAATCGGAATCTTGCCCGCCACTCGAAATACAAGGTGGAAAGTCCCTGAATGAAACAAGAAATGATTCATTTTCTCAAAACTCATTTCATCTCTCAACATAATCTTCTTGTAACCCGATAAACTTCGCTCGACGTTTTCCTAATTTTTCGATCCCTTCCAAATAATACGATTTCGGAAAACCTTCAAAATAGGCGTTTGTTTGAGAATAATTAAAAATCGCAGAGGGCCAAATCCGGAGAATACTTCAACCAATTCGTAGCGCAATGCATGCAATTTTGCTATTGCGACTAAGGACCTGTCCTGGTGAAAGATCACTATTTCTTTGCCAAATTCGGCCGCTTTCGCTTCAAATCGGCATCGAATCGATCCAACAGCTCTGCATAATATACGCCGGTGATTGTTGTGCTCTTTTCAAGGTAGCAACCTAGTGCACTTTAACTCGCCGATCAGCCAATATAATACCATTTGACGATAATTGTTTAATCAAGACGCGAAATTGACTTTTTCCCATGTTCTTCGAGGTTGTTTGGTTTCGATGGGTGTCAACACAGAACTGAATGACAACAGTCTGAAAATTTTAATGCCTTCTAGTTAAAGATGGTACATCACAATAATTATCATATGGGATTTTTGATTGTGGCGCCATCTGTTTTATTTTTCAGGGACTTTTCACCTTGCCTTCGTAGTCGATATTTTTCGGAACTCCTCATTCTTTGAGAAAGTCTGAACCAATTCATCTTTGACTGTTTGACCAATAGATCCTGTAATACTATTTCCTACAGCCTCAATATTTTTGATAATTTTCAAGGATTCCACTAACGATAGCTGCTGTTTTTCCCAAAATTGAATATTCTGACTTGACAATTTAAAATGAGTTTCAATAAAAGCCGAATTGTGTGTATTTCGTTCTGTAACTTGAAATTTAAGTATCAAGCTTCTAAATATTATAAAATTATCGGCATAGTAGCATCTAGCTAAGTTCCCATCTTCTTAAAATAGGTTCTGAAGTAGGAAAATATCAGGCAATCTCTCTTTAAAAATTGTACTCTAAATAAGGCTTTAATAAATATTTTTTCGCCATCTCTATCAATTTATTAACCAACGGATACTGCAATCTTATATAGTATAGCATGCGGTCAAGCACATGAGCAAAGAACATGCAATGTATTAAATTATCGTAAAAAAATTTAATATTTGACGCAGCTTTTACCATATGACAATATGTTCATCCAAGACTCCTATGATAATTAAGTTGGCTATATATCTTCGACATGTGTCAGTTGTTCCATCTAAAGCGTACCATATGAAATTATTCCCAATAATTTTCTTAATTTGCTGCATTGTTTCATCATAAGCTGGGGCGACATAGTTTTTATGGAGTATATTTTCATCTAGGATGTTTTTGTTACAATATTCCTCTAGAAATTGTAATTTATTCAAGTGAATATCTGATTCAAACATAGCACTGCACAAGTTGGAATGAAATTGTTTTGTTCATCTAAGCCAGAAGTGGAAGCTATTGAAGTCAAAATATTCTATCGCTTTTTCTTTTTCCTCTAATTTTTTAATGTGCTCCTTATGCCGTTCACTTTGTAAATATAGAATAGCATCGTATTTTTTATTGTAAACGATCTACAATAAAATAAGAAATATTTTATTGAAATCTTCAGTCATATTTTAAAGTCATTCAATTAATGTCAAAAAGGATTATGTTTCAAACAGAAAACAACTATTCCTATGGAGTCTTTCATATCCATGCTCAGCATCATCACTGATAGCACCTTCTCGTGAGATGATTCATCCGTGAGGTCCATTGCGAAAAATGCTTCACAGAAACTTTATTCTATTGCATATCAAGAGCTAATTTACATCCCAGCAGCTTCTCATAATGTACAAAGCACAGATTTGACCTGTCCTGGAGTACTGTTCAAATGTTTGGAGTCTGGCTTCCTTTCTCTTGAATTCAATCCAGAAGAGAGCTATTCGCTATTCGTCTGATTGATGATGTGAGACAATGATAATTGACCTCTATGTAACATCTTAGGAAGGTGGGAGATTTTTTCCTTTTCTATAGACATTTCCATGGTCGGTGTTCATCAGGAATCTTGTCTGTTGTTCCTCTATGAGAGATTCCAGAACTTTTCGCTGCCAGACTTCATTTTGCTATTGAACAGAATATTTGTGGAACTCTTTACCTATTGAGGACTTTCTCTATTCCTATAACATCCAAACCATCAAGAAAAATTCGAATGCCCATCTCCTTTCCCGACATTCCATAGCTGATGCAAACGATGTTCTTTGAACATTATAGTCCAAGTATGAAAAAAAAAAACACGAGGTTATATTAAATTTGCGCATTTTTACTTGCAGTTTTAGAACTAGCCAGACAAAAATTCACTTTTCAGTTCTTTGTGACCCCTAATCCACTTTTCAACGGTTGACTTTTGTTTTTACATTGTTCAAATTCACGTAAAGCTGATTAAGCGCACAGGTGATACCGATTTTTCGAAAAACAAAATAATTAAAGTGTGTCGTGTAGAAATTGTGAATTCTCATTTTTCTGAGTTTTCCACAAATTTTACAAAATTTTTCTCTTCTTAGAGAAAATTGTATCGAGACACATCACGGAATCTTATTATTCCATTACCACGGCCCGAGAAGAAATTAAGTTTGTTGCTAAGATATGGTGAAATTTTCCTGGTTTTCCAGGAAACTGGTTAGATTTTACATTTATTTACTTCAAATTCGGGGTCAGCGGACCAAAAAACTACCTGATACCAAATTTCAGAAACTTTGGATTGAAAGACGAGTTATTGCATTTGTTATAAGAGACATTCCGTTTGTTAATTGATATTGGTCTTTCATTGTTTGTTAATAGAAATGATCGTGAGCCACCTTTGATGTATTTCCGACTAACGCTGTGTAAGCCAGCTTCTATAAACGGTCTATAAAATTTTGGTGATGGCCCCAATTTTTTCCCACGTTTGACTGAACTAAACAGTGAATTAGGGGACAACAGTTATTTGATTTCGACAAATGAGAATGACAGCTATTAAACTCTTTTGAAATAAAAAATATTTCGATTGGTCTATATTGGTTTTATCCCATCTTATCTCGACCTCATAGTTGAAATAAAATCCAGGCGAGACGAAACCCCACATTTATCTCGACTTGATGGAATCATTCAGGGCTATCTTATCCGTCTAACACCTAGGTTGTCGATGTCGTCAAAACATCGATAGATTGGTAGGACAGCAATAAAATATGAATATCTCTTGAAAATTTTGAAACATCCAGAAATGAATTACAATTCCGTGTGCTCGAACCTCTTTCTCCATATTGGGAATTATCCTCCAAATAAAGTGCTTGGACCGACAAGATAAATTTGGAGGAAATTATATAATAAGATAAGGAATAGGACTTTTGGGATTCCTTGATAACTGTTTAAATACAACAGACAGCTAATCTAGAGTAGGTTTATTCTATTTCCACAAGAATCATTATCACAAACTAAATATTAACAATAACTTTAAATGATTATACTAGAAATTATTAATCAGATTTTGAATTTGCACTGATTTAGTGGTATTGTAAGGATTAATCCTCGAACTCGGTCTACATCAAGATTCGAAGGGTCAACTTGGCAATTAACTGAATTCCCTCGCAGATCCAACATAACTAACTTTGGAAGCACTTTCAACAGTGCTTCTGAATTGAACTCAGTGATACCATTATGCTCTAAATTTAACGTTCTAAGTTTCCCTAATCCAATGAATTCGTGGCCAGAAATTTTTTCCAAACAATTATATCCCAAGTCCAGATGTTTCAATACTAACAAATTTCCAAATACGTTTTCTTGCAAAACTCTTATTTTGTTATGAGATAGATTCAGAGTTTGTAGATTCGCTAATCCCTGGAATGAATCATTAGTTACTTGATTGATTTGATTCATCTGCAAGTTCAAAGTTTGTAGCCTGTGAAACACTTTGAACGATCCACTCTTGATAGTTTCTGTCAGGGTGTTGGTGATAGTTAGAGATAACAAATACGGCGTTTTTTCGAAATCTTCCGTTGGTAACGATGTGATTCTTTGATTGGTGATAATGAAATCTTGAATCCTAGGAAACACTATCAGTTCATTTTTCGGTGCTCTATCGAATGGTAGAGAAACAGCAACCGACCAACATGTATATACCAATATCGATATGAAAGCATAAATTTTCAGCCTGGAACATAGAAGTGGTTGGAAATTACGAAGGAAAAGGGTAACCAAAAATTGAGTATAGACAGACAAATTGATATTAAACAACACCCGCTCGACGATAGATTTTTGGAATCTTTCTCGCATTTCGCCAGCTACGGTAGCATCATCAGGGAAACAACTGAAATGAAACTGTAACTTGCTAGTACAGTGGAACTTCTCCACAACAGACCAACGGGGAAATATAGTGGTCCGTTGTGTAGAGACGTCCGTTGTGTAGAGTGACTTCATTGATGACTTCATTAATTTTTACTTAAATAGGGTGCATTCCTATACACATTACATAATAAGTAAGTACATTACATATGTATCTGATTGCCTCTTAAAAAATTATTAATTTCAAATTGTATTTCTTATGAACATTATAATTTACAATTTCTGATTCAAAATTTGAAATTTTTTGACTTGTTATTGGAACACCTTTACATCTAGAGATTCGTTCTAGATCTCTTAATTTTTGGTAAGCATCACTTATATAACTAACAGTTGTAATAAGTTCTGGTTCATAGCCACATTGGACATCTGTTCATTCTTTTGAACCATTCTTAGAAATTTTACCTAATCTGTAATGAAAACCAAGCACCAAATACCAATCTACCCAGCTGTTTGAATTTTCCGAGCCAAATGCTCAATAGTCTTCCAACTTCATAGTTATTGCCCGTTGATGGAACGTGAAATTGCGACTGATTTAATCGAAAAATGTAAGTAAGTCTAGTCCGGAATCGTTGTGAGGAGGGTCTGTTGTTGAGGAGTGTCTTAGCTATGTACCCACATATGGAATGTTTGACGACTTGCAAATTGTCCATTCAGTGAAGGTTTCCGTTGAGTAGCGGTGTCCCTTGATAGAAGTTTGACTGTATATATATTCAAAGAGATGTAGAGAGATAGGAGGATATTTGCTTCGATACTCTTCGAACGTATCATCTTCAGGTGAAATCAAATTTCACTACGTACTGACAGACTGAAGGTATTGGAGGATCAGTGGTCATTATTTATCAATTTTTCATCCATACACATGAATGGCTACAAGATAATTCAAAAATCAACTGAAGATCTGTTTCGAAAGTGACAAACAATGCTCTGAAATGTCATTGCCTATCATAGAACATGATTGACCACTGCTGATGTTTTGGGTTGTTATATCTAACATGGTAAAAGGTTCATCATATCTATTGAAAATATTTCTCCTTGTTTGTTCTATATTACCTTTTTCACAACATTGACATTGAGTTTCATAAACACCTGATCTCTGATTGGTTGGAATTTCATCTAAAGGATTTCCTGATAACATTAAGCTTATTATTACATTCATAATCGAGTTTAATGTTAAGTTTGTTACAAACTTTCGAGAATTTATTATGAAAACTAAAATGATAACTGAAACTTCCAGTTTTAATGTAATTGTTTCTCTGATGATGATACCCTAGCTGGCGAAATGCGCATACGATTTAATAAATGCATAGTGGAAAAGAGTGTTTGTGATTTGACTATTAGTGCTTGATTAAAAATTCCACAGCTATAACTCAGTATATGAATAGTCCAACCGATATTTTTACAGGACCCCTTCACTTTCTACTTGAGGAGTTGAGTGGTCAATAATAAATTGCCACATCCGTCAAACAGTGAGGTAATGAACCGGTTCTGCAAGCTGATTTTAGTCTGAGTGAAAAACGGTCCCAATCAGACAGTTTTTTCATTCGTGAATTAATCTTCAGGCGAAAGATTAATTCAATTTCCTTGAACAAGATTGTTTTCGAATCCTTGGTTTATCTGGTTAAGCACATATTCTACAATATAAAATTTGTATATCAAACATTAAATAACTGCGGCCGAAAGATATCAAATCTAATTTTCTGACTATTTAAACTGATAAAACCAACATTTGAACTTTTTACCCTCAAACTATGTTGCACAAAAATATATTATTAATTGTACATTTTGAATAGATCGGAATGGTTGAAATTGATGTTGGCAATTGAGTCGGACTGACCGGCGGTAGTTACGCTACTGGTTAAAGTTACGATGAGTTTGTGTGCTTCAGTAAAATATATTCATGTAATTAAATCAAATATTATATCATTGTTGAATGAACGCAATAAAAAATAAAAAAATATACTGTAAGAGTTCAAGATTCATAAATAAAACAAATCTTTAGCATTTCAATTAGAAAACTCAGCTTCAAATGAAAATTGATAATTTTCTAAATAAAATGACTTTGTCAATGTCATGTGTATTATGTAATGATTGTTATGCAGGGTGTCCTCGAACTGCGTGGCTAAAATAAAACCAAAGATTCTTTGATTCGAAAAAAAATTGATGAGCCTTTTTACTTTTGCCTCAAATGTCTTGTTTAGCCGGTAGAGGACTTCAAAGTTGCAAAAATAATTTTGTTTTTTCGGTATAACTTGAGAACGTGATGGAGGACTTTTACAATATTTGACAGGTGAGTTACTGTCGATAATAGCCATTTTGAGAGCGGAACATAGAGCCTTAGAGACCATAGAAATGGCTCAAACTTGAGAATGTAACGAGAAAAGTGTCCAGAACTTTTTTGTGGTCGATGTAATTCACTCTATATTTTTTGTGTGGATAGCTTATCTAATTTGAAAACTTTTCTTACTCTTAGAAAATTTTGATAAAATCAACGGATTGGCTTGAAAAAAATAATTTTTGAGTCTCTGCAATTTTGGCTTACTAATTTTACTTGATTAAAATACCATAGTTGCCTTTGCTTTTCTAATGTCATTCTGGCATTTGGAGAATTTATTCCCAAAACTGTCAGTTTTCACTTTGCTTTCCGTAAAAATTTTATAAAATTATGGGTCAAAATTTCACTAACACTGAAATGGTTACTATCTCGGTAAAACAAGAATAATAAAAACAATAGAAATGGGGAAACGATGTGATTATTTAGGAAAAACAAATGTTAAATTAAAAGAAACAACAAAACTTTTTGGGAAATCGCTAAGGCATCAATTGTTCGAAATGTTGCCCATTTTCCTGAATACACAAATTAATTCGTTTCAAGAAATTGGATTGAACTCTGGCTAGTACTTCAGGATCATTCTTCAATAAATCCGCTTCATGATTAATTCGTTGCAACAATTCCTCTCGTGTGTTTACTGGAGCTGCATAAACTTTCGACTTCAAAGCGCCCCATAGAAAGAAGTCGCAGGGCGTCAAATCAGGGGAGCGGACCGGCCAGTTCACTGGTGCATCGTGTCCTCTACCTATCTAGCGATCTGGATATTCCGCATTCAAATGTCGCGGAATTCCAAATAGGCAAACCTTCGCGAAACTGGTAAATTTGAAGCAAATCGCAGAGAAACTGGACGCAGACAGACAAGAAGGGCGTTAGAGCTCGAAGAAGCGATACTGGAAGCGGTTGAAACTGAACCTGGGATAAGCACACTACGTTTGGGACTTCGTATTGGAGCCTCAAAATCATTAGTTCATAATGTACTGAAAGAAGAACTGTTGTATCCCTATCATATTAAAACAGTTCAAGACTTATTGCCCATGGATCCAGGTCATCGGCTAGATTTCTGTCGGCTTATTGTCCAAAGACGAAACGCAAACCCCAATTTTTGTAGAAGAATTCTGTTCACGGACGAAGATACTTTCACGAGATGTGGTCTTTTTAACCTCCATAATGAACATTTGTTTGCTGATGAAAATCCTCATGAAACGGAAGTTACATATTTTCAGAATCAAACTAAAATCAATGTTTGGGTTGGAATTGTGGATAACTTTATTATTGGCCCTACCGTTATACCCGATCGATTGAACGGGGAGAACTACTTGAACTTTTTGGAACAAAGGCTACTTGAACTGTTGGAAGACTTGCCCTTACACATTCGTCGTGGCCTGGTTTATCCATGATGGTGCACCTCCTCATTTCACATTAGCTGTGAGGCGACATTTGAATGCGGAATATCCAGATCGCTGGATAGGTGGAGGACACGATGCACCAGTGAACTGGCCGGCCCGCTCCCCTGATTTGACGCCCTGCGACTTCTTTCTATGGGGCGCTTTGAAGTCGAAAGTTTATGCAGCTCCAGTAAACACACGAGAGGAATTGTTGCAACGAATTGATCATGAAGCGGATTTATTGAAGAATGATCCTGAAGTACTAGCCAGAGTTCAATCCAATTTCTTGAAACGAATTAATTTGTGTATTCAGGAAAATGGGCAACATTTCGAACAATTGATGCCTTAGCGATTTCCCAAAAAGTTTTGTTGTTTCTTTTAATTTAGCATTTTATTTTCCTAAATAATCACATCGTTTCCCCATTTCTATTGTTTTTATTATTCGTGTTTCACCGAGATATTAACCATTTCAGTGTTAGTGAAATTTTGAGCCATAATTTTATAAAATTTTTACGGAAAGCAAAGTAAAAACTGACAGTTTTGAGAATAAATTCTTCAAATGCCAAAATGACATTAGAAAAGCAAAGGCATCTAAGGTATTTTAATCAAGTAAAATTAGTAAGCCAAAATTGCAGAGACTCGAAAATTATTTTTTTCAAGCTAATCCGTTGATTATCAACATTTTCTAAGAGTAAGAAAAGTTTTCAAATTAGATACGCTATCTACATAAAAAATATAGAGTGAATTACATCGACAACAAAAAAGTTCTGGACACTTTTCCCGTTACATCCTCAAGTTTGAGCCATTTCTATGGTCTTTAAGGCTCTATGCTCCGCTCTCAAAAACGGCTATTATTGACAGTAACTCACCTGCCAAATATTGTAAAAGTTCTTCATCACGTTCTCAAGTTATACCGAAAAAACAAAATTATTTTTGCAACTTTGAAGCCCTCTACCGGCTAAACAAGACACTTGAGGCAAAAGTAAAAAGGTTCATCAATTTTTTTTCGAATCAAAGAATCTTCGGTTTTATTTTTGGCACGCAGTTCGAGGACACTCTGTATATGAAAGTCCAAATTAGGTCAAATTTTTATCTAAAATTGAAAGATAGGATAAAATCAATTTAACCACCCAATAGTTGAAACAAGGGTAATAAAATTTCCTGTAATTTAGGCTTCGTCTGAAGTTTTTGATCATCAATCCCACATATTTCAGATGATAACGTAAGGTGCCATAGAATAGCATTTCGAAAAACCTTTGGATGTTTTGTATTGTGTTATACGATGATCTTAAAGATATAAACGTCCATATTTTTGATATTGGGACGTAAGTGGATACAGGAGGATCTATGATTTGCAAACAACTGAATATTATATCAAGTATAGGTAAATTTTCAATAAACCTTGGAGCCATATCTGAGAAAAAGATGAAGTTATTTGACCATTTGGTAGAAGCCTGTGACATTGAGAAACAAATTCACATACCTAAATCATCTCAATAAGTAGTATTATACGATTTTTTGAGACTCATCCTTTGATGAAACAAATTCAGTGAGGTACTTACAGGTTCATCATTTGACTAATTGAAATCTCAGAAGCTTCACACTAGTAGTTCAATAGGAATTTAAGAACATTCCATTCAATTGATATCAAAGGTTATCGATGAACTTGAACCTTCTCTATATCTTATATCTATTTTCATGTGAAAAATGGCCGCGGACTGCATCTAAGTTCACCATTTTTCCTATACTCATGAATAGTATCATAATATACAGGATTAATCGAAAGTAAGGATAAGCTGTAAACTTGTCCATTTCCAACCGAACAATAATACATTAAAAGTCAATAAGTAGTGGCTTTTGTCAGCAGAGATCAACAGGAGACCTGCTTGCCTACGTTACACGTGTATGGCAGAAATCTATTGGGAAATATGAGAAATCTCTAGCTGTGGTATTGGATATCTCCAAAGCATTTGACCGAGTCCAGCACCAAGGTCTTCTTGAGAAACTCCGGTCATATGGTTTGTCTCCTCCACTTTGTCGTTTACTATTGAGTTTTCTTTCAAATAGATCACGCCATGTGATAGTTTATGGAGTATGCACCAATACGATGCCTATTAACGCTAGTGTTCCAGAGGATTGTGCCTTGGCACCTACTTTGTTCCTGCTCCACATCAACGATCTTTTGGAGGTAACCACCTTTCCTGTCCACAGATTTGTAAATGACAGTATACTTTATACCGCTCTCTCATATCATCCAATGAAGCCAGAGGAGCGAGAAAGAGATAGGTTGACGTAATTAATGAAGATCTGGCAACGATTTTGAAATGGGGATCTGATGATCTAGTAGAGTTTGATGCCACCAAAACTCAAGCTCACATCATCTCCAGCAAGACAGATCCCACAATCCCTAATATGATGATATCATGTGCAACTATCCCTATGTAATCTCCCACTTCCATGCTCGGGATCAACAGCACCCTCTCATGATATGATTATGTGAGGTCCATTGCGAAAACCTCTCCACCAGAACTTGGGTTTCTATGAAATGCCAAGAGCTTCTTCACATTTCAGCAGCTCCTCATAATCTCCAAAATACTGTTTCGACATGTCCTGGAGTACTATTCACATGTTTGGAGTTCGGCTGTCAAACATACGTTGAAGCTCATGGATTCTATCCAGAAGAGAGCTATTCGTGTGATGGATGATGTCACACTTACGAATTCATTGACCTCTCTAGAACATCGTAGAAAGGTGGCCAACCTTTCCCTTTTGTATAAATATTTCCATAGTAGGTGTTCATCGAAAATCGTGTCTGTTATTTCAAAACGAGAGTTTATAGATAGGCGGACTAAACAAGCTCAAGTTTCTTCCTACTAGGCTTCATTTTTCTATCAAACAGCGCAGTTGTAGAACTCTTTACCTAGTGAGGTGTTTCTTTATCCCTATAACCTCCAAACCTTCAAGACAAATTCGAATGTCCATCTCCTCTGCCAACATTCCACCGCTCTAGAGCCAGAAAGAAGTAAGACTTCGTTTGATACTCTCACTCCGTCTTTTGCATAAGCCAATCAAGAGCGCCGTAGTCTGTCTAGTTTCGCGAGCTCCATTCTTCAGCACTTCCAAACGTATGGATGAGCATTTAAAATCTCCAACTCTAAAACGGCTTGAGGTACGACATCATATATATGTGCTTTGAAGATCGGAGTTACCGTTCGACCGCAATACAGGAACAAACAACGTACCATATGAACCGAGAGGGCGGTAAGTCACTGTGCATATACACGAAGTGTTGGAACGGAGGAAAAATAAATGCTCAAAATCTGCAAGACGAACAGCTGATTCATTTTTCCGCTTAAAATCACACTCCAACAATTGAGCTCAGCCACCAGTTGACCCTAAATCTTTAAATTTGCCAATTCAGAGGTTTGAAACTCACCTGGAAGAGAGAAACGTAGAATACTACCAATGAGATTCTGTTCTAACTCTATAATCTCGACCGGTTTGCTCAATAACTCGAAAATATTTTAAGTTACGACATGCCAGTAAATTTCGAGCAATACATCTACTTTGTATCAAAATTTCAAGGGATTTGTATTCACCTCTTCGCTCACTTACACGAAAAGATTCCTAGTATCATATAACCCGATTTAAGAGAAAACTTCATTCGCTACGGTGAGTCCGTCTTAATAAGGGCGTTAGAACATCTACGTTTCTCTAACAATTATGATTACGATATCTTATTATAGCCAGGTATATCTAGAAAAATCCTACCACTAATTAGTACTTAACAGGAGATCTTTGTTATATTTGCTTCAATCAATTAAGAATTTGACAGATTGAAGGTATGTTCAAGCAAATGAGACAAAACATAACTGGTTGTTTCCTAGTATATCATAAGAAGATTTGAACCCTAACAGATATAACAGAACTACAAATCTTCCGTTTGTATTTCTTTTGGATGTTATACGGATTACGCATCTTAAATAACTCGACATATTATATCTAAATGGCTGTGTTATGGCAAGTACAAAACGAGATAGGATCGGTTAAAGTTATGTGTCGTAATAACTAGAACGTTGATGGTCAGGGTTTATTTCAACAAGTATCTTCTATATCCCCCAATATTTTGTGGTACATTTCTCTATCAGGATGAATGCCTTGTTGTTATGTGTTTGCTATCAGTTGTTTATTCGTAAATATGTACTACAACTCTTACCTTCTCTATTATTTTCCATACACCTTCACAACAAATTATAATAACACGAGCGGGACAACGCACTTATTGGTACATAGTTCAAAATTAATGGCAATTATAACACCACATTCTTAAAGACACTAAACAAATGAACACGAATGGTATTTAGTTCATAAACAATTGATAACGTAGATGCCTATAACACGTTAACCTACCTACGGTGAGCGAGGTATTATAGTTTTGATATGTGAACTATGTCTCATCTACGTGTTGTATTGTTTTAGCCAACGTTTATTACAATTTCCACGTAATTTCCGATAAGATAACATAATAAACGATTATTACAGATAAATAATTTATGTGTATTGTGATCTCTAATATTTTCGAGGTGACTCAACAATACAATGGTTACCTCGTTTCTATGTTAAATGAATATGCTTGTTATCAGTGGCATACATTTTAACATGCATTTATCTAAATGCTTTCAAGTCTACCTGGAGCGTTGTATTTGACTACTGGAACCTTCAAACTCCATTGCCACATAAAATTTGAATAATGCGCCTTCCTAGTTCCTTCAGATTCGTGTTAGTGCAATCGGTAACATGATTTTGAGAGTGGCATTGAACACCTTACCAAAAACAAAGAATCGTTTCTTCTCCAATATTATGATGTACCCTAGAATAAAAGTGTATCAACTCTCAAAAGGACAAACAAGTAATACAGTTTATTAAAAACTTTAAAAACCTTACATTCTTGTGTTTTATTTCACAAAATGTAATATATAATGAGGATACTTAAAATTAACATCTCTGATGTCACGTATTTGAAAGAGGGGAAACAATATCATTATTTAAAATTTTTTGAGAAAAATTCATTTAATACACTACTGATCCGACATTACAATATCCAATCTTGGAGTTAGTATTTAATGTAGGAGTTGATATTATAATTATTCTTTCTTTAAAAGGAATATCATTTATCAGGATTTTGGGAAGAAGTTTTCTCGGCTTTCTTTATTATACTCTTCGCAACGACGTCAGAAGAGTATATAATAGGATACTCGGCTGTCATTCAGTAGTCTAGGGTTCATTTCGTTGAAGCAGAAATTCTTTTTTTTGAACATTTTCTCAAAAAGATTATCAATTTGAATACTATTTTTTGCTTATGTAAAGATACTGAAATAAATAATGTATTTAGTTCATTATCTTTACACAAATGCGAAGAGTATCTCGTAGAATGTGAAACAATTATATAAAAATCAGTACCAAAATGAAAAATGACTTGCGAAGAATACATTTCCAATACTATCTATCTATTCTTCATGCGGCAACGGTGATATTCTTGTAGAAATCGTGAAATATGTTACCCACTCACTTGAATAAGCCTTGTAGATGTTTGTACTTTCTTCTGGATATTTGTTTTGGACCATCTCGAACAGGAGACAAATTTTCCGGAAAAGTAGCACGACGCCCGCCTCGGTTTAAATCTATTTTATTGAAAATATTAGCAGCAAAGTCTATTTTGTAATAGAGTATTTCATTATCCTCCGATCTTACCTGCATATAAACAATTTTCGAGATGTTTAGATCCTCATGTCCACTGTTTTTTCTTCCGGTAAGCAAAAGATGAATTTGCAGTTTCGTATAAACCTTTAAAGTTCTCAAAATCGTTGGTTTCCATATTTATAGTCGTGAATGGTACGAAACACAATACAGTTACCAACTGCTGCCAGTCCCAAGGTGTCATGATGTGGGAAGCTGTTTTTTTTTTCTCTCTCAATGAGGGAGTGAGCATCGCTTAACCCCGTGAGGTTGGTTCTCCTTCCCAGAGGCAGCCTCACTACACTGTGGTCATTAGTGTCATATTGTGCCCTCACATATTGTTATATCCTCATCAGTCCGATGTATTCTAAAAGAATCAGTAGCCTGATGTACTTCTGATTTCCTCGGATGCAGTTTTATCGTCTCCGGGGTATGTCCTACCACCAACCGCGTATGCCTTGCACTAAGAGAGCACATGCATGGGTGTCTCTTCTTCCACGTCGCAACCACTACAAGCGGGCTACCAGACCCATCGTGCAGAGATGTTCGTTGCATGGAACGTGTCTGGTCAGGAATGCAACAAGATTTCGAATTTCTTGTCACTTGAACGTCACTAAATTTTTCAGCTGTTGATGCTGAAGATCTCCCATCAGTCGCTTGAAATGCGACATACGGGCAGATTGTAGGTAATTCCATTCAAGCAACGTGAAAATAAACGAATATATCGAAAACATGAGCAATTGTTTTTCTGGCAGCTAATCTATATCCAATACGAAATGTTGACACCTTGAGCGATGCTTCGATTCATAATAAAGTTAAGATACATGCAAGAACACATTGTAGACGCGCTAGTCTAGTCTTAGATAAATTGTCTACCTATAAAATCAATGTGAAAATCAACATTACCAAGCTTGAAAAACGTATTATTATTGTACTATGAAGGAAAATAGAGAAAGTCAGTCTACGTATTGTTTATTTTCCATTCTAACAGCTTAATTATGCAGCCAATGAACAACAAAATTAGCATATTCAGTGAATTCATCCCATTGAATTGAATAAAATTTAAATTAAATGTGACTTACAAGTAATTAACATGATAGCGAAGCAAATGAGAACGAATTGAAGCGGGTTTACTCTTTACTATGTTATTGTTGGGCAAATGTGTAAATATGAAGTTAGAAAATGTATGAAACAGGATGGTAGCTCATGAAATTGTTATAGAGAATTTACCGTACTCTCAATATGGTATATATATGGCTTAATTAAAACAGTTTACCTGAAATATATTCAATGGAAGGAGTGTTTCCGAAAAACACTCGAGATAGTGCGATTTAGTTTTCAAGGTGGACATTTTTTTGATTGTAAATTCATGGATATAGGATCACCCCCTAAACGGGGTGACAATCCCTTCAAGAATCTCAAAGGAAACATCATTTTGAAAGTATTTCGATTCTCTTCTCAAACAAGCTGAACATTTTTTGTTCTGCGTTAAAATTGATGTGAGAAACCTGTAGGAAATGTCGTGAAATAAATCGAAAAGAAGACTTAAAGTATCAGTACATTCACCGGAGAATCAAATTGCAAAGAATGATGTTTATCAACGAAGTCGTGAGAAGGTGGTGACCAGTTTTATTGGCACTTTGCTGGCACTTCGCCACGCTATACAGATCCTATACGGTACTTTTTGAATCCACTTTTCCCTGAAACTGAATTGGTGGAGGAATTTATTTGAGTGGCGCCCAAGATTGGCAGGTTCAACACTCTTAGACTTTTTTCATGGGTTCATTTCAAAAGTATCATTTATAAAACAAAATTTACCTCTTTAGGAGATCTTCGACACCGAATAGTGGTAGCATGTGGTGAAATAACCCCTGAAATGCTACAAAATCATCGGGAAAATGTTGAACAACACTTACTGTATGGAAATAAATGGGTCGCAATTTGAACACTTAATTAATTAAAACTTATTTGAGAACTCTTCTTTCTTTCGATTTATTTCACCGACACTTCCAGCAGGTTTTTCACATTTATTTCAATGCAGAACAAAGAAATGTCAGCATATTTGTGAAGAGAATTGAAATAACTTCAGAACGATGTTACGAATCACCCCCTCTGCCACTCAAGATTCTTGAAGGGGTTAATACCCCGTCCAGAGTGATGATCCTACATTCATGAATTCATTATCAAAAGGATGTCAGATGTTGTAAGACTCTGGGAAGACATCTTGTCTTGCTCTGATGGCTGCTTTAAGTGCGACGTTCTGAACACGGAACTTTGGCGTCACCTATCTTGTTGTAGGTCTCATCAACTCTTCTTCCGAGATAGACATGGCGTCGAAGAGATAAGTGGCCGGCACATTCACTGGAAGCGGTGAATTCCGGTCGTTCCAGGAACAGGAGGGCTACTATTCTTCTAAGCAGAACTGGACAAAATGGCGGAACTACAGTGCAGCCTTTCGTGCTGGTCATCACCATTTTATATGGTCTTTCCCAGGAGCCTTCGTTGACAATATCGCATAGCTGACTCCAGCTGCGGCGATTGCTATTCTTAGTGGCTCTTTTCAGACTCCCCTTGCATCGTAGTGTCTTAGTTTTAAGGCTTGGTAGTTCTCACAGTCGCCGGATTCGGCATTGGCTTCGAAGTTCGCCAATCTCCTTATTTCACCAGTAGGCTGTTAAGCAGCAACTGCTCCTGGGATCCTTCTCCATAGATGCATCGCAGGCATTAGAGATCAGTGACATAATCTGCTAGCGAATGTGCTCAAAAGAGTCTGCTGCTGCTATATTCACTTCCATCATGACTATAAAAAATTCGCGAAGGACTTAACGTTCCATTTGGCTAATGCTTGGAACTTCCTTGTTCCTCTCAACTCGGTGCGCTAATTTGGAATATGATGGTCTGGTAATCACTATGGAAGTAGTAGTGACTATCATACCATGACGTTACTCTAAGGACATATGCTCTTCCAGTTCCTCGGGTGTTGAGGACGACTACTTCTAGGAAGGTCTAGGAGTATCTCGCCCGCGTTGAAATCACCCGCTATGATCAATGGTCCTTGGTCTTTCGCAAACTCTGCCTGATAAATCCTGAGCTCCGCGAATTCATCCTTTGTAACACTTGTGGAGCATAAACGATGTACAGTTAGACGCCATCGACTTTTCCCGGGTAAATCCTGATCTCATCGTTCGCGAAGTTTCCTGGAGACATTTTTTCCCACATATCTAGATAGCTACAAGGGCTTAACTCATCGGAAATTCAAGTCTGCGAATCCTTTCCCTTTATTTGAACACTACGACAAACATCAAGAATCATGACGTATTTTTTAAAAATTCTGAATATAAATTTCGAACATTTCTACAAGTTAAGTATGACTATGATATAGATTTCTCACCAGTAAAATACTCTCATAATGATACAGAAAGTACTACAAATTACACATGGAAAACGATAAATGGATGCCGAAAGTACAACTAGCAAGAGAGCTTAAAACAATACAGTTCCTCTTTTCCACCTTTGAAGCAATTTAAAGCAATAGGAACGGCACAATTTTCTGCCCAGTGACTTAAGCACCCAACACCTCAAAAACAGGCTAGATGGATTCAGAAATGCTGGTAACAGATATTTTCGCAAAAGTTTAGCCAATTTTTCCAGACCGATTACAATACCCACTACGTAGCAAGGGAAATAGAAACTGGAGACTCAACATGGCTCTCTCTATGAAACTCTATAAAAATTTATTTAAGAAATTTATATTATTCCTATTTCTCAATCTATCTATTTATTGACAATGTGGCTATTCAATTCAGATAACTATGTCAAGTTGAAGTTTGATCCAATCATTAATTAGCCAGAACGTGAAAAATATCATTGACACTTATCCTTTTATTTCACAAGATACTTAAGATTTAACATACTTGAAAGTAAGCAGGAAGGTAAACGCTAATTTCAATTAGATACAACAACAATAAAATTTGATAATAGAAATAACAATTGAATTAATAATAATAAAACAATGATTACGACAATTGATTATGGATGAATTTTGTGATTAACTTTATTACTGATAAAAATAAAAAATCAACCAAAACCTAAACTCAAATAAAACAAACCTAGATAATCGGAAGTAACTGAAAGACAGAAGTGAAACTGACATTTTAAAATTGATTCCATACCCTGGATGAACTCAGGGGATTGAAACTAAATGAACTGATTTGAATGTATTATTGAACTGAAAACAACAAGCGTTTATCGAAAATCTAAATAATAAGATAAATCTCTGATTTAGCGAAATTCACTCTTCTTACCAAGAACACTCTGAAGAAACTATTGAGTTGAATCAACAATTTAAAAATGCAACCAAAGGTTTTTTTTGGCATTGCGGCTGTTATTTATAATGTGTTCTTTTTCACAAAAACCAATCTACAATTAGGGGAATTGTTCAACCAATAATTTTACTTATAGTGATCCTGCTTTTAATTTTGTACCAATGACATTTCTAGTAAATTATGAAAATTTATTGAACCAATAAGCAGTGAGATAGTTAAATTCTTCCCCTTCATTGAGGCCTCTAATCAGTGTTGGAGTGGGTGTGTTCTAATTCATGTTTATTTTAAAAATTCTTCTACTATTTCTCATGTTAAAATATAAAACAAAAAACATCTGAAATTCTTGTGCCCTTGCTGATATTATATTTTAATTACATGGAATTTAAATTTTCCAAAAAGATTCAGTTATGAATATTGACATTGATCTGTAATAAACTCTTACTACAAAGGGATAACATGTTAAAAATAAATTAGTGAGACCTTAGCTGAACCAGTTATTTGCTATGAAATTACAATATTTTCAAATTAATTATCCTAAACTATTTCCACTACTTGTTGTAATAATGTTATGCCTGTTTTGCGTTGTTCATTAAAGTAGACATTGTATTGAAATTCAAAAATAACACGGAATTATTAGATTTGAATGGGCGATAATGAGATTGTTACAAATTAATTAATTCAGACTCAGACTAATTCATTGAATCAACGGATTGAATTGAAGCCCAAGCGCCATATTGACAAAGCTCTCTGAACATTTTGATGTACTTTTTAATTACATCCTCAGGTGAAGTAAGACTAACGGCGGGATTTGATGAAAGTATTTTCAACAAGAAAGCAATCGATGTTTTTAATTCTCGAAGGATAATTTGGTTGAATTAATAATCTCATACGCCATTGAAAAGTCACACAACTTCCCAACAAAGATAGGCTGATAGTCTCGTTAGTATCCAAAGTATTTGTTATTATGCGTATTCCTTTTGGTGATTCATGTTTCACTTCCAATATACCGCCGTTTGATGACTGAAGTTTGATGTTTCGTATGTGATGTATTTGAAGAGCTATGTTGATGACAGCTTAGTTTAAATACAGGGGTATCGACTCACGTAACATAATCGTAAGAGAATTCCGATATTCTTATGAAATAGGGTTCTCCTTTCCAGAATACTGTAATACACGTAGCTAATACGAACAGCCAACCCTTGACTGGTATCGTCATATTTTGCAGCGTAGCTGGTATTGTAATAACAATTAGAAACTGAAACACTTGTATATTTCTAGACAACAGCTAAATCTCCTTCGAGGTAACAGGTTACTAAAGTAATAGAGCGAAACGTTATGAAAACTGTTTATCATCAGCATTGAAATGGAAACCCAGTAGTTTTCAAATGAAAATTAACATTATATAGATAAATAAATACACAAAACCTGAATGTTATGTTTTTCGAAGAACTGTGTAATGAGCACTCACATAATGGTATGACCCTCTTATTTTAGAAAGAAATTAAACATTATATTCATATGTGAGAAAACGCGCAGAAACGTTCTGCTACCATGATGTTATTCTTGACAATTCGTACATTATAATCGTTGGGTACTGTGGGACTTACATTATATAATGACTGTAGTTGCTGCAAGTTCATTATCTATACCAGGGCAAGGTGAAAAGTCCCTGAAAAATAAAACCGATGGCGCCACAATCGAAAATCACATGTTACATTAATTTGTGATGTACCATCTTTAATAATCAACATATGGCTCAATAAAATCTATTAACATTAAATCTAAATAAGACTGTATGCGTACCTTTTACATCATATGAGAATAACTTACCAACATTCAGCGAAATAATTTTACATAATAACAATTGTCTAAAAACAGATGATAACAATAGACTCACACCTGAGATGCAATAATCATATTGCAACATTAGTCAGTAGAATCCAGTAAATTTCAAAGAAATAAGGTCATTTCTAAAAATAAATGCACTGACAAATGTGTACTATTCTCTTATACAATTATTATTACAGTATAGTATAATAGGCTGGGGTGGAGCACTCAAAAACTCACTCCAACCGTTCTTCAGGGTACAAAATAAAATCCTAAAAATTATATTTAACAAAACTTGGAACTTTTCTACTAAACTACTCTATGAAGAGACAAAATTTTGTGATATTAGACAGTTATACGTGAATCTGTGTTAATCTTCTCATTTCACAATATTCATAATTCAATACAATCTCGTTTTGTTGCTGGTAAAAACAAACTCAAATGCTCCTGGTTCAGTTTTCTTATTTGGAACAATATATTGAGGAATTTCTTGTATATTTTTTTCAACAGTTCCAACATAGGTTAATTTGTTGCTCTGCATTTCATCAACTAATTCGATGGAAATGAACCCGTTGTCTGCTGTGATGTTTCAGCTGCTATTTTTGACTGGATCAAGCAAAGATCACAGTGTGAGGGTGGGAACTGATATTTTGCGTGAATAAGGTGGTGAGTAATACTCCTTGGTGCCTACTAGCAACATCCAACTCACAGAAAGCAAAAATAGTGGGCAAAATGAACTTTTTGCAGGATGACTTTCAGCAGAGCAAGTCTTAACTGCGATGCTGATGAAAAGGCTCTCTGAGCTCAAAATACAAGATACAAGAGCCGTGAGTCTACCACGGCCGTGTCGCGGAATTCTGTCACAGGGATTTGGTTGCGGTTAGGATATGGCACCTCGTGGAAGGTGTCCGAACAGAGGTGGTAGTTGGTTCTGCATACCTCACCTATGCCTCCAACAATCCCCACCTGTGGAAATGGTCAAATAGGTTGGACCTTGTCAGGAGCAGGGACTGCCACTTCTTATGGGATGCGGCGCCAATTCCCACCACACGGTATAGGGAAGTTCGGACGTCAATTCAAGAGGGACGGCACTACTTGAGTTCCTCATCTCTACTCAGCTGAAGGTCCTCAATAGAGGATCAACACCTACCCACTTCACTCCACGCAGACAGGGAGTGATTGATTCAACCCTTAGGTCAGGGGCAATCAAGGGTTGAGTCCGAAGATGGAATGTATCTACGGAGGTCACACTTTCGGAAACGGGTGACAAAACTCTTAAAAAAAGTGGAGAGAGCCTCGTGTAGTCCAGACTGATAGACCTTCAAAGCTGCACAAAAGAACCGGAAGCTCTGAGGAGCTTCAAGAGATTCTTGGCAATATGGCAATACCTGTGCCCTGGGAAAGCTCAGATTGAACTACCGAAGATTTACATCTGCACTGAAAGCCTGTTCTGGCGTGGTGAGGCAGGCGAAACTCAAGCTCTCTAAAACCATACTTTCTATGAGCAGTAGAGCAGGACTCGTCACTGCAGACTATCACTGTCTGAATAAACATCTATTCACAATGGGCATTGTTGAAGACCCAGCTTGTAGTGGATGTGGATAGGCGGACGGAACTACCTCTCACATCCTAGCAGAATATCCAGCACTGGCTTCTCTCAGGCTACAACATCTCGGCAGCACACATATACCGCTTGAAGTCATAAGAGATATCAGTCAATGCAAAATCTTAACTTTCGGCATCGCCTCAGGCCTGCTGGACTGATTATTGTATCAAGGGGCGCACAATGGACCCACTCCAGCGGTTGAAGTGCTCCGGACTTGTCCGTCTTCGTATTGTTTGATTGATGGTCAAAAGAAGTGTGACATATTTATGATTATCATGGACCAACAACCCAGGTATATTTTCCGATTGATTAGAAATCCCTAACATTTACCATTTATTGAGGAAATTAGAACTAGATAACTATAACTGTTAGTATATAAGTAGGCTGGTCATGTTTTATTGATTATTTCCATCGTGGTTAACTGGAATTTCTTTTTAATTACTTCATCTGTTCTTACAGTCAGTAGAAGTGCTTTAGTTCGTTCTAAAAATTGAATTTATCTAGTAATTTCTAATCTTGTTGTTTTCTTTGCAGTCCTGCCAGAAGAAAATCCAATTATAGAAGGTATCGCCGACAGATATTTGATCGGTGATTTACTCGTTGCAACGTGTACATCGGGCTTAGGGGATCCGAAACCACTTCTCACCTGGTACGTCAATAAAAAGCAGGTCAGTATCTGTAAATAATCACTCTACACCGAATAGAGGGGTTAATACATATCGGTTTTAAACCTGATAAAGTTAGATGCCGTAAACTTCTTGCTTGCAATGACAGTTGGTCCCCTATGAGAAGAGAATCATTAGCATCGGGGAATTCCCTATTTAGAATTACGATAACGTCTATCGATTCCAAAAAGTACGATTTATTCGAATAATTTAGGATGATTAGCTTGTTACGATCATGAGTTATTATATTATAAGAGTTATATCTGAGAGCTAGTTTATAACTATGTAAATATATTTTCAGGACATTCTTTCATTATCACGACCTCTACTTTCAACTGCAGGCTTCCTTGATTCAATAGAGGTACTTGAACCACGGTCTTAATTAGTTCTAATTACTCAATCGGTTTGTAATTCAACGCTGAACATTCTACTACGATATGAGAGGCCATTTCGCCATCCCCCATGCATCTACCTAAATTTTCAGCCATTAAATGAAGAAGTCTGTTCGGATGACAGTGGCCTGTACGAAATCAGTTCAATGCATCTTATACTCTTAAATATTTCTCACTCCCTCTCTTCGAAGAACATCTTAGTGATTATTCGGAAGACTCATTCCGGTTGAATCTAGGATAATTTCAACAGGAGGTTCATCAATCAATATGAAAAAAGAAATTCCGAAAACAAAATGTTTTAATCAAGTATGAAAAATTATTCTACAGAAGAGGAAGCTCATAGCTTCAAATCAATATCAGTGATGAATTTGCTGTCGCAATATGAGATTATTGCACCACCACATTGAAGTAATGAATACCACTTCACTTCATAAAACACTAAAGTTGCATGAAATACATAGCACATCAACAGTAATACAAAAGTAATCACTTCATGAGTATGTCGAATAGTCTTTAATCACCTAATTTCTGGTATTGCTTTTCCTAGAGCCTTTTTCCACGTGGTCAGTAATTTTTCCGCCTACCATCTGTACCGGTGTCATCGCTGTAGTAGCATTTGGTTATACCCCAGATGTATTTGAATAAAGTTCTGATGTAACATAGAGTATGATCAAAAGTCTTTCATTAGCGGTTCTGAATCATTTCTATATTCTTTCTATTCCTACAATCATACATTTGAACCGCAGAAATGTCCTAGAGCTATTTTGCTATCAATAGTGAGGGAAGTCAGTGATCGATTCACTACAGTTTACTTTCCAGTTCAATATATTGATGTGAAAAACTTACACATTTCATTATGATGGGAGGTAAATTCATTAACCCATGGCATGGATCATCCATACTGTATCTAAAATACGTGTTTTACAAAACTGTGCGAAGTGATAACTTGTCATCCTTTAATATTTCATTTCCCAGAAGTGTAAAGTGTTTCTTGTTTTTCTACATATCATAAGCAACATTCTGAATTATACTTTGACATCAAAATCTACATTTAGAACCTCTTTTAGAGCAATAAAAGATATAGAGACGCCTCGAATATAATAATACTGTACTTTGAAGGATAGACATCTGGCTATCCTCTATTGACTGACTTGCAGATAAGAGTTGCTTGGAAGTCAATATTATTTCATTTTATTGTTATTGTTAAACACTAGATGATAGTGGATTCGAAATTTTGGCACTTTGGATAGTTCACGAAGTGAATGTAGGTAGAATTACAGTCCTGAGAAGAACTGTTCCTGTATTTCTGGAGGTTGAAGGTAAAATTTAGGTAACGAGCTGTCAATTCGATCGAATAATCCGACTATTCGATTGTATTATATCGGCAACTCTGTAATGTGTAATAGTATCATTTCCTATTGGCTATAATTGACCCCATGAATCGTTTTTCACTCTCAACTTTTCTATGGTATGATCCATATTTTCAACAACAAAAATTTAAAATACAAAATAAACATAAATGTAATGTCGAACTGTCAAAATACCAGCAGCCACCGAGATAAAAGAAGTCACTAAAATTTCGCTGTGTTATCACGTCGTGAGTTGGACTTATAAAGTTGATGAGAGAATACGATGGTGCAATTTCAAGTTAAGAAAGTGTCACTTTAGATCAAAATGAAAATTTGCAAAGAATATAAGTTAAGTGGGATACGTGCAAGTGGACCTAGGAATTTTAAAAACAGGTATCAGTAACTGAATTTCAGATGAGCGAGCATATAGCTTTACATCGATGAAATGACAATCATTTCTATTAAACTTGGAGTTGTGAGTATTGAAATTACTGTTCAACTTGAGGTTAATGCACAAGCACATCAATATGATGAATTTTCCTCCGGAAGTTGGAGAATAAAACTCAAATTTTACACAAAACTTTCAACATTTAATTTAAAAATGCTGACAAATTGTTTCACCACACTTTGGCATTTTCAAAGCAAGGAGTTATCAACTAAAGCTAAATCTGAAAGTATGTCCTTAAATATTAGGGATCAGAATGTGGTACAAATTGAGGGATGGGGTTGGATAATGGTGGGAGTGTGTTTACAAAATTGTTAACAAGCGGTGAATTATATTTAATATTACATTATTATTGTTTTTTAAGTGTTTCAATATTTCTACGGATTCTAATATATTTGGTTTATGTATTTTTTCCTGAATATGTAGAATATCGGGATTAAGGGTGGAATTGTGGTTATGTTCTAACAGGTGATTTGCGTAATTAGAGTCCTCTTTTTTGAGCCTGTAACTTCTCAAATGTTCGTTGAACTTTACTCTGAAACTGCGTCCAGTTTGTCCTATGTACAAAGTACTACAGTCATCACATCTCAGTCTGTAAATTCCAGATTTCTTCAATTTATCTTTTTTAGATTCCGAGTTATTAATATACGAGCATAGGTTATTTGTTGTTTTAAAGGCAACGTTTTTATTCTGTTTTTTAAGGAATTGAGATATTTTTAGTGAATGTTTACCTAAATATGTTAGACATGTGAAATTTGATTTTGTATTATTATTAATTTGCGGATAGATTACGTTTAAGGCTTTTTTATTGAGTTTATTTTGGAGTATTTTATTAATTATCTTGACATTATAACCCTTATTTTTGGCAATATCTATGATTCTGTTCAATTACAAATGGAAATTATCTTTACTTAAAAGGACATTAATTAATCTATGTATCATTCAATTATATGCTGCTAGCTTGTGTGATTGTGGATGTAAAGAAGTGTTGTGTATTGTGGTATCTGTGTGGGTGGGTTTGTGATAAATAGCGAAAGAAAAATATGGTAAATTTTACTTCACTGCCTTGAAAGCTATAATTCCTCGAAACATTGCACATTAACAATAACACAGAATTATTCACTTTATCAGTTTGTCGAATAGTATTCGCCCATATATCTGCTACGTATTGTGGTTGCGACTTATTAATTTTTACCAATATCAACAACATTGGTTTCCTACTTGAACATTCTTGTACATTATATTTCTTGAGGGTGCTTGTTGGCAGTTTATTCATTATCCACATCGATGATGGAGGGTTCTTCTAAATTCTCTAAGAGGGTAAAAGTTGAATTCCAAACCAATTCAGGAGGTTGTTTTGATACATTTCACCATGACAATCGACATCCTTTGTTTTTGAAGAAAATAAAGTGCACTAGGAATGGAACCTTCTGTACAACTAGCAGCAGTACCTACAATATACACCACGTCACCAGCTTTCTTCGTTCTCATGGTTTTAGTGTCATCTTCGAAGATCCATGTTCCATCGGGATAAAGAAATAAACGAACCTACACCTTTATTCCGATTTGATGATATGATATTCATCTCAAGCAAACGAGCATAGTCATATTATCGTAAGATGAAATTCTGAGCGTCCAATGCTGATTCTTGTCTGTAGATATCCCTACAATTTGCGTTGGAAATTTCAAACTTTTACAGTTGCAATATATTTTCATGACGCGAATTCCGCATTGTATTTTTACATTTGAGAATTTATGCCATTCCATTCGGAAAATCGTTCTAGACATCGGCAGTTGCATAAAATACTTCTGCTGTAAATTTCATATGAGTTGTGTAAAGCTTGAGTAATATGTGGTTAACTATTTTCAGTTCGCAATAAATCAATAGAAGCTTTGACAGAACAAAAGGAAAGTTCACAATTTATTTTTCCATCTGAAATCCAGAGTTCCGCAAATTCGATACTTAATTGACGGCGATGGTCGACGTCGGTCGTATACGCTTTTATTTTTCCGCTTCCACTCAAAGTTTTATCCTCTCGAATTGTTCAAACGCAGTTATTTTTATAAAAATCAACGGATGTAGTGCCATGCAGTTAATTTTTATTGCCAATTAACGTGAGGTAGAATTGCTTGAATTTTCACTTATTACAATCAAATGTGAATTTTACTTGACAGTCTATAGAGATGTTCAACACTTCAACGGACATAATAATAGGTTGAATGCAAAATGGTGAATAAGACTATAATAGTCACCGGAATAACAATATATTGAAAATTGTTTCGCCACACGGTGTCGTCCTCAGATTGCGTTACTGAATGAAATGAAAATGTGATTCCTTGAATACTATGGTACTAGAAGCCCACACGCATGCTAACGCAGCATGGTCCTGTTGTGAACTGAAATAATGCCTGATGAAACAATGTAAAAGGGTTTGCCAGAACTTCTATTGTTCTCCTCTCGAGATTCAGGATGAATATGCGAGTATCGAGTGTCTATTGGGCAGTGATAATAGTCGCTCTCCCACCTCTAGTAGTAGTATAGGGTAGGAGTGACGGGAACCACTAATGACCCCCGTTCTGGTAGTCACTCAATATTGTATAGATAGGAATGTATGTGAATGTCTTCAACTGTAATGACATTGGGTTTGTTGAGCAATTAGAATTTAATAATTTTGAAGATGAATTCCGAATTATGACAAAAGCTTGTGACAATAGAAATTTATCATTCAATATTTTATTTTTAAAGGAGCAATCTTCTACCACCATAATGTTAATCTTTTTGACTGAATCCACTATTCTCATCGTAGAAAATAGTCTCTCCAAACAAGCAATTGTCACTGGCAACGGAACCAAGACAATGAGGAGGTGTCTAAACAATGTCAGCACGTCAAGGTTAGCGTTATTGGTGGATGCTTTTTCATACCGTAGTTCATACTCGACTTTCACAGCGGAGATTGACGTTCTGTTATCGAAACAAGATGCTAATTGTCCCTAATTATTTCATGGAAAGCAAGGGAGTCTGGAAACTTGGAAGAATAAAAGTCGGAGGAGGCTTCAGCTCCTCGAAATCCAACACCCTTTCTCGTTCTGTGCATACCAGCATCCATCATATACCCAACCTAATCTTCTGAAATTAGTGTATTCAATAGTAGAAATGTTATTCTAGTTAACCTTGGAATTAATTCATCTATAAAAACTTTTTCTATGGTTTGATGATCTGTTGTATCTGTCAGAATTCATAGATCAGTAATCACAGCTGATCTGTCAAATTCATTCATTCAATAGTGTCGATGATGGTTGTCAATTAATTAAAAAAAATTCTTGTAAAACATTGTTGTCATCGATTTCCTATTTCAATGTGTAAAAATAGGTTGCAAATTTTAGAAAATGTATAACTGTATCTTTTATCATAGTAACATGAATTTTCCCTGTACATATGTATTGTGTTACAGTTTTCTTGTAACCTAACAAATGTGCTCAAGGATTACTTCCTATTGTGAATCGCTCTAAAAACATGTAAGTAATATCCTGATGAAGCAATAAGCTATCGCGAAATAATAACGAATAGGTTCACTTAAGCCTGCCCAAGAATCTTGGGCAAGGGAAATCGTAAATATGGCTACGACAACCTGAGTACCACTTTCCTGTATTCTGAAGGTTAGTTTCTGAATTATCATCCTCGTTAGAGATGCCATCGAAATGAGATAAATTTGGCGCCACGAAATATTTGCTGCCAGCAAAAGCTATCTCCTCGTGAGTGGCGTCATGGTTCAGAAACGTGTTAGCCGCATCAAAAAAGTTTGGCTATTTTGAAAGCACGCTCAACATCTTCGTTTCCTCTTGTCAGGAAAGGGAAGAGGTGGTGACCCAACCAGTGAAAGCGTGAAGGAACAACTCTATTCCAGAGAGTAATGAGAGCTCTCTTCGAATGAATGATGTTAAAGAGAACTGCTTACAACCTGTTCCACCCCTGCCACTCTTCTAGAAGAATACTTTTTGTATGCTGGAGCTCAGTCCATTAAGGAGCACCAAGAGGTCGACATCCTCTCCAGCGATTATGACGTGCTCGTCTCCAATATATCACCGGCAATTGCCACCAAGAGTGTTGCAGATTCAGCTTCAATTTTGGCTCCGACAACCTCGCTACAACTTTCCTGTATTCTAAAGCTTAGTTTTTGGATTGTGATCATCGTTAGAGATGTCGTCGAGACGAGACAAATTATGCGGCTCTTCGCGCATCGTCTTGTCTAGCATGGATTTTATCTCGAATATGAGGTTGAAACGAGACGAGGCAAAACCAGTCGAGACAAGACGAGATAGTGGGCGTACGGCAAGGTTATCTTATCAACAGGGTGCGTATTGCCAAGATTAAGCGATGTGGGATACCAAGAGGGAAATTACGTCACCAACATTTGTGAGAGGGTTATTGCTGTATTGTCAAGTAACAATGACGATTAACAAGTTGAGGGAGCTGGTCTCCTATTCAAGGTATGAAAGCTAGCTCGATATGAAATTTTTTCGCAATATAGGCAAAAAAGTCCTACTCATTCAATAGATAGCAGCTCAGGCAGATAACATGCCTGATAGTTAGGGAAATTGACAGCATATAATAAGATAGAATCATGTAGAAATACATGTCCTCCCACACTTCAGATAGTACCTATAATATCGACCAGTTGAAATGAAGTATCAATAATGAAAATATGAATCATTGCATTCTCAGATCAGCCATGAAAGGAATTCTAGTAAAAATTAGAATTACCAACTTCTAACAATATAAGTATGAATTTACTCATACCATTGTACGTTATCAGGAGTGTTCAAGATAATGGCCCATTAGATTCTTGAAATGTACTTCCACGTGTTTTTGACTGCTTCGACAGTTTGAGATTCCACGAGATTCTTACAGTTGACCAGGATTATGAGTTTATTTTAACATTTTAACGTGAGAACCGTTACGTGAATCCGAAACAGGTCGAGACCATCAATAGGCTCCTCCTTCTCCTATACCAGCGCCGACATTTCTATCGATTACTCGAGGTGGTACTTATATCGATATGGTATTTGCAAGATACATGGATAACATAGACACGAAACATTATGTAACATATTTCAGCTATCATAAGCCACTCTTCAGTATAACACAGTAGAAAGTTTGATAAATATGATTTTTTTTTCATTTTAAATCACATTGTAGTTCTGATTCAACCTTGTTCAGAATTATCGGTTTATTCTTTATTATTTGTTGGGAAGAAAGAACATCAAACATGTTCTATGTTATTCGTTTTTATCTAATAAAAACTATAAATTTTTTTCTTTGGTGAGTGCATTGGTTAGATCTCTTCTAGTTATAATTTCACAGAAGTACCTTTCCTGTTTCAATCCTTGTAGTTCTATCCAATGGTGGGATATTATTTGTCCACTTCATTCTTGAGTTCTTTCAGTATTGTGGTCATTCCCCAAAGGATTCAGGTCCCTTTGTTTTGACGAGTTCGTCTGCTCTTCGTTTCTCTTCACTATGGTGTGCCTCACATTTTGCTTGCTCAACTCGTTTAGATGCTTCAAGAACTTCCAGATCAACTTGGAGCTGATTATATGAGCTCCGCGCGTTGATGGCTCCTTGACTGTCTGACATGAGGCTGATTTCTTGTCTTCGAAAATTTCTTTCTATATTAAACTGGACATTCTCCCATAGCGTGAATTTCCACGGTCTTTTTGAAAGTCGATAAAAACGTATGAGCTGTTTATCATTTCAATTACTCGTGTAAAAATACATGACATGCATGGACAACATCAATTCACCTGAATGTTTGACAATGAAACGTTTGTTACTCATTCCATATTTGTTCATGTTTCATGTTATCATGATATACCCTCTATTCTCTTTATACAGCGTAATAGTGATTGTTCAACGTTATAATACATAACAATTTAACGAAATGTCAATATCCCTGGTCAGTACAACAGTATTTGTTTGTTTAACATAATTGGTAACAATCGAATGACATATATAATTCAAGTGCATTATTACGCCAGTCACCGTGGACAAAAAAATTGCGTTAGATCGCATGAAAATCCAATGTTCTCATTTTTGGGATGTTGTTAGGGTAGATACCAATAGTGTAAAACTAAGCTTAGAGTTTCCAAAGACCTGTGCTAACTGCGCGGTGCTCGAAAAACTCCGGACTTTCTTCGCTTAGAACTTCTGAAAAGTGCATCTTACACGTAAACAAAATTTCTACAATTTGAGCGCAACCGCAGCTCCGTAAGTTCAATAGGTGCCGAGATACAGAACTTCAAAAATTGGCCATTTTTTCTAAAAAGTTGAAAATTGAGTTTTAGCTGTCTTCTGAGCAGAATATCGGCTAAAATACTCATCAGACGAGGGAAATCATGAAGGAAGAAGTTGTAGAATACTTATATCTCTTCAATTTAAGCATAAGCGGAACCCTGGGTGATCGATGAAAAAGCGAAAAATTAAGGACATCGGTTTTTCAAGAAATGGAGCCTGACGAATTGCAGAAAATTGTAAAGGATAAAAAAGACATAACTCAGTGGAAAAAGGTTTATATCATGCAGAATTGAATTGAGTACAATTCTACAATTAATGATAAGTATAAATTTATCAAAATCATATCGTCTTCTCTCCCACCATACAGCGCCAGGACACATTTGCTGCCAGCAAAGGTTATCTCCTCATGAGTGGCGAATGGTTCAAAAACGTGGTAGCCGGGTAAAGAAGGTCTATCTTGAAAGGACGCCCAACATCTTCATTTTACCTTGCCAGAAAAGAGTAGAGGTGGTGTCGCAACAAATGAGAGCGTGAAGGAACCCCCCTGCCACTTTTTTAGAAGAAACATTTTGTATGCTGGAGCCCAATCCATTGAGGAGCATCATAAAGTCTCTCCAGCGATTATGCTCATACTTCTCGCTCGTCTCCAATGAGCGTTCGCCATCCTCTCGGGCTTGCTTCGTTTCGATCCTTTGTCTATCCAGTCCAGTTCAGATCAAGTTGATCAAGCGATGCTTGTTTTTTGAGGCCTAGGTTATTTCACAACTACGACTCATATGAATATGTCAGTGTTGCTCTCTAAATAAATCAAGTTTATGAATGTAAAGTCATTTCCATAATATTTCACCGGTAACTGTGCAATATTGATAAAAATTTACATTGCGAGCTCCAATTCTAGAAAAATACGATTTCCTGAATTTTTAGTTTCTTCCAGATAACAAGGGAGTTATTTTTCTTACAGGGTTCCTCTTGAGCTTAAATCAACTTAAAATAATTATTCTACAACTTCATCTTCTATGACTTTCCTCGTAGGATGAGTATTTTAGCTGATATACTGCTCGGAAGACGACGAACATTTTGAGAAAATGTTCAATTTTTGAAGTACTGTATCTCGGGAAATATTCGACCTATGGAGCTGCGGCTGTCCTTAGATTGAAGAAATTTTTTTTTCCTTGAAAATGTACTCTTTAGAGTTAACAACGTTCAGCTATATTTCATCATAGCCTTCTTCAAGGAGAGGCAATGATTTTATTTGTAGTTTCCTTGGTAGGTTATCGGTCTATGTAAGAACTATTGATAGTTTATACCTTGTTTCTTAAAATGTTTCTATCGAATACAGTTTTTCGAATATTCTTTCATTTTATTCTCGTTTTGGTGTTTCAGAGAGGGTCGTTAGAATTTAAAATAATAACTTCCTACGTTCAGTCAGTTTTCCGATCATATTATAAGATATTGATTTAGAAAACTCAGCTCTCAGCCAGTTTATGCAGTCTAAAAATGGAAGAAACAGTTTCCATGGGTGCTCTATAAAATCGGCATATACATGGATTTTGCAAAATGAAAACGTATCGTAGTATATGAAAAGCGTAGCGCCATTTTTTCATCATATATTCTCCCACGCCTAACACAGCAAAATGTAGGTACTTCGTTGTATAATAATTTGTGAAGTTATGGCAAAGGGATTGCCATATAATATCCCGTGATTGCCAGAGGCCAGGTTCCTTAGAGGTTGTTATTGATGGTGGTGTGGCAAGATTAAAATTATACCATCGTGGGTTTCATCGGCTTATAGGAAACACTTACACATATAGAAAACGGTACTTAACTAAGAAATAATTCATGACTGATTAATTATGATTTAAGATATCTTAACTTCTAGTTAAAAATCATTAATTCTAATTCTAATTGCATATGATAAATCTATCCCAATCTAAAAATACTTCTGCTTCCTTATCCTTATACATTGATGTTGATACGTTATTCTATAACATTTATTCATGTCGGAGTTGACTTGGATGATGTATCAACAATAAGGTAACCTTGCTTAAGTTGCATTATTACACATGTGCTCCACTTTGTATGTCATATCAACCTCATTATATAACTTGTGAACAATTAAACAAATAATTTTCCTCATATATACCTGATCAGTTTATATTATAGGTAATTCTCCTCTTGATATCTATCTTAGGGGATTAACAATTCTAGATAGGGGGATTTCGGAACTGGGTGATAGAAATTAGCGTGTGATAGTCTGGTATAAGCTATAATAAATGAAAGATATTGATTCCAGGTTCCAAGCAAATCGCTGAAAGAACTTCCACAACGACCTGGGTCGTTCTTAGAAGAAGACATCCGCATCAGACTGAAAAGTACCACAGTTCAGCTTCGCCTGCCACTCGACAAGAAGTTGACACAGAACCAAGCTAGCAGTAAGATCGAAATAACGTGTGTGTCGACACTCGAAAACATCAACCCTGGCATAGCGCCGCCCCGTACTGCCATTAGGACAATCCTAGTAGCCACAGAAGATCAACTGGTCAACAATCAGAAATTGTATGGAGTATTCGGATCTGGCGCATCGAAAGGTCACGTATTGGTCAGTGTGTTCCTGATAACGGTAGTGTTGAGGTATTGTTGATTGTTATGAATATAGTGTGATAAAAATGAAAATATAAAGACGAAGTATATATTAACTGGTAAGTTTATTTGATGTATCTCTCAGTTTCGCTTTACATCTGTTAAAGGGGTGAAATAATTTGAATATCCAGTTGAAGAGGTAATAGAGAAGAGGTATTGTTAGGAAGGGATAAAACCCGAAACCAATGATAATTTTAATTTCACGTATACGAACGGTTTGCTGCAAGTTAATCGTCAAAATCCAATTTCCTTCCTCAATCTGCTGTAATTGTTTGCAACCAGATATCCACTCTACCATAGACGGTGAATCGCAAAGTTCACTCCAGTATCTGGTTGTCTTATTGTGTCGACGAGCTGTCGATTCTGGAAAACTTATTCACATCGATGGATTTGTCCCTAATACCATCTTGCTCGAAAATAGTTTGGAATAAATATATGTTATACAAAGCAGTTGACCGGAGGGCAGCTGGCATCTTTACTTTTTACCGTGTTTTGCTTTTATTCGGCCTGGCCTTACCATGAACCTGAAAACCCAAGTCAGTTACTGAATTTCGAATGTTAATATAAGACAGATAGTAAGTACTCTGAAATGAAAAGAATCTTGCTTGAAGTTATTTATTTGGCAAATCTAATTCAGCAAAGTGCGAGCTTAGCACGGAACATTTGGATATCCATTCATATATTATTGGTTCAAGATCTAAGGATTTCGAATAGATCTTATGAACATACAAAATGACAATGTCATTCAATCGGTCTTTATGCATAGTCGTAGGTAATTTTTTTAATCGACGAAGTGCAGAAAATGATTGCTCTGCTATGCATGTTGACATAAAAATATTGAGGACAATTTCATAATTTCCGGGATCAACTGTAAATGCATTCGCTCGAAGGAATTTCAGGGTAGTAGGTTGTTCAGACCTTCTCCTATTACGTATAATAACATATTTCTGTGTAATGTTAAGGGAGCCTCATCAAATTATATGAATTTAGAGCTTCGGCAGAATAATGTTTCCTTGTTACAAAGTCTTCAATGGAATTGAGAGAATTTAGAGTATTCGATTATGCGACTGCATAATGTGATCATTGTTCAAGGATTTCAAAAAATTGTCTTTGTAAATATATTTCTGGAGATAGTATATGCGGACTAAGACCATTCTCAGTCAGTCAGGGAGCTTTTAGAACTACAAGCCTTGTTGCTAATTCGAGGGCCCTTGCTTTTTTTGAATAAATATTGTATATTGATATTACAGAAAATCACTGAAAAATTGAAGCCTTGTTGCTAATTCGAGGGCCCTTGCTTTTTTTGAATAAATATTGTATATTGATATTACAGAAAATCACTGAAAATTGTAAAAATCCGATTTGTCTGATATTCATAGGAAAAACGACAATTTTTTTGCAACTATAGCCTTATGGGTACCAATGGTTCGACCTCGTAGAGTACGAAGTTCATACATTTCGATGTATAAGCTGTCGTCTATAGTTCTATGAACTGTTTCATGTCATAACAATAACGCCATCTATGTATCATAGTGATAGCCATTATATGAGCTGCCAGGTATTAAGCAATGAGCTGTGAACCAATCAAAATAGAGTAGTGTAGGAATGAAACTATGCACGTGACCGAAAGTAAGGCTAAATAAAAGTTGCATCTGGCGACTCGTATGTTTGACATGAGTCTCTTATGCGTCGCCAAACTCGTAGTCCCTCTCTCAGCCACTAGCTAGCGCTTGAATCGGTAAAACGATTTCATTCCGGAATCGCAAGCAGTGTTACTAAGTATTCTGATTTGAGAGAGGAATAGAACTGTTACTCTTGTCAAAATGTATTACTCACCTTAAAATAACTTCCCCTTTTTCGTTATACATGACGCACACAAAAGACCTCGTTAAAACGATTTCTATCCGCAATCGCAAGCATCCACTTTTAACGCATTTCCGCATCTTTCGGCACTTTGAAAACAGAAGTTTGTTGCTTTACACTTTAGTACCCCGTTCTGCATTTCGGCACAAAGCCCCATTTCGTAATTTGTTTCTAAAAACGCAGGTATTCCTTGTATTTACAAGTCAACTGACAGTTGTCTGAGAATATTCCTACGTGACGACTTTTGGTACTACGCGACAGTCGACGCTTAGCGGACTCACTTCTCACATAGGAAACAGCCCCGAGTTTCTAGACCTGTATGTACGACCGTGATCTGAAGTAATGATTTCTGACGCATGCTCATTGATATTGAATTAGAGCTTCGGAATTTGAGGGATATACTGTAGTGGTTGAGATTCAGAGCTTTCTACTCATCAATGGTCCCACTGTGTCAGCCGGCGATCATAGTTCACCAACCATGATCGCCGGTCGATGCCGTAACTACCCATTTCAATACAGTGCTTTAACATTCATCACTCGAGTAATGAAACATATATAATCAACGCATTTCATAGTTTGGAATAATAAAAAAATAAGTATTTTCACATCAATATAGTGACATTATGACAGCATGAGATATGTTCGACCTTTTGCGTATCAATCGCATTTCTCGATTTTTTAATTTTCTATCAGCATCACGCCAAGCATCCTCCTGTTGTTGTTCGATACAACTCTGAAATTGAAGAAAAAAATTATGATATAAATCATATTACAAAAACAAAGTAGGTACTGACCTAAATTTCGGATTTTCCTCAAATTTATCGGAGATGGAAAAATATTTGGTGCAATATTATTCCGTGAGCCTCTTGTTCTGCTTGTTATTTCATCGTCAACACTAAAGATCTCAACTCTTCTATTGGTTTTATCAATCAGTTCTATGCGTCGCAATGCCGAATAAACTGTTTTTGGCACTAACATAATATGGTGAAAATGGCTCCAAATTGGTTTATTGCACAATTGTGCAATTTATTGATGCATTAGATAAAAGATGAGGATAAGTTTCTCATAATAATTGGAAGATAAATTATCAATCAAAATAATTTTCAACACGTAATAATGTAGATAGAGAATCTGAAACTTTCAATATTGTTACATTCCAGTCTATTCAATAAGACGCGAAAAAAGAATAGTCCAAACAATCCAAAGACATTTCACAGAACGTAAATATAAGTGGAAAACCCCAGACAACCGAATTGTTATTGAGGCGGAAATCCTAGTGACATTTTAATGTCGAAAACACGTCCTCTTGAATAAAAGTGCTGTTAAAGCTTATAACGGGTTAAAGCTGAGGAGACACTCTATTTAGCCGCTGAAAATATTTCTCGCGTGACGAAGCGCAATAACTCATATCCAGTTTTCTGCCTTCGAAATAAATCAAATATTAAATATCAAATTTCATGAATTGCCAGCCCGAAATCGATTGTAATAGCAATTCAATTTAGAGTTTAATCGATTCTACAACGACTGATTGAGAACAGAAACATTTCATTGTGAAGACATAAATTGTTTTATGATTCTGGTATCAAGAAATAGCAAAGTTAATTCAAAATAGTCTACCATATAAATAGCTCATTCAATTGTTTGTCTTGAGTTTCAACCATATTTCTATTATGATTGTCTATAAATCATCAACAGACGAGTTAGAAGATGATGTCACTATTCGACCATCTCCGCTAGAGGTACAGAAACCCCATTTGAAGATGTTAGAGAGTCATGTAATTAGAAACACTATATACCGAAACTTTCATGTTCCACTGAGAGAGTCATTCATAATACAATTCATTGACTCAAAGATCTCACTCGTTTCAGATGAATGTCGGGGATAATGTTGGACATACAGTCAGGGGGCGATACAGAAAAAATACATTGGATGAATAACAAACGTAATTTCATATCAGCAGCAAATAAACATAGTAAAGGTTTCAGTGATGTCACATCTATCAGTTCTGGACAGTTGCTTTGTTCTCTCACGAGCTCATCAGAGGAACGAGTAGGACGATCAATTCACTATTGAACTATCTTCGCCAGAACTACCAAATCCATCTTAGAAACAAAGGGTAAATACAGGAGAACACTTACCTTGTTAGGAAAGGAGCAATATATTGGTATAATGATGGATATATAGTAGCCGAAGGTACGGGGGCAGGAGTCATTGGGCCCAAAACCAAATACTCCGAACACATGTCCAGATACACCAGTATATTTTTTGTGAAATTCCACGCAAACGATTTTATGTGTGATTTATCTAAAATATTTGCTGTAACATGGCACTCTCTTTATGAAACTATAAAACTTCACTCAAGAAATCTATATTATTCTATTCCTCAATCTATTTATATATTTACAGTGTGACCATTTGATTTGGAGAACTATGACAAGTTGAAGTTTGATCCAAATCATTGATTAACTAGAACAAACGTGAAAAATATCATTGATACTCACCCTTTTATTTCATAAGACACTTTAGATTTAACACACTGGAAGACAACAATTATAAAATTCAATAATAAAAATAAAAATTAAATTGGTAATGATAAAACAATGATTATGAATTGATAACGAAATAATATTATTATAAAATTTATCACTAATAAGCATAAAAAATAAGATCGAAATCTCAACTCAAATGGAACAAACCTAGATAATCTAAATCAATTAAAAGATAGAAATAAAACTAAGATTATTAAATATACCCCCCAACCAGAATTTTAACCATATGAACTAATTTTAGTATTATTGAACTCGAACTTTAATAAAAACTGAGAACAACACGCTTTGATTGAAATTCTAAAACAACTCTGATTCAGCGAAATTCATCCTTCTTACCAAAAACACTCTGAAGGAACTATAAAGTTGAATTAATTGAAATAGACAAAGTGCCACGTGATTTCTCAAGAGAACAATTCAAGTTAGACAATATTACTGAAGATTTTTTTTCGTCTTTTACTTGTAATGCGTCCTTCTCCTCAAATACCAATCTACAATTATGGAAAGGATCTCCGAATTGTTTAACCAACAGGCAGGAAGATTGTAATTCTTACCCTCTCTTGAGCCCTCTAATTCAGAATATTTTCGGTGGGAATTTCTAAACATATCATCCGTCCTGTTCTAAATATTACTAACTGATTCCTTCTTCACTAACTATCTCAACCATAATCAAGACTATATTTAATTACAATTTTGATGATAAGATATCACGTTACCTGCTGACTTACGTGTGATATACTAATTATACAACATATGACAGCCGTTTCAAGCTTCTGTATTGAGTTCACAGTGGGTCTGGAAAAAGCCAGATGGTTAACATTAACATTTATCATAGCTTAGCATTCGTTTTCCATCCTGTATTGGTTATTCATCTTGACAGGTTCATGATTTACTTCAGAACAAGAAACTTTTGTGAAATTATCGAAACCATCTTGACATATCACTCTCTTAGAAGCGGGTGTGAATTGTCTCATATTTATTTTAGAAATTCCTTTACTTTCCTCAAGCTACATTTGTTATTGATACTAACCAGAAAACATCTTAGAAAATCCGGGAAACCCTAGATGATTTTTGCTTTAGATATTTCAATTTTACATGAAATTTTAATTTTTTAAAAATGATTTTGTTTTGAATATTGGAAATAACCTGTACTAAACCCTTATCACATTGCATTATCAATAAAAGTGGAGTGTAATAATCCTTTAAAATCCGATGTGATTATATTATAACACGTTCGTGTATCACATCAATAATTTATTATGCTGAACCATGTTAGAGACGGTTTTCAGTCAAGATTGTATCATTGTATAGGAGTCAATGGAGGACAATTTGAACATTTAATTCAAACACGCAGATTTAATTTTTTTCATTGTAAGCATGACAACACAATTCAATTTTTTTACGAATGTGATTTTTTTAAGATTGTTTGAGTTTGTAAAAAAGGCTTAATAAAAATAAGCTTGTACATTGTACAAATAACCAAAATATTCAAGGTGGCGCATTCGAGCAACAAAATTAATTTTTGGCGAAAACGGTCCATTAAATTTACGTTTTTCATACACCGTTGTAAAGAGGCCTCCAAGACCTTTCATATGACGTATCACTCAACCCCTCTCCCCTATCCAATTTTGAGGGGTTGAAGCGCCCCCTATTAGGGCGTTGCCCGTTCAAGCCTCAAATATACGTCAAAAGATATTCCCCAAACAAAATCATTCGACGTGTTTCAGGAGATTTTTCCACTCACTAAGGGAAAAGAAATATTTGAGGTGGCTCGTCTGAGATGGAACATCCTGTATACAAGATCAAAGCACTTCTTCTGATTCAGCTCTCGCACCTTTAGCACAAAATCATCCTCAACTGAATCGCAGTTATTACCAGAATTGAAAGAAATATATATGAGAACGCTCTTGCACTGAATGGAGCTGTAACGCCTCTGTTAGAACCGGAACCTTTCTTCTGTATAGGCAAGCACACTATATCAAACAGAAGAAACCGAATTCAGTACCAAGTTTATTGGAGTTATAGATAATTTAAAACGGTCCAAGTTAAGTTTATAATAAAGAATGTTTTGGAAAGTATAAGAGAACTCTTGACGGGATAACTGCAAACTCAACGGTCGTATGAGTATAATTGGCCTAGTGAACGATGAAATGTGTACATTCTGCACAAAAGCAGGACAAACACCGACAGATCACCCAACCGACTGCCAAGCTATCCTGCTTTGCAGGAGCAGACATTTTGCGACATACGTAATGCTTGTGTTTATATTGTAGACTGTGGATTTTAGTTTATTGCTCTCTTCAGTTCTTCTACAATTAGTTTTATTGTAATTGTTCATTATTCTGCTTGAGTAAGCTGGTACATTTTATGACAATTATTTCAATGCATTCCTAAAGTACAGTGTACAGTGTGTTTTGGATTCATTTAAAAGTAGTACTATGAATTTTCAACAGTTCGCTACACTGTTTTAGTTAAAGTTAAGGGGGTAGCATACCATTTTAGTGCTGAAGTGTTCTCAAATGGTCAACTTCGGTACCTTTACTCAATAAATCATATTTTGTCTTTATTAAATTTCATATCTTATTGTAGAAATGAGTGATATTTAATCAAAGTAAGTGAATATCAGCTTTTTTCCGAGAATATGTAGCTACGCAACTGCAGTGAGGACTTTATCTGCAACAAGATATTACTATAGAAAGGTAACTCATTCAATGAAGATAAAACAATTGGAAAAGATTGGCGTAATAGCAAATAATGGAATGATTGAATATACATACCTACCAGTTTCCTATAGGCTACAGCTTCCATGTACCTGGAGAATTCAAATTTGTCTCCATCATATATGGTTCATCGACTATGGTATTCATGATGCATCTAAAATACTTAATAATAACAGTGGAAACAAAACTATAACGTGAGATATTTCACCTTCTGTCTGTTTTTCTCATCGAGGGTCTGTCTTATGAATATTCTTTGGAGGAGTTAAATAAACTCCGACGTGACGTCCTGGGAAATGAGAATATAATAACAGCTGTTACGGTGGCGTCAGGGAATTTCGCTTTTCCTAAAAGTGCTAAAACTCACCGGTTTATTGTAAATCAGTGCTGTAAGGGTAATAGTTTTTCAAGAACGTTAGTGTTAATCCTCGCCGAAGATTAACATACCGGATAATTCTGGCTGAGGTGGTTCGTAATAAAAATCCTGAATTAACAGTTCAAAACTATATTTCAAGAGCAGTGAGAATATGAACAAAGTACGAGCATAATTTGTAAAACTACTCAGTTCACCAACTTCTACCTGGTATTTCAATTCAAAAATTTTGGTTACAACGTTAACGTTGTTCAAAATGAAGCCAGATGAGAAGACAATCCATTAACGGAAGAGGGCATACTTGATTGTAGCAGTGGTCGTCTTCAGGCTAACGACACCAATAATACCGTCTTTGCCCGGGTGCACATCTACAACGCTGAACATTCGCCATAGCAAAGGAGGTATCAAGTCGTCTTTAAGTAGAACGAAAGTGCCTTTCGTAATAAGAGCCTGATCTTTACATTGTACCATTTGTAGCTTTGATGCAGCATATGAAGTTGCTCATAACGAGTCAAGCGATTAATTGATATTTCTTGACATTTAGGCGCAGGAGGAGACGTGAGAGGTTCAAATGTCAGGATGTGAGCGGGAGTTAAAGCTCTTGAATTATTAGGATCCGCCCTCATCGGATATAACATACGAGAGTTGAGGAAAGTTTCTATTAATGAGAGAAAAGTATAAAGCTCCTCGTGAGTTAACGTTTGGTCTCCAAGGACTCGACGAAGACGGGTTTTGACTGATTTTACTCCCGCTTTCCACAGGCCTCATATGTGAGATACTGCGGATGTCTTTCCAAAATATTGTGATATTTGAAGTAACCCACTTCCACTGTGAATTTTCGATAATTTCGTATAATCACCTCCTGAACTTTGGCATATGTATTTCCGGTACCTAAATGAATAATTTGACCGATGGAGTTAGTATCTGGAAAGATCTTTGGTAGTTCAATGTCAATAAGAATAATGAAACAGAGTGTGGTGGTTTTTAGATTTTGTTGCAGTACTGATATGGCAAATTGTTGAACTATTACCTAATTTTCAAAGATTTTCTGAATGGTTAGTGTATTTCTAAGAAGACAGAAGAAGTCAGAACTCACTAAGGTTCAATGAATTTATATTACCAAGACCATTTCAACGCACTTGGTGTGTTTCAATATTAAACACGCCTCTTTTCAAGAGGTTATTGTGTGAAAAATTGAAATTCCATTCATAGAATCAATAGTGTATACAAATAAAGGCTTCCCGTCCTGTACAATCCTGTCTCAATTAAATTTTTGCGACAAGTATGGCCCATATAAAATGAGTGAACAACGGCAGATTCCGCATCGTAAAGTTCCCGATAGCATCACATGAAATCATCCAGACTTTATTGCTAATAATAAGAAATTCATGACGGTTCGATGGAGAAAATATTTACCTCCACCAATAAAAGCGGCTTTTATTCGATCATATTGTTGATAGGAATGTAGTTAAGCTATCTTAAATGGCCGGATACGGTTATGGCTTTGGTTGAAAGTTCCAAAGACCGGCAGCATTTCACGGATGGAATTTACGAATTTAACGCGTTCCCAAATACTGAATCTTTCCAGGCTTATTGGTATCGATCGGATGTAAGATGGTGTCTGATGAGTTATGATATCATCCTCCTAACACATGACTGAACAGAATTAGTGATATCAGCTTAACACCCGAAAAAAACGCACTTATTTATGAGTTTGCCACATCTTCTGCATCATTATGAGTATCATAAAATTTCATTCCTCCGGAGGGAGAAGGATTTCCGGGGACATGATAATTTGAGTCTTTCTCCGTTTTTCTCACATGAGAACTTGCATTATTACTTACATAGGGTTAGTTACGACCGATTTTCATTTAAAATTTACACTGCGGTCAATTCAAGCATTGTAACTCACTCGTTTCGCGGATGAACTCGAGAGTACGGCAAACTGTCCAGATCTATTGACTACAGTGTTGCAGGTCAATCTGAAGAAGGCCAATTATATTTCTGGATAATATGTATCAAGTAATTTGCATTGAATAAATAATATCTTTGGATAAGAGTAACATGAACACCAATGAACACTACACATGAAATAAGAGAAAACGTACCATGTTTCGTCACATAGTTGCTCCTTCAGGTGACCAATAGTACTACATACTAAAGGTATTACTAGCTTTTTATACATAAGAAGGAAAAAGCACGAAAAAGGCCAGACATGAATTTTCACTTTTTCGCAAATTTCTCATACAGATATCACTATAAATATATATTCTAACCACCTAATTTGTCCCAAACTAGCAACATATCATAGTATGGTCCATAGACTTGTATCATATCCAATATTCACCCAAAATGAGTGTTGAATATTATAAAAAAGGTAGCAATTAACAATAATTTCGACCAGATGTTGACAGATAGTATGTTGAAAAAGGAGAAATATGATATTGCTATTGAAGAAATTCTCCATCTAGATCTCAATAGTTCGAAAATTATGAAAAAATTATTATTATTATGGAACATATTTAGGGAAAATTTCAAATGATATCAAAAATATTAACCAATACGAATTCAACAACTCCTTTTAAAAGTGTAACACACTAGGTAATTGGAAAAATAATAAACATAAATCAGAAAAAGGAGTCAAATCTGAAGTCTATAAGTTATATTGCGGATTTTGCTAAAACTTTTATGTAGGTCAATGTGGTAGGTCTTTTTCTAGTAGAGTAGCTGACATTCCAGCATTTTAGGAGTTATAGGAATAACAAGCTTAAACCCCCATTATGCCAAACACATGATAGAGACAGGTCAGCAATTTGATCGGAATTTCAGAATCATACATGTTGTAAATAAAGGTAGACTTTCAGATAACATCAAATATAATATAAAAAAGATATATAAATGAAATTATGAATATAAGCACAGTCATATTTTACTCAATAATCAAGTAGATTTTTCATGAAAATTAGATAAGAAATAATCACTCTTATCCACTAAAAATACTGTTACTAAGTAGCGATAACCATTGAGTTTACTTGCTACGAGAGGTCCTCAATACTTTAACAGTATTTTTAGTGGATAAGGGTGATTATTTCTTATTTGTAGTGTTTTATTCTACCCCCTTCTTAACCTCTTTCCACATAAACAACCTGTCGAAAACTAATTATTAAATGTCATTACTAAACAGCCTGTATTCTCACTTATTAGGTCAGCCCCTTTGGTCATTTTCTCTGACTGTTTGAATAAATAGTAATACCGTTGTGAGTTTTAACTATCATTGTTAACCTGAAGGGTGGCGAAACATGTGTTGTTTCTTTTCAATTTTATGATAAAAGGGTTATTTTGGAATTTTTCTAAAGTGTTTCATTTAGTGCAGTGTTATGTTCAAATATAATGGATTTCCAACTAGTAGAGACCGGTTCAATTTTAAAATAACATGAATTCTTATAATATTTCGGGTGGTGTGACTGTTTCAATGTCTAGATCTCTCAAATAATTCTGAACCGATGATGAAACATTGTCAGCATAATTTTGTTCATGTGGAAAAATCTTGGGAGAATATTTAGATTGGAAAACTAATTCGTTGCCTTTAGCGAGTAGAACGTTCCTTTATTTTTCTCCAACTATCCCATTTTATAATTGTAATGTGATGCAATAATACATCACGAATGCTACAACGAATTTCTGGTTCATTATTCTCCTTTATTGCATTTACAATTTTATTTTCCCCAAGAATCTATTCATATTGTAATTCCCAACGATAATTTCGTATGCATAGACCCTTGAAATATTAACTAGAATATAACTGAATCCAATTTAACACTGCGATCGCCCCTGTTCCACGGCATGTAACGGTTACATGTTTCGTTTGCAAAAGGTATGAACTGTTTGACTGCAAAAATACATTAACACAGGCAATCGTCGAAAGAAATTAATGCTCCCAGCTTTTGGTTAGTTGGAAATTCGCTAACTTGATAATTGTTGGAATGTTGAGAAGATTTTTTCTGGAGGATTGCTGATTTTCATTCAAAAATTCTCATGGAATTTCAATATAAAGTTTTTTCATCAACGATTGGTTTATTATGCCAAAATACTTTCCTGCCATTTTTGACGTAAGTACTCAGTGAAGCTTGACATTTTATAATGGAAAGTTACAACGGCACTGAAAGAATCAAAACAATTGGAATTTATTATTAAGTACATGAAACATTCTGTTGTTAGGTGAATTTTATGGCATTCATTATCGGCCCACATGAGTAGTCAGTAATTAACGACTTGTGAAAAAATCTAAACATTCGGCTACGTTGTAAATTTTCCAAATCTTTTGCATTATGGTAGCGCTGTTCGTGTGTGCTTGAGAATACAAAACTCTAAATCCCAGACGATCGCGAAAATTAGGCCTTTCTAAGTCTTCAGCTTGGTGAATCTTGCGCTTAGACTTATGCTCACATCCATATAAAATCCAACTGAGTTGAGAACTAAAAGCAAACGACCATTTCTTGCGTCAGCAATTTGCTGATTGTGCGCTAGACCATTTGGAAGCAGACCTGCAGACCCCAAATTCGGACATGAAATCATTTTATGTGATGAAGCCTGTTTTTGTTGAATGTTAATAAACAGAACTGCCAGATTTTACTCCAAGAGTTCGATATAGTATAGTACAGAGGGGATCGGTCACTGTCTATAGATTTTGGTAGGGTGGCATCTTCGTCCCCTATTCATTTCAGAATGAGCAAGGCAGAGAGTTGACGATCAATGTGGAACGTTGCCGAGTGACGATATGCGCTTTTTTGGCTTCGGTTAGATTGAATGATTCTCAAACGGATGTAGCACTAACAGTCATTGAAGAGATATAGCCCAATCTCTGTCAGAGAGTAATCCATCGCAGCCGCCATTAGGTAAATTTGATTCTCCATACATAAGGCCGTATATGAACTTTCATTCAAAAACAAGGTCGTTACCTCCAATACAACTAATTTCAGTCATATTCAAATGTCTCCTTCTAAGAAAAACCCTACATGGAATAAAATGTTTTGATATGAGTAATATCTGGTGTAGTATTAAACAATTGTACCCAAGCACCACATTAATATTTAGAAATCTAACTAACTATCGACAACTGGGTAGCCAGCTTCCATAGAACAATAAAAAATAATATTCTATTGTCCTACCGAAGATGTTGATCCGGATGTCGCAATACGTATTTGGATTACTCAGTACCACGGTCGTATATACAGGTCTGGGAACTCGAGGCGGTTTCCTATGTGACAAATGAGTCCGCTGAGCGTAAACTGTCGCGTAGTACCAAAAGGGTGGCGCATGAGTCGAGGAATGATCTCTGACACGTATACGACCGTGTTCTCTGGCAGCTGTCATTGTTGACTTATAAACACAAGGACTACCGGCGTTTTTAGAAAAAAATTACGAAACTGTGCATTGTGCCGAAATGCAAAACGGAGTACAAAAGTGTAAAGCAAGAAACTTCAGTTTTTAAAGTGCCGAAAGATGCGGAAATGCAAAAAGAGTGGATGCTTGCGATTCCAGATAGAAATCGTTTTATGTGTACGAGCATGTATAACGAAAAAAGGGAAGTTATTTTTAAGGTGAGTAATACATTTTGACAAGAGTAACAGTTCTGTTCCTCTCTCAAATCAGAATAGTAAATATTGCGTTACGAGAAAAATTATTTTACTCAATAATGTGATTGTTGCCATACTTCGATCCAAGTGCTAGCTGGTGGCCTAGCGAGGGACTACGAGTTTGGCGACATGTAAGAGACTCATGTCAAACATAGAGTTCCCAGACCTGTATGTACGACCGTGCTCAGTATGTGGTGGTTGGATACAATTAATATTCGATGTTCTTGGATTGGTCACAATCACGGTCGTACATACAGGTCTGGGGACTCGTATGTTTGACCTGGGTCTCTTACGCGTCGCCAAACTCGTAGTCCCCCACTCAGCCACTAGCTAGCTCTTGGATTGAAGTGGTAAGATGATTTCTTTCCGTAATCGCAAGCAGTGTTACTAAGTATTCTGATTTGAGAGAGGAACAGAACTGTTAATCTTGTCAAAATATATTACTCACCTTAAAAATAACTTCCCTTCTTTCGTTATACATGCTCGCACACATAAAAGACCTCGTTAAAACGATTTCTATCCGGAATCGCAAGCATCCACTTTTTTCGCATTTCCCCATCTTTCGGCACTCTAAAAACAGAAGTTTCTTGCTTTACACTTTTGTACCCCGTTTTGCAGTTCAGCACAATGCATGATTTCGTAATTTGTTTCTAAAAACGCAGGTATTTCTTGTGTTTACAAGTCAAGTAGGTCAGTTATCAGAGAATTTCGACTACTGCGCCACCCTTTTTGGTACTACGCGACAGTCGACGCTTAGCGGACCCACTTCGCACATAGGAAACAGCCTCAAGTCCCCAGACCTGTATGTACGACCGTGGTCACAATCTTTATTACTGTATTGAGTTGGTTACTTATTACTCAAAGAAACTATAAAACACTTTCATTAAGCCATGTTGGCAGAATTGGATATATTGACTTATTTCACCCCTTGTATGTGTTTACTATAGGTAAGTCATATCAGTAATCCTAAACGCACCTTTAGACCAAAATTACTATTGTGATATAAGTTTGGCTCAGTAAGTTAGAAAATCATATATACTTTCTTGGCACGCGGTTGTGAATTTCAAGTTATTTCCAAATGGAATAAATACTATGTACATGTAGCGAAAAAATTCCCAAAGATAGGATTTTCTAACTTAATTTTATCTTATTTTGTATTACGTGTCATTTGTTGTATACAATACTTAAGTGTTTCGAATGTTCGTTTCTATTTGTTTTTTAGATATTATTTGTTAAAAATCAACACAACTAAATGCAGAGCATATTGACGTATTTCCATTATCTTGAACAAAATGTATGTCTAGTTGATTTAAAATAGTAATAATACACTTATAGATTTATATTAAGCTACATTTATGGTACATGTTTCTTGAAATATTATTATATTTGATATGTACTGAAAATATATCACCATACTGTCACATTTTCGGAAAATATAAAACATAAATTTTGATTTTTAGAGTAGAGTTATTATTCAAGATAAAGTGAATCAACTTTTATTATTATTCCATAGTAATTGTACAGTAAATTAATTATAAAAAGTATGATTTTCACTAATTTGATTGATAAATAATACCGCAGCTTTTCCAAACAAATGTATTTGTATTTATTAATTTAGTAAAAATCAAACTTTCAATAGTTTTTCATTTAAGTTTAGAATGAATCAAGCTATGCCTGGTAATTGTACCGATTCAATCTTTTTTCTGATGCACACCCTCCAGGTTTTGAATTGTTGGAGGGGAATTTAAATAAATCATTCATTTGAAATTGAAGAACAAAATATTTAATTACGTCTTGACATAAAGAAATTAATTAAAATTATGATTTATCATTAAATTAATTCCTAATACAAGAAAGAAGGTTTATTGTTTTGTATTAATTCATTTTTATTATGCACTGAAACAATTTTGAAACATCTTATACCAGAATAATAATAATTCAATGAGTTGAAATTGCATCAGGGTACAATCATGATAATCAGAATTATTATTATACCGTGTCATAATTGTAATTTATCGAAATCTATTATTATTTCCCATATTGTCAAGCTATAATAATAATTCAACCAACTATTATTGTGTACGTATTTCTCATTTCTGTTTCAAAATCATATACATAAATGCAATTTCTGTATTAATATTTTTGTATTTAAATTATGTACATGATTCAAACTGACTAATTATCGAGATTATCATATTGCGACATATTTCAAATGATACGAATTATTATTATACCATTAAATAAATGCCATTTCGATTTGTTTTATCTCAAATAATAATAATAATTACTCTAATGTATCATCATGGCTTCTAAAAATTCAAAATATATGTCGAATCATATATAATTGAAATAAAATTGCATAGTAATATCATTGTAATCTATTGTTGGAAACTCTAATGTTCTTGTGAGCAATTGTTTTTTCCAAACTTTTTGTTGAGATCCATTATTTCAATGTTATTATAAAGCCAAACGGTCTTGGGATTATATCAGCAGAAATGATAAATTTGCTCCAAAAACTGTCTCTGATTCTCTTATTTTTCATCTTACAATCTGACTTGAAATAACTAAAGTGGGATTTCCAGAATTAAGTTCAAATTGGACTCCATGTCAGGCGTTAAAAGCCTGAGAGACGGCAACATAGGTGTCCAGAACTATTAGATCGTAATGTCAGTGGTCAATCTAGAGGAAACGTGCCACATATTAGTACGTAACAAGATATCTTTGTAATATTCACTTCGGTTCAGTGTAATTCCTCTGAAACTACTTGCCACTTTTCAGAAGTACGCGAAATCTGCAAGTCAATGATAGATGGCGTTACAAAATCTAGGTTTCTCTAGACAATTCTGTATACGGTATTTTACAACACAGACAGAATGGTTCAGCTGATGAGCCTGAGTAGGCGAAATAGCTGTCCAGAACTAATGGGTTGTGTTACTACTGGTCGATTTAGATATAACTTTTATATATTTTGACTACACGATAGGAGAACCTATAATGTTCGTAGAACCAGCAAGCAGTGGTATGTTGGGAGGTATATGTTTATAGGTATCAGGAAACACACAACTCCGCCGTTTGTTAGTATTTGAGTACAACATGTTGCCCTAGATTTCTACCTGAAAAAGAATACGAATCGTTTCCCATTGAAAATTATTCATTCATTTACAAGATGAAATGTTAAAATTCGTCTGAGGACTGGTAACCAGACAAGTCGAGATCTAAATCAAGTTCATACTAATTACAGTATATTCACGCAAATAAGACCGTTCGTAGAATATATCAGAGCACAATGCTAAGTCCTTGTCTACCACGAGCGTGGTTCGAAGTTCGAACTCAACTCGTCTCTCCCATACGTAATCCCGTCTTGAGCACAAACTTGGCTGTCGTTCACTTTTCAAGGTTCATGGGATAGCAGCCGGATGTTTCCTTTATGGAAATTGCACGAGATTTTCTTCGGTACCATATTAGACTATTAAAGTGATGTGTGTGAATTACTGCATCGAATAGGTTATAATAAGTGTCAACTGAATACCAACATTGTTCACAAAAATGATGAAAGTACTTTCCAGATACATCTGACAAACAAACAATTATAGGTAGAAAATCTCCCATAACGTTTTACTAAAATAAATAGCAGTAACATGTGAATTGACAGTATAATACCTGCAAGTCGATACTCTATGACTTATAAGGACCGTTTTACAGTTCGCAATTCTTGTTGCAATACGCAATACTCTTATTCAAAAGCGTGCGCAGTACAGACATTGCGTGCAAGTCTCTTGCAATTTCTAAGTATTGTACTGAATCGATCCGGTTCGATATTAATTGCGAAGGAGAGAACATTTTGGGGACTTTTTAGTTACCAACTGAACAAGAGTTCCTACTTATTAACGTTGACATTTATATCACAGAACAACAGACAGATTTCCACCTATTGATCTATTCATTCTTGTGTTCCGTTTATTCTTTTGCTTTCGATTTGGACTCCAGTTGTACATTGTAAATTTTGTTATATTGTAGTTCAAAACCAGAAAAAGCATTCCACATTGTATCAAATTTCCTAGTAATATCCAACCATTCTGCATCCAGATATCTTAATGTTATTATTAGTGAGAGAAAACTTTTCTATATCTGAAGCAATGAGCTCTTCAGTTAAAACAAAATTTCATCTATTTTGGTTTAATCAGGGTTTTCGTTGTTTGTTTGCTCCAATCTCTCTCGCCTAGAGAGAAGCGGCAGCGATAATTATAGTAATTATAGCAGCAACGTTTTCCTATTCATTTTCACATAAAACTAAATAAATTTAAAACATTCAATGAACAAATTAATAATTCTTAACCTTTCATTATTTTAGTATATTTTCCGAATTTGGAAGAGAACTGGGGTATGTAATAGCAAGTGAAAATTGCCAAATATTTTTCCATAAAAAGTTCCAGGTGAGCTCTTGCAATGTTAGTGTATTGCTGCAATAGTATTGCAACAAGAATTGCGAACTGTAAACAGTTTTCACTCCGTTTTGAAGTTCAGAATCTAGGTTGAAATATAGAAGGGGTTCTATCTGCCTCCTTCCATATACAGAGGATGTTCACGGATATATGAATAGTCCAGTCCATATGTACCTAGGAATATGACAGATGTCCTTGCAGGAGATTGAGTATGTATCGTTTTCGTTTATGTTGTAGGGATCAAAGCCACTGTTAAAAAAACAAGTTTGTTGAAACGAAGGCCATGTGCAGGCAGTTATATTGTGAAGGTCTTATAAGCCTACCAGCTTCGATGAGATTCGTAGGGCTAGAATGTATACCAAGGTTTCTAATGACATCTCTAATAGAGCACGGTATACACTGAATAAGACTTTATACTAGGAATGTAGTAATTAGTGTCACATTACTGATCTAGATAAGAATGACTCTATAAACGAATGATTTCCTAATGAATCTTCAAATGTGGATGTTCTTGACTGTCTTACTATACCATCAATTATCTGCCTATATAATGATTTACTGTTATATGTTATTTCCCACCACTGGGAAAGATCGATTATTATACAATAGGACATTATGACGACAGGTGGAATGTGCATAATCAGCTACCTTGAAGAAACATAAGTATTTTAGCTAGCTCAATATGGGGCATGAATTATATGTTCATAATTATGTATAATCGAATTCCTTAGCGAACTTCTACTACTCATGAATTAATGGTTCATAGGTAAGGGTATTATCCGTACATTAAAACGTGGAAATGCTCAGATTTTGCTCGATATCATTGTTTCTATGCATCGGAGAAAGTAGTTCTTGCCAATAGAGTAGAATATTTACTACAATTTTTGTATTTACGATTTTTCTCTACGAGCGTTATTTATTTATCGAGCAACAGAACATTGAAGTATAAGTTCCGGAAAATAACAAATCACGAATATATAACAGAAATAATGATGAAGGATATTATTGAAAATTCATGATTGAATACTTATAATTCATCATATATTAATAATTAAATATTAGAAATTAAAAAAGTTAAAGTCAAGTACAATCAAATTTTGAATGTTAACACGCGCCCATTTTTCAGTAGAGTTGAATGATTTTAAATGAAGATCGTTTGGCGTATCACTGAGGATCCTTGTTTGAGATGAGCTAAATTATATAAAAATTTTCGGGAAATAGGTCACACTAATATATATGCTCATTATTTTCGCCTTTACGTACGTTTCGGTCTCACGACCACCATCAGAAGACGTATCAATGTCTAAGGCGGGATTTCTTAAGACTAATTGTATCAAGCACAAAGCGTTTTTATCTGAAAATCATTGTTTCAAAATTATAAACGTTCGTTTGTCCGAAGAAGAAATGTGTTCCATTGTGAAAGACTTGCCAGGGATTGCCATGTGAAGAGCCTTATTAGCTTTTTAGATTCGTTAGGACTCACTTGGTTAGAATTTATGAGAATGTTTCTAACGACATCTTCTATAGCACACTTTATACACCAAATGACACTTATAACTAGTAATATAATAAACACATGTCACATTACAGATCTAGATAAGAATGACTTGAAATGAATTTTCTTGGCTGTATTTATTTTATGTTATTTCCTACCACTGGGAAAAGTCGATTGTTATTCAATAGTACATTACGGCAACAGGTTAAATGTGCACAATCAGCAACCTTGAAATAACATGAATATTTTATCTAGTTCAATATGTGACATTAATTATATGTTCATGATTATGTGTTATCAAATTCCTTAGCGAACTCTGATTAGTTATGAATCAATGGGTTTTTGTTGTAATCAAATGTGAGGGTGTTATCCGTAAATTAAACCATGTCGAATTGCTCAAAGATTGTAAACGCAGGAATACTAATGTTATTCCTTTCAAAGCTCATAAAATAGCAAGAGCAATGTTATGAATATCTACCATTGGCTCTCAAAGTTCATAATGAAATCCTGTTGTAATAAATATCAAAATGTGCGACATTAAGCCGAGTTATTTGAATTTGCAATTCTAACTCTGTGACACGATTCAGTGTTTCCTGTCTGTAATTTCTAGGATGCTATAGCCGAATTCAAGGATTATGCTGTGATGATTTTTCCTAAACACTACCTATTCAGTCCTCATCCCATTAATTCAATCAAAAATGCCTACTAGTCTAGGTGTTTAAGAAATTTTTTTGTCCGAAGTTTTGCAAGTTCTAATTTTGGTCTATTTTTATGTACTTTGACGCGCTGAACACGATGGTGTAGTTTACATTTGGATTATCTCTAGGCTCGAAAAACTATGGTCATTTTTTGTACCCAAAAATGTCCATTTCACGCGATATTTGGCTCCGATCCGAATTCGATTCGAGGTCGTGAGCCCATAGATAGGCCCATTTAGTGTGTTTTTTGCCACATTGAAAAATTGAGTATATGTCAGAGAGTTTTTTTATATTCTTTCATGGTAGAAAGGTAGTATTCTCATTTCATCTCTGTTGAATTTCGGTATTTTGACCCACCTCAATTTTTGGCGCCAAAATCGGACATTTTGAAAAATCCTTATTTTGTGAATTTCAGACAGAATATTCATGTTATCGATCTGGAACCAGATTCGTTCAAAAGATTCATTATTCTGTACCTAATATCCAAAATTTAAGCATTTTGGCTTAAAGAAATAACTTTAGCGCCATTTTTGAAATTTCGGACCACCAAAAAATCCAATTTTTTTTTGGGTTAGAAAATTTTTATGGAAACCAAATTGATTGGGGTTGAGTAGAAGTAGAGCTATACTAATAAATGTGTTTCGGCCTCTAGGGGGGTCAATTTAGGCCTATCGACAAATACCTTGGATCAAATTACAGGGAAATACATCGGCTATTTATGGTTATAACGAATTTCATCATAAGCCCGTCAAAATACATGAGAATAGCCGAAATTCGGACAAAAATCGTCGATTTTCCTCCTTAAACACCTGGACTGTACGTTGCCGAAACGAACAGAAAGACGGATAATCAAAATTTTAACACATCAATGTTTTAAGTATATGAATATATATGGAAAATGTATGTTCTTCAATCATCATTATTTAATAATATACTGTAGTAATATTTCTGCAATACGTTGAATATTGTACAATATTTATGAGAACTACTTCTCCTCTCTAGGAACGAGAATATTGAGCAGAAATTGAGACGTTTTTTCAATACAACTCTTCTTGAATAGGGCAATCGCTTATACAAACTTGGTTTATTACTAGGCCGTATTCTCTGTAATATAGATACTCGACCTTTTGCAGGGATTCATCTATACTTGATTGGACTGATAGTACTGAGGACACTGTCATCCACGGGCGAATCTACGGGGGGGGGGGGGGAGGATACATGAGTAAGAGCTAGAATCCGAATCATAATTTTGGACGACCTTCATTCTTACAGGGAATATACCAACTATTATTAAGATGGATGAAAACATCACACATATACCAACTATTATTATGATAAATGAAAACATCACACTGTTCCAAAGGAATTTTGGAATTGAATTCCTCATAGTAGATATGCTATTATAATGACTCCTAATATTTTATTCATAATTATTTCATGAAAATAGTAATAACTTGAACACAACTTTTTAAAGGCAACAGCTGTGTTTTGTCTGATTTTTTTCATGATAAGTTAAAAAATAACATACAATTTTACTTGGTAGAATTCATGTATACATATACATAATTAAAACAAATTCTACAAATATGTCTTAACATGGTTAATAATTCTTGAACTACTTCCATGATTAATAACTTGACGAATATCGAATTACATTATTAATGGAAAGAGAAAAATGTTACAAACATGTAACAAATATCACTCAAAGCACATTAAACGATCCAGGTTGCGAAAATCTGTCAGCTGTTTCCAATGCTACGTTGTCAGAACTCTTTCACAACCCTGTACCAATCTCTCCACAGTACATATTTGTATATGGTCCATGATATGTATCGCTGCATGTTAGTTCAGAAGAATTAGTGAACTTCATCACTCTGACATATGAATAACACTGAAAATCTAGATTGTAAACATATAATCATTTATCTTGTATTACGCGTATAAGACAGCTGAAACTTACACGAGAGCACAACTCCGGGTAACTAGATTTAGTAAAAATTCATTTATCTGAGTCTGGAAATACTTGAAAATGTACGTAAAGTTTACATAAATGTGTTTGTAAAGTTATGATCCAACCAACTGATAATATCTTAAAAAAAGGTGATTGGCACTCCCTCTTGGACATTTTGTGGATCCGCCCTTGGTGTCAACTCTATAACTGCTTATTTCTGCGTTATTAGAAAGCTCCCCTAGTAAAAGCTCCATGATACTAATCTGCCGTGAAAGTCGAGAAATGTCCCGCGGCGATTCTTTAGTTTCCGATGATTCAAACCCCGTCAAAATCGGTCGTAATAGTATAATTATACCGACATATCAGTCAGATTGGAGGAACTCGCAAGTAAGACCAACATTTTAGTCATAAAATACGATGCTCTCGCCAAACATTATCCCCAGCGAGGGTCCATGTTATTAAGTTCATGATAAATTTCATAAACCCTATGCAACTTCATCCACTAATGGATTAGTGCTGAAACAAATGGTTTTCGAAACGAAGAACACCTCCGATATGGAACAGCTGTCGTTAGAGAACGTTACTATTTACCTTGGGTGAAATTTTCTCTAACTGTTTAATACTTAAATAACACCTGCGAACCCTCAAGATCCTCGCACAATGCATCTCACGTAAGTCGTACTGACTGTGAATTTATAGCGAAGCATTTCCACTTTCTTTGATAAGACGCCCGCGGAATTCGAGTTCTGAACACTTTAAATAACAGGTAATGAGATGTTTACTCACACAGACGAGATCTGGCTCAGTTCTTGCCTTATAACGATCGGTGTCGGTTCTACGATCTCATAGCATTGAACCATTGCGGTTTCTACTAGAGGCCATCACCTCGATCACGTGACGACCGTGTCACATGACGAACGTAACTATTCACCCTGAGTAAATCTACACTTATATATAAGAACTGAGGACATGAGAACGGAGTATAGGTTGAAGGGCTTAGGTCACTGGACCGAAATGCACTATTCTCGTGGATTGAAGAGAGGCAATCTCTAAATGTTCCATACCATAAATGAAGCAAGATATCATGATTCCAGTTATATGTCCTACTTCTCCCAGAATCCTCATTCCGGATAGAGGAGATTGAAGTAACGAAATCCTCGTCCTACTACCACCAGATGGACTCATATGGTTCACAGACGAGTCCAAGGTAGGTCAAGCCTCTGGGGCGGGAGTGTACCTTAAAAGGCAGGAAAGAAATATCTTAGTGACTCTAGGCACTTACTGAACGGTTTATCAGGCGAAGGTGTTCGCAATATTGACTTGTGTCATGGAAAATCTGCCAAGAAACTATGTGAATAGGCGCATATATATTTGCACAGACAGCCGGTCGGCTCTGGGGGCTTTCAAATCACTCAGAGTCACATCAAGGCTTGTCAAAGAATGCAGAGATACACTAAATAAACTAGCAAAGCAGAAGAGACATCAGAAAGATGACTGGAATCTTAACCGGTCACTGTCATCTTAACAAAATCCTCCATACTATGGGCATTGCAGATGATCCTGTATGTGTGAAACGCAGAGAGGCAGAGGGAACTGCTTTTCACATCTTGTTGAAATGCCCTCATCATTCCTCAGGAACCGTCACTCCGGAGTATTAAAACTGCTTCCAAAAGGACTAATGGAAGCCAGCGTTGGCAATATTCTGGGTTTTCGGTGGGCCACAAACCTACTAGGCATACTACGTGGCGTATTATGGGCCCAACTGAGTGGCCTAAGTGCACTTGAAGGCTATGCCTTCTCCCTTCAAATGATAATGATGATGATGTTAGCGGTCTCTACTAGAAACCATCACCTTGACCACGTGACAATCGTATGACAAGACTAACCCAGTACTATCGAACCGCAGTGCCGCGTATGAAATATAATTGACACAGATAGTGGGATACCATAACCACACCCTTCACGTCATAGATTCAAATTCGTATTTTAGATTTTCATCAAATTGGTCTTCATGCATAAGGCTCATTATGTACTACCGTGAGATATAGGTACATTGATTCGTATGTAACAGCGCGCACAAATATCAATAACTCGGAAAATATGCGTTTTTTTTAATTTTCTAACGACACATGTTCATTTGGCATTAAGCTAGAGACTTCAGGCATTTCCAAAAGTCCCCGAATCACCCTTCCATCGTACATCTTTCACAGTTTTACGGAAAAGTCGCGAAATATTTTTTTTGGAGAAAAGTTTCAGGAACAAAAATTCGTATTTTTCGACATCAAATGAAGTATAATTATTTTAAAATATGATTTCTGCATATTAGCCTTTTTATATAGTTTTTCAACGACCACTATTTTCTCTCTAAAAGAGCTGTAACTCGGAAGGTGTGCATTTTTCCGAAGCAGGGATGAAAAAATTGCTTTACGGACCCAAAAATCCATGTATGCCATTTTTTCCTGTTTGGAAACTCTTCGGACACATTTTCAATGGAATCGATGAAATTTTTTGGTACGTTGTACTCGTAACCCCCTCTTTAATGAACAGACGCTTGATTGTTTCAGATTATCCGGTCTTCCAGTAATAAAATATTATGTGGTGGCGGGCGTGTCGTGTCAAAACTCGAAATAGCAAAAAGATTAAATTCAAATGACTGTATGAAATGCATCATCATTCATAAACTGGAATAATTATGTTTGTAGAAAATAAATGAAGACTTCAATTTTTTGACGCCGAAAGGAATGTTTTTACATTTTCCTGACATTTTCGAAATAGAGAAGCATCTAGAGAGTTTTTCTCCCCTAAAAGTGACCATGTAAAAAAGAATATAAACGCCCAAAAGAAATACCCGCTATTTTCCACTAGATGAAATTGGGGAGAATCGGTAAGACTTTTCGAAACAGGGAAGCTTCTAGATAGTTTTCTCCCCTAAATTTCCTAACGAACTGTCTTCAAAGTTTTTTCAATCCTCGTAACATTTTCGGCGCTAGAACGACCCTTTTCAAAAGACATACACGCACAAAAGAATAATCATCATTTTCCGATCTTTGCCAATCTCACTGGAGTTCGGGAGTGTATCAAAGCAAAATTTTGAAAAATTGCACGTTTGACTTAGTAAACCGGAAACGGAAAATTCACGATAATCGTAATAACAAACTCGACGAACCCGTGGCCGTTAACAAGAACAAGCGTAATGCGTTTTTTAAATTATTTCAAGAACTCGATTCTATCTATGTTCGATCTATCTTAGAATCGACTGGGCTATTGTCAAAAGAGTCCAGATATTTGAATAAACAATTGATTGTCTTTTAGAAGGAAAACAAAATTGCAACAAAACAAACCTTAAACATCTCAGCAATTGTTTCGAGAAAAACTGATTCAGATTATGTATTGATCGTGAACTGAAAACTACACAGAACATTAAGCAATCTCAAGCCCCAATTAACTTAAACTGGTATGCCCCAATATTAGTTAATATATGTATAATATTCTTAGGTAGGTAAAGGTATGAATTTGGAAGAAGTATCATGTCTCATTCAATTGTTTCAGTCGACAAATGGAACGAATCAGATTCCTATTTTTAATTTTGTACGTATTAATTCTGTCATTATGATATTCATTCTTTATATTTAATTAGATATAAGAACTATAGAAATTGTCAATATTCCTCTGTGTATATTGTGAAGGATGTAAACTATAATAATTCCGTTGACTCTAAATATTGCAATAAATTTGTTTACTACTTTATAGTCTCTTATTTTATGATAATACCTATCCTGAAGCGATATAAGATCCCAGACTCAATTACTCAATCAGTATTCATCATTTCTTTCACTGTTCACAAGTTCAGGTGAGTATCAATGACCTACATAATTCCCCTGCAAGAGAGCGAGGGAGCGCAGATTCAAGAGGCGCAAATACAGCAAGGAAAACGAAAAAAGTGACAGTTGTTATTATATAAAAAAGAACAATATAGGATACGTTTTTTTGTAGATTGTCTTATGTGGACGTATGGTAAATACTTTCTATAGTACAAGGCTTGAACGCTCGATTGTAAAATCAAAAGCTAGGGGCTATGTTGCAGCTATGGTCATCTATACATTAGAGCACAATGCTGCAATATCAACAGTAGAATAATAGTTTCATTTATTTTTTGGGAGATATATAAAGACGTCCTGTTTAAACGCGGGTTCGCCAGATTTGAACTGAGTCCATAGTGGCACCCCTTTGCTTTTTTCTAATGTAAAACCTGACTTCTAATGGTTCTTTTTGAAAATTGCTTAACAAATTGTTCTTTAAATTAGGCTCATTGGAACTATACATAATTATATTTTGAGTTCCGTGAACTTTATGTGACCATGCAGTATGGGTCGGTGGTGTTAATTCGTTCAAAGCCGAACTGCACTTCCATATATCTAACCAATTTAATACATTTCTTAAAATCTTGATTTTCGAATCATCCTCTAAGTTACTTTTGACGATATGTTCCTGGAAAATGACCCTTAATCGTTGCCATTTGAAGGGAGTTCTCACAATAATATAATATTCATAATCTGGGCTGTGGATTTAAAATTATCTATATTCGAAACAAATTGAAGCAGTGGCGGCTCGTCAACTTTTTGAGAGAGGAGGCTGGACATAAAACGTTTTTGTAAAAATATACTCTATTCAGCCAATTAATTTAACCTTCAGTGACAAAATTGATTGTTACCCAGCAAGAACCAACGTGACAAAATTGATTGTTACCCAGCAAGAACCAACGTGGAGGTATAGAGTTTCTCTTGCCCACAAATTTTTTTTTCGTTCGTTTTTTGTTTTTAATTTTTTTTTGAATTTTTAATTTTATTTCTTTTTTTTGGAATTTTTCATATTTTGTTTTTTGTTATTAATTTTATCAACTTTTCTATATATTAACGAAATTCTACGGTCTTTAATTTACGAAAAATGATCAATAATATTATCATAAAATGTATCATTATGTTTTAAGTGTTTTACTAAATCTTTTTCAATAGATATTAAACTAACATTGTATGAACGATTTTGGCCCATTGTATTTGACATGTATGTTTTAATTCGTTTGAGAGTAGAAAATGATCTCTCCACCGATGCCGACGTGACAGGAATGGTGACTGTCAAACAAAGTAATTTATAAAACTGAGGTAAGACTTGTTGCAAATCATTATCTATCATATATTTTATTATATCGGCGTGACTGTCGTACTGGCCTAAAATATCTTTATCCCAGTATACAACGCATAATTCATTGTGCAGCGCTATTTTATCAAAAAAATTATATTTTAGAACTAAGTTATCTGAAAGTGTATTGAGAAACTCTTTTGAAAAAGATTCGAAAAATCTTCTATTCGTCAAATCGAAAAACTTCAATTCATGTAAATCGGAAAATCGAATCTCAATATTTGACCTTTAATAGTATCTAAAATTTCATAAAAAAGTTGTTTATAATGTAGTTTCTTGTCTACCAAATTATATGTTTTCCTCCTTTTCACGGGAGAAGCCTCATCAGTTGAATAATTTCCAAATAAAATATTAAAATGAAATTCTGTATAACGGAAACTTGAATTTTATCAATGAGATGTGTTAAACGATCTCTTGAATAAATTATATTAGTGAATTTATGTTGTAAAATTCGAAAAATAAGATCAGTTTGTTCAAATATTAATTTAAAAGTATCAAGAAATAACAAAAATTCTTCATTTTCTAAATAAGATTTTAAACCAACAGCAGCATTCAATGAAACCTGATCTGTTGAAAAGTCATCACTGTTTAATATAAAATCAAATATTTCAATTAATTTGTCTTTATTTTTATGGATGGTAAACTAAACATTGCATGTGATGTAAAATTCCATCGAGTTCGAGCATTACAGGGAATTATGTTTCCTACTATGTTATTTAAAACTTACGTTTGTTTGAAGACCGTTTAAATGTCCCGCCATTACAGATGCCGTCGTAAGTCTGATTTATTCGCAAAGTCGAATCGTTGAAATGTTTCCATTGAAAAATTGAATAAATTGACCGCTGTTCTTCCCGAACTAACATCGTAGAACCCTAAAAATCTTTCCACTAGTTGTCCATTTTTACAATTAATAATTTACCGAACAGACGAATTCTAATCTAACCTTATTTCGCGTGGTGTCACTCAACCATTATACCCGCATAAAACAAAACAAATGCCTGCAAATACTGACGCGTTAGTCATAAAATCGCGAAGCTTACTGTCGTATTCACAAAACAAATCTAACAATTACCTTTAATAAATGAATTTTCAGTTTCATCATGCCCTCTAAAAGCCAAATCTTGAAATGATAAATACAATAAGAAATCAATGATTTTTTTTAAAACTTCGCGGTTTTCTTTAACTGTATTATTATGATTTTCGATTTCGCGTGTTCGTGTAGAATCAATCGCATTAACAATATTCTGTTTACCGGTTAATTTAAACTTAATACACGATGTAATATGTTTCTGCGATTTTTCATGTCTTTCTAGGCCACGAGCTAAATTTTTCAAATCATTATAACCCAAGTGCCCCCAACATGAAGTTGTATCTGATGTGAATAGCAAGCATTACCAGCAATATAATTTATTGTGTACATCAGATCCCGTTAACCATACATATTTTTTATAATTATCAGTATTAAACGATCGATTTTGATACTTCCCTGCCATCACTAATCCTTTCAAATCCGGTAAAGGCCGTTTGTTTTTGAAGAACACTTTTCTATCATATGTTAATCCACTAAATGGATTTTCTAAGAACTTTGCAACTAAGTCACTCATAATTTTAACGTTCACCGATTCCGATTAGATAAATTATAACTTAAAAATTAACTACTTAACCTTACTACGCCTCATGGAATAAAAATAACAACTAACCGCATTCTTCCAGCAGCGGTAGGCGGGAGCGCAAGTAATCGTATTTCATTCGACCGACGAATGGATACGAAAAGCTAGCCTCCCTACCATGTTGCCGTTTTCGCCGTTTCACGCTATTTGGCGATTGACTGGTCGGAAAAACGGCAACTGTGTTGAACAACACAACTCAGCGTTTGAGATATATAGAGAATCTAGCCTCTGACCACTGTTGCCGGATTGAAAATAACTACTGAGAACGGGGAATTGATTGTAAAATTTAAAGAATTATCAGAGAAACAGGAAATAAAATGGAGAATGATCATTAAAATAAATTGGTGAGGAGGCTGAGCCTCCTTAGCCTCCTTCGAGGAGCCGCCACTGAATTGAAGTAGACCCGGTATAACATATTCATTGAATACCTACTGGCTACCTTAACATTTTGATGTCCCAAATTTGTAGGATAGAGTGCTCTCAAATTCAAAGAATATCCAAATTTGAAAAATCGATTATGTTCTAGTTCATGCATAAAGGACAAGGTGAAAAATCCCTGGAAAATAAAACAGATGGCGCCACAATCGAAAATTTCATGTGACATTTGTGATGTACCTTCTTCAACTGGAACGCATTGAAATTTTTAGACTGATGTGTCATTCAATTCTGTTTTGACACGTTAAAGCAACGCTTGTTAAGCATTATGGCGACTTTTCACCATCAATTGGAACGATTCAGAAGTGGTTTATCGATTTTCGTTGTGGTAGTACGACCACAAAAGACGTCGAACGTTCTGGTCGTTTAATTGAGGTTACAACTCCAGAAATCGTCAAAAAAATCTATGGTATAATATTGGACGATCTGCGAGTTAAAGAGCACGGGATTGCTGAGACTATCGGCATCTCAACCGAACGGGTAAGGAACATTTTGCGTACATTTTTGAATATGAGAAAGCCATCTGCCGCATTTGCTCTCTGTTGACAACAAGCGTGACCGTGTGACAACTTCAAAGCAGTATTTGGCGATGTTCAAGCCAAATAATAAGAACTTTTTTCGCCGTTTTGTAGCCATGGACGAAATATGGATCCATCACTATACGTGAGAGACGAAAGAACAGTCGAAACGAAAGACCTTTTCTGGCGAATCGAAGCCGAAAAAGGCCAAAGTGGGTTTATCGATCAACAAAGTCATGACGCCAGTTTTTTGGGGTGCACATGGTATCGTTCATATCGATTACCTAGAAAAGGCAGAGCTGTTGGATCGATTCGACGTCGATTTGAAGCAAAAGCGGCCGCATTTGGCCGAAACAAAAGGGTTCTTACACCATGACAACGTACCGGCGCATAAGTCCGCAGTCGCAATGGCAAAATGAAATGCATTACGCTACGAATTGGTTTGTTATCCACCATATTCTCCAGTTTTGACCCCCTGCGATTCTTGTGTAATTCTAAACATGAATAAATGGCTCCGCGGAAAGAGATGTGACCCCAACGATGAGGTTATCGCTGAAAAACACGCCTACTTTGATGGATTGCCAAAATCGTATTATTTGGGAGGGATCGAAAAATTAGAAAAACGTTGGACGAAGTGTATCGAGCTATAAGGAGACTATGACAAATTTGGAGAATACGATCAAGTCGTGTCAGACGAGTAGTCAAGAATGCTTTTAGAATAAGCCGCTGAGAAAGTTCAAAGCATAACCCTAGCCTGCTGCACCTTCAATAACCATATTAAACAAAAAATGGGAAAACATTTTACTTAAAGGGTATTGATTGTGAAAATACGAACTGCATTAAATAAAGGCGAATGGATAGCTAATGTTTATATGACAAATTTGGAGAGATGCACAGCCAACGGATCAACAGATGAGCCAATAGCAATCAGAAATCTGTTTCCATTTTAATAATGAAGGATTTGTATCCAGGCAATGGGAGGGGAGGCAAAAAAAAATTCAATTTTTAAATCATCCATGTACAAATTGCAATCTTAAATTGATGGTATTTTTCTCAATTTCTTCTACCTTAAACCTTGAATATTTGAGGTGGGTTTGCTTCAGTAACTTTTAATAATGCACCATTTCAGGCGTGTTTATTACTATAGAATAATTTATGTTTGGGGTCATACAGACAATGATACATTTCTTAGCTTTCAATGAATATAAGAGTTAATTCGCTTGTCCAATCTACCTAAATAATAAAAACACGATTAAAGAATATCAGCTTATACGTGAAGTGAAACATATCTTCGCCATTACCTACTGTTATTTGTAGGTAAATCGTAAAGTCCAAAAATAAATAAAAACAAAAGAAGAAGAAACATCTGCTATTTACACCGAACAACATTGATGTTATACGTGACAGAATCTGAACTATGATGACAGGACGTACTACAGTTTTCAAACTTCATTTGTAGTGGCAGGAGCGACCCCTTCAGAAATACCGATTAAAAAAAATTGAATTAAGTAGCAAATATGATAACTAGTAACAAATTAGGTGTAGTTTTCTCTCAAATTGGTAGTCCTGTGAAATGAGTTTGGTTCAAATAAATCAGTACTTGTTTAATTTGTCAGCCGATGTCGCTATAAATTGGCGTTTTTGACTCTTCTGGAAAACCAAAATTCCTCGAATAAAAAGTATCATCTAAAAGTGACAAAATATTTCATCATCAAGTAGGAGTCGCTGGCGGGTCTAACAAACGGGGCTCTAATCACTATGCAAATTTTCTAACCTAACTACTTAATTATTGTTGAATAAGTATTTACGTTTGTTGTCCTTGCACCAAAGCAAACAATTTCAATGCTCTGTCACTTTTTCCACTCATATTGGCCAATATACTGGGTTCCCCATAATAGACTACCCATTTTATATTATTAATAATTTCCCTACGAGATAACTAAATAGGTTGTTCTCTGTGGGATTATCATCTGTAGTCTTTGAGATTTAAGTAAATTATTAATCAAGTAGGCGCCTATCACAAGTAAATTTTGAATTAATAAGTTCGTGGAACGCCATTTTTCTACGAGAAGTTTGTTAATTTTCATCAATAATTATTTAATTTTTTTGCTTTGAGACATTATTTCAACATCCGTTTGAACTTTCATGGATTACTCAGTCCAACAACGTGTGTTTTGTGTAGATACTCACATAAGAAGCAATTCGATAGAAGAAGTTAGGCGTGCATTCCGGCGTCAGTTTAATAACACTGTTTACTGTACCACCATCCGTGTCACGAATCACATCGTTCAAATAAAGTTGCATAAGGTATCGTTTTGCGTCATTAGAGTTCTGGTCAATAAAATTTTTCAATATACTATTATAAAAAAAAGGCTTTACTTTTTTATTTATTTATAAATTTCAATGAATTATATTTGTATGAAATTTTCTTGGCAATGTTCAGTTGATTTTGTATCTTCTTGATTATTCGGATAATTCACTTGTTTTGTTGTTTTGCTTTGAAAACATACACAAGATAAACTACGTTGTTACTTCTTTATAAATTCAGGAACTGTTGATAATAAGTTGTTAACTTGTTTTATTCTTTCAAGATATAAAACTTCTCCAATTATATTCTGGAACGTTATCGAAGACTGGATATTCTACGATACTATTTATTAACTGTGGTTATTATAACCTTAAACTTTGTTATGAAGATTCAGGAACACTACTTGATTCGTAGAAATATTTTACTTGCTTCGGTTACTTCAACTCATCGAAGCTACAGAGACTACTTGAGTTCTCCGATGTTATCCAAAAACTGAGGTTATGGAAATATACCTGAGCTGCAGAAGATACTTTGGATCTTAGATGTTAATGCAAGACTGACTGGTTTACCTTCCTGTTTCCTTTTTATAGGACCCACAAAGGCAAGCCAATTTATGTCATTTCTGACCAATGAGGTTTTTTCTTTGCTTATCAAGGATGCTTTGGTCATTGTTGTAATCTGACATCACTTTTAATTGTGGACCTATTTGAAGTTTCTAAATTGTCTAGACCAATCAGAATAGAGTATTCTATAAATTTTGAATTATTGAACATTTTAAAATTATTTGAAGTGATGGTGCTTTCTACTATTTAAATTAATATTGCCTACATTTTCCCACATATTTTGGTATAAGACAACCTATGATTAGGTTCATATTAACTTGATTATTTCAATATTTATGTCAATTTTGACATTTGTCAATTTTTAAATCTAATACATAATATAAAATATCAATAAAATTTCTAATTCTATCTTAAATCTATAACATATTTTAATAATTTGTGCTATCTTCTGATAGTCTTGGAATCATTTCAATTATGACTTCCTCTTTCGTATCACTGTGCGTTTATCCACTTTCACTGTTTCTTTTTTTACACTTCTTAATCTATATTACATTCTGGTTTATTTTGTTATCCATTGTTTAATACCTTATACTATTTATAAATTAACTTTTAATAATGTTTTTAATTCCATATTTTATATATTTTATTAATCTTTTCTAATTTTAATGTTCGGTAAATTCAAATTTTATCATTTTATGTTGTTTAGGAAATGAAATCATAACAATACATTAGGAGATCAAGGTCTCAAAAGCAACGAAGTATAATTATGATTAACCGAATTAATTATGTAAATTCATAAATTTGTATCAAGAAAGCATGAAACCCAGAAGGACAGGTAGGAGGTTTATCAAAACTTCTCTCATTAATTTCGTAGAAATTCCGTGTTTCATTTCTCATTGTGATGTTAGGCAAGGAACAATATAATCTATCCCATTCGCTTCTGTTCCAATCCACCGATACCAAATCGAGTAGTAGATTAGTAAACCGTGCTGAAAATAGAAAACAAAATGCTTTCATTAGAATAGCAATCGCATCGCATCAATTTTGAACTCAAACAGATGGTAACAATTCTCAAAGATTAATTGTTCACATACTGTAATATATGTAACATGTGATTCTACAATTTCAGAAGAGTAAATACAGGATGTTCCATCTCAGACGAGCCACCCCGTATATTTCTTATCCCATAGTGAGTGGAAAATTCTCCTGAAACACATCGAATGATTTTGTTTGGGGGACATCTTTTGACGTATATTTGAGGCTTGAACGAGCAACCCCCTAATAGAAGGCGCTTCAACCCCTCAAAATTGAATAGGAGAGAGGGGTTGAATGATACGTCATTTGAAAGGTCTTGGAAGCCTCTTTACAACGGTGTATGAAAAACGTAAATTTGATGAACCGTTTTCGCCAAAAATTAATTTTGGTGCTCGAATGCGCCACCTTGAATATTTTAGTTATTTGTACAATGTACAAGCTCATTTATTGAGCCTTTTTTACAAACTTGAACAATCTTCGAAAAATCCCATTCGTAAAAAAATTGAATTGTGTTGTCATGCTTGCAATGAAAAAAAATAAATCTGCGTGTTTAAATCAAATGTTCAAATTGTCCTCCATTGACTTCCATACAATAATACATTCTCTCAAACTAATAAATAAAAAAACAGCAAAACATTTCCTTATGCTGCCTTCATTTTTTGTTCTTAGGTGTTAATCTGGTTTTAACGTTTCATCGATCATTTCATGATTTTAATCAATCTGTTGAGTTACTACTTTGCTGATTTGTTTAAAATTTCAAAAAATATGGTGTACACATTGCAAGAACGTGTTGAGCTGGTTAGCTTTTATTAACAAAATCAAAATTATGCCCGAGCGGCTGCAAGGATATTTAACGAAAACCATCCTGAACGTAGCGTTCGCCATAAGTACGTAATGGAATTGATTTCAAAGTTTGTGGAGACGGGTTCAGTAATGGATAAGAAAAGGGCACCCATTGGAATTGTTAATGATGAAGGAGCAGTTGTGGCGGTATTGGGACATGTTCAACTTATACCAAACACGCAATCTGTACGACAACTTTCTGCAGCCTCCGGTATTAGCCAATCTAACGTTTTCAGAATTTTACATAAACACAAGTTCCATTCGTACAAAATTAAATTAATTCAGGAATTAAATGATGATGATTGGGATCGAAGGCAAGAGTTTTGCGAAATTATGGTCGAGCGTATCAACAATAACCCAAATGTCTTGTACAACGTTTGCTTTTCTGATGAATGCACTTTTTTACTTAATGGAGAGGTTAACCGACATAACTGTAGAATTTGGAGCGATACAAATCCTCATGTATTTCGAGAAGTTCACACTCAACATCGGGAAAAGCTAAACGGTTGGGTAGGAATTTTGGGAGACCACCTGATTGGACCTCTGTTTATTCCTGGTAATTTGAATGGCGAAATTTATCTTGAAATTGATACTCTGATAACTGAACAATTAGAAAACGATCCTCTACTACTTGAACAACAATTGCATTTCCAACGAGACGGAGCCCCTCCTCACTACGCCGCACCAGTTCGCCAATACCTCAATTTGCAATACCCCGGTCGTTGGATTGGAAGAAGAGGTCCTACGGAGTGGCCTTCCCGATTTCCTGACCTGAACCCACTGAACTTCTTCTTGTGGGGACATCTTGAGTCCAAGATTTTTGTGACTCAGCCTGAAAATTTGAACGAACTACGCCAACGAATTGTAAATGAGTGTCGTCAAATAACTCCAATTATGCTGAACCATGTTAGAGACGGTTTTCAGTCAAGATTGTATTATTGTATGGAAGTCAATGGAGGACAATTTGAACATTTGATCTGAACACGCAGATTCAATTCTTTTCATTGTAAGCATTGCAACACAATTCAATTTTTTTACGAATGTGATTTTTTGAAGATTGTTTAAGCTTGTAAAAAAGGCTTAATAAAACTACATTGTACAAATAACGAAAATATTCAAGGTGGCGCATTCGAGCAATAAAATCAATTTTTGGCGAAAACGATTCATCAAATTCACGTTTTTCATACACCGTTGTAAAGAGGCTTCCAAGACCTTTCAAATGACGTATCACTCAACCCCTCTCCCCTATTCAATTTTGAGGGGTTGAAGTGCCTCCTATTAGGGGGTTGCTCGTTCAAGCCTCAAATATACGTCAAAAGATGTCCCCCAAACAAAATCATTCGACGTGTTTCGGGAGATTTTTCCACTCACAATGGGATAAGAAATATACGGGGTGGCTCGTCTGAGATGGAACATCCTGTATACAGTATAAGATGTACATAAATAACCAATGAACACTCGGCTATAAACCCATCATAACTATGATACTGTACTAGCGACTACATGTAAATGTACGAGATAAATCATTTTAATATGTTTGCATTGTTTAATGACCTAAACTAAGAATAATGGATGTCAGAGGGCCGGGCGCGAGACTACATTATGTTCGGAGCATATTATAATTTAAATCCTCATATTACAGAGACAACGGACATTGCCGTACTTATTATTCTTTTTTTCGGAAGAGAGCTGACATTTAGAATTCAATTCGGCGGTAGAGAGACGCCATGCATGAGAGATTCCAATATATTCGTTCCTTTTCGAGATTGAATTTCATATTCTTGCCGACATCGCTTTTACATTCTTCGGAAACTATTCACGCAAAATGTTATTCATTTCGAACAATTTGTAATAATAGCGATTATAATATGAGAAAGTGTGTTCCGAAAACCATAAAAATTCTAATTCCAGATGGAAAAATTGTTTACTTTAGCGTCGGTATTTGCTCCGTGAAAATTGGTAAAGGAAACTTTGAATAAATTTGTTCTTTGCTTTGTGATGTTGAATTGGAAACAATTCGGAACATAACTATTTCTTGAATATCAGATGTATTCACTTCCTCACTATACGTAGTATACAGTGTGTGCAATTTGAGACAGCAATATTTTACACCCAGAGCTCGTAGTGATATGTGTCCTTAGATTCTTGATTGATCGGATTACTCAGAGCGCCAACAGTTTTATTAAAAAAAAGTTGAGATAGAATCCTCAATCAAGAATTTCCGGCACTACGATGTGGAAAAATATTGATGGTTATATTAGAGAAATAAAGACAAGTTCCAACTCAACAATTTTGTTTCAATCCGCTGAGGAATCATAATTGGAACAAAATTAGTTTGATTAATAATAGACTTATGTTATAAATCAGCAAAGTTCAATATTGGAAAAATTGAAAGTGAGATTATTAAAAATTTGATCAATTAAATTGAAATTATCAATCTTATAAAAGAATATAATTTTTGAAGCAAAGGTTCAAATTTCCGAAATTAAATTTTAGATGGAAATAAATTTGTTAAGAAAACATAATCAACTGATGATGAAAATTTGGTTATTCCAACTTAGAAAAATGTTGCCATCGTTGAATCTTGGTAAGGCTTGGAGGAAGTGCTCTGCCAGGAATTTTCCTCTACAACACGGCACGAGAAAAAGGATGAAGACGTATCGATCGTTAAAATCCTGTAATACATACAATACGAGCAATACCTTGGCCACAAGTTCGGAAGACAAATAACTAATTCAGCAGGAATAATCAAAATAATACGACAACTGTTTATGCTATCTTCCCAAATTGTATATTCAAAATCATTAAAAGGACTGAAATCATGAAGAGAACTGTGAAGTACAATATTAAAATCTGGAAGACAACATTTGAGTAATAAGTATTGACAATTTATACTACAAATTATATATTAAAAATGGTAGTCTTAAAAAAAAGGGTGTGTTAATTTAGAAATTTGCAGGAGAACAATTAGATAATAGCTTACGAATTATAATAAGCTGGCATTGTGCTCGTAGATTCTAATTGAATAATCTGTTCAAGCAATATCAGATGATTCGCTCAGTGATCCCATAAACCAGTAAATGAGAATTTCGGCTTTATTTTAGTTCACCCAAATCAATAATTATTCCGTTATCTCACCAAGACTAGCCTAAAGAGACACATCCATCACAAATTAATAATAATAATAATAATAATAATGTTTATTCTGTGAATATCGATATACAATATATAAGGCAATCTTTATAATGAAGATAAGACGTTTCTTACAGATAAACATGGGGAATCCCACTAAAACCGAAGTTGTGCGTGGGTACTATTCCTGGTAAGACATGATCTGCACATATATGTATATATAATACATATACATATATATATACATACATATATACATATATACATACATACATACATACATATATATATATTTTTTTAGCCCTCTTTTCGTTATTACGTTAACATATTCAATTAGTGGCTGAGGCGCTTAAAAACTGACTTATTAACTAATCTAACCTAGTCATATGAAGTTATAAAGTATGATGGTAGAAAATGAGTAGACAATATAGTATTACGCTTCAATTATTCGCTATTATTTGTGATTATATTATGAACAACATCCCTATTCAGGTCTAGCAAATACCTTTTGAAAATTCTTTTCACAATGTTTACATTATTTATTTTCCGTATATACATCTTATATATTTCAGGTAGATAGTTGAATATTTTACTGCTGAGGTAATTATATGTGTGTTGTCCAATGTTTTTTTTGTTACAGTGACTTGTACGTTGCCCTTAGATTTATTTCGGGTGTTGTAGTTATGTTCGAGATTTCGAAGGATTTTTTTATTTTTGTAAATAAATAATATAATGTTATACATGTATAGTTGTCTTATATCGAGTACTAGTGAATCCCTGAAAATAGAGTTTGATGGATAATCTCTTTTTTTGTAATACATTATTCTGAGTATTTTTTTTTGCAATACTTCCATTTTTTTTATGTGAGTGTCAACCACCCCAACTGAGAATGGCATATTGCAGGCGAGATTGTACTAAGGCGTGGTAAATCGTTTTAAGGTGAGTTGTATCGAGGATTGATCTCAGATATTTGAATTTATATAACATATACCTGAGAGTTTTCGAAACGTTGCTAACATGTATATCCCATCTAAAGTGGGGATCTATCGTGATACCTAGATATTTGATGTGGCTTACTTTGGTAATTTTCATGATTTTTCCGTGATTGTTAATCTTTAATTCATCAAAATTCGGCAAGTGGTTTCCGTAGCTTGCGAATGGCAAGAAGTGCGTTTTCTCGAAATTGATTGTTAGTGATTTGTGATCAAACCAGTCTTTAAGTATGTTAATTTGATCCTCCACTGTTGATTTCAGTTTTTCCCAGTTTTCGGCTGTAAAGAGTATGGCCGTGTCATCAGCAAAGCTAATGATAAAACCACCACACGTCAGGGTAAGTAAGCTGTTTATATATAAGGAAAATAGCAGAGGACCAATTACGGTGCCTTGTGGTATCCCAAAACTAATTTCTGCTTCTGTGCTGAGAACATTGTTAATTTTTACAGCCTGCTTTCTGCCAGTCAGGTAGCTTTTTAATAGCTCTTGAGAATTACCTCTTATACCTGCGCAACTTAGTGTCTCCAATAACTGAGTGTGGTCAACAGTATCGAAGGCCTTCGCTAGGTCTAGGAATACACATATTGCTGGCAACCTATTGTCTATGTGTTTATATATTTCGCTTGTGAGAGCAGCTATCGCGTCGTTTGTTGATAAACCTTTCCTAAATCCGTATTGCTTGTTAGATATCAGATTGTATCTGTCAATGAATGTCATCAATCTGGATTTGAGTATTTTCTCAAATATTTTGTTGAAGTTTGTCAACAACGAGATTGGTCTGTAATTATTGACTATTTCAGGATCTCCTTTTTTCAGAATAGGTGTGACAATGGATTTCTTGAACGAATTCGGATATTGGCATGTTTGGAATATATTATTTATCAGAAAAGTTAATAGGGGTGTTATTTCTTCAGATACTTCCTTGAGATGCTCAGCTCTGATACCGTCAAATCCAGGGGATTTTCTGTATTTGAGAGAATGAATTACATCGGAAATTTCTTTTTCATTTACTGGGTTGAGAAAGAACGAGGTCACGTTGGTAGTTTCTTTGGGAATTGTAGTGGGCGGTTTCATTATTTTCTCAGCGTAATTTTTTCCTATATTCGCAAAGAATTTATTGAATAAGTTTGCCTTTTTTAAGTCGTCTTTTGTTTTTGTTCCATCCTCACATAATATTTCTCTTATTGAGGTATCTTTCTCAGGGGTGTTTATCTCATTCACGATTTTCCATAGTTGTTTTGAACTATTTTCACTATTTTTAATTTTATTTTGGTAATATTTTTGTTTAGTAATTTGTATCAGTCTATTTGTATGAGCTCTGTAATCTAGATAGTTGGTTTTTTTCAGTATATTTTGAGGGTCTTCTTTGTACTCGCGATATAATACGTTTTTATGATTTATGGATATTACAAGCCCCTCAGTAATCCATTTTTTTCTTTTGTGATCAATGTTTCTCAATTTTACCGTATTTGTATTATGTTTTATCATGCCACTTATTGTTTCGGTCAAGTAATTCGCCTGATCTTCCGTTTTTTTTAGATTATTATAATATAATGACCAATTATGTTCTCTGATGTTTTGTCTGAGAGATTCGTAATTTATATAACTTTTTATTTTGCTATTTTTTTTTGATTGTATTTCTTGTTCAAATGGGATTCCTAGTATGATGCATTTGTGATCTGTTATTCCTGTTTCAAAAATTGCCGAGATGCATGTGTCATGTATATATTTTCGTGTTTTTAAGAATATATGATCAATGCATGTTCTCGATTCGCCCTGTATTATCTCTTATTTCATATATGTGTGGAATTTATCATGTGTTTATATTTACCGACAAAAACTTTACAGATGTTTGCTATGTTTCCTGATATCAATCGTTAGTCAATCACATTGTAGAATTCACTAAATTTCCAATTGTTCATCTAATTACACTGGATAACATTCACGTATATGTTCTTCAAAATTTGAACAGTTTGAATCAGTTTTTTCTTACCTACACAATGATAGGAAATTGAACTTTAATAACAGAAGTTTAAGTACATATCTTAAACAATTTTTGTGGAGCACATCTGAACACGTTTCTTCATTGAAAATCAATCAATATTACAAGAATATTAAAAATTGTTGTGATTGTGACATGTCAAAAATTCAGTTTTTAATTTTTCGAAAACGTATTAATATAAATGCCATCAGATAAAATTTTGTATGTAATACGAATCATAAACAATCATTATGGCACACGTCGTGTTATCGGACCCGGCTACGCCTCGCCCGATAACATTCACGACTTGTACCATAATGATCGTCTTTATGATCCTTATTACATAAATAACTATTATAAACAATATAACATATTGCGCAACTATATCTGTGTTCAAGTTTGTTCCTAATAAAATTCTAAAGAAGCACTTTGTCCCATCAAAATCGACTCATTTTCCAAGGATTTAAATTTAAATTACACATTCGACTGCACTAATATGCACAGTCTTACCCAACCTGGTCCGGTCAAAATCTTATCAAATATTTTGTATTTTGACTTCTTCGAATTCCCACTACACTTTTTCAAGGATATCAGCTCTAATTCCATTACGAATTCTTTCAATTCGTATATATTTTTGGCTAGATTCATAGGCTTGATTTTAAATATCCCCATAGAATAAAATTTAGCTATATCAGTTTTGTTCTCGAATAATCCAAATTGGCTCGCAGCAACACTTGTTACATCAGCGATGCGATTAACAGTTCATCGCGTATGTTTCTGTTAATTTTCAATTACTCATACGTCATATGTTGGGCCAAAAATCTTGCACGAATTAAATTTAATTCGTTATTAATGAAAACAACCTAAACTACATTTCACGGTGAAATTCTGTTAGAAGTTGGTAGCAGTGTTTTCTAAATTATGATTGATGATCCGGACGTGACTCGAGGCTACAGAAACTTCCTAAGATGTGAATAGAGCACTATTTACGTTCATCACTTATTAGATACCTCATTTCATAATGAAAATTTGTTAATTAACAATTTTACTTCGCAACAGAAGATACATTAAACTCAGAATATCTTTTTAAAAACTATTTCCACCAAAGACATAGCTGGGGGGACCAAATATATCCAACAATGGAGCAAATTATCATCCGGACAGAATATTGATTCATATGTGATACACATTCAGCTACGAGTGTTGAGAACAAGTTGTTACATCATTAATTTAGCTTATAAAACCAAAATGTACTCTTTTGACTGTAAAATTTATTTATAACCAACACAGTGACATCATTAAAAGAAAGGGTTATCAACCATCGAGGCAGTCCATTGATGAAGTTTATAAATAAATCCAAGGATGATGTACCATATTTACTGAGTCATGAATTTTGATACATTGCCACATGTTTGTCGTTAATTTAGGGCTCTTTTAAATATCAATTTACCGGACAGATTAACATGGAGTATCATTAGCCTGGTCTTCTCGTTCTCCAGATTTGAACCCCCTCAACTTTTTTGGAATCGGTGAATTCTTACATTTCTGTGATGGCTCGTAGTCGAAAGACGTTCGGAGGAGTTGAGAGAGGCAGGGTCTTATGCTCAAATCTATGCCGATGACTTAGTTTACATTACACTTGGGGACACTGTGCGAACTATGAAACACGTCGCTCCGCGTGGTGAACCGCTGTTTCCACACCGAGGGAACCAGGGACAAAACGGAAATTATACTGTTCACCAGTAAACGTGAGTTGGGCACGCTGTCAGACATCACTTTCACTGGCAAGATTCTGCAACTCAAAGGATCGGTGGAGAACCCCGAGAATATCGAGTGAGGAATGCTTTCGCGTCTTTTAGAGCGTGCAGGGGAGTTATCAGCAGCACATGGGGATTACAGTCAAAGATCTCTCATTTAATCTATACCTCTGTGATTAGGCGTATGGTCACCTAAGCTGCGGTCGTGGACAAAGACTGATATGCCCCAGCGCCCCTTGGACCGACTGCAGTGGCTTGAATGCGTAGGTATATTGAATGGTATAAGGTCGGCTTCAACGAGGGCTCTTGAAGCTCTCGCCAGATTACCACCTCAACGCTTATATATTTAAGCTGAAGCCATGAGAATGGCGTATAGGTTGAAGGGGTTGAGTGTTATTTGACCCTGAGTCATTGAACCAAAATTCACTACTCTCGTGAGCACTCAGCGATTTTGAGTGAGACCTAAATGTCTCATACTAGAAATAAGGCAAGATAGCATAATTCCAGCTCTCACTCCTCCTAAAATCCTCATTCCTGATAGAGTAGATTGAAGCAACAAAACTACCGCACTACTCCCACCAGGTGGGTTCGTATGGTTCACAGATGGGTCCAAAATTGGTCAGGTTTCTCGAGCGGGAGTATACCTAAGAACGCCAAAGGTCACTTTCTCAGTGACTTACTGCTTACTCCACAGTTTTTCAGGCGGAGGTCTACTCGCGTCATGCAAAACCTGCGAAGAAACTATGTAAATAGGCTCCATATACAGCCGATCGACTCTAGTCACCTGAAGTCACATAAAGGCTTGTTAAAGAATGCAGGGATGCACTGGCTGAACTCGCCAGGAGAAATGAAGTCCAACTCATCTGGGTCCCTGAACACAGTGGAGTTGAAAGAAATAAAATGGCCGACTCACTGGCCAGTCGGAGGTCGCGCTCCTATCGGCCGGGGCCAATAGTCGCTTTATCAAATTATCGGGGGGGTCTCGCTCTTCTGGGCTAACTGAACAAAGAGGGGTTTGACTTATGGCGAGAATCACCATGAATGAGGCAGCCCAACCTCTTTATCGAAGATCCTGTATCTCGGCTCTCAAACAAACTTTTTTTTCTAAGCAGAAGGGACATGAGAGATGACTGAAATTCTAACGAATCACTGTCGTCCTAACAAATACCTTCCTACTATAGGCATCGCAGATGATCATATATGTGGGAAATACAGAAGCAAAATTGCCCCCAGAAGAGCTTATGGAAGCCAGCAGTAGCAGTATTCTGGGCGTCTGGCTGACTTCTGAACTAGGGGCGCAGAATGAGTCCAACTAAGTGGCCTAAGTGTATTTTAGGTTGAGCTCTCTCCTCTCAATTTATGATCATGATGATGCTTGCGATTTAATAAGGAATACGCCGAGTATTTCCGGTACAATAATAAATAATATGAAGAAACGTACAAGTTTCGGAATCGACACCAATGGTGAACACTTCCAACCCTTATTGTAATGAAATGGATTCTGTACATTTGTATTTATTGAAAGAATTGAAGTCTAATGATTGGAAGTATTGGACTATTAGTTATCAGTATTTATTATTGTGATAAAAGTTTGGTTTAACGAGCAGTTGAGAATAAATTTTAACTCGAATGTGCCATACAATTTTTCTAGGACTACCTAGAAATTAAATAACATTTCGTGTTGCAATTCATGTTGCTGGACATCTTCATCAGTGTTAAGCTTCGATTATTGTTTAACAATATTTGCAACCCTTAGGTGAAATGTGTATTTTTATTTCATGACTTGAAGCTAGATCAATAGCGGTAATCTAACCTAGGTGAAGTTTTTCGGACATTTTTCTCGATAACGGTCAATTTTTCTGCATTTTAGCTAGAGCACTTTTTCATGAATAAATCTCTGGAAAATAATATTCTAATAGCTAAATTGCGAATCAAAACGTAGGGCATTTTATTCCATTCCCCGTATATTCTGTATATTATATCATGTTTTCAGTACTAGGAAAACGATTCATAATACCGAATCACCTCTAGATGCCAAATTTCGCAATTCTTGAACCCAGAATCAAGCCTTCTGTATCCGGTCTATCAAGATCTGCGCCGAGTTCTTACAGGCCGGAATGATCTTCAATTTGATTCTATATCTCTTAATATACGTACACAAAATTGTGGAAAATTAGCCAAAGGTTTTTTCTTTCTGAAGTTTCAATATTTTATTTATATCTTCATCAAAAATTGTTATCTTAGTAAGTGTTTCCATGTAATTTGGAAAAGAATAGATGACTTCGATTAATGAAATGCGACTGCAGCCGACTTGTGTTATTTGAAATCCAATTAAAACTGCAGAAATATTAAATCGGTTGTGTGTAAAAGAATAATGTATGGCTAATTATAATTGATAAAAATGTAATCTTATTTTATTTGAGTAGTATTAAAGAACCAAAATACCATTTGTAAATGTATGTTACGTTTTCTTGGTATTTTGGTTCTCCAAAACTACTAAAATGTTTTACGTTTCAACATGTTTCTTATGAATTGAGAATCCAATATACTATTCTGTTTTACATTTTTACAAAGCTTAGGTAATTCTATGGTTTGAAAGATCTGTTAGACAATACTTACAGATTATCCTTTCTGGGTTGAATTAAATATACGAGAGAGTATTACTTCAGAATTTGGTTATGTTGGATTGTTCATTGAATTAGATTATTATAAAGTTTGATGAGATTGGAAACAATTTTATCATTAAAGCAATTCTTTTTCTTAGTTTTGATACTTTCTAATATGAAATATTCCGAACTCTTGTTAGATTTGCAATATTTTAGGAACTGTTCTATTGAAAGTTACATAAATCATAGATATATATGTGAATTGGCATCTGTGTAGCCCTGAAGGAAATTGAAAGCGAGCACCTTCCTGAGTATTTAGCCAATATTGACGTGTAGAAGGCCATTAGCCTGTTTGAATTATGAACGTAATATTTCCCTCACTTTGATATTTATTCATCACATTTTGCAATCATTTTTCATAAATCGTATGAAGACGCCTGAATTATATATGTATTAAAACCTAGTTAGAATTTCACATGAGCCCAAAATTGAGTGCTTTCACACGTCCTGTCAAACTGCCAGTTAGTTCATTATAGGACTGCTTTATAAATGATATACCAACACAGTATTTCAGGATATTAATTCATGGCTGAGCGTTTATCGGACGTTTGTTAGTTAACATATTATAATATATTTTCCGTCTCTTAAATCACGTCAATGTACAGCCTGTTTTCAGGAAATATTTATTATACAAATACTAACTTCGTTATTTGAGAGACTTGTTTTGATGCTCTCATAAGCTTTCAGCATAACTTGAATAGTATCACTGTTAATTGTTCATAACTTCTGAAGTGTTATAAGGCTCGTATCTAGTATATGTAGGTGGTGATCATAACTAAATTAATAACTCCTGGACTTTGACATAGATCCAGGTATCGCAACGAGTCAAAATGTTGATAACATACAAGTTGAAGCCTCATTAACTTATTTCTTGAAACTATTGAGGAGGTATCCGAGGTGTTATCAAATTCTCCACTCAAGAAGGTCTTCCTCCTCAAAGTACTGAGGAAATTAACCGTTTTATTCGGTGGTAAAAGATTGGTATACATGTTTCGGATGGAACAGGAATCCGTGAAAGATAAAACAGTAAGTGAGGTGAAATTGGTGACAGAGGACAAAATCACCCTCATTCATGGTTTAATCTGGCGATCGACGTTTGTTGGTAAAAGTAATAGCACAAATGTCAGGGCTATCGCTAAGTCATCGACGAACACTTAGGACATGAATGAAGTTAGTGAAAGGTGGGTTCTCAATCAACTCTCAGTAGAAAGACCAAATATCAATGTTTTTAAAGGGTAACTCGGGAACTATGGGAGATACAAACAATGGACGTCACATTCTTGTTCTCCTTTTTGGCAGAAATAAAAATTTCCTATCGTGTTTTGTTTTCGAATCATAAACAAAAGTTCGAGTTTTCGACTTTTAGACACATGTGAATATCATGGTTGTTTGTAAAGTTAGGACGAAGTAATTTTTACATCCTAGAGGCACTTCTTTCTGTACAATGCAATGGCGTCGAAAAAATTTCAAAGAAAGGTGCAATTTCGAATTATTGCTTAAAGCTGTATTTTTGCAAAGTAATAATTTGCAAGCATCTTAAAATGTCAACTAAGGAAACCAATTATTATAAAAGATCTATTCTGGAGATGATTCACATAAAATGAGACTCCAAGTCTGTAAATTATAGAACAGATATTCAATAATCAAGTCAGATTTATACCGACTTAATTAATTAAAGCCCTTGCAAATTCCTACATGGGTATTTATAATGTTAAAAATATGTTTTAGGTGAAATGCTCAAATAGCAATATTCCTAATAAGGTCCGTCAACATTTTCCTATCTTCAATCTTTGGTTCGAAAGTGGATACTCAACGTTATATTTTTAAGTCAGTTCTTCAGTCGTATTACATACTGTGATTCGATGTGACTCCAGAGTTTATAAAAATACTGCTTAGCAGCAGATTCTTAATTTATACTTACAACATTAATGTGTTATTATTTCGATTGTTCGTGTTTCTATTCGTTTCGGCGACGTAGACATTTTTAATTGCAAATAGTGCTATAAGGACGCCTTGTGGTGATACAATTAGTTTCGAGAAATATCATAGAGCGATACGTCTTCTGATGATAGTCGTGAGACCGAAACGTACGGAAATACTATAAAGTATTTGGGAATATTTTTTGACAAATATCTTGAATGGGAAAACCATATCAATTTTCTATCAAAAAAAGCAAAAAAACTCATATATAGATTTTATTCCCTCAGGAGCATACTAAATAAGAAAAATGTATTAACTATTTATAACAGTCTGATTGTATCAATCTTACCTTACGGTGTGAATGTTTGGGGCTCTGCATATAATTACTCCTTGAAACCATTACAAATTATACAAAATCATGTGATTAGAATAATTTTTTCGATCCCCGCAAGGACAAGCATTAAACCTATATTTATACAAGAATCATTACTAAATATCAAAAGTCTATATATGTTCTCAGTAATCCAGTCAATACATAAACAAAATAATACTGCAAGACTAAATCATCGCTACACAACTAGAGCCATACAGAATAAAGAATATAAATACCAAAAATTTAATAAAACAGTTTGTCAGAAAAGAAAAGACTTTATTGGTATAAGATTGTACAATTCACTACCTGTCAAATTGAAGAGCGCTATCAGAACACAATTTAAAATTCAAACTAAATTATACATTATACAAAATTACAATTTATTAAGCTCATTACTTAAATAAAACCCGACATCATTCCACCATATTTATGAATTTGCATATTTTGTATTCTATATTTTATCTTTTATCTTTCAACCTAAATTTTTCTTCTTACATAATAAATACTACGATTGGAAACAAGACATATATAAAAAGTTTTAGTACAGAATAAAATGTTGGCACAGCACGAGATTTTCTCAAGTGCCACAGATACATGTAAGATTATAAATGTAATTTGAAATAAACTTGAAACTTGAAATAAACTTGAATAAGCATATGTGTTAGTGTGACCTATTTCCCGAGAATTTTATCTATAATTCATACCTGGGTCAAAAATCATTATTGATCTAATAACATATTGGGAATAGATTTTATACTCCCAGATAGCAGAATTCATTCTAAAATGAATCAAACTCATAAAAACGTAAATGATTAAACCCTATAAAAGTAATTGTACCCGGGAAAGCGGAAATTGCTTTATAAAATCCTATGGATATCGGCGAGAAAATTTAATATACAATGACGGTAATTAAATTGCCCTTTGTATTTTCATAAATGTTAGCTAACTCAAGATTAAAATAATACCACCGGCTTACCGTGAACGCACAAGTTAATAAAAATTCATAACGGCGATTTTATATCGTAATAGTAAAGATTATAGGGATGTTTGAGGTTTAATATTGCAGATAAATTTTTATATAGACTCTATGAATTAAACCATAACATTTTTGACCATGGAACGTAACTTCCCTGAAGAATCAATCTTGATCAACGTTCAAGCTAAAATGTCATGCTCATTTGCAAACCAGAGCCATGTAAACGTTGTTATGAAATTAATAAAGTACTTTATATACGTTGATTAGAAAATCCATCTTTTACGAACGGTCAGGTCAGTTCATATGTTCTGATGCCTATTCGGACAATGATTCTCATTATAGTCCACTGGAATCAGCATTTGAGGTCGAAGTAAATACAGCAATGTGACCAAATTCAAGGTAATTCGAAGGTGATTTCCGAGAAATATATACAGAATGGTCCAGTTTCGGAAGCGGAAACTTTACAGGCAGACATATAACTACGAAAGAATATCAGCTTGTATCATAAACTATATTCGAAAAATGCTTCGTTACTAAGATACAGGATGTCAACTTTTTTATAAAAAAATCCAGATTTAATAATATTTTTAAAATTACCTCAGATATTTGAATGAAATTTGACACGTTTGAATAGATAATTTGAATACATCTTTTTACGTGAAAAATATTATTTTACTCCCACCAGTGGCGTGCTTACAGACACATCTTTGGCTATTTTTCATAAAAAATGTGGTACGCCACTGATTCTTTCAGAAGCAAAAACTATTTCTAGAATCCTTGTTCAATTTACAACAAAAGGGGCTCTTTACTTTTTCCGTTTTACACATCGTTTGCCAGTAAAAAATTAAAATTCTTTAGGCAACTGGAATTGAGACAAATTTCAATCTGTCGTAGAGGCGATTAAAAAAACAACTACTACTGTAAGTGTTCTTTCATCTTATTATGATAGTTGATTGAATTGTGTCAGGTATTTGATTTCGAGTTATTGTTAACATTGTTATTAGTGTTGCGCAAGTATTAATTTGAAAAACGCTTTTTTCTAACAACGAATACGCAGATATCCATTTTTGCTACGGATTTTGTGATGGAAATGCAGAAGCGGCAGTTCATGAATATCGTAGACGCTATCCAAATAGAAGAGTTCCAGATGCTCGCGTTTTCATCAGAACACATCAGAATTTTCGTAACTGATAATAACGAACAGTAAACTCAATGGAAGAAAATCCTGACTTTTTCCATGAGATTCTTTGGACGGATGAATCCTCTTTTACCAGACGTGGGGTAACAAATTACCATAATACGCATATTTGGGCACATCAGACTCCTCGAGAAATTCGGCCAAGATCATTTCAAAATGAATTTTCCGTAAATGTTTGGTTGGGTGTTATTGATGTTATTGTTTGTGGTCCACATTTCCTACCCCCAAGGTTGAACTCGCAACTTTTCATGGAGTTTCTTAACAATAACCTGCAGGACTACCTAGAGGATTTACCCATCAATTTAATGCATGAAAATTGGATACAACTGGATGGAGCTCCCCCGTATTTTGCAATAGTTGTAAGAGAATGGCTCAACACCAAATATCCTCGACGATGGATTGGCCGGCTAGGGAGGAATGACATGAATAATGACGTGGTTGATTGTACTGGACCAGTAACCTGGCCAACCAGGTCACCGGATCTTAATCCGCTAGACTTTTACGTTTGGGGCACTATTAAAGATAGAGTCTACACTAATCACGTATTAACAAGATAAGATTTAGTTTTAAGAATTCAGCAAGCCTGCAATGATATGCGGCAAAATCCGCATGAAGTATCTGCTGCAGCAAATGCGTTATTGAGTAGATGTCGAAAATGTATTGAGGTGGGTGGACTACATTTCGAGCAATTTTTGTGATTTTCCCTTCAATTTTCTTTCATTTTGCTATTGTTGTTGAACGCCACTAATTAAATTTCTCATTTTCGTTTTTGTTTGATTGTTTTTCAGAAATCACATATTTTAATTTTTTACTGGCAAACGATGTCTCAAACGAAAAAAAGTAAGGAACCTTTTTTTGTTGTAAATTGAACTAGGATTCTGTAAATATTTTTTTCATGTAAAAAAGCCGAAAATGTGTCTGTAAGCACACCACTGGTTGGAAGTAAAATAACATTTTGAACGTAAAAAGATGTATTCAAATTATCTATTCAAACGTGCCACATTTCATTTGAATATCTGAAGTAGTTTTGGAAATATTTTCGAATCTGAATTTTTTTATAAAAATTTTGACACCCTGTATCTTTGTAAGGAAGCATTTTTCGAACATAGTTTATAGTACAAACTGATATTATTTTGTAGTTATCTGCTGCCTGTAGAGTTTCTGCCTTCGAAACTGGACCATCCTGTATATGTACAATATATCTCACTAAGTTTGAACCATCTGGAAAACTTTTTCATTATTAATTCTAGGAAGAAAGTTATTTGTCATAAAAATTTCTGCATGTTCTAAAATCTAAGATACAATCATCAGATATCAAATTTATCCAGTCGTATACGCGGTTTGTCAAAAAATATGAATTTTACTCAACATTTTTTCGCAACACAATAGATGAATGCATCTTTGCACCCTGAATCCCATAGGATCCAAAAAACGGGAACAAAACTCTTCTTGATGATTATAGAATCATCACACTAGTATCTGTGATAGGTACCTAAAGTGATGGAGAAAGTCGAGTTCAAACAATATACAGGGTGTAAATAAATAACTGCGGAAAAATTCAGGAGGTGATTCGTTATTGAAAAATAAGGTGGGATCTTTCATCTAAAATTTTTCTCTAAATCACTTCGTTTTCGAGATAGAAATTGAAAAAAAAATTTGGTTTTTTGCAAATATCTCCGGAACCGTTTATTGTACAGCAAACAGCTTATGTGAGCAATCTCTACTCATAATATGCTATGTTTTGTGTGATAAAAAATTTCTTTTTATCCATATTTGGTGAAGATTTTGAAGGGGTAGTGGTTGTTTTTCTCCCTAACTTCTACGCCACTGAAGAAATAACAGTTTTGAGATGCTCATTTGAACCGCCAATGAAGACATTGGCGGTTTTTCAGTGGCGTAGAAGTTGGGGAGAAAAACGACCACTACCCCTTCAAAATCTTCACCAATTATGAATAAAAAAATTTTTTCATCGCACAAAAGATAGCCTACTATAAGTAGAGATTGCTCACGAAAGCTGTTTTCTGTGCGATAAACGGTTCCGGAGATATTCGCGAAAAACTAAATTTTTTTTTCAATTTCAACAGGGTATCTCGAAAACGAAGTGATTTAGAGAAAAATGTTATATGAAAGACCCACCTTATTTTTCAACAAGGAATCACCAACTGAATTTTTTCGCAGTTATTTATTTACACAATGTATAGAGAGAAGAAAATCGTGAAGGACTGACAATATGGCTTTCGTCACATCAACAGGAGACATGATGCCTTCCTAACACATAGGGTAGGGTCCTGTATCAGGATGCCTAATTTTTTCAAATGCAAAATCTGGTAAAAGAACAAAAGTCGATATCTTAATATCGCTATATCAACTTCTAAACATATTATATTATGTGATAACATTATTTTTAGTGAATATTTTTCGATAAACTCATATTTTTGTTCTTATTTATCCGTAAAATGGTTGAAGGTACATCATGGAGAAAAAAGGAAGATACTAAAATATGTTTGGTGATTTGATTGATAAGAAGCATCTCTTATTTCTAGGCATCTGAACATACAGTACTTTAACAGTATATTTAGTGGATAATGGTGATTATTTCTTATTTATAGTGTTATAGTGTATCCACTATGTGAACTCTTTCATGAACATCTAACGAGTTCAAGTCATTTTATTCTAAATTATCAAACACAGTTTCGGGAAAAACCGATAAAAACATTTCAACAATTATTACCAGGAACACCTAGAGAAGAAACTGAGATTAACATTATTCACAATAAAACCGATATTGAATTCAATGGAACGGAAATGAGTTTGTTAAATGAAGGTCTGAATTTTGCAACTGATTCTGAGAAATTAGTTACGGAGGATTTAATTAATGATACTGAAAATACGAGTTCCTTCAACTCTCAAGATAAAGCTATTATTCGTTACGAGTGGAACACAATTCTTGAACATTCAAATAAATCGTATAAAAGTACATCTAATAATTTCAATAATATCTGTAAATAATTCTGTGAATACCTTATTGAATCATTTTCAAGAACCCTTTCTGAATGAGTTAGATTAGTAAATCAATAATTGAAATTACGTAGCGCTGTAATCTTCGATAATTTAAAATACAAACTCAAACTTCCGAATCCTAATCTTTCTAAATCAACCAGGTCCCACGCTTAACAAAATGATGGGTTAAACAATTTAGCAACCTCTTTGGAACCCATTGCAAAATTGGAAGACTTCAAATTTTAACCTGGTGCTACTCTCGTTTAATTTAATGTTCCCCTATTCAGAAATATTCCAATCCCTGTGTCGATAACATTCGGAAAGAATGGATTTCAAATATTAATATCCCCGATACGATTGGGTGACACTATTTCCACTCAATTTTTCCTACTGGTATATTTTTCCACTAGTTTTTTTTCCAATAACCTTTTTCCTCTAGTAATGATTTTCCACCAATTCGAAAATAGTATAATTGAAATGATTTGAACAAGTATCATAGCAACGACAGTTTGATACGTTGAACTGACAGTTTGACCTAACACATTGGTCTGACAGTTATCCCCCCTCCCTGTGGAACATGTAGGAGCCCGTGTTACAAAATCTGTCGAGGACCAACAATGTGTCGGAAGGTTGGCACAACAGATTCCAGGTGGTTGTGGGAAAGAACCACCCTAGTCTTTACGCCTTCCTCCACGAGCTACAGAAAGAACAAGGAGACACCGAGGCCATGATCCGCGAGCTGGATTTAGGCCACAAAATTAAAAAAACTACACAGCAGTCCAGAGTGAAAAACGAAGAGCGAATAAACAATTTAGTTCGCCAATATGAAGATAGGAAAAGTGGAGGCGAAGTTTTGGAATATTTAAAAGCTGTCGGTCACCATATACAATTTTGATATCCTGTTTGATACCCATTTATAAAACTATTAAATGTATTAAAAAATAAATTGGAGGAAAAAATAAACTGATGGGAAAATGTATTAGGGGAAAAATATATTAGTGGAAAAAGCGGAGTGGAAAAAGCAGAGTGGAAAAAATGGAGTGGAAAAAATGGGTCCCACTCCCCCGATACAAACTGCACAGAATACTCTTTGCTTAGTGGGGTATTTCCTGAAGGTTATCCGTCCAGAAGTTCAACAAGATGCAGTTTCCTTTGCTAACCGAAGAATGAAAAAGCGATGCGGAAGTAGGAGATATTCACAACACAGCTATCACTCTTTCGAAGCGGTTTACTTCTGTCATGGTTATTTCCTTTGACGTTTGATAACTTAAATTCTGTACAGCAGGGGATGTTCTGACACACCCGAGAACAAATCTTATGGCATTACATTCCATTAGTATTATTTTTCGTTAGGTTAAAAATTAGCCCATATGCGTACATTTTCATTTCAGTTGAATAAAATAAGATAATCTGGAATATTGAATGGAATAAGCCATTACATGATGCGGAGTGAGCCACTGCACAACGGAAACAAAGATCCGCCATATGCATCCCCCATCTCGGTCACCCAAGGTCATGCCAACAGCTCTTTTCTCTCACTACTTATTCTAAGCAATCTCCTCTTCCAAAATTTCATTGCTGGCTCACACAATGTTCCACAAATGGCATAGGTTTTTCTCTTGCGTAGTCAAAATATATATAGTGTGACCCATTTCGATTGGAAATACCCCTGTCAAATTTCAGTTATCAGCCGATTTTAAGCAATTTTTTTTTAATATTCTAGTAATGAAAGGGTCATACTACGATAATTTTGCGTAGTCGGAAATGGAGATTTCTTATTAGCGATTTTTTATTGGAAAAATTACTACCTCACTGGATTGAGTGTGCCTCCAAATGACAGTAACCGAAATTTGATGAAAATAAATTTATTAGTAACAAAGTTACGACAACTTAAAATTTGTAAACTCCCATAGCTAACAGTCACAAAAGAACATCCTGTATCAATTGATAGCTATGAAAAAATTTTTTTTTCTGATTATTACAATAAACCAATACTGGATGAACAAAGTGTTTATCAAGTTAAGTTTGTTAAATTATTCAATTTTATTAATAGTATATTGTGTGTGAAGTTAAAAGTAATTCCGTTTTTTTCATTGAATGTTTATGCTATTTTGAACATTTTCCAGGGATGGTTCAATGTTTCAATTGATGAAAGAAAAAAAATTTCCAAGACTAATCTGTTGATGCGGGACTTTTAGTTCAGTGAGTTTTCGAATTATAAGTTCTCGTAACTTTGTTATTATCACATATATCTTCATGAAATTTCGGTCACAACTATTTGGAGGCACTCTGAATTCAGTGGAGTAGTAATTCTTTTAATAAAAAAATTGCTAATAAAAATTCTCCATTTTTGACTACGAAAAAGTATCGTATGTATCCCCTGAAAATTGGAATATACATTTTAGATTAGTCTGGTAGTAGACCTTGCATTACTTCATAATTGAAAAAAAATTGGTTGGAATCGGTTGATAACTTAAAATTGTTCATGGGTGTTTCCAATCTGAATGGGTCACACTGTATAAAGCCAATATCTCACTCAGAAATTCAGGATTCAAATTACTAGAAAATATTGAAAACCATTGAGAACCTCACAACACTGTATCACATGCTTTTAGTCATTCATTCCTTATCGTGAATAGACTATACACATTTAGATATTCTATTATTTATTTTCTCTCTCAATTTGTAGAAATGACTGAATTTTCATCCGCAAATATTATTCAGATAATATTTAGCATTGAGATCGTATTGTCAAGGGCAGAACTCATTGAGCATTCTCAGTAACTGGAATATACTCCTTTTTGAATTTCATTTCAGACGTCTGAGTTTACTTTAGAGCTAGAAGCATTTACCATATTTTCAATACACGTACAGACAGTTATGATATTACGGGAAGAAAATATGAACGTACTTTCCAGGAATATTTAACGGGGACTTAGCTGCTTCGGGTGCAACACAATGTACTTTCTGTAATAATGATAGCATATAACCATCACAAGGAGATAAATTCTTTCCCAAGATTATTTCCAACACTGTGAAAGTAAGACTCCATATTTATCCGGCAAAATGCAAAATAATTGGTTGTATGCAGAATGCAAACGTAAGCGTAGGTGCAGGAACGAAATAATAGACAAGACAATGGAACAATAACTATGAATAATATCATATACAAGGCTAGACAGAATGGAGTATACATCTTCAAAATTCATCTCATTATTATAATGAAATATTGCTGAACCAACGTGGTCTTAATGTGAGAGGTTTTTGATATATTACAGCTTCAGATGACAGGTTAACCAACCTATCTAGTATTGTACGGAATGCACCAATACCATCTGTAGTACAAGACCTTAACGCCAGTTCGAGCAGATGCTTCATAAGGAACTACGCCGAAGTGTCTCGACCGCATAGCGATTTAACGGAAAAAAGGCTATTTGCCAATGGACTCCTTAATGCCGCGCATCGTTCGTGAAATTGGAGCAGTTATTGGTATTAGCTCCTATATCAGAACAACTCGATGACAGAGCATCGTACGTTATACGTACCGATTCTAGTAGATATCACGAAATCACTCTACGTCACAGAGGAAGCCTTAGCTGTGGTGTGAGCTCTAGAAAAATTTGGAGGCTATATTGAAGGCTCAGTAATCGTGCAAACCAATTATCAACCACTTCGATGGTTACTCAATTCAAAAACGCCTACTGGTAGATTAGCACGACGTGAGTCACTAATACAAGAATACGATATGAAGATAGATTATTCACCAGGAAAACAAAACGTTGTTACCGATACTTTATCACGACCAACCATAATACCAAACATTTCAAACATTAATTGTCCCACGTTTAACATAGTTAAATGGTGGGTCAAGCAATTTAGCACTTCTTTGGAACCAATTGCAATTGAAGTTTACAAATATGAACCTGGTGATACTCCCGTTTCATTTGATGTTGTTCCACTATCATCCAGAAATACCCCAATCTCTGAATCGATAAGCATTCTGAAGAAATGGCTTTCAAATATCAATATCCCCGATACAAACTACACAGAATACTCTTTGCATAGCGAGGTATTTCCTGATGGTTAAAATTTCAAATTTGGAAGAAAAATTGCAGTGCCTTCTCCTTTATGATAAATAGTGAGAGGAAGGAGCGTTTACTATCCGAAAAATGAATAAGCGAGGCGGAAAGTAGGAGATATTGACAACCCAGCTATGACTCATTCAAATCATCTTAAGTCTATAGTGGTTGTTTCCTTTGACGTTTGATAACTTAAATTTGTGAATGGAATCAGCTATATAGCAGGTGGATATTCTGACACACCCGAAAACAAATCTCTTGGCATTACATTCCATCAGTATTATATTTCGTTAGGTTAAAAACTAGCCCATATGCTCACATTCTCATTTCAGTTGAATAAAATAAGATAATCTGGGATATTAAATAGAATAAGCCATTACATAATGCGGAGATACTGATAGATTCGCACTATGGGCGTTACTAATACAAGGATACAATATGAAGATAGATTATTTACCAGGAAAACGAAACGTTGCTACCGATACTTTATCACGACCCCCATCTGACCATGAAGGACAAAAGATAGATTATTTACCTGAAAAACGAAACGTTGTTACCGATACTCTATCACGACCCCCATCTGACACTGAGGGACAAACGTCTTGCGAGCTGTGTGAGGTTTTCATCAAACTTCTTCATAGCAAGGCTGTTAAGAGAAGGAGCGAACAATTGAAAGTCTCTGAACTTCTACAATTCATCCAAAGTGACGAAGATTAATCAGACACAGAATTTACCACGTTGACAGAACGATGTTATATCTTGTTTTAAGGAGTATTTTTCTGCTATTCACCAGAAAAGGACTAAGAAGAAGCACAATTGATGGTGCCTGCTCACGAAAGAGATATAATTCTCAGGTAATATCATGATGCATTAGAAATATTGCGAAAAGATATTACTCCACGTGAATGCGTCGATAGCTTGCAGCTTATGTTGGTGAATGTTTAGATTGTCAGCGTGACAAATCAGAACCAAGGGATCTACTCCAAACCACTGTATATACGGGAAAGAAAATTGAAACTGTGATATCAGATCATTCCGAACCAGTACCGAAAGGTTCAGGTGGAGAAAAATGGTTAATGATAGTTGAAGAAATTTCTACGAAGAGGGTCGAGTTATTTGTGTTGCAACTTGCTACTGCAGAAGATAAAGTATTTACCCCGAAAACGTTGTTGCCTATACTTTGTCTCGTCCTCCATCTGACCACGAAGGACAAAAGTCTTGGGAGTTGTGTGAAGTTTCCATAGAATTGTCCCATAGATAGGCCGATAAGAGAAGGAACGAACAATTCAAAATCCTGAATTTCCAAAAATCATCCGAAGTTTCGAAGATCTTTTAGACCCAGAGTTAACAGTAGATAGATCGAGAATGTATCTCATCTCAGGGAGTATTTTACAGCTACTAACCAAAAGAGGATTGAGAAGAAGAACAATCAGAAACATTACGGAAAAATATTACTTCACGAGAACGAGTCGATATGTTGCAGCTTTTGTTGCTGAGTGTCTAGATTGTCAGCGTTACAAGGCTACAAATCAGAAACCAGATAGTCTACTACAAACCACGGTGTATGCGAAAAGCATTGAATTTGTGACAATAGATCTCGTTGGATCATTATCGGAAGGGTCAGGTGGAGAAAAATGGATACTAATAGTTTCTACGAAGTGGGTCAAGCTATTTGGGTTGCAACTTGCTACTGCAGAAGAGTGTGCTCTTACTCTTGTTGATGAAATATTTTCCGTTATGAACAGCTTCGCAAAATTATTAGCTACGACGGTGTCTAATTTGTATCAGCCGCTATATAACAGGTATGCTACACCTTAGGTATGCAGGAATCGTTCACTCCTCTTTATCACCTATCAGCTAACATTGTGGAGCGGAAAATCGTCGTATCAGATCACTACTCGATATCCTAGTAGGGAATGATCATCGATAATGGCCTGAGAAACTTGCTTTGCCATGAACTCTGAATGGTCTGGATCTACAGGAAAGACAACTTTTACTTGACAGCACGAACTCTGGATGAAGTCAAACATGGTTACAGAACTGTAACGAGAACTAAAAACTTCCCCCTTGAAACAACTCCTTATCTGGAAAAGATTCAACTATCTGGCAAGAGGTTATAAATTCGAATCAAGAAATCAAGATCGCCATAATATTTACGCAGATGCCAAAATGATGATGTGGGTCATTCAAAATTAGTATGGGTCACATGCCTGCCCTGAGTAAATTCATGAAAGGGCCGCCCACGAAGTTTCATCCAAGACGGGAATGTCCGTACAAAATACTGACGCAGGTATCTACAGTCAGCCATGAAGTTGCTAGTTCTGATAATCCAAAATTATCACTGGAAATTTACCACATTTTTTTCCTCTCACTTGTGCATGAGCCAGCTAAGAGGAGAATCCTATGCTTGTGTTGAGAAAAAAAGGACGACCATCGAAAAAAAAGAAATTGAAGGCTTCCAACGGAAATAGCCCTCCTGGTGACGAGTCCGAGGCCAAGGGGGAGGGGGGGGGGGAATTAGATTATAACATATCTCATTTACACATCCCTCTGTCAAGCCTAATGCGTACTACTCGATATATCTGGCGGATTATGAGATGAGAAAGGGAATGACGTCCCTATGGAAATTAATTCAATGAAACTGTCAAGTTGTTATGAAATTGTAACTATGATTCATTAAATTCTAATTTTCGACTCTCCAAAATGTTTGTATGAAATCCAAACTTAAAGTTATAAGTACCCTTTTATTTATTACTTTGATTTTCACCACCAATATGACTATAGTTTCAATAACTAGCGTGTCATCTTCGAAATGATGGATATTTGTATCGCGTAAGTGATAAAAAACAAAGTAAAAGTATTTTATTATATCAATATGATGAATTATCACAAAGTAGCGGCTGCACCATCGATAAAATATTTATGCTTACCAAGAACGCTTCAACTGGAATTGAACAATCGATTGTATCGTATAGCTATCACTTTATGAGGTATTGATACCTAATAAAAATGTGAATATACCTGTATGTTAGACTATTTGAATTCAGGAGCAAAGAGAGAACTAGACAAATCAGCAAAATACACTTTCAAATCATCCCATGGAAATCTGCTTGAAATATTCCAATGAATAACTTAGTAGGAATTAGAGATGGATTCACTCCTTGAAAGTTCAACATGTTCCCCAGTAGGAAGCTTTGGAATCGTTAGAATGTTAAAACTAATTTAATCTCGACTTAATTCCTTCCCTACTTCATAGGAAAATTTGCATAAAGTAGAAATAGTCTCACAAAGTCACACTCACCTTAGATATAGAAATGCATCGACTTCGAATGTACACGATACTAAAAAGAATACCGCATTGAGTCATTCTAATTTGAAACCCGAGGAAAATAAATAAAAGTCCGGAATGCAATATGTGTTTTCGTACGGTTCTCGGGTAGCCAGACAGATTCACTTACAGTCGGCTTACGTTATATAGATTCTTCAGTTTTAACTCGTATTATTGAAATTTGTCGTCTTTCTTTAGATTCAAGCAAAACTTTATTCTCTTTGATGTCCGGAAATTTCGAATGCAACGCTGAACCCTAGATTTATGTGAACCATTTCGAAATATCGAGTGCCCTTTGGGTAACATCCTACACTATGTTTGTTATAACATAAAGACGTTCATCATAAACTAGATATCAAAATCTGAATGAAACTCAAATTCAAATTTTTTCATCATTAATAATTGAAAATTGTTCCACACAAATTTTTAGAATTTAGATTTTCAGACACTGTCAAATTACACGTGGAAATATTTCAAAAAAGTGTTCTTCACTTGCAACAAATAAATAATTCAAAGAGAATCAACGTTGACGATATTGCACTTATCAGTAATAATAGTGTACCAAGGGTCTAGTACAAGTCATTCCCAATATTCAAAACAAAGTCATTTTTAAAGAATTAAAATTTCATGTGAAATTGAAATATCTAAAGGCAAAGAACCTCTAAAGGCTGTCAGATGTTGGCAGATGTTTTTTGTTTAGAATCAATAATAAATGTAGCTTGAGAAAAGTGAAGGAATTTCTAAAATAAATATAAGACTATACACACCAGCTTCAAAAAGGGTGATATTATACCATAGCTGGCATGGTCAAAATGGTCAATAATTTCACACAAGTTATAGTTCTTAAGGAAATCATAAGCCTGTCAAGATGAATAAGCAATGTAGGATGGGAAACAAATGCTAGCTATGATAAATGTTAATGTTAACCATCTGGAGATGTTTAGGTAGTGGACTTTTTCCTGACCCATTGTTGATCTGAATATGGAAAATTTATACATCTTTCTTTCATAAGTTACATAATTAATCAAAAGTATCACACTCAAATTGGGACGTGATGTAATCTAATCATGGAAATTGTAATTAAATATAGTCTTGATTATGGTTGAAATAATATGTACAATCAAATCAGTAATATTTAGTAAAGGACAGATAGGTTTAGAAATCCCCATCGAAATCATTCTGAACTAGAGACCTCCAGAAAGGGATCTTACCGCTTATTGATTACACAATTCAGAGATACTTTTCTTGGTTCTTAACAAAAAAGACCAAGTACCAGGGGCAATGACTAAGACCTTGAGTTATATTTCCTAACTTGAATTGTTCTCTTGAAAGACAATTTCAATTAATTTAACTTAATAGTTTCTTCAGAGTGTTTTTGGTAAGAAGGGCGAATTTCGGTAAATCAAAGTTATTCTAGATTTTCAACCAACGTTTGTTGTTCTCAGTTTTGATTCCAATTTAAATTCAATAATACATTTAAATCAGTCCATTTAGTTTCGATCCCTAAGGTTCATCCTGGTTGGTTATCAATTTAATAATCTTACTTTTATTCATGTCTTTCAGTTAATTTAGGTAATCTAGGTTTGTTTTATTTGAGTTTAGGTTTTAATCCTATATTTTATTCTTATTAGTAATGAAGTAAATTCTAATATTCATTTCTATCATCCTCAATTATCATAGACATTCTTTTATTATCTTCATTATTAATTTAATTGTTATTTTTATTATTAAATTTCGTAGTTGTTGTTGAGTTGTACGAGTTTATCTGATTATTATTAGCATTTACCTTTCCACTTACCTTTCAGTGTGTTAAAATCTTAAGTGTCTTGGGAAATAAGAGGGTAAATGATATTTTTCACGTTTGTTCTGGCTAATTAATGATTGTGATCAAACCCCAACGTGTCATGATTCTCTAAATTGAATGGCCACACTGTCAATAAATGAATAGATTGAGAATTGGGAATGATATAAATTGCTCAACTAAAGTTTCATACAGTTTCATAAAGAGAGAACCATATTACAAATAACAATAAAGGGGCTTGACTGCTATAGGAAATTATTCAGATGGAGTTGTAAGATGATTACTGCAAATCGTGATATATACAAACTGAATTCTAAGAAAGTAATGACATTATGGCTCAAGGTCAGCCATTGTTGTCAGGTACAAAATATTTGTGATTTCAAATTAAATTCACGAACTGTTGCGGTGCAAACCAATTATGTGAAGAAAAATTAAGGATCTACTTACTGGTTAACCTTGCATCGAATCCAAATTCCATTATTATTGTCATTGAGTTGGGACCATTAAGGTTCCTCAATGCCAAGGCCAGGAACCTTTGAACAATGTATCACGTGTCACCTGGTAGAATGGTTCTCACTTCCAAGTGTTCACTCAGCTACCAAAGGGCGGATCCCACTGGGATCATGCCCCCCCAGGTGAACGAGCTCTGAAGAGGTTGTTGTGATATATTTTCATTTGGGATGATAATGAGAGGTCCAATGCAAAAACTGCGACACTATTCCCTGACAAGAGCTATTTTACATCCCAGTAGCTCCTCACAATCTACAAGGCCTGGATTCAACCTTTCCTGGAGAACTGTTCACATGTTCGGAGTTTGGCTCCCAAACATCCGCTGGAGCTGTTGGATTATATCCAGAAGAGAACTATTCCTCTGACTGATCATGTCACACTTACGAGTCCATTAACCTCTCTAGAACATCGTAGAAAGATGGGAGATATTTCCCTTTTCTATAGATATTCCCATGGTCGGTTTTCACATGAAGTATCGTCGTTTTTTTTTTTTCTTTTTTGTTGCGGATGTGAAGGAAACCCTTTATGGGGAGGTTATGAGCCTTTGAATTTCAAGGTCTACTGTGACAGTCCCCATTCCAGGCATACTCACTAAAAACTTCACCCCCTTTGTAGGCTTGTCTGACTATTGCCTCCGGTGACACTTAGGCCTGCTGGCCCATTGTATCTCGCCTATGTTTCATTTCTTTACGTCATACACTCAAGTATTTTTGTGCCTTGTACGAGTTTGTACAAGTTTGTACAGTCCTTTACCGGCTGGGAACTGTAAAATTCTGGTTCGCCGTTAGGCTTTCCAAAAATTGACTGTCGTTTGCGATCCAGCGCCTCGCATTTACACAGTATGTGTGTCACTGTTTCTGTATCCTTACCGCAAAGTCTGCATGTCAGGTCGCCATTGTACAGTCCCATTTTGCTTAGGTGTCCTTTTACTGGTGCATGGCCAGTCATGAGCCCTGTTACGACTTTTATTTTTTCCCTGTTTAGTGCTAATAGGTCTGTCGTTCTTTTGTTACACGGGGCTACGATGTATTTTTTCCCATTTTCGTTTCCTGGGATTCTTCCCCAGTATTCTTTGTGGTTTTCCATGATCCAGTCTTCTACAGACCTTCGTGCTGTACGTTTTGGTACCCCCGTGGTCTGTTCTGGATCTGGAGCGTTCTCTGACCATCTTTTTGCAAGTTCGTCGTGTTTTTCATTGCCTATCGTTCCCTGATGTCCCGGCACTCAAATCAGCTTTACGCGGTTTTGGTCTGCCAGAATTTCAAGTTCATACCAGACGGGATGTCACTTCCTGACTTCTCATAGCTTTAAGTGCAGCCTGACTGTCTGTCAATATGTGGATGTGTTGTGTATCGTATGTTGTTCCACCCTTCATTGTCAAGCTCGAAACCTTCCGAACTACTTCCTACCAGACTTAATTCCCCTATCGAAAAGCGAAGATGTGGAACTGTCTACCTAGTGAAGTCTTCCCCTATTCCTATAACGTCACGGATAACCTTCGTGGTCCATGCTAAATTTTTAGATTGTAGGCCTATTTCCCCACTTTATTTTTTGGAGTATATTTGATTGTAAATGTATGGTTTATTTTCCGTCAATAATAAAATGTATCTGTTCGCTCATACTTTATACACTCATCAACATCATGATCCTTTTGTTCTTCCATGAATATCTGGAAGTTTCCCATAGATTTAATAATTGGTTCATATTTACGTTAACTATTTTGGACACGTAGGTAATGGCAGTAATGAGTGAGGAGACCTCATATATAGATAAATCGTTTAGCTATTCATATTGTAGGGTTCACTAAGTGGTGTTAACCAGGGGTACTTTGTAGTTGTATTATATATTGAAGCGGGTTAAATAGTAAATCTTACGCAGTCCCGGTGACAGGCAACTAACAATGTCCAGTTGATTAGAGTCTAATAATATAATAAAACCAAAGCTAGTCCTTGTCTAAAGTAATTTAAAGTTTGGTTTTAACAAACTTGGTGGTGGGTTTGCTCATTATAAATTTAAGGACACAGAGGCCCTGCGTAATGTTGGCATAATATATTCATATTAACAGTGTGTCTAGCGTATCGAGTTCGCGGCAGGCGAGTATTTTCTAGCTGGCCCACCTGAGGGCGCTTTATCATAATATCAGCTACAAGCTCGTTCTCACAGCGAGTCCTGAAAACACGACCCCCAGCTATGTAAGCTTTACATTAATCTTACTTTAGTTGTGAAATTTAAAATTAGTCGGTGTTACACCCGGCGCAGCAAAGCGATTTAATACGAATATGTGTTGCACGCCCCGCAATTACTTGTTAATGTATAGTGCGGCGTTATGATGAAGATCTTACTTTTGGTTACAATGCCGACAACGTAAATATCTTCTAAGCAATTCTTGCATCACAAAAATTCAACATTAAATTGAAATAAAATTTCCTCCAGATTTTAATATAGTAACAGAAATTCACGTATGATAGTGTTATTATCAGATTGTCTCATCAAGTATTGTCTTGTCAAGTTGACAATTCAGTTTTCGAGCGAGCAGAAGTACTCAAGATGCTATAATCACCCTAACCAATATGATATATGAAAGATGGAACTGTCTAAGCCTTCTGTTGGTATCCTTTCAGACTTGGCAAAAACATTCGACACAGTCAATCATGATATATTGATTCGTAAATTGAAGAGGTATACGGATTTCGAGGGATAACACTGGATTTACTCGAAAACAATTTCAAAAATAGACAGCAATATGTCCAGAAAGATATGGAGCAAAGTTCTCTCCGGACAGTTGAAAGTGGAGTGCCGCAGGGAACCGTTCTCGGTCCAATGCTATTTCTGGTTCATATAAATGACCTCTTTATACAGATTGACGGTGTCGAGTTCATCGCTGACGCAGACGACACTGTGGTTTGTATAGAAGCAGTAGACTGGGGCGATGTTCGCTCGAGATGGCGATGCGCGAAATAAGAGCACGAGAAGACGAAGTTCCTCTGCTTCAGATCACAAGAAAGATTGCCAGCTTGTCTTGTTTCACTATGGATAAATATCATGATAAGGATGATTCGTGTACGTGTGATGTGACTATCGGCAGATCCGAGGTCAGGTAGTACGATGTGATAATAGATAGTTTAGTCCACCGGAATTATTAAAAATAGTCTGGAACGTAAAAATTTTGAGCAGCATATAGACCTGATATTTTGGGAATTTTTTTCACATTCACATCTCTTACAAAGCGGATTATTTATAGTCGCGAAGCTTCTAGCGTAGAAAATACCCAATTTCAGAAAAAACTGCAACAACAAACAGAAAATTTTCTGTTCTACAACGTTGCTTTCTTGATAATTTTCACCAAAACTAGTATTTCACGGTGAACATGTGAAAAATCACTTAAGCTGATTATCTATAGCCCCACAACTTCTATGGCGCGTTCTAGCGATGAAAATACGCAATTTCGAAAAAAAGTCTTGGAACATGAAAATACCAAATTTTCCGCACTACAACTTAGCTCTCTTGATAATTTTTCCCCAAAATCATATTTCTTACGTAAAATATAAAAAATAAAAGTACAATATATATAATTATTTTTTACGGCGGGCCCTAGCGGCGGAATGGCGCATCACAGGAAAATGAATTATGGGACAAAAAGGATGTGGAAATGTTTGATCTTCAAAATTTGATTCTTCTATTCTGCCCATAGAATAAACAGTTTTCTTATAAAAATGGCCAAAGAGAAAAGAAGCTCCACCAAAAATGGCTCTGCCAGATGAAATTTAGTAAAAAAGAAGAAGAGAGACGTCTAAATTGTTCAACACTGTGGAAAAAGGAAATATTAGCCAAAACATGGCCACAAATTCAAAGACAAGGTAACACAAGCAGTCGGAGTGGCAAATTGATTCTATCACGTTGTTTTCATCCAGGTGATTACTTAAATTCCCAAATAGGATGGATTTACGAAAGGAGCGACCTACCTGTGAAAATATCAAGCACAAAATGGTTCCCTTTCAATCGATCCGCCTTCTCCGATTGCGAAAGTATTGACCTCCTTTATCAATGCATCTGATCCAATTAGCGTTCCGTATGATTTGTATCTAATTAGCTTCTGCTATTCTGCTATAGATGGCATCTCTTGAGATGAGATAATTATTTAATCACATTTGTAACGAACCGTTACAATGTGATACTTCACTGATTGAATGCTAGGTTAGGAATTTATTTCCAGTAGCTACCTATCTCCTTCTTTCGAACTCATGTCTTCGCTTCTTCCATTCATCTTTACTGTATGACCGGAAGGGGCTAAGAGACTTCATGACACCCACGATTCTACATAGGCATAACGAAATATGTAAACTTCACCTCTTTTTATGAAAAATATTCCACCTAGCGGTACCAAGCAACCACCGTCATCCTTCCTTGAATGTAAATGTACTGTAATCGAATTCCAAAAAGCATGTATTGAGAATGGAAACAAAAGGTCAAGATTATATCGTAATTACCATAGCATTATATCAACTTGTAGGAGCAACTAAATTGCAATCAAGACAGGAAAATTGGCCGTTAGGGGCGATTGGTAATCTACGTTCTACCGCAATTTAATACACAGCTGTGGCCTGCGATATTGTTGAATTGCTTGTTTATTGTAGTGGATCCCGATTTCATAATTATTGCATTTCCTGCTGTTCCAATGAGCATTAACTATCCACATCCTCCCTATTGTTCCAGGTAACTAATTTTGGAGCTGAAAACTTATTAACAAGCGTATTCAGTTTGTATTTGAAACAGCATAGTGAAGAACATCCTTATCAATCCAACGGATATATGGCATTTCGTTGTATTTATTTCATTTATTAATAGTATGAATGTGAATTAAACATAATTATTTACTGCTTGTGAAGTGGAGTGAGTAGGGCGAGGCGTTGACACGTTGTGGGTTTGAGTGGCAGTAATGATCAGTAGCATCATGACTGATGAATAATTTACAATGATTGTTATGATAATTGTGATATTTTGGAAAGTTATGGGAGTGTGGAGAAACGGGTAGACATATTATGCTTCTTAAGGATTTTTGAAATTCAATCTGTTAAATTTTCATTCAATATATGAAAAATAAGCAGTGAATAAAGGAGGTGGGGGGTTTGTGGCTCAGGTTGATTTGAAATTAAAACCAAAAACTTTATGGTTTTTTGAATGTTGTAATGGAAGAAGTGATTCGATAATAAGACAGATGAAAAGTGTATTAATTCTGATTTCAAGGAATGGGGTTGGGATTTGTTGACAGCTCTGTGCTCCAAGGTGCTCATGACAGATTGTTTTTGGGCAGGGTGGTGGTGGAAAAGGCCATTGAGGTATCAATCAATGTGAGTGGGTTTTCGATAGACAGAATGTCCCAAAGTATCATGAGTCTGTCGATTAACTAATACATCTAGAAATGGCAGTGAAATTTCATGATGAAGAGGATATAAGGATGTGATGAATTTAAATGATTGACTTGAGGAACAAGATTTTCTCAATCATGCTGTCAAATACCAAAAGTGTCATCGACATATCTAAACCAACATTTCGGCTTGAGAGCAGATAAGTCAATAGCATCTTCCTCGAAAGTTTCCATGAAGATATTGGCTGAGACCGGAGAAAGTGAGGAACCCATGGCTACTCCCGATGACTTCTCGTAAAACTTGCCATTATACAGAACGTATGTGGAAGATAGACAAAAATCAGTTAACGGTAGTAAGTTCATTGGAATTGTAATATGCAAATTTCACTTAACGGCTTAGCAATGGCCGCTGTACTACAATCGGTTAACTGCTGTGACGTCAGCTTATACTAGACCGTATATTCTCCGAGTCATGGTTATTCAGTGACGAATTTTGTAGTTACCGCTCCTATTTCGAGATCGTTCTATGAGACATCGAAGCACCGGAAAAGGCCGAGAAAATGGCGGACTTTTGTCAAATCGTCCAAGTGGAAGGTCGTGTTTCTAAGTTATTTCAACAGGGAGGTGATACTAAACTTATGTTTGGAACCAAATTATGGGAATATTCTTCCTTTGAAAGCAAAGGCATCAATTACCAATTTGGAGTGGAATAATTGGAAAGATTTGTGTAATAGATGCATCTTAGGAGATTAAAACTTAGTTTCAACGTGACTGGTTTTGGACAGAAGTAAAGTTGTTTCATTGAAGGGATAAAAAAAAACTTATCGTGATAGAGGTAAATATCTTTGTAATTGCATTTGATTTATTCACTAACTTCAAGAATTAATTTGCCCTCCCAGGTGATGTCTGATAGGACATAGGTTAGTCCTAATTTTGTTCAACAATCGTTATGTATTCTGTTCATGTCTGTCTTCTGAGGACGATCGAGCAATATAGGTTTGAACATTTCGTGATTTCAGTTTTTTTTTTATGTTTGTGAAAAAGTCAACAAGTGTAAGAAGTTCTGAGGTTGGCTTGAATCTGCTGGGGAAAAATTGATTTAGAAGTTGCTAATTGACGTACAACGTAAGTGATGTACAATCGTGGAAACTGTATTAGAACTGTGGCAGGAATCTACACATCAAGTAGGAAGTACTAATCCATAATCGAGCAGGTATAGCATCTTACCCAGAAGTTACCAGGTCAGGCTACCCATCTTTTGGTTATGTAACCTTCGAAACAATCATTTGAGTATTTATAGATATGTAAATTTAACTGTTGTTCACTATGATTTAAGAAATTTACCTTCATTCATACTTCAATTCATGCACTTCATAACTCATTAATATTAAGTTCTGTCATAAATTGTATCAACAATAGTATTTCAATTACCAGTAAATTTCAATCATTCTGGGCACAGGTCTTTTATTTTTTTGTATACTTCCAGGGTAATTTAACCTGAAGACTGAGTGTTCGAATCCCTTAGTTCAGAAACATAATTTATTGGTTGATTAAAAATACTCTGGTGCCCAAATTTTAACATCTAACATATAACTAACTACCGTCTTCACTGTAGCTGTCGGCAACAAAGCGATAAAATAGAACGTATAGTTTATCCATAAGTAAGAGTAATTTGTACCCTTACAAAATGTTTTTGGCAGGTAACAGTTGAGAAATTACGGAAAGGGTGTCCGGAATGGCAACATTGGTAAAGCGTGATACGACGTCGAAGTTGACGAGCACATCGCCGGGGACATCTTTTAGCGCTTGGAGATTTTCAACGAAATGAAAGGAATTCAGCATAAACATGTTGGAATCACCTACAAGAAGTTTAAGAATAGATGACAGATATCGAGAGAGTTCACGAGTAGGGAATCCAATAGTGCTGACAATTGATTCCAGGTGAACTGAGGGTTTATGGATTTTAGGCAAACCATATGATCGGGCGCATCTTTAACAATGAGGGAGAAGACATTTCTTTTCCTTCTTTCAGATTCCAGTTGTTATTGAACCCAGAATGCAGCCTTATGCATCCGGTCTATCCAGATCTGCACCAAATCCTAAAGGCCGGAACGATCTTCAAGATCGAACTCAGCGAATACCGAATTCCGCGTAAAACATCGATGATCATAACCACTAATACGACCTTGTGGCCTGCCTGTATCGTGAGAAGCTCGAACAGGAGATCTTGATACTTTGTCCGCTTTTCCTCCTTTTTCAAGACTATGCTCTCTGCCGTAGCTAAAAATTCAATGATATACATAGTTTTTGTTTATTTATCGAGAAACACAACGTCAGGCATATCTTCTTGTATGAACCTGATAGTCGGAAACGGGTAATTCCAGTAGATCTGGCATTTTTCGTTTCAAACGACTGACTCAGTACCTCCTGGCATGTAAGGTAGCACTGGCTCTTGGTCTATTCCATACGAGTGCCTTAGATGGTAATACTGCACCTGTAGGGCAGCATTATGACGATGGCTGTGGGCAGAGGCCGCTTCTGCTGGACTTGCTGACAGCAGATGTAGAAGCGTTTCAGGCGCCTTTTGACAGGCCTTGCAGCTGGAATCAGGATCATGTGCACCTATCACATTTCAGCGATAGACCAAGGTGTTGATTATGCCATCTTGGCAAGCTGCGGTAGCTGATGTTGTTATAGAAAACACCATGCATTGACTTGTCAACATGTCTCCTGAGCATATAATCTTCTTCCGCGACATTTATCTAGGCTTCCAGGTGAGAAGATTGAAGCTCGAGGTCGTCCTCTAGTTGTAATATATCCCAAGATTCGTTATTCTAAGTTACCAATTTAAAAACGTAGACTGTGCTTCACAATATGAATTTATTTGAAGTTCCACCGAGCTCGCATATTCACTGTAGGAATCAAATTATGCAGAACATTCCAGAAATTGTGGGATAATTTGATTGGAATTTAGTATAAGCAATCATCTAAGAATGACATTGTTTGAATTTCAATGTGTTAGGGAGCTTGGTTAGCGTACCATTCAAAGAATCAAGTCTACAAAGACGAATCATTTATGGATTTCTCAAACAGAGAATCTTAAAACTCTAAACAACGCTGCCTTTGATATGTATGATGAAACACGCTTTTAGTGAAGTTGAGTTTTATTTTAGAATCTTTCACGTGATTCTAGTATTAGGGTTCAACTATCTTGAAATGTGCAACCATTTTTCAACAACGAAAATATAGATTAGGTTGGTACATTTTCTGTTGTTATTATTATTATTATTGTTCATATGTATCAGAAATAAATAACGTATAGGAAAAAAAACGACGAGAGGTAAAAGAGAAGACAGAAGAAAACTGGGGAGAAATAGAGGGAAGACCTAGAGGGTCAAAAATTTGTGCAATTTTAGACAAAATGTAACGCTTTGTTATTTTAATTTTCCTATTGTTTGTAGTTACATTTGAATTAATTGAATATTTAAATGTATCTGAATTTTGATTCCATAATAGCCCTAGTGTTTTAGATTCCTCATCTGAATTTAATGGAAACGAATCATTCGAATTAGTGGGTAATATTGACTTTGAATTAGAAGCCCATTTACTTAGCTCAAATCCTCCCGAATTTAATATTTTGATCAGGTTGTTCTTTATACCTACGAGTTCTTGTACATTATTCGCTCCTGTAAGTAGGTCGTCTACATAAAAATCCTTTGTTATAATATCAAATAAGTTTGGGTACAACTGTTTCATTGAATGAAAGTTATATTCTTGTAACGGATGAAGAGAGACCTGAACCGGAGGTACATGGATGCAAAATATAAATCGGATTTTCCCTATTTACGGTATATATACGTGCTATGATTTCTCGTCATTTACAGTATAATGCAAACATATAAATATATACGGTGTTCCAGAATGTTGTGATGAAAATTTAAAAGCGCATTCTGCATCTGAAAATATGAAAAAAGTTCATATAAACATGGGTCCAGAAATGTTCGGTTTTCATGATATGGGGTGCTTAAAGTTTACCGTCTTCAACAGTTTATTTTACTTATACCGAAACTCCGTTGAGATCTTGAGATAATACGCAAATGTATCATTAAAAATCACATTAACATGTACAACATTGTTTTCTAAAGTACTGACACAGTGACGTTCGTGCCGGTAAGTCTTTATGTTTAACGTAAAAACTGTACGCCACTGTTTTTGCAAAATTTAGTTTCACTTTCTCAAAGCCAAATTGATTCTGCTTAAAAAGTGCCTCACGGACTTTTTCGTTCTGGTGCATCGTTTTCGAAATCAAAATTATTTCATTAATCAGTACAATAATAAGCCATCCTCGTAATGATTCATTTTGATTTGTATTTTGTTTGAACTAATTTTCCAGGAAACAGTGTACTACATTTTGAGCTTGAAACGAATGCTGGAAATGGCTTCCACGTGCTTCAATACATGCTCTAAATCGCCTTCTTCGGAACATTTGAGGTCTTTGGCGTATTGTTTCACAAGCAGTTGCTTTAGATGCTCCCAGAGTTAGAAATCGCTGGAACTTAACTCAAGTGATCGGGTGGCTAAGAAATTCGAATGTAATTCTCAAATGACATCTAACATTGCGACTAAAAGGAGCAGACACTCTGTCGTGCAGTTTTTTTCGTTAAGCACAAAGACTCACCGGCACGAAAGCCACTGTAAGTACTTCATGAAACAATGCTATACATCTTAATGTGACCTTTGATGATACACTTGCGTGTACGATAACTCACCTCAAGATCTCAACAGCTTTTCGATATATGTAAAATAAAGCTGTTAAAGGCGGAAAACCTTAAACACCATGTACCATGAAAACCAAGCGTTTTACGGACACATGTTTATATGAACTGTTTTCATATTTTTATTTGTAGAATCTGCTCCTGAATTTTCTTCACAACATTCTGTAACACCCTGTATAGAAGTGAATGAATGTATGTGTGTGTAACGTATATGATGTGTGAGACACTGTATGTATGAACGTCATGATTTTCTCCTTTCTCTCATAACGAATAGATTGAAAAAATCCTGTTGAATTAGGATGGCAGCATACTGCAGAGAATGGGCAATAAATACTCTTAAAGCTCCCATCCCTGATGAATTACAGTGGTAGCAAAGTTGATTGCAGAACTGAGCGCTGCTGGTGCTAAAGCATGGGCGTCACATGCAGCAATTTATGTCATAAAAAACGAAATAGATAGTGTCAAAATGCAGAAAATATCATCGATAAATCCGTGATTCATGAGGAACCTCAACAAATGGCAATAGAAATCAATCATGAAATTTTCAAAAGTAAATGTCGAGTTACATCATTTCGGCAAATAGTGTAGCATTTAGAAAAATTACCTGAAATCTGAAATAAAAATGGAAAGAGGTCAAGCTACTGAATATCTTCGGACTACCTCCTTCCGAATGTTCAGCCAAATTTTGCTTGAGATAGTCGGAATGCAATTTTTCAAATTTTCGGTAAATATATAAGTTTCAGAAGGTAGGGGGCGGTGATCCGAACTGCACCAAATTTGTAGTGATGGTTCCTTGAACATCGGCAATAGAAGTGTTACCAATTTCATATCTTAGCTAATGGTGAAAGTGATCCAAAAAAAAATTAAAACTGAAAAGGTAAGTCTAAAAATGTCCAAAGTAAAATTTTTTGCCAAAAAACAGGGTTCCACCACTACTTGAAGTGGGAAACTCGGATTATCATAATTTGCACCAAAACAAACCTATTTTTCTAGGTCAAGTGTGTGTCTCTCAAAATTTTAGTTTACTCCACCAATTATTTTCGTAATGATTTACCTTCAAAATCAACTTTCCACGTTTTCAAGAAATTGGGCATAAACAAAATCTGAAATTCTCTCACGATTTTTATAGAATGAAACCTAATTCAAAGAAAACACATACTTGATGCGTAGAGAAAAGAGCGAAAATGTACGGAACATGATTAGGTATACCGACGTTTTCAAAAGAGTTTGAAGGAGAGTATCCTCTGACGTAAATATTATAATGTCATTGTTGCTCTACTACATTCAAAAACCCAAGCTAAGTTCATCATCAGCGATATTCAATTCAGTACGCAATTATTTCCTTCTCACAGGTGAATTTTATCAAGTAGCATAATCGAGATCCGTCATCGATCCATAGTTCTCCGAATCATTTGTTTGGATGGACAGAGGTGGACTCAGAGCAGTTTGGCCCAACAGCCACATAGGTATGAGTGGCTCTTATAGTAATGATGTAATGCAGATCGAAGATAAAACGAAAGCGCCGCGGACAAGAGAAATGTCAAAAACGGGGCGTGGCCTCGCTAACCACTTAGGCAGAGAATTTTTGAGCATTATATTGAAGACCAAAAAACAGGTTTAATAGCTTTTTTTATATTCTTGTGTATCATTCAATCTCTATAATTATCTCTGTGTGTCCGCAACCCTCTTTGTGCATGTAGCATGAGGATGAGGGTTGAATATGCATTTATACTTCGAGACTAATCACTTAATCAGTAAACAATGTATTCTCAAGGTAGATACATTTTGTTTTTAAACTACATTCTGAAATAAAATAATTAGGAGTAAGAGCCTCTTGACGGATAATCAGCTTCCTTTCCATGATATTAACATTATAAAAGATGATAATCACTTGGATTACGACATATACAGAAAGAAAAAACCCGCCCAAGCAAATAGGTATACCTCGGTTCAGCTACACCATTTAGATATAAAATAGCTCCGTTCAATAGTCTAGTTCATAGATTATTGCACGTCCTTTTGAGCCAGCAAAACTATAACAACGAAGTTGAGAAACTTCAGCAAATTGCGTTGGACAATGGTTACCACAAATATCTGTGGGTCAAACTAGAAGGAACATTTCAATTCGTCATAAGGAACATTTTGCCCATATGAAGAAAAATAATGGTGAAAAAATCAGCAGCAGCCGAACATATTTTGAATGCAGGTCACACCATTTCTCAAGAAAGTTCATCACTTTCAAAACACAGTACAAACAAATGTATAAACGAAAAACAAATTTAATAAATTCCGATTTATCTCCAGCTGAGAGAAACCCCCCATTGTTTACATTATTATCCCCAAATAATATTTGAACAGGCACATTTTGATTCATAATTTAGATTACTCTGATGATGGCTACTTGGTAGCCGAAAGGTTCACGACTCCATGAAGAAAATTATTTCCAATGCAAATCACATACGAACGTGGCGAAAACTAATAATCATCTACGAGAATCAATTTGCTCATGATAATAATATAACTATGACTATGACCTAATAAATTTTATGGTAATGATATGTTCCCATATGATGTTGATGACATATTTTCATTATTACTTAAATACCGTAATCACCCTCAGTTACAAGCTGGGCCTGATTAAATACGGATATTACATAAATTTTATGAAATTCCATCCTTTTGGTATTTGCTAATTAAATTGTTGATTTAGGATAATCCTTATTGATTCAGTTTATCGCTTGATACTTGAGAGATTAGCTCGCCGTCACCCTCGCATTACAATATAGACTTAATACAATACGCTTTGTATGAATAATTAAATTTTCTACATTAAGAAAACTCCTGAAGCGAACAATTGGAGGATAATTGGAAAAGCATTCGGATAATTTGAGAAAATAATTACTGCTACGCAAGGAAAGAAAATATCTGATGAAATCCAGTGAACCTTATGTAAGAATCAAACAAGTACAGTAAAAGATTTGATTGAGGTTGTGAAGTAATTTTGTGATATGGACAAATCTAGTACTAAATGAGATGATGAAAAGCACCAAGAATTCTGTCATTAACATTAATCCTTGAATAATACCTTGAACGATATTAAATAACAGAAAATACGTATTTGTCAAAAATGCTATAGATATTCAACATTAAAAAAAAATTTGAATCATAAAACGATGTAATCGAATCTTACAAGTTGACAACTGTTTCGACACTTTTCATTTACTTACATAAAGCCTGCAAGATCCCTCGAATTGACACCAGTTGATTTTTCTTCATGGGATACTCAAGATCTGCTAGCTTCTGGGTGTATTAAACTCTACCAAATTATCAGATCCACATTTCAAAATCATTGCCACATCTTCAGTTTTTGCGACGATGTGTCTCTGTCGTCCCCTCTGGCTTCATTGAGACAACGATGTGAAGTGTACCATCATTTGCAAAATCGTGAACTGGATCAGAGGTTCCCTTCGAGAGCGTTGTTATGGAACAGGAACAAAGTTGGTGCCAAGACAGATCTCTGTGGAACGCTAACGTTAATAGTCATGGTATTGGAGGAATTCTCGTCAACCGCCACATAGAGTGATTTATCTGAAAGGAACTCGTAAACGACAAAGTTGAGGCGGCAAACCATACAACGGAATTTTTCCAAGAAGGCCTTGGTATCAGGTTCAGTCGAATGCTTTAGCTGGAACTAGAGATTCCCCATATTTTTTGAAAGTTGTCTCTCGTAATTGTTTTACATAGACCGGCCGGTCTCTTGTTGATCTCTGCTGACCAAATACCTTTTGTTAGTCATTCAAGATTTTGGTGCTCCATAGGTATTGGATGTGTTCGATGTTGATAGTTTTATCCACTGATTTAGAGATCAAAGATAGTAGTGGAATGGGTCTATGAGTATAAGGAAGGGTCTTTCCTCTTTGTTTGGAATTGGTTGGACTGTAGCTGTTTTCAAGCTGAGCTGGAAGAAAATACCAAGTATCTATGAAAATATGAACAACTTCCAACAAACTGGTATTAATTCCGGGGACCTTTCTTGGAAACAATAGGCGGAATCCCGCTTGGCCCTGTAGCCTTTTTGGTAATTAGATCAAGCAGAATGCGCTGATGAAAGACAATTTTAGGCATATGGTTATCGATGGCAGCAATGTTGGGAGGTTCGTTCTCTTCTGAATCCGAAGGAGAATTTGCTGCATACATTTCAGCAAAAAGTTTGGCTTTTCCTTGTTGCGTAGTAGATAGTATCATCATTTTTGGTTGAGGAAGGAAATGAGATGGAAGTGGAATTTCTTTCAATTGTCTTGACGAACGGGAGCGATTTGGGCATTCGATAAGTTTTGATCCTAATTTGGCGTTCTATGCCTCTTTTGAAAATCTGGATTGTGACTGAATCGAGTATTATGAACGGTAGCCTCACGGGAACCACACCATCAAGCAGAATGGTGTTTCTGAACATCTACCGCGTAATGTATTTGGAAATATTTAACTTCCTGAACTATTTCTTGTTGGGTTTATATTTTTATCAATATATTTTTTACTGTGCATAGCCACCTTGCCTTATAAGTTGATGTGCTATTTAGATGTCTTTCGAGAAGTATATACTTTGTAAGGTTTCAGCGACTTTAAGTCACTAAAGGTTACCAATTCAACCAGCTAGTCATTAAGTTATAACATCTAGGGGTCTCATATTGAAGCGTATCCTTCGATCCTTGATTGATAAGGGATTGTCGGAGGGCGCCAACAGCTTTGGTAAAAGATAAGATAGAGCCCTTTATCAAGAATTTCCGGCATAACGGGGTGGTAAGATAGTTCAAGAAACAAATGATAGAAAACGAAAGAACAATTGGTTTCATCCCTCCATTGGAATAATAGAGTTTAGCAGAAGTTGAATTGAATTTTGACAAAACAAGTTCAACTCTGATTTAACGAGAATAAATAACAAAATTTTCATTGGAACTGGTTTAATTTTGATTGGAAGTAGAATAACAATAATTTGTGAAATTTACTGACAATATGAAAAATGACAATTTGTGATTCACAACTCAGCCAACCGTGAAGATTTAATTACTTCAACTCCATAGAATGTTACAGTCCTTTTAACCAGGTGGAGCGGAAGTAAGCTGCATCAAATTATTCAGTCAGGTCTTCGGTTTACAATATGAAGTTATTCTGGAACAAGCTGATCCTAAGCAATCAAATGAAAAAGATAAAGTAGCTAGTGCTATGAATTTTAGCTTAATCAATATACAGAAACACGCAACCAATAAGCTGTAAAATGTTACAAGTTATTATTCTACCTAAATTTTAGGTCGATATAATCATTCTGTTAACAAGTGAAATCACTGAATTTGAAGGAAAGATTTAGTAGCCCACCATGAACACAGGATACTTATCCTAACTTATCTTCCTCAATCCATAATCCCCTGGTGAGCAAAGTATATAATTATCTCTTTCCTCTTGAAAAATTTGCAAAAAATAATACAAATGTTGTTTCTCAAAAATGTGAATTAGCAACAATTGCTATTCTACCATCGACATATACATATGGACTGCGCGTGGCAATGATAAGCGCGGCTAGTGCAGGCGAGAGAGAGGGAAAACGAAAAGGCCGGCTCGGGACGTAAACATACTAGCTACAGTACGCAGCGGCCAATAGAAACGCGATAGAGTTTTCTCTCTCTCGCCTGAACTAGCCGCGCTTATCATTGCCACGCGCAGTCCATATGTATATGTCGATGTATTCTACTTATCTACTATGATTATATATATAGTACATGTTTATATGCATATAGAATTGAATGAAAGAGTACATACTTTTATTTGTTTTTAATATTCAATTCAAATTTTTCTCAAAATGTCCCAAACAAATCTCATATATCACACTGGAGGAACCTGTATCGTTCCTTCCCTGGGATTATATTCGAACAATCCGCGCGCGGGAGGGAAAGTTAAACTTTCCTCGCTAGTAATATAAATTAAATAGCTATTTATTCGTCAATAGAAGAAGAATTCTCCGTTATCTCCGAATTTTAGAAAAAGAAAGCATTATAGATAACAGAAGAAATGCTAAAAACCTTCAGTTATATTTTCTAATTCGAATAAGTCTCTTGGAAAACCACGTGACACTTTGTCATTTTCAATTGATTTGATTTAATAGTTTATTCCGAATGTTTTTGACAAGAAAAGGTTTAGATACAATCAGAGTTTCAGAATTTCAATCAAATTTATTCCTCTCAGTTTTTATTCATGATCAACTTAATAATACATTCAATCAGCTTATTGCTTTTCGATCCCCTAGGTTCATCCTGGTTGGGATATCATTTCAATAACCTTAGATTCTTTTCTTCAGCTTAGCTAATTTACAATCCCTAGGTAATTTTATTCAACATTAGGTTTCATTCTTATATTATTCTTATTATTAATTTGATAATATTAGTAATAAAGTTGGATATGATATTTGTTTTTATTATCTGTAATTATCATAATCATTCTTTAGAGGAATCAATTGAGATTCTAGCTGCTAGTGCATTAGTAAATGCATTTATTATGCACAAGGGAGTGGCCAATGAAGAGATGACAATAACGAAATTTAACGAGGAAGTTGCGATTGGACATAATGCAACAAGAGAATGTCGTTGCGCTGCTCCATTTTTTGGAAAATGGAAGCATATGAGTTGTTTGTTACGAAAGACTGCAAATCAAAAATGAACATGCACGTGCCTAAAATGACATCTTGCATAGTTTTCTATTTTACCAACATTTTGAGGTCATGAGACACCGTCGGTGAGTCTGAGATTCCCAGGCCAAGTACAATTTCCAGTTCTTGTATTCACGCTCTATTAATCCCATTCAACTGATAGTAGATCGTGACGTCAGTTTAGTCTCACGAGGGCAAGGTGAAAAGTCCCTGAATAATAAAACAGATGGCGCCACAATCGAAAATTCCATGTGGCGTTTGTGATGTACCATCTCTAACTAGAACCACGATATGGTATAATGGTAATGCGTCTCTTATATTAAAAACGTAGCCCAAGTCTGTGAACTTACAACTCTTGCCGCAAGTTCGCTACCGTCGAATGTAAGAGCGTTATCACGTACATTACAATTTTACTTCAAAGATGAGGAAGAATCAGTACAATAGAATATGTAACGAAACATTTCATTCGGTTGATATGTTGAAAATTTCTATGCATCAATACTTGGTTTGATTTCGAGTTATTTTATTGTTGAAATGAAAGGTGCGTCTGACAACTGAAGAAAGTATCGAGCATCCTAAACAAGTAATATCACCGGATGTATTCATCAACTCAGATACGTAAATTCTTCGAATCGTACACGAGAGCAATAGTCGACTAATTCCTGTCGTATAAAGTCTTCTTTGAGCTCACAAAGCTGTTGTATTCGAAGTTTAGTAATGAAACATACAAGTATAGAAGCTGAAGGAGTTGTTGCTAGTCAACTGGCTGTGATGTGAACTGTGAACTGCAGAGCCATTGAATTGCTTCATCCTCTTATTGTTTGGTTTTATTGCCAGAGTTCTCTGCAACCACCTCTGCTTGCCTATCAGCCCTTACGACTATCAAGTGCTTCTTACTATCGCCAAGAACGCTTCTTGAGAAATATCGCTAAATATATTTCAAGAAATACGTTCAACGTTTGAACATTACTCCTTCGCGGTTTACTATATCTAGAAGGAGGATTGAGACGGCTATCCCATTCCGATTTAGAGTTTGAATGTGCGAATGAGAAATCTCAAACTTTCAGTACTTTAAAATAGTTGATGGCGTTACTTTGTGGTACTTTATCATATAGATAAAGCGTTCAACGGAAACAAAATGCTTTTCCTTTCGTAGGTTTTTCTAATAATTCAATTATTGTTCCAGAAAAGCTGATCCATATGGCCATCGTTCATGGAACAAAACTCCACGTAAATTCTGAGTGGTAATTATGAATTCGGTTTAAACGGTCTTATATGGTCATTAAGATACGATGACGTAGAACATTTGAATGGTGTTGTGCATTGCGAAGACAAATGAAAGGTGTTAGATGCTATGGTCTCATATAGTTTGGGAAATTTCGCAATCAGGCAATCATTCATACTTATTGTCTAAAGCATCTGGTATGGATATACTAGCTTACCATACCACACTTCTTTCACACCAAAGCACGGCGCTTGATCTGGCCAATTTAAAAAGCAACTGTCATCACGTTCCCTCAAGATCAACGCAGCTTAGAGGTCAAAAAAACTATCATCGGAATGGTATACCACATACCAGCCACAAAAATTATTGTCCTGATGATTGAAGGCATACACAATTGGATTAATTCAAAAGATTTAAATTTGGAGCAATTATTCTTGAATAATAATTATACTCACTAAAAACATGGAATGAAATACTGGAATGCTGAGTAGCCAGTCTATCAACTGCATTATAGCACAAGTTAATTGACTCTATTTGGACAATAATTCAAACCCACAATCGAAACACTTTGGTCATAATACACTTCAAACTTCAGGAGAAACGAAATCATGCACTACCACTACGAGCATCTTGTTCTGTGACTGTTGCTACTATGAAATTTTTCACAGGGACAATCAATATTCATCATTTTCGTCATTATCTTGAGTAAAACAAAACATTTGAACTTTCGGTCCATCGCTGTAATTTCCGTTGCAGCCAGGAGTACAAAATTTATTCGGCATGAGTGTTATCTAACAAACGTCAGTAAACTGTACGTGAGATACAAAACGCGCGCTATGAACCATCATAAGCATTCACTCAGGAAGCCATTTTGCAACGCACTTTATTCAGTCATATTTCTCTTATACACGCTTATTTACAGATAAAAACACCACAATCACACCAGAACCCCTTGAGAACAGGTGTAATACATAATTTTCCTCTTGAAAGGAATCAAAACCTGCGCAATTGAAGTTCCAGAGATTCAATTTGGATCTCACTTTATATGAAAAATCACCCCACTGTACGTAAGGTTCGAATCTAAATATACTAGAATCGCTGGGAATATTCACAATACGAAAGCTACTCGTATCTGGCTCAATAACCCGTTCGGCCTTATACAGTCATACACTCCACCCTATTCAACTGTACAATAAAACGTTTCAATGAACTTGGGTATTACCGAATGTTGCAAACCATTCTAGGGAAATCAATACTACCGTTGTCAAATCAGGTGGAATAGAGATTACGAATACTTTCTATATAATTTAGGGATCGATATTGCCTAGCCATTTTTACTTTCCTCATGAACGTAGTATAAGGGAAGGATTGTAATCAGCCCGAAACTTCTTTTCGGATTTTCGCGAATGATTTCCTGAATCTGGATAATTTTTCGAATAGTGTCAGTGTGCATATTTTCGTGAACCACTGTGGATACGATTGCGCCGTTCCTTCGGATTTGAAATTTTTAAATCGCCTCAAAGTGAACATACGAACTGTATTGTTCGAGACGCTGTAGTTCCTATCAAGTGGTACCTTTGCCTTTCATCTCACATTGCTCAAATGGAACTATATTATTTTATTAAACCATTATGACAAACTGAGTGTTTCCCGTTATAAATATATATCATAAGTATACATCAAACCCGCAGAAATGTTCAAAATTCATATATATGGCTTTTCCCTCAGAACAATGTTACGACGTCCTGGATCAAGGTCAACCATTGTTGTCAGGTTCACCAGTTTTTCATGGTTTTATATATAACTACCCATTTGACACAATTCACTGTGTTACAAACAAATTAAGGAGTTATTTTCTTATTATATTAAAGATACAAACTATTTGTGATTCTAAATTTTATTCACAAACGGTTATAGTGCTTACCAAATCTGAGAAGAAAACAAAATACCTACTGACATCGAATTCAAATTCGATAATATCGAAAATATATATTTTGGTATTGAATGACGGAAAGACAGTGCATGGCAGAAGAATGCACTTTTCAGGTTACAAAATGATTTTTGAGAGTTTACATGAATCATTAATGAGATAAAACTGATCCTACACCTGAAATATTTAGATAAAAATATGGACACTTGAATTTCAGCTTCAAGTCAACATTAATCCATATTGCATGAGTTTCAATTCTACTTTCAATATTCTCAATAGCACTATTTTAGTAGAATATTAATCATCTTTGATCATGTGGACGTGTATTTTCTGTCGCATACTTATGTATTGATGATATTGATATGGGTAAGCTTGGTTCAACATACTATACAATAGAGAGCTCACTTTCGTAGCACCAAATGAAAACACGTATCGGACTCTTTAGTTGAACGAAAACCGAAGGGAAATTAAAAGAATTCATTCCGGTTACAAAATTTGAATTAACCTTACAGGAAGTTCATAAACGATATAGAAAATTAAAGTATTCTAATAACTAAGAGTTTCAAATAGAGATACCAAAATTTTAACTTCGGAAAAGGGAATGTATAGCTTCAAAACATTTATTTGTAATAAATTTGCGGTTGTGAGTATTAAAATTGCTGTTGTAACTTGAGGCTATGGCACAAGCACATCACAATAATAGATTTTACTTCACTATTTTGAACACTGTAAGTTCATTTATTTGTATTGAATTTGTTGTTGTGAGTTTCAAAATAACAATGAAACTGAATTATTCACTTCATCAGTATGTCGAATGAGATTGAAATTCTAACTGTAAAGGGTGAACGAAGCACTTAATTGGCAATTTTATTTAGTTAAAATATCTGATGAGCGTACCCACTGGTTGCGACTCATTCATACTTATCAAGGTCAAAAACAGTGATTCCAAATTGTCATCATTACGTATGTATATTATCCATACTGAACCATTATTGTACCTATATATAATGCGCCAGCAGCTTTCATCGTGTTTATAGTATTAGTGCTCAAATACTGCCAGGATTGTCAGATGCTGACAATAGCATCTTCGAAGATCCACGTTTCGTCAAGATGAACAAATAGACGTAGATACTTACAACTCCATTTTCACATTTCGTAGCTCACAAAATTTATGACGTAAATATGGGTGGAATTTGCAGTTCTGCGACGAAATATTGTTTCTCTACTTATTGTTTGGTTTTATCAAAATTTAGGTTCAAAACGAATCGTGATCTGTCAACAGGGAACTGTGAAACCAATTTAATATATCGACAAATCTGTAATGTGTTACCAACTGTCAAAATGGAATAAACTCACCTATTTAGGAAAATTGTCGAAGTGAATTGGTTGTAAAAATAACCAAGTCATGTCATTGTTTCGGCAGACAGCACTTGATTTGAATTAATTCACCATGATGCATTGAATTAATTATTCTGTGGTATCACGGAAGTGAGGTTGATTCTGTGTCTATAATTTCGACACTCCACCTGAGCAAAATATTATACAAAATATAATTAATTTTCATGCGGTAGTAATGAGGAATAATGTTTACGACATGTAGGAATGTCGTAAATAACATTTAGCAATCATTCTCGATGTTTGGTTAAGGTTCCTTTTGTTTTATCGATGAGCACATAACGATGCAGACTTTACAAGGATGATTACGTAAGCTAGTTCATTTTAAGGAGTCGTTACGATAAAGGTTGTGATACATTGGCTTCCAATACAAAAATAAGATCCTCGTAGAAGTCTCCTGGAATTATCGAATATATCAACAGCGGTGTCTGTCTAAACGTTCATAACGGATGTGCACTTGTAGAAGTGAGAAAGTTAGAAAACCGTTAGGTTAGCCTCCCAGCAATGAACTTTTCTATGAACCTTTTAACGAGCTGACAATTTCCAGATGTGGACAGCCCCTCTCGGAGTGTCACTTACATTATATTCAAGAAATAATATGAAACTAGTCTAGATAAGTCCGTTCACTGTATATGTCGTTTCGAACTGTACTTGTACATTTTGTTTTTCATCGTTATTTTAACGTATCAAAGTCGCTTTTGAATTATTATGTGCGTTTCTCATCTGGTTGTCCTAAAATGTTTGTTTAGTTTCACATTATTTCTTCAAACAAATCTTGTTCAACTCTTTTTGTTGTAAACGAAATTCTGGATATCTGTTGGATAATTCATTATATAAAGTTAGTATATCTTTAAGTTCTATTAATCCCTCATTTATCCACTAACCATCAAAAACCCTGTCAGAATATACCAACCGAACCCGTTTCAAAGGAAAACAGATTGAGCCAAATAAGTTGTGACCAACTAACTGGGACTTCGTGAATCAAAAGCAAAGTGTACCGTGGTCTCTGTTGAAGAATCGATCCACAAACTAAAAAGACCAAAATATCTCACGCCATCTATGAACAGATGTCCCACTAGGAAATCAAGTAATGTGCCACATTGCTTGATTTCTCGAACTTTACAAAAGTTACGAGAAATGCAGAAATGTGAGACAACTGAATGCACCAGATGGCGCCACCAAACCAAACCAATGTAAGAGAAGTAGAAACAAATGAAAATATGAATATACTCATTATTCTCTTGTTGGCTTTTGCCAAATAACAATGACAAGGTATTTCTAGTCCTAATAGATCAGTGAAACGAGCAAGTTTGCAACGTCACTGAAAGATCTCTGTTGAAGGGCATAACCAACCCACAACGTGGTGGAAAAACCAAAATATATCACGCCATCTATGAATATTTGACACGTTGTGTGTCGGTTATGACTACCAACGGAGGAAATCGTTCAGTGACGTTGCAAACTTGCTCGTTACGTAAATGATGCTATATGAGAAGAGCGAAACAGCTATCTGGAACTATAAGTTTGTGACGTTATTGATCGATCTGGACTAGACAGACCTTATCATTGCTATCTGTTAAGAGCTAACATGTGATAGGTGAATATATTCATACATTCATTTGTTTCTAATTCTCTTACATTAAGTTTAAATACTCTTGAGAAAATCTGAATTGTAAGCCATTTCAGTAGAAATAATCAAACTTATCCCTCAAGGAATGTTTATTTCGAACTCCAACTTATGTTACATCGTTATTACCTGCTTTACCTCCATTTACGGTATGTCAGTTATAAGGGTAAGAACTAACGAAAAGATAGTGGATGCCGAAAAGACTCAATAATTGTATCAACCAACACTACAAATGGTGCTGAAACGGGGACCGTATCCTTATATTATTCTGGAAACTTCAGCCTCTTGGGAAACCTACATCACTCAAGTTTGCGAAAAATATTTAGCGTACAAAGAATAAGCCACAATGTTGCTACATATGAAATCATTATATGAGGCAGATCAGCAAACTATTCCAGAGAGATGGAAAAAAATGTGCACCAGAAAAACCCTCTACATTACAGATGAATTCATGTCAACCAACATCTGTTGAGTGACGCCATAAATGTTGCCAATTGCTTATTTACACAGTCTATTCTTATTACTGAAACTATTATAATAAGAATAGACAGTGTAAACAAGCAATTGGCAACATTTATGGCTCCAGTCCACAGATGTTGGTGGACATAAATTCATTTGTACTGTAGAATGTGTTTCTGTTAAGTATTTTTTGCATCTATCTGGAAAAGTTGATTGATGTGACTTATATAATGATACCATATGTAGCAACACTGTCAAAATGATTTGCTTGATCCTAAATATTTTTGGCAAACTTGAATGATGTTTCCAAGAGGCGGAACAATCCAGAATAAAATAAGGTTGGAGACTGTTTCAGCTAAATTTGTAGTATTGGTTGGAATTATTGAGTCTTTTCGGCATTCGTTATCTTTTCATTACCTTGGAACCACTTTCGTACGTCTTCGGTAGCCTCCAGTGACAGCTATCTAATCAATGTTTACTGTTTGATCTGTTGAGGAGCGTTGTGTAATAGGAAAATTATATTGATTCTGCATTTACATGTCCTGGTGTTATTTACGTATAAGATTCAAAGGATTGGACACAAGATGGACCCTTGTGGAACTCCTCAATCGTATGTTCTTTCTTTAGACAATTTGTCTCTCAACCGGCACTTTGACATCTTTTTAATAGATATGACGATAGCAGCTTATGCATTTGAATTGAATGAATGGGCCAACACTTTTAGGACATACGTTTTAAGGTACAATTTCGTATGAATACATTATCTTAACATCGCTCAGATCAATTTTGGTTCTCAAGAGAAATATTCATATAACACATAAGACATCATTCATCCCGATGCGTACAAAACACAATTAATGGGCACTTTCATTTCATCTTCCCATTTCATTCTGTGCAATAATATCGTTACGCGTTCAAGAATTTATTGCATTCATTGTGTTGTTTGATTAGTTCAAGTAATCGCAGGCTGATGCTTCAGCATTAATCGAGATAAGTGTTCGGATAATTATTCTCGAAGTGATATTTTATTACCCAGTCAACTATTCTGACAGAGTGATAGATGAATTTGAGATGAAAAATTATGCACTGTGTTCCATATTTCACTTCCCCAAATTATAAGTCATTCGAAATAAGCAAATACAATTGAGATACATAAAATAGAATGTACATGCTTTCATCCATATTGTGAAATTGAATACTACTATTCATTGGTATAGTGTGAAAGAATTAGCAAAAAATTTCGGTAATTTTAGCATAATCATGAGTTCGGAGAAAAGAATTGCCTTAAGTAGGTAATTATGATACAAATTGGAGGAACTAAAATCGAACACTTCAAGATCATCGCAAATGGTTAAGAAAAATGGTAAAAATGGCCAAAACTGGTTTTTCGCCTCGGACATCGTCGGATTGAGTTGAAAAAAGAAGAATTTTGATGAGCTTATGCGCCGTAAAAAGACGGAAAAAATGAGCTGCGGATGGAACCGATTGGACTAGCGGTGACCCCGCAAATTGCAAAAAACCATCAACTTTGCTCGAAATTTCAAATATTCATAACTCTTGTTCTTTTGAAGATTAAGAGCTGGAATTCTAATAGGTTGTAGCTTTTGCGCCCATCAAGTACCAAGATTGGATGTATACTTTTCGTAAGCCGCAGCTTAATGCAAAGAAAGCACTTTTGTAAAATGGCTCTAAAAAAGTTGTGGTGCAAGTCAGAATCAATTCTGGAAGACCTCGACAAGCCCGAACACCCATTGGGGAAGATACTGTTCTTCAAATGATTGATAACTTTCCTGAGACAAGTACCAGAACATCGCAACAAAAGATTGAGATTCCAAAAAGCACTATAAATCGAATTTTGAGAGATCAATTAATTCGTCCATTCCATATCCAGGCAGTGCAAGGATTATTGCCACTGCCACTGACCACAGATCACGTTTAAATTTTGCACAAATCATTCGAGAACGCAGAGTAGTCGACAACAGATTTCACACTAATATCTTGTTTACTGATGAGTCTTGTTTCATACGTCGTGGCATGACGAACCTACACAATGAGCATATTTATGCAGATGGAAATCCACATGCTATTAAAGGTAGACATTATCAACAGGAATTTAAAATTAATGTCTGGGTCGGAATTATTGGCAATTTTATGGTTGAACAGTTCCGATTACCTGATCGTCTGGATAGCGCTAGTTACCTCAGTTTTCTTCAAGAAATTTTGCCAGAATTATTAGAAGACGGTGCACCACCTCATTTTGCACGAGCCGTACGAGAATATCTTGATGAACAATTTATTGGTAGATGGATTGGTAGAAGACGAGAAGCACCTATTCAGTGGCCTCCGCGGTCCCCAGATTAAAGTTCTTGCGACTTCTTCATCTGGTGAGCGTTGAAAATACAAGTCTATACAAGGTTCAAATTGATAACTCCAAACAACTGTGAACAGAATTCAAAATGCTGTAAACGAGAATACCACGTTGTGTTAAGGAGGGTGTATTTCAATTTTACGCCGAATTGATCTTCATATCAATGAAGGTGGAGGTCACATTGAATACCTGTTATGGAAAAGATTTGTGTTCGTGTTCACTAAATTTTGTACTTCAATTTTATTAAACTTGTTCTAAGAATATTAGTTATCAGTGTTTGAGAAAACATTTTTTTCTTCTAAACTATGTGGAATACGGAATTTTCACAACAGATAAAAAATCGAGATAACGAATAAGCCTTTCTGTTGAAAAAATCTTAGAACCATATTACTACCTCTAATAAAATTATCGGAAAAATATCAGAGGGGTGAGGGTGGTTTTACCCCTCTACAATTTTCTTTGAATTTCTTTGGTTTCTGAAAGTAGGGTAACTTTCTTCATTGCATTTTTGCATAATTTCATCTAATTTGTTTCACGCATTTGTAAATTATGCACAAAATGTGATTTTTTAAGTGAACTTTGAACTTTCCTCACAGACAAACGGTACATTTCGTTACGATATAAATTGGCTTCAATCGACTTATTTTAACCTCTACAATAAGTCGTAGTTTTATTTCCCAGCAATTTTGGAATATCCTGTATATTGTATAGTTCAAGTTATCTTCATTATTAAGCTAATTTTGACTTTATCCCTCAATATATCATCAGCAGTATTTAATGCGCAGTACTGAGTAATTAAATTTCCGAGAAAGTAGAGATTCAGCTCTATTTCGCTAAATTCGTTTCAACGTATATTCTTCTTCTACATGGTAAATGTTTTTACCATTAACCTGTGAGCGAAATCCATTTGCGAAAGTTATAAGTAAGTTACCTAAATCAGCCCGCACAGGAAGTTAGTAGGTCCACAGTGGCTTCACCCATCAACATAACAGAGTTTAAAACTCATGCATTAAAGCGGAGGCCTGTGCAAACCCTTCACTTGAGAGAACAATTTAAAATTTAAATCAGTTCGTTAAAGAAGCTGAAAAATATAAGCCAAAAGCTATTGTTAACCATGAGACCGAGTATCGTATGAATGAAATTATGCTGCTACGGTCATAGTCCATTAACTTGTTCGTCCTACGAGGCACTTATGTTATTCATGTATTATCAAAAATAAAATCAGAGAATTATACTGAGTGATGAATACATATTCAAAATTGAGGAATCAATGGGAGATTGAAACATCCCCCATGGGGGAATTACTGAATCTAATCGAAGAAACTTGGCTGATTATCACATACTGAACAATTAATATAAAATTCTCGGGAAATAGGTCACTTTAACACATATACTTTCACTTTCGTCTTTGGTTACGTTTCGGTCTCACGACCATCATCAGAAGACTTATTATTTCATAACTGATCACTTAAAACTAATTGTATCAACACAAAGCGTCTTTATCGCACCAATTTCGATTAATATGCTAACGTCGCCGAAACGAACAGAAACACGAAATCGAAATTGTAACACCACCATTTCAATTTCGTGTTTCTGTTCGTTTCGGCGACGTTAGCATATTAATTGAAATTGGTGCGATAAAGACGCTTTGTGTTGATACAATTAGTTTTAAGTAATCAGTTATGAAATAATAAGTCTTCTGATGATGGTCGTGAGACCGAAACGTACGTAAAGACGAAAGTAAAAGTATATGTGTTAATGTGACCTATTTCATGAGAATTTTATATTGATTCATACGTGGGTCAAGAATCTGTATTATACTGAACAATTAATTGAGATGCACAACACGAGAGTAAGGTGAAAAGTCCCTGAATCATGAAACAGATGACGCCAAAATTGAAAATCCAATGTGACATTTGTGATATACCATCTTTATCTAGAACGCATTCAAATTTTCAAATTGGTATGTCATTCAGTTCTGTTTCGACACCCATCGAAAGAAAGCAATCTTAAAGATTTTTGTAAACATGGAAAAAAGTGAATTTCGCGGCTTAATTAAACGATATTTCTTGCGTGGAAAAAAACAATGAGGAAACTGAAGCATCGCTTATTAAGCATCATGTGAACTCCTAATCATCGATCAAACCGATTCACAAGTGGTTTACTGATTTTCGTTGTGGACGCCGATTCTTCTGGTCGTCCAATTGAGGTTACAACGCCAGAAATCGTCTATAAAATCCATGACATTGGACAATTGGTGACTTAAAGTGCAAGAGATTGCTGAGGCTATGGTCATCTCAATCGAATGGGTACAGAAAATTTTGTACCAATTTATGAGGAAGCTCTTTGTTGACAACAATGGTGATCGTGTGATAACTTCGAAGGAGTGTTTGACCATCTTCAAGCACGATAAGAAGGACTCCTTGTGCTGTTTCGTAACCGTAGACGAAACGTGGATCCATCACAACGCACCAGAGATGGAAGAACAGCCAAAACTGTGGAATTGTGCTGGTGAATCGATTTACGTACCTTGCTACTTTTTGACAATAATTACTTACTACGGCTTCAATACTCCTTCAAGTCTACCAGATCTTGATCCGATTGACTTTTATGTTGATTTCTTGGGTCCCATATTTTGTTAAGGCTTACTCCTCGTTTGGGGGCTTCTGCTAGGGCCCTCACTACAAAGGGTATCACTGTGCTATCTATGGATAGCCTTGTCCCCAGGTAGTCTCAGTGAAGTAAGTAACCAGCGGTCAATAGGGCAGACTGAATAGTATTAGAATTGCTAGCTTCAATTGCAATTAATAGTTGGTTACTTCTTGACTACTTAAATGCTGTTACAAAAGTCATGCTAGTCAAACATGGAACTTCCCAATAATAAGTTTATTTATAGCTTCAACATCGATAAATATTTGACTCTCTATATAATGATAATTTATCCCGACCCGGGGGAAGCACAAGGAAGATCAGATGCAATAATCGCAAAGAAAGCGGTCCAAGCAGGCTATTTCCTTATTATAGACTTGCAAACAAATAGTCAAGTGAGTATTATTAAAAAAGGCTATTCATGCACTTATACTTCATTGGTAACTGATGGAACACTTATTTCTTGATTTCGGCGGTATAACTGGTTCACTCACTGACTTTATTATTTAGTCCAGGCTGTGAACCAAGATTTTAGCTATAAAAAAACATGTAGGTTCGAGTTTTTTTGCATTAGCTTCAGGAGGTTCTCAGGATCATTCATACACCTTAAGACCTCTTGGGAACCCCAACTCCACCCATCCTTAATATGTTATTTTGCAATTTACGTGTTGTTGTCATTTCGAGTGCACCAAGGAGGTTTTTTGGGTCGCTGATCACGAATCCGTAGCCAGATATACTTGCAATCCATCGTAAGGATGGTAAAATCGACGAAATTTCGTGTTCAGTGTCCCAAAAAACCCCCTTGGTGCATTCGAAATGCCGAAAACACGTAAATTGCAGAAGAACATATTAGGGGTGCGAAATTGGCTAATTTTGTCGATTCGACCACCCCTATGATGGATTGCAAGTAAATCTGGCTACGGATTCGTGTTCAGCGACCTGAAAAACCACCTTGGTGCACTCGGAATGACAAAAACACGTGAATTGCAAAATAACAGATTGAGGGTGAGTGGGGTTGTGGTTCCCAAGAGGTTTTGAGATGTATGAATGATCCTGAGAACCTCCTGAAGCTAATGCAGAAAAAAAATGTCATTCGAACCTACATGTTTTTTTTTCGGTTCATAGCCTGGACTGATTTGTCTAGCTCACTGACAATATTCCAACGCTTGCGAGGCGTTCTTTTATACAAATCGAGGTGCTGGTCAAGTCACCTACTCCAGCTCCAGCCGAGCCCTTTTTTGCTCATTTCGCGATCCTGTGCCATGGTTTTTATGCTTACATCTGTTTCGTTATCTTTTGTTGACATAAAATATGCACTGTTTTGAATGAAATTGAATACGCGGTTTATGAATTGAAATGAATGCAAATCTGATACTAATAATACACGGATGTCTATGTCCGGTAGGTACTATCTATATTTCTATACAACAATATGATTATTCAGAATTAGGAATTCTAAATATTAGCATATAATCGAAGCAATATAAAGTTGACTAGTCGTTCATAGAAATTGCTCGGGGGACGTTCTGCTAACAACTAAAAAATGTGAGAGAGTTCACGAAGGTATTGTGTTAATTAAAACCAGCTACACTCGAGGTAATTAGACATCAAGAGCGTATAACGTGAAGTCCGCCGAAGTTCTGAACTTGTTCTGTAGAATATTGAAAAACCACCATTACAAAGCTAATACTAATTAGAACTCATTCTTTTCATAATTTAATTTAACTTTCTTCCGAATGCATCATTTCGATCGAACCTTCCAATTTACGTGTTTTTATTCAATATTCAATTGCTTGGGGGTCGACCTAATTAATCTGAATAAATCGCTGATCAAACCTTGATATACCACAAGATATCAAATAATATATTTTAGTTCACACTATCACCCTTCTTCACTTAACATATAACTCATCTTAAACACAGTGACGATGCAGCTATTATCAAAGACGTACGTAAACTCAATTTAAAGCTAAGATTACGAAATAACACAAAATATTAAAACGGTTAGATTATAGAAAGGGTAAATCACAACCAGGGATGAAGCATCTATTATGATGTTTGTAATAAATGAATATATTACAGGTTACAGGTACTTCCCGGCTGAAAATGCTCTTCCAAGTGTCGTGCCCTGAGGTTTTGCAGGATCACGCATTCTGGGAGAAAATGGATAGAAGTTTTGTGCTCTTCCTCGCAGAATCTACAACCTTCTTTTTCTCCTGATTTGAGCTCCTTTAAGTATTCTATTGACCGACAGTGTCCTGTTAGAATTCCCGTTAATATAGCTCAGACTATTTCCAAGATTTCTTCTGATTATAATTTCTAAGCAGTACCTTCGCCTGTCTCAATCAGTATGGTTCTATCCAGTTAACGAATCTTGAATTCATCCAATATTGTACTGGTGCTGATACCACAGAGAAGTTGAGGTTCTAGAAATGATATTGAGCCCCGTTTTTCCCGAGTTGATAAAAGAAAATGTGTAAGAATCATGAAAATTCGTGAGATGTCAGGAGCCCGGAAAGTGTGGTTGGGTAACATTTTCCGGCCAAGCGATGTAATGTTCCATTTTTCCAATACAAATTCATACGTAAAGTGGGCGAACAGCTTATAAAGAGGAGGAACGGATATATGGTAAGTGTTATCAAAATTGGAAGGGGTGAGATAAGCAGGATACGTAATGAATCCTCACGGAAAGCAATCCCCACGCGAATCTTGAACTTACACAGAACAAAGGGACGGCCAAATATGATATGGAATGATATTGATGAAAATGCGATGAGATTTGAGGTTACTAACTCCCAGCGTTTGGCTAGAGAGACTACAGAAATTGAGTTTCAGCTAAGGTTGTAGCACTTATAATAATGATGAAACAGGTAACTATATGATGAGAAAAATAGGTTATAATTTGCAGAGGTCACCTTTCTATTCTCCCTCATGTTGTAATAGTGAAACCTCTCACACGGATCGATATCCTAACTATATTTCTCCTCGTCATCCTCCTCAGATCAATTCGGTGATGAGTAACATTAGTTCCAAGACAAATACTGAGAGCGAAGATAACAAGTGAAAGTGGGATCGAAAAAGGGGAGAGAACCATTTCATAGTCACATCATACATTTCAGCAATATTGGGAAATCCGAAAACGAAAATTCCGTTAGAATCGCGAGGAGCTTAGACAACACCCTGTCGAGACCTGGCAGAGCATATTATATTCATCAGACCATACAAAGAATTGGAATCAGACTACATCGTTCTCATCGGAGCACGTGAAGACGAAAGTACACAGCATAGATTCCAATAACACCAGGGTACTACCCAACATTGGATACTACAAAAGCAGAATCACCAGATAAGCCTCAGAAATAGGGGAGAGACATCACAATCTCAATACACGAATTGGCACCTAGGGACTCTCTAATCCTATTATTTTCACATTCTGTATAACTGGTTACTGAAGGAGATGATGAATGACCCTTCTCATAGTGGTCTACCAATATTCTCCGACACGTATGGTTTCATATCAAGCGGTTGAAAATTGTCTTGAATCTAGTTTGTGCGTAGACACCACAGCAATACATGGAAACGGGGATGCGTTAGTTATAAATAATGGGGACTGTACATGCAGTCTACAGTGAAAATTTGTTTCTGTGCCAGTATGTGAGATGACAAAACCGTAACATGCATTATAAATTTCCCGTGGGACCTCGTGCGCAAATAAATTCTCAAATAAAACGATCAAACCATGTAACGTAACGTGTTTATACGAGAAAATCAACTGTACGATACACGAATACAGTAGGCACTATACAAATTCCACACAGCAATATGCCTTTCAAATAATATTCTTTCTTTCATAGATCCGACATTATATTATTGCTCATTCGATTACACAGACTCCAGCTTTCGGCCCGATGTTATTTATTTCGATTTCAAATGAGTCTACTAACATTCATTACGTTTCCATAGATATCATTAGCTGTAGTCTCTAGTGAATTATATAGTCGAGGGGATATGTTCGTGAATGATAATTATAGTCCAGTCGATAAGCTGGGAAATTTGGCCGACTTTCTAAAACGAATAGGGCGTCGTATCGGACAAATTCTTTTCGCATGATGTTCTGTGGTCGACGTGGATCATTCGTAAGGATTGAGCTGAGCTGCTGTGGCTTCTCATTCACCCTCAAACGCTGTATTAACCCTATTTTCTCCCCTTTTTTCAAGTTAATATGTTATTCATAAAAAATTGGAATTAATCCCCCGAAAATGGGTTCCAAGGGGTTTTTTGGGTCGCTGGACACGAATCCGAGGTCAGTTTTCCGGAAAACTCATTCAATGGGTGGAAAATCAGGATAATTTCTTCATTTTCATACGAAATGCCTCATTTTTCAAGCGATCATAGGTTTTTATACATAAAAGATTTTGGCAGTCACGTATTTCGATGCAAAGTAGACCAAAAGCATGAAAATTTGCGAAAACTATGGAAAACCTGAAAAGAAAATCTTTCCACGTCATTGAAATTATCGTGTGATAAGTCGCTATAGGGATTTTTGTGCTCGCTGATTACGAATGTGATATTTAAAAAGTTGAAAAATATCTTTTTCTAAGAAAACGAAGAAAAATTTTACATGATTTCTTCTTTTTTTAAATGTAATTTTTTGATTGTCGTGTTGATTACTATTTGTGTTTTCGTAGTGTATGTTTTTTGGGTTTTTTTTGTCGACGATTACAAAAATAATAATTCAAAAAGGAAAATGGGTATTACACATGCTTTCTGGACATGGAGGGAGCTTTTGATCACACCTCTTCCGAATCAATTGTCCGAGTAACGCTAGAGCAATGAATTGAGGGTCTGCTGTGCAGATGAATCCACAACATGCTCCGATGCAGGACAGTCATAGGAACTCTCAATGAGGTTGAGAGGGAGGTTCGGGTTGCTGGAGGATGTCCGCAGTAAGAATGTCACTTCTGATGTGGATTCTGTTGGTGGATGAACTCCTAATACTCCCTGAGAGTGAAGGATTCTGCGTAATCGGTTATGCGAATGATTTCGTCATCATAGTACAAGGAAAGGAAGGACTCAAAGTGAATCCCTCGAAAATAACTCTTGTACCCTTCACGAGGAGAAAGTACATTGAAGACATAGGAAACTGAGTTGAGTTTAGGGGAAACATACAGATGACGGATGTGATCAAGTACCTTGGGGTGAGCCTAGATAAGGGGCTGATCTTTGAAAAGCATCTAAATAAAACCACTAATAAAGCGATAAGGGCCCTGTGGACCTGTCGTCGCATAGTCGGAAGAATCTGTGAATTCACACCACGGATGGTGCTCTGGGTGTACATCACCATAGTGAAACCCAGTGGAACATATGCCGCTATCGTGTGGTGGCCAAAAACATAAACGAAAGTAGCCCAGCATTTCCTGAACAGAGTTCAGAGGCTGGCGTGTTCAGGAATACCGGGTGCAATGTCGGCCACCTCAACGGCTGCAATGGAAAGGCTCTTGAAGTTGGAGCCACTGCACCTCGCCGTTCCAACAGTATCCATAACGGGAGCGTATCGCTTCAATCTTATCGGACAAGGAACGGTCGAAGCATTCTTGAATTTCTTCGATCACCCACGCCATTGGGGTTGAAATCCTACAGGATGGCACTTCCGTACCATTTACGATTCGAACGTTGAATGGGCAGAAAAACGCTGGGGGCAACCCTCATACGATACCATGGGAATCCGTATGATTCACCGAAGGCACCAAAAACAAAAAAAGAACAGGTACTGGAATAGTCAAGACAAAGAACAAAATGGAAATGATCTCCTCAAGCCTAGGGCCACTTGCGACAGAATTCTAAGCAAAAATATTAGCAATTACAACATGTGCTCGAATTATAATGGAGAGCCTATGAGAATAGACAAATCACTATCATAGCAACCTAACAGTGCTTAAGGCACTGGAGTCATACACAATCACTTCACAATGTGAGCTCGATTGTGTGAAGGAACGAACGGCACTAGTAAAGGATCACAATAAAGTAATTTGCCGTCGCACTCGCCAAAGCGGGAGCGGAACAACCCTGATTGGAACAGAGCCAACCAACGGAGCGAAATCTGTAATTCAAAAATGGCTCGAGACAGAGCACTTATTGGAAGAAACTGCCCCGTATGTCGCATTCCAAGCGACTAATGGGAGATCTTCAGCAGCAACAAGTGCAAAATCTACTGACAGCAGACAAGAAATATGGAATCTTGTTGCATTCTTGACCGGACACGCCCCATGCAACAAACATCTCTGCAGGATGGGTCTGTTAGATCAGCCCACATGCAAGGGTTGTAGCGTGGAAAAAGAGATACACATACATGTGCTGTGTCAGTGCACGGTATACGCGGTTGATCGCCGGACATACTTTGCAGGCGATAAAACTACAGCTGAGCAAATCAGAAGTATCTCATACATCAACCTACTGAATTTCATAGAATACACCAGATTGCTGAGGAGATAGCAATATATTAGAGCGCAATAGGAAACTAATGACAGCGGTACAATGGGGCTACCTCTGGGAAGGAGAACTAACTCCACAGGGGAGGAGTTTCAGTTGATGAGGTACATCCTGGGGCACGGGCCCCCGAAGCGTCTATGCAAAATTTCCCATCTTATACCCAAAATAAAAGTGTTATACACATTTGGAAAAATAAATTATTTCAATAACGAATATACGTAAATATACAGGATGGTGAATAGGAAAAAATAAAAGTTCATATCGTAGTTTCAAACCATTTTGTTTTCACAACAAACTAGTGACTTCAATGGATTCTTTTAAAAAAATGCTTCCAGAGTGTTTTAACACATACAGGAATTATTCATAAGCAAATAAGCTACAGAGATGAGTCATAAATTCAGAAAATTGAAAACTCACTGTATATGTAAGTTAGTTATCTTCTAACTTTTCTAGAAATTGGTTATTCCTTTCATAAGTGTCCCATTTGGACCACCTGTATATGGTATAATTCAAACACGAATCGCCTGCCTGCTTAAGAAAATTATACCGTTGAATCATTCATCATATATATCGTATAGAAAAGACTTTCGCTGGACGATAACCTACTCAGCTTATAATGATAAACTTTGATCCCCGAGAAAATCCAATTTTATCCTTCAGTCGTAGTATCGTGAAATGACTATAGCGGAGCTAAGGATATTATATACGCGAGTTCTTACTTCTACTTACAGGTCTCGCACGACGTAAGACGCTATGTAAGCGGATAACCGCTTTTTGTGATATTTGTTTCTTTTTGATCTCTCGCCTTTTACTTTCAACGCGCAAAACCCGCAGGGCATAACTGCCAACAAATTGTTTTACAGCAAAACGTGTACAATCTTACATTCATAACTTGATATAATTAGGTAGTCGTCACCTCAGTGTTCACCCTTTTTAGATTGTTCGCATACGAACGTTGTCCCGAAAGAAGGTATAAAATTAACTAGAAAGCAAATTACGTTTTCCTGCTCGTATCCTCCCTGTTTCGAAGTTCGAGGGATTCACTCCGAGCACTACATTTGCTAGACCATGCATGAAACACCCTAATAAGCTGAGCCATTTATTCACTCCATGGCGAATATATCTACTTTTTTATATGCATATATTTCCTGAATTAATTAGGCCATTGCCGGCCCTCCCTTTTTTTAGAAAATCTAATTTCATCCTATCTGTGTATTCAAATTGTCATGTTTTGAATTGGAAGTACTCAAATTATGTGGAAGTTTTTCCTTATATAGCAATAGAATATATGAAGCTGTTCTGAAAGATTGCGCATGAATATATTTTCCTGATAATCCAATCAAAGTTTTAACTTTCGGAAGTTCGAAAATAAAACTCTACATCCTGGTTAATTGGTTATTTTTTTTAATCAGACTATTTGTCATTTGCTCCCATTACTTGTATTTCTAACATGAATCGATTTATCTCAGGTTATGCAAACTAATATATCAATTTGTTTTGACTTAAATTGATCAGATAGCTCTTTGAATAGATACACTCAATGGTATGATCAACTATCTTTGTTGGTCATCTGCTTCTTAAGAAACCTATTCAAATAAATAATATGCTATACTCCAATTGTCAAACACAATACAACCGTTTATTTGAATGCAGATAAAATTCAATTTCGATTCAATTTTATTATTATTATTTACAGTTACTAGAGGTAATAAAGATTCTTGACCCAGCATGAATAATATATAACAATTCTCGGGAAATAGGTCACATCAACACTTTGTCTTATATTTTCGTATTTACGTACGTTTCGGTCTCACGACCATCATCAGAAGACTTATTATGTCAAAAAGGTTTTTTTTTTTCAACTAATTATAGCATAAAGCGTCCATATCGCACCAATTTCGATCAAAAATTCCCACGTCGTCGAAACGAACAGATCCACGAATAATCGAAATTGTACCGTCAATATTTCAAGTTTGAAATATAACAAGAATCCACTATTCAGTAATATTCTTATAATATACAAGCGCATGTTGGTATAGATGTAACGATTTATGAGGTACTTGAAAAAGGTTGCAGACATTTATTGGAATATTACTTTTGAGCATTCTTCCTAAAATATACTTTTAACATTATAAAGGCGCATGTGGGAATTTGCAAGAGTTTCAATCAATTAATTTAGTATAGATCTGACTTAACGTTTGAATATCAGTCCCATGATCGAAAACGAAAATAAGAATCATTCTGAAAAACACTTCCTGAACACAAATTTGAGCTTGAATACCTTTTTCTTAAATCGTATTTAGCCTTCACTTTCCTTGTCACATTATTTCATCTAGGTTATGTTATAAATTATTGTTATGCTTACGCTTATACATCTTCTCTTTTCTCCCTTTCATCATTTTAGCTGACTTTATCTGTACATTTTGGGTTAGGTCTAAGAGTAGCCTTTGGGTAAACTGCGCCTATATTGTACTTTTACCAATAAAGACGATTTATTATTATTATTATATGGTTTGCGGCCTCAACTTTGTCGCTTACTATCTATCAGTTCTCTCAGACAGATCACTTATGTGATGTTTCAGTTATCATGATGTTCACTAAAATACTATAGATCCATTTTAAAAATTGAAGATGGATGCCGAAAGAACCACTTGCAAAGGGGCTACAGAGCTACAAAACAATACAATTCCTATTTTGACCACTTCAAAGCGATCTACAGAATTTCAGATCCGCTCATTGCCGCCATATTATGATTAGAGATGTTCATAATAACGTAGGCGTTTTTTCATATATCGCCGATTATGCTTAGTACATCTGAATTTGATTAATGTTGAAAGACTATTTGTTTGGCAAGGTGCCAGAATGTGTTGGCATTCAAAGTAAACATGAGTTAATTTCCAGGCAATAGACGTTTCGGTTTACTTAAAAAAGTTAAGTTAAAAAAGTATGATATAAATGTCGCGCATAAACCGACTAATTGTGTTGGAAATTTTTTCTCAAATCTAGAACCTTTAATACCTAAAGATAAACAAACCCACACAGTATACAAATTAAATTGTTTAGATTGCGATGGGACTTATATGGAATCTCTAAACAATATTTACAAAAAAAAATGTATAGTCATAAGTATAGCACAAGAAATAAAAACTTAGGAAATTCCACCGCCCTTGCTAAATACTGCTTTGGTTATAACCATCAATAAGATTACAACAATGTTAATATTTTAACCAAGGAAACCAATTAATATGAAAGATACATCATGGAGATGATTCACATAAGACGTGACTCCAAATCTGTAAATCATAGGACTGATATTCAGATATTAAGTCAGATTTATACTAACTTAATTAACTAAATCTCTTGCAAATTCCTGCGTCAGTCTTTATAATGTTAAAAGTATATTTTAGGAAGAATGCTCAAAAGTAATATTCTAATACAGGTCTGCAACCTTTTTCAAGTACCTCATAAATCGTTACATCTGGTTCGAGAGTAGATACTTAACATAATAGTTTCCATCTCCAGTCATTGACTCACTATACCAACATGCGCTAGTATATTATGAGAATATTACTGAATAGTGGATTCTTGTTATATTTCATACTTGATATTGACGGTACAATTTCGATTATTCATGGTTCTGTGACCTATTTCCCGAGAATGTATATATAATTAGTTTATAACTTAGCTCAGATGATGTGACATGTGAGCGATAGTGGAAAATAAAAACATTCATCGTTTATTTAGTGTAAATTAGTGGTTTTATTTCCATAACTTTACAAGTTATAATATGATTCATTGCGAGAGAACAGAAACAAATAGGAGAATATAATGCGGCAATGTGAAGAGAATTGATGTTTCGTATGAGAACGTTGAATTGCAATTAATGGAATATAGAAGTGGATGAATTGAATGTCATTTTAAAGGGGCATTTTTCAGAATTAGAGGATTAGTTATCGCGGGAGGCTGCAACTTCGGCAGGTGCTCTTAATTCAATTTAATTTATGGTTGTGTATTTTGTATGTTGTTCTAAGGTGTTTCTACCGATTAGAGTCGTCTTGGGGGATGAAAAGCGACACGACAAAATGAATAACTAAGCCGGATTAATTGTTCGCATTATTCATATATTAAGCACTGACTTCGGTGTAGTGTCCTTCAATGCCACAGCACACTGTTCGGCGGCGCCCTCTCGCGTTAAAAGTTAAGCGGCTTATAAAATGTCCTGAAAAACTTCACCGTTTAATTTGCTCTGAAAAATGGATACTGCAATGTCACCGGAAATTTTTATAATTTGTTACAGTCACCGGAAATGATGATATTGCAAATATGAGGTTTTGTTTTTGTTGGGCTTTTTCTAGCGGTCGTTCTTATGGTCGTGCATTATAACGGATCCAGGCGAAGATGATACACGAGATGGGATTTGGATAGCTTCCATAACATTTCTCTTGTTAAATAAAATTCCTATTCGTATAAAATCCGCTTTCCCGGCATTCGAAAGAAGTTTGAAACATTGCCGAATAAATTTATTTCCTATAGTCTGCTGATAGCCTTGTTAGGTTCGAGTGAACATGTGTTATCGACGAATAATCCTACCTTAAACGCAAACATAATACCATAGATGCAACATGATGCTATGTTAGATAATGATCCAGTTCCCTTTTGTCATCGATTAATGTATATCGTACGGGAGATATATGATTCTACTTCCTCCATTTTCCATATTGACCTTGGAAGTAATACTTCGAATAAAAGAGAGGTACTTGACCTCAGAAACTCAATGAATTTACGTTTCCAAAATATATGCATGATTGTTCAAAAATGTACAAACAATTATTAGTTCAGTCAATAAGCTGGAGAAAAAAATTTACTAGAGGCTCGTATCGAGGAAATTTTTTTTGGATGATGTTCTATGGACCATGAAGGCCATTCGTGACAACTGACAGACCCTTCAATCTCCTCTCATTCACCCCTATATGCTAAATTACCCATATTCTCAACCCCTTTTTAAGATGATTTTCAATGTATCAAAAAATGAAAATAGAGCATCCAAAATGGGTTCTGATACGTCGAATACGAATTCGAGGTCATTTTCCTGGGGAATTCGTTCTATGGAGAGGAAATCAGGGAAATTTGGTCACGTGAGTATCGTTTTATACAAAATAGAGGTTGACAGTCGCGTATTTCGATCAGAAGTGAAAAAAAAACAGAAAAATTCAATGAAAACTGTGGAAAACTCGAAAGGAAAATCTTCCCACGTCATTGAAATTATCATATGATAGGACCCTATGAGGGTTTATTGGTGGCTGTTTACGAATTTGATAATGAAAAAGTTGAAAAATATCATTTTCCGGAAAAATGCGGAAAATTTCATTACGAATTCTTCTTTTTTTGGATGTAATTCATTGAGTGTCTTGTTGATTCAAGTTTATGCTTTCGAAGTCCATGTTAAATTACAAAAGTTAAAAGTAATGCTAAAACTGAATGAATAATTTATAAATATGTATATTTAAAATTAGTTACATGATTCTAATGTTTTTTTTGTCAAATTCATAATCAGCGACCACAAAACTCCTATAGTGACTCATCACACGAGAATTTCAATGACTCTAGTGTGTTTTTCCTTGTACATTTCTTTGATTTTTCCGGAATTTTTGAGCGACAATTTTTTTGAATAGTAGACTTCCGCGGATAGCTAATCTTGAAGGATCTTGGCTTCCGGGTGGATTCCACGTCACAATATCTCGACTTGGTGCCTACGTTTCGCCAACCATCCCAGGTGGCATCTCCAGGGCAGGCTTGAGGCTTGAACTGACCCTGCCGTTGTGTGATCATGTGCGAAGTGGAATTATCGAAGATGGGTTTCCAAATGTTAGGAAGGTAATATCTTGAGTCACAGTTTAAATTATTTGGATGTTTTAGGATTTCTATAACTAAAGTTTCCAATCGACCTGAGCCACGAAGCCCCCCGCCCGCTTTATTCACTGCACTGTTTCCATATATTGAAAACATAACAAATCGAATTTCCAAAATCCTTAAAAAACATAATATTTCTACTCGGTTTTCCACACTTCCAAAATTATCTCAGCTTTACGAACCTATCAAAGATCCCCTCCCTCCTCTTCACTGTTCTTGCAGTGAAGCCTACATTGGTGAAACAGGTCGTACAGTAGCTGCTCGTGTGGAAGAACATGAGTGCTGTACAAGACTTTGTGACACCAGTAGATCTGCACTTGCGGTACACAAGTTTGACACTAATCATCGAATGCCTTTCGAAAATACTAAAATCCTAGCTCGAGCCCCAAACTTCTATCAGCGAAAAATCCTTGAAGCTATAGAAATCCTAAAACAATCAAATAATTTGAATCGTGACTCAGGATATTACCATCCCAACATTTGGAAACCCATCCTCGAAAATTCCACTTCGCACATGATCACACAACGGCAGGGTCAGGTGCCGGAACGGAGTTAACCACGGGAATAAAGGCAGTGAACTGTGTAGCGTGAAGGATTTTTCCTACAATGAATACGGCTACAGAAACCAGTAGAACCAGCTCCAGTTCAAGTCTCAAACCTGCCCTGAAGATGCCATATGTAATGGTTGACGAAACGTTGGCATCAAGTCGAGATATTGTGACGCGGAATCCATGCGGAAGCCAAGATTTCTCAATCATTCTTTTGGCCTTGGTTAGAAACGGGCCTGTGATTTAATCAAAACTTTGAATCCTTACATCTGGTTACTAAAGGTAGATTTAGAATATTTCAGAATACTCAGAAAATAATAAATATGAGCACAGTCATCTTTTACCTGATAATCAGGTGAATTTTTCAAATCTCCCATTTCTTAATCTGCTCTTATACGAACACCTGTCGCAAACTGATTATTAGATTTAAATCCTTCTAACAACCTGAACACCGTGTGACCGAACATATGTTTTCTATTACTTTTATAATAAAAGTTATTTTGCAATTTTTTCACAGTTATTCAATGTTGTATTTATTCGTGATAATTTTAATTATCAATCGAATTTTGCTATTGTTTTTATTATTTTTGAACAATGAATTTAATTTTTTGCTGAATTTCTCAGATAATATGCGATAAAAAGTTTATATTCATTTATATAACTACTTATATTGCTCGTACTATTTCTTTGGCCACACCTTACCAACAATTCTGCCGGCGCCTGTAGCCTGACTCCGTCTTAACCATAGATAACATAAGGGTCTTAACTGATGGAAAAAGAACCTTGTTGATGAATTTACCAATCTCTATTGCATGCAGAGCTAACAATAGGTTCATGCAGTGAAACTTATTTAATAAAAGTTTTGGGTCTATAAAATCATTCTCAGCATGAACTACTTGGAAATTCATATTAGTAATTGAGTATATTGAATTGAAAGATTGATGGCACATCCCCAACCGGAAGTTATAATGAGATTGTGCTTTGGAGCATGTGAAAGTTAACTGACAACTGACCCAAAAGCGGTGCACATGAAAATAGGAGTTTATTTATGAGATTCGTTTTATTGAAACACATATTCCCATATAGCGAGTTTCAGATTATTCAGATTCTGGATGGAACATAATTAATGAAGCACAGCACCGATACGGTCATCATAACAAATTGAATCAAGAGCAACTTGGATTGACGATCTAACAATTAACAAAATAAAACAAAACAATTCATGAGATGAATATTCGTTAGCAACCTGACTATATAACTGATTTTTCCAGTTATGGTAACCATTATGAGTAGGTATATAACTTCAGTAATTGTTCGACATTGCTTTGCTCTACAAGATAGACGAATAAAATAATACCACGTATTTAGAAGGTTGGATCGGTCATGCGGCGAGATTTACGCACATCAACTGATCAGGGTTATGTTATCCTATAGTGAATTTTGGAAATTTCATCCAAATTCGAATGATTTCACCTGTATCATCTCTTTCTACATGAGACAGTGCCATTGGACAATCCATCTCTAACATCTATGTTATTAGTCATTATGTATGGTCGGTTAAGAACTGAAATTAACTCGTTTGTAATCCACCCGTATCATCGGTTCTCATTTTTAGCAACTTCTGCCTGACGAAATGTTGTTGCTCAGCATTATGACTACCAACGAAGACATCCGATGCCACAGATACTATTGTCTACGGAGTTTAGTATGGAGTTGTAGCATCCGAAATTACAATTTTATTATTTTTAAATGAAAAATAATATAATTAGTTTTTCTCTAGTTTCCACAACTGTCAGCATTTCAATCAACAATTACTTATATACATTTTTATATGTAATAATAAAAAACGTATAATGGGCGGTACAATCCCTGTAAAGAGTAAGAATCGGTCCTCGTGCAGACGAAAGTTATATTTTTATTGAATTTATTAATTGTACAATGTGTTAGTATCGTATCTACGTGCAAGGTTTTAAATATTGTGAATATAATTCTTGTCATAAGAATATAACATTAATTGTAAGAGTGAGAACTTTTGCATGGGTACTACACATTGATGACGTTGTGTTATATCTAGTTTATTATTTTCATTGTTCGAATGTTGGAACACAGCATCAAATATAATAGTGAGTATCGTCATGATGTTTTTTTTAATACTACTAATACGAAAGTAAAAAATTTTATTTCAAATAATTATTTGTGGTGTAACTTACGATCATACTGACATTTGGCGGAAATGTTTATAAGTTTAAAAAATTTAAAATTATTCATTCGCTCAAGGATTGAGCGAATGAATAATTTTGAGTATCCGACTCAGATATGCACACGTGTATAAGCGTATAGAGAGACTGCGTGACGCCTGACTCGAGTAGTTGCGCACGCAGCAGTATACATAGTACCTAATATATATAGCTACAGCGTGAATGTACGTGACTGTACACATGGTTACACCCCCATCTGAAATAGCTCAACGCGCCTAAAGAAGTTTTCACTTCAAAAATTTTATGCAAAGTTTGCATATATATGCATAGTGTATAAAATCCACGCCTTAGTTATAATCTTCAATGATTCATATGTCTTTGGAATAAGTTCTTCAGACAACAGATCTATGAATATTCCAAGTTACCTCATAGGGTTAGATAGAGTGTTTCCATCTTTGAGAAAGGAACGGAATCTTTTATCAATATTTTCGTTATATGCAGCTTATAATGAGCCGGTATCATTCAGTTCTGCAATGAATCCATTACCACATGAATGCGACTGATATTCCATACCAGCATTCATTCGAGTTTGAGTACTCTAGTAGCGTAGAAACAAATAAAACTAAAGATTCATAAATAAAGTCTTAGTGAGGAAATATTGTACCCTCATGACTAATCCTCGGATACGTTGGCGAGACTCCTTGTATTCTCCGGTGTGAATGAGTGATGTATATTGATGGTTTCAAGAGGGTTCTTTACTTCATCGATTATTTTCCGTTTGTTTTCCAATATCCGATACCTTTCTCTTCGGTTGTCCAAGTATCGTGCTACATCTGTCAGGAACCGAGACTACAATATTCCTACAACGAAATTGAATCAAGCCACTGAAGCGAATGAACAAGGAATCGATTATACTTCCATAAGATAGTTATGAAATATAGCCGTAAATGTGAAATAAAATAATCAAACTACAGTGAGGCCGTCAATAATATAAAATTGAAACAAAAATCACGTGAACCTTAAGAAAGAAACACGAGTAATCGGAATTGTATCACATCAATGTTTTAAGTATATGAATATGTACCAAGAATCCACTGCATAGCAATCTACTTATAATATCCGGAGTCATCTTAAGCTATGCTTGAGTGAGACTGGAACCAAAATATAACGCTCGAGTATTCACTTTCGAACCAGATGTTAAAGATTTATGAGGTTATAAGAAAAGGTTCCATTTCGGCATTCTACGTGAAATATACTTTTAAAATTATGAAGACGCATAAAAAATAATATTACATTTTAAAAACCAACATCTGATACAACATTTTGTGGCTAGAAGAGACAACTCTAAGGTCAACAACTACCCCGCAACAACAACATGAAGATGCATGTAGGAATTGGCAAAGGTTCTAATTAATCAAATTAGTATAAATTTGACTTAATGACTGATTGTCTGTTCTATGATTTATAGACTTGGAGTCATGTTTCATGTGAATCATCTCCAGGATAGATCTTTTATAATATTTGGTTTCTTTAGTTAAGATATTACAATTTCTGTTATCGAATTAATGGTTATAATTTCGTACCATAATTATGACTCTACATTATTTTTTCCAAATATTGTTCAGAGATTCCTATATAAGTCTCACCACAATCTAAACAATTTGATTTATTTATTGTGTTCGGACTTTTTTCAGTTTCATCGATCTTTGCGAGTTTACGATTTACTTTTGTAGCACTGAAATCTTCTATTTTAATCACTTTCGTGCATTCAGATTGCCTTTTATCATCCTATTTTCTACTTACAACATAGAACAATTGACATTTGAACTCTTTTATCTATTATTATTAACTTTGTAGAAATGAGGAGCTGCGTTAACCATAAATGTTTCGAAATGAGCCTTCGACAATCCCTGTACATGAACAATGACCGACAATGGGTCATATCATAAATTCGTTGTTATCGAAAGACAACCTTGCAACAGTCAGCATAAAACGTGAAATGTGAAATGTGTGAGTAGCATCACACGCCTCTAGATCAATCTGAATTTGTAAATTCAGTTTTGTTGAGAATGCACTTATTTTCAATATGGTAAGCGAAATAAGCAATACGATCACCTATTTCAGCTACTATTGCAAACCTAGTTAAGGAATGGCTAGAGGAATCTGTTATGAATTCATTAGATTTTCAACCCGTATTCTTCAAAAGGTATGTAGATGCCTAATGTGTGTTACGAATGATCAAATTCACTACGTGATTAATAAATTTAACAATTTCCACTGTAAACTTCAATTTACTTCTGAAATAGAAGTGAACAAAAACATAAATTGCCTAGATATGAACATTAAGCATGATTCGGATGGAAAAATAAGAACATCGTGGCTTACTGAAGAAGTTTGGTTCCCACGATATCTCCACTTTAATCAAGTTGCTTCTACAGCAATATTTCTAATGAGGTCTGGCAACCTTTTTCTATTACCTCATAAATCTTCAACGTCTGTCTCAAAAGTGAATACTTAAGCGTTATATTTTATGGTTTCAATCGTTTTCAAACATTGCTTGAAATGACTTCGTCTTTTATAAGAAAATTGCTGAAAAGTGCATTCCTAATACATCAAAACGTTAATGTGTAATAGTTTCGATTACTCGTGTTTCTGGTCGTTTCGGCGACGTGCACATTTTTAAGTGAAGACGAAAATATGAAGCATATGGGTTAGTGTGACCTATTTCCCGAGAATTTGTATATAAAGAACTCACAAAATAATTGATATATTATAATTCAATCTTCTCTGCAAAATAATATGGACATAGAACATAGGTCTTTTACGTATGAAGTGATTGGTTAGTAGGTATTGGTTGATATGGTAGCGAGCTTGCTAGAACGTTGAGTGCACTTAGTCAAAGACCTTTGTAAACTATCCCCAGCTACGTTTTTCAGGGGGTATTTGGATACCACGCTGCTCGACAGAATCCTAAGATCTGTTTTACGTTCAGATCCTTGATGTCATCAGCCGTGATGATCCTCAGGCCTAGACAGGTGAATATGGTTGGCGCAGAATATTCACAAAGAGAGTGGGTTGACAACTCCTCTTTATTTCCCTCGCATCTCATACAGAAGGGAGTGTCGCTTTTCCCTAATTCAGATTTTCGTCACCTGTGAAGATCTCGGAGATTATCCTGATGATTTGGCTAGTCAGCGAAAATATCATGCTTGCCCTCGGGTCTACCTCATTGTCAAGCAGCGCTTTGGCAGGTCGGCAGTCACCAATGCTTATCCATTTTGATCTCCCAGATGGTTTTGCAAGATCTGTATACCCCGTTGTAGAGTTTGAGGACCATCTAATCTGGCCCATTCACCATTCTCTCGTGAAAGCTCATATACAATGGAATCATAGCCTGGGAAGGAACACAAAACAGTGCAAAAATGTTTACCAAAAATAGTTTATAAAAAACCTTGGAGATACGAAACTAACAACCTTTTTACCGAAACCCAAATAGTAGACATTTGCCAATTATTTTGTAAATATATTCTCCTGATACAACACAACAATAAACACGGAATTTGACTGTACCTGCCCTTTTGTCGTATTGTCTACAGGAAAGAACTCGTTATATAGTCTCATTTTGCGCGGGTGTTCCATCATTGGGTTGTGAGCTCACTGGTTACCTATTATTCTTGAGTACTTCTTCAGTAATGTCTTTCGCGGTTCTCTAAGAAATACTTGCCCGTGATGCATGCTAGGAACCCCATTCCAGCGCTCTTTTGTTGTTTGATCCAGTGCTGTATGCATCCTCCGACGGAGTCCGACAGCTGTCTTTGTCACTCGGATGAGAGGCTCTGAGCCAATACATGAGGCTGATGAGCCCATTTTGGCTAATTCATCAGTTTTTTCGTTACCTTCGATGCCACAGTTTCCTGCAACGAGCGTACAAGTTATTTTGTTATGTTCTGCCAGAGCACTGAGTTTTCTCGACATTCCCATATCAGTCTCTATGTTACTTTCAGGTTCAATAGGACCTAACTGTGCATATTCTAAACGTGAGTAGTAATTCATCGTAAAAAAGTATAGTATCCAACTTGCACAAAATGTTTATTTTGCACTCTCGTGCCTCATTTTGTATAATAAAACTATTATATCATCTTCACAGTTTATCACAAGAACTTGAGAAATGCCTGGTTTTTGCATAAAATCCAAAGGGTTTTCTCAGTTTGTTGCTAGTATTTCCAGGTTGGCTGGACACCCAGAAATTTGTAGACTATATGGAAACCACGTCTGCGAAATTCTTAAAAATTTCATGGGGTGCTTTTTGAACATCTAAAACCCCCCGTTTACACGGCACTGCGTATTTGCAATTGTTTTATTATGATATTTATGATTTGCTATATAGCTTTGTTATCTCCAATATTTATTTTACCAGAACTAATAACAACTTATATTTTTCTATATACTTGGTTAGATGATAATAAGGGGTCTTCAAGCTTTGAGTTTTAAAATTCAGAGTTCCCCTCTGAACTAAAACAGGTGATACCCTTCATTTGTATTCGCATATTTCCATCCTGTTTACATGAAAGGACTATTGCCTTGCGAAGACCCAATTGCAATAATAATTTTAAGCTAATGACTTCCAATTTTCAGGCAAGAGAAGGTGACATTCACAAAACAACACTTGGTCGAACGAGTAGATACAGTTGACTACCTTTGGACCAGGAAGTGTGACGTCACTTCCGGTCTGTGCTCCGATTATCAGGTCTCCACTTCCGGTCTGCGCTGGCGATGTATGTTATCGGGTAGATAACGTTATCGGCTAGATAACGTTATAAGTGACTCGGTCTGGCATCCAGTGTGTGTAATTAGTGTTATCGGGTAGATAACGTTATCGGGTAGATAGCGTTATCAGTGATTGTGAGTCACCCATGCTGGCGATGTGTGTGTAATTAGTGTTATCGGGTAGATAACGTTATCGGGTAGATAGCGTTATCAGTGATTGTGAGTCACCCATGCTGGCGATGTGTGTGTAATTAGTGTTATCGGGTAGATAACGTTATCGGGTAGACAGCGTTATCAGTGATTGTGAGTTACTCGGTTTGTGCTGACGATTGGCATTCGGTGTTTGTAATTATTGTTTGAATGTATATACAGGATGTTTGTAAAGAGTGTGTTATGTTGTATATACAGGTTGTTTGTAAGAGAGGTCCTAGACACGTGGTGTCATGGCAGCTATCACGTGATCCTTCGGTGTCATGGCGTCTGTCACGGCGGCTATCAACGAGGTGTCATGGCGTCTGTCACGAGGTGTCATGCTATCTGTTGACGATTGGCTTTCGGTGTTTGTAATTATTGTTTGAATGTATATACAGGATGTTTGTAAAGAGTGTGTTATGTTGTATATACAGGTTGTTTGTAAGAGAGGTCCTAGACACGTGGTGTCATGGCAGCTATCACGTGATCCTTCGGTGTCATGGCGTCTGTCACGGCGGCTATCAACGAGGTGTCATGGCGTCTGTCACGAGGTGTCATGCTATCTGTTGACGATTGGCATTCCGTGTTTGTAATTATTGTTTGAATGTATATACAGGATGTTTGTAAAGAGTGTGTTATGTTGTATATACAGGTTGTTTGTAAGAGAGGTCCTAGACACGTGGTGTCATGGCAACTATCACGTGTTCCTTCGGTGTCATGGCGTCTGTCACGTGATCCTTCGGCTATCAACGAGGTGTCATGGCGTCTGTCACGAGGTGTCATGCTATCTGCTGACGATTGGCATTCGGTGTTTGTAATTATTGTTTGAATGTATATACAGGGGGTTTGTAAAGAGTATGTTATGTTGTATATACAGGTTGTTTGTAAGAAAGGTCCTAGACACGTGGTGTCATGGCAGCTATCACGTGAGGTGGTCAACGAAGTATCATGGCGGTTGTGAATCGATCATAACGTCTACGACGTGTACATCAAATGAAAAAAAATGGTATTCTTTGGTGAGAAAGATTGAAAGGGATCCGAACCCACGTCATTTTTATCTGAAAATGTTCTATTATTTTACATGTATACTTACCAGTTCGATCGACCTCTTATCTCTCACCCGCAAGAATACCATTTAGTTTTGATTGTATATTTTAGGTTGAAAAAGTCAATAGCGCAGAGGGTGTGTGTGACTGCTTCAAATAAATCGAACTCAGTTCGTGATAATGTCTCCTCGATTATACAACAGTTTTATTCATAGTGTGCTTACCACCGTGTACGATGCGAAGTAATTCGTAATAAGCGCATGTCCGCCGAATATGATGGAAATCCTCGAAGAATTACAATTACCATCCAAAAATTGGATAATCGCTGGAGAATTCATAACTTTCCTGGTGGGGGCCTCGACCGATTGGGCGTATGCTGATATTTTCTATTTCGGAGGAGATTTCGATCCACCTCCAGAAGATTGGAAGATAATCGATATGAATATAGAAGGTCAGTTCAAATATAAACATAGAAGAATGGGAAAAATCATATTGCATCAAATTTCGGGTATCGTTCCGAAACCAGGATCGTATATACTTGATTGTTTTAGAGTGCTACATGATATTGATGATGATTTTTATCGGATCGCACTTCTACCGTACCGATGTGAGATAATGGACATGCGCAGCATCCGAAGAGATACTTCAAATTCTTACACCTTTAAGATGTTTCAACTGTTTTCTGAGATAGGAGGGGAGGTCGACTATAGAATAAGTCCATCATCACTACAAATTTTGTGCTTCGACGTACTCTTTCGAAATTTCGTCAAAGAAATATGTTAATGATCTGCGCATGTGCAACTAGATATTTGGATAGTTTATCATTCTAGTTTGAAATGTCGTCTATAGTGGTTGATATTCAAAGTTTCCCGATTTCTGCAAACATATATAAAATCAAGGAACTCTCTTTGTTGGACTGTGATAAAAGGTTGGAGAAATATTTTCTATTCAAACCACCAAAATCGATGGATCAACTATCTGAGAGGCAAATGAAGAAAATATTTCATTGTGAAAAATATCATGGGATTCCATGGAACTCTGGCTATCAGGATTATGATGAATTGTATGAAATTTTGAAGGAAAATATCGATCCGGATGCTACTGTTTATGTATGTGGGAAGATAAAAGCTAAGTTTCTACGGGGAGCGTTCCAAGAATTGGGGTTAGATCGAGTAGAAGTGGTGAATTTGAAAGGTAAATGTCCAAAATTAGAGCGAGGAAATTGTGAATTCATCTGTTTACATCACCCCAATAGTGTGAATCCTATGTGTTCTAGTGCGAATAGTTGGAAGTTAATCGAATTTCTTACGAAGGAAGATGTTATGTGGCTCTTAAAATAATAATATAGATATCTACAAATATATCATTATGGATATATCTTTTGAAGAATACACACGCAGACTTTGCGAATTCGTGGAAAAAGTTCATAAACTAAGAAGAGACTTGAATTTTTACGCAGATAAAATTAAAGTTATAAGACTGCTGAACAAATTAAGTGTAAAAAGTAGGGATGATGGGACTGCGGGTGTTGAAAACAAATTTTATGATTCTAACCACAATTCTGAATGGTATTTTATACGCGAACGTTCCCCAACACGTTGAACGCATCTATATTTGTCTGAAGGATGTCGGCGGTGGTGGTGGGGAATGTAACCGTACCGAATGGATTCCGATGAATTTTCAAAAAATCAATGATAACCAATTGGAGGTATTCACATTCGACATCTCACAAGACAATCGTACAACCATACATTATAAACTTAAACTCTTATTCTTTGATCGAAGTGAGGGGGATATGGCTGAATGGCAAATGATCCGACAATCATCATGTTTACCACATCTCGTACAAAAGACAACTAAACTCACATCATCTGCAATAGAAAGAGAAATACCCAAAATTTTCGCAATTTTGTATGTTATTTTATCTTCTTTATCAGTGTTATTATTGAAAATGTTTGTTAAAAATGTGAAGAAAGCTATTTACCATTTGAATAAATAATAATTATTGTGTAAAGGAGGTGTTTTATTGAAACAAGCAAAAGATTATATTAATAATATTTCAGAATAAAATACATATTATTTAGGTAGTATTACATTCAGAAACCACTGCTGTAATTTATCCACATGGTGAACTGCACACATGTATTTTCCACCATCATTACGATGATTCAGACAGGTCAAATTGTTCGTTTGCTCGAATTTCCCCGTTTCACATTGAGTACCATCGAAACTATGAACCTGAACGATGTGTGGGTAAACATCCAATTCTATACACTTCCTTCTCAAAAATTCGGCTTTTTGCTGTCCTCGGACATAAATATAGTCGACTGCACACAGGAGAATCGATTTAAGAATATTATTTATTTCTTCATAATCCACATTCCCAGATACATAATCGAGTCCATGATGAGACTTTTGTAAATACCACACGGATTTTCTCTCCTATGCATTTAGCGATGAATAAGATGTGTGCGGTTTGAATAAGGAATAATGACGTTTGAATCCAATTTGTATACACATTTCTTTTGGATGGAATGCATCGTCGAATTATCGAAACGATCGATTTTCATCGTTAACCACGATTATCAATCATTATTTAAATCAATCTGCTGTAGGATTGGAATCAAATTCGTGAAAAATTTTAAACAGACTTAGTAGGGAATTTTAAAACAATTTATTTTATATTCTTAAATTTTTATTAAATACTTACTTCAACAATCAATAATCGACAGATTTACAAAAACAACATTAATCACATTAAAGACCCATTTAAGAGTTTCGTACACGAGTACAAGCGATGATATTTCGTCCCCTCCCTTCGAAAAAAAAATAATTTACAAAATTATTAGAACTTTCAATATGAAAGAACTTGAATTTTTCAAAATGTGTATCCAAGACAAGAAGGAAGGTAAGAAAATTTTCAAGGCCAATCTATTCACAGATTGTTTTATCGTACATAATTGAAATCTTTTCAAAAATAATACAAAAAAACCCGAGTGTTTGAGATACATAGCTATTAGAACGTTCAATAATTTCACTTGGAATCCACAACTGATTTTATACCACATATCGGAAAATATATATTTGCGAACAAAGAAACATCGTAATTTCGCTCTTTCCGTTTTCAAATCTCTGTCAAAAATTTGATATAGTAGGAAAGAATAGAAGTAGCTCAGAATTAAATTCTATTCACAGGGCAAAATAATTTTGATTGACTGTCATCACCAACAATATCAATTGTGATTTACTATGTTCCATAAGGTTATGAATATTTACTTTTTTTAACTACATGTATATTGCGTAATTCTTATTCCGATTCCAATCTAATCTGCTTCATTATATTGATTCCGATTCTTAACAACTTCCACACTAATGAAGTTCTTTGTTTCAATCGAGTTTTGACTTCATTACGGATCACATTTTATGCAATTCTCCGTAAATGTAATATCTATATAGTTCAAGCAATACATGCAGAAATTAATACCTGGAAAAAAAATATGAGCGTATAGCAAATTAAATTTAAAAAGGTGAGTTTCTGCAACTCGATCTGAAATGTCGAACATAACTTACAAAATTGGCAAAAATGCTGTTTTTCTTAAAAAACTATAGCTCGGATCGGAAATAGTTAAAGGAGAAAGTTGTAGGTATCAGATAGATAATTATCGATATCTTTCATACTTTTCGAGTTATATTGAAAAAACCGTTGACAATCGTTATTGGGAGGGTCTTTGAAAACAGTCATATCACATTGTCATTAGTTACAAAACGTTTTTTCTTGGGAGGGTCCAAATGTTTTTTGGGAGGGTCCAAACGTTCTTTGGGAGGATCCAATCGTTATTGGGAGGGTCTTTAAAAACAGCCATATCACATTGTCATTAGTTACAAAACGTTTTTTCTTGGGAGGGTCCAAATGTTTTTTGGGAGGGTCCAAACGTTCTTTGGGAGGATCCAATCGTTATTGGGAGGGTGTTTGAAAACAGCCATATCACATTGTCATTAGTTAATCATCAACCACCATGCACGTTTGCGGGCAATGTCGAAGGGAATTTTCGAGAGCAAATGCGCTGAGGCGGCACGAGAAAAAACATTTCAAAACACACAGTTTCTCATGCAAGCATTGTGAAGCTACATTTTCTCGCCGAGACGATTTGAATCGTCATATTATGTTATTCCACAGTCGAGATAAAAGTATAATTTACTGGTCCAACCCAGATGTTCTACTGGACCGGTTAGAAGAAATCATACCTCTACAAGGATATATCGAAGAGAAACGTGAAATAATTAATGAATTAAGAAGATTTTGTAATAAATGGTATTTGAATAAAAACTCGAAATGATTGATCGTTTTCCACTATTTTTTTACATTATTTAAGTCAATGAAGGTGTAGGATCGAATTTCATCTTCAACGATGATTCTCAGAGAGATTATTGGTGTGAAAGTTTGCGCGATTTTGTTATGTTGGTTCGACGCAATTTTGCGAACGATGATTCAGAGAGATTGTTGGTGTGAAGGTTCGCCATCGAATATCATTACCCCTCATGGGGATTTTCCATGCATTGCAGACATTTCAAACTCTTCTAAAACTCGGAAAAACTATCTTCAGACGCCCGCCGCTAAGCCCGCTATCTTTGTAGAACATTTAGTTGCAACTGATTGATTTTTCTCGATTTAGTTGGAGCTTCACCTACAAATATTCATTTACCTTCGCGCAGACACACGTTTTCCACATCATGCACTGCAGTTAGAACAAAATTGTTGTATACTGGATACATCATTACAACTGATTGTTTAATTCATTTGAATCCACACTGACCCTTCAATAGTTATTCATCCACGCTCAAATCATACAACATTGTATTTCCCGCTCAAACTGAATTGTTCGTAGAGCGCTTCTTCAAACGTTCTAATAATGCGATAGCGACTTTTTCATAGAATAGGTATTGCAATGACTGATTTTATGTTTTTCCATTAACTTGTGATTAAAGTGCTTATTATTTTCCACGATCGCCTTGCAGATTCCTAAGTTTACGATGTTCTTCCAGGAATATCAAACTAACCGCTTTTCGAACCTCAAAACAAGTAAACTTGAAAATGTAACATATTATATCAATATTTCCACATCCAACTCTGAATACAACTACCTTATTCATTGTTATTTTAGACTGAAATGTTTGTAGTGGTTAGAATTTCTCCAAAATGAACTAGAATTTTGCGAAGAGGAAATTGATTAAAATTTTGAATATCTCGGTTCACACTATCCATTTCGCTTAACATACTTTTATAAAATATGGAATGAATTATTATCGAAACGATTTCATCGTTTTCCACGATTGTTTATGATTATCCAAATCAAAACTCTCTAAACTAATGAAAAATTCACCAAATTTTAACTTGAGGATATCGATGAAATAATATTCATAATAATAATCTGCAGAATAATTAGAGCGATTCCTCTTAAACCCGCTAGTCTATTATTGCGTTATAAAATATGATGATTTGAATCAATCATTGTTCTAATTATTTATCAAACTATTATGCGATATAATAGAAGACAAACTCAGTTTCCCTTCAGCTAGATATCATTCATTCACAAAGGATAACGATAAAATAATATTCATAATAATAATCTGCAGAATAATTAGAGCGATTCCTCTTAAGCCCGCGAGTCTATTATTGCGTTATAAAATATGATGATTTGAATCAATCATTGTTATAATTATTTATCAAAATATTATGCGATATAATAGAAGACAAACTCAGTTTCCTTTCAGCTAGATATCATTCATTCACAACAATAATTTAATCAAAGGCGTCTGCTTTTTTCCTTAGGTAATATAAAATTTGTCTATATATAGTAGTGTTTAATGTACGAGAAATCATTTGTGTTCAGCTGTTTCAAGGTAAGTTTCAATTTTCCTGTTATTCATCAGATGCTATTTTTATCACTTGTAAAATATAATTTACCGAAGGAAGTTATGATTAAATATGTTTTAACTTAATATATGAAAAACTAGTTGTGATTGAAAGAAAATTTATGATGTTTTCACAACTTAAAAATATCATTTCCACTAATTTCAATGAACCAATTTTCCTTCCAGATCAATATTCATTGATTATGAAGTTAACTTTTTCAGATCTTAATATTTTTGAAATAATTTCGTTTTAATTTTTCTATTAGTTATTGAATAGATATCATTTTTATCAATTTTAATTTGATTCAAAGGAATTTTAATGTGTTTTCAAAACAACGAAACACATTTTCTCCTAATTTCAATTAGCGAACCAAATTTTCTTTCAGATCAATATTCATTGATTATGAAGTTAGCTTTTTCAGATTTTAATATTTTTTCGAAATAATTTCGTTTTGATTTCTCTATTAGTTATTGAATAGTTATCATTTTTATCAATTTTAATTTGATTCAAAGGAATTTTAATATGTTTTCAAAACAAAGAAACACATTTTCTCCTAATTTCAATTAGGGAAAAACATAAATTTTATAGATGTCAACAATTATTCATCAGATGCTATTTTTATCAATTGTAAAATGTAATTTACCGAAAGGAAGTATTGATTAAATATGTTTTTAACCTAATATATGAAAGAAAATTCATGATGTTTTCACAACTTAAAAATATCATTTCACTAATTTCAATGAACCAATTTTTCTTTCAGATCAATATTCATTGATTATGAAGTTAACTTTTTCAGATCTTAATATTTTTTGAAATAATTTCGTTTTAATTTTTCCATTAGTTATTGAATAGATTTCATTTTTAATTTGATTCAAAGGAATTTTAATATATTTTCAAAACAAAGAAACACATTTTCTCATAATTTCAATCAGGGACCTTTCCTCATTAGCAGTTCAAGTTTCTGATTTGATAGCTCTGAAAATTCTTTCGTTAAAATTTTGAAATCATCTCTTTTTAAGTATGATGTATGATTTGATGGAACAACTAACAAATAGATATACACCACCGGTTGATCCACCTGCATATTTATCTGAAAAGTAAGTTTCATTAAGAAATATCTATTAATAAAATTTCATATCTTTTTACTAATTTTTCAGTGGTTATATTGTATATATGAGTAAGAATGATGGGACTATTTCAAAATATAATGATGACCCTGTAGGGACTCATAGCACATTAGTAGTTTTGAATGAAGATAATTCGATTAGAGGGTATGTTCTCTATTCTTTACATCATTCTAAAGATTTTTAATTATAATTTGTTGACAGTAAATTAACGATGAACGATGGGGAAATAGAGAGGTGTACCCTGAACGACGGGAGAGAGGTTTTAATCAATGAATTACCTAATGTGTAAGTTCATTAAGAAAAATATAATCAGACATTGTTAAAACTAATAATAAATTTCTTATAGAGCTGACAATAATAACAGTGTTGACAGGATGCAATCATCAACAAGGATTAGAAATGAAAAGTAAGTTTCATTCTGTTGTTTTCGATATTCTTCTTTTAATTCTTCAACGCAATTTTAGTGGATGTAGAAAGAGACCAACAAGTCCCTCATCCAATATCAATAGGAAGAAACAAAAAAGGCAGTTCCCACTTACTCCTATCACCCCCATCATAATTGATGATGATGATCAAATAAGGTTAGTTATTTAATTTTAATTACTATAGGAATTCCTGGAACATCATTTTACTGTTTACAGAGATCAATCAACACCACCTCCATCATCCTCTAGATCGAATCTACATCCACTACCACCCTCAACAACACCACCGGAAGAAGAAGATATTGATGAGTTGCGTATATATGGCACGGGTGTAGACTTAGCAGTTTTGATTGTGGGGGTATGCACATTTTTAGTTCTTATATTGATTATACTAATATATTTTTCATTCTTTCGCAGTTGAGGAAAATTCAATCTAACACTGGTGGATCCTATACCTTTAAATGGGGGTGAACAGGGTACTTCATTCATTTTTATATATATATATATATATATATATATATATAAGTTTATAAAATGTATTATTATTATTAGTCTGAAATAAAATTATTAATTTTAATGTGTATTTTGCGTATAGAAAGCACTGTTTTATTAATAAATCAGATCAAATGACTGTGGAATTCAAATCATCAGTCATATCATCCAAAAACTTGAATTAACAGATTGTATGTACTACAAATGATTCACTCATTGTTACACTCACACGCGTTTGCGTTCTCATATCAGTATGAACAGAATGTGATGATGCAGATACACTAACATGAAATAAAATTATTAATTTTAATGTGTATTTTGCGTATAGAAAGCACTGTTTTATTAATAAATCAGATCAAATGACTGTGGAATTCAAATCATCAGTCATATCATCCAAAAACTTGAATTAACAGATTGTATGTACTACAAATGATTCACTCATTGCTACACTCACACGCGTTTGCGTTCTCATATCAGTATGAACAGAATGTGATGATGCAGATACACTAACATTGACATTGACATTCAACTAGTTCATTGGCTTATTAATAGAAGGCTATATAGCTACAACATCAGTATACTCAATCGAATATGATATCTGAATCATCGATATTTCAAATATTCAGATATTTTAAACTATTCATTCGATTTTTATATAACATGTGAACATTTGAATCATTATCAAAGTTTCTACAATATTAGAGAAATTGTATTGTGAATGAATGATATCTAGCTGAAGGGAAACTGAGTTTGTCTTCTATTATATCGCATAATAGTTTGATAAATAATTAGAACAATGATTGATTCAAATCATCATATTTTATAACGCAATAATAGACTAGCGGGTTTAAGAGGAATCGCTCTAATTATTCTGCAGATTATTATTATGAATATTATTTCATCGATATCCTCAAGTTAAAATTTGGTGAATTTTTCATTAGTTTAGAGAGTTTTGATTTGGATAATCATAAACAATCGTGGAAAACGATGAAATCGTTTCGATAATAATTCATTCCATATTTTATAAAAGTATGTTAAGCGAAATGGATAGTGTGAACCGAGATATTCAAAATTTTAATCAATTTCCTCTTCGCAAAATTCTAGTTCATTTTGGAGAAATTCTAACCACTACAAACATTTCAGTCTAAAATAACAATGAATAAGGTAGTTGTATTCAGAGTTGGATGTGGAAATATTGATATAATATGTTACATTTTCAAGTTTACTTGTTTTGAGGTTCGAAAAGCGGTTAGTTTGATATTCCTGGAAGAACATCGTAAACTTAGGAATCTGCAAGGCGATCGTGGAAAATAATAAGCACTTTAATCACAAGTTAATGGAAAAACATAAAATCAGTCATTGCAATACCTATTTGAGCGTGGATGAATAACTATTGAAGGGTCAGTGTGGATTCAAATGAATTAAACAATCAGTTGTAATGATGTATCCAGTATACAACAATTTTGTTCTAACTGCAGTGCATGATGTGGAAAACGTGTGTCTGCGCGAAGGTAAATGAATATTTGTAGGTGAAGCTCCAACTAAATCGAGAAAAATCAATCAGTTGCAACTAAATGTTCTACAAAGATAGCGGGCTTAGCGGCGGGCGTCTGAAGATAGTTTTTCCGAGTTTTAGAAGAGTTTGAAATGTCTGCAATGCATGGAAAATCCCCATGAGGGGTAATGATATTCGATGGCGAACCTTCACACCAACAATCTCTCTGAATCATCGTTCGCAAAATTGCGTCGAACCAACATAACAAAATCGCGCAAACTTTCACACCAATAATCTCTCTGAGAATCATCGTTGAAGATGAAATTCGATCCTACACCTTCATTGACTTAAATAATGTAAAAAAATAGTGGAAAACGATCAATCATTTCGAGTTTTTATTCAAATACCATTTATTACAAAATCTTCTTAATTCATTAATTATTTCACGTTTCTCTTCGATATATCCTTGTAGAGGTATGATTTCTTCTAACCGGTCCAGTAGAACATCTGGGTTGGACCAGTAAATTATACTTTTATCTCGACTGTGGAATAACATAATATGACGATTCAAATCGTCTCGGCGAGAAAATGTAGCTTCACAATGCTTGCATGAGAAACTGTGTGTTTTGAAATGTTTTTTCTCGTGCCGCCTCAGCGCATTTGCTCTCGAAAATTCCCTTTGACATTGCCCGCAAACGTGCATGGTGGTTGATGATTAACTAATGACAATGTGATATGGCTGTTTTCAAACACCCTCCCAATAACGATTGGATCCTCCCAAAGAACGTTTGGACCCTCCCAAAAAACATTTGGACCCTCCCAAGAAAAAACGTTTTGTAACTAATGACAATGTGATATGGCTGTTTTTAAAGACCCTCCCAATAACGATTGGATCCTCCCAAAGAACGTTTGGACCCTCCCAAAAAACATTTGGACCCTCCCAAGAAAAAACGTTTTGTAACTAATGACAATGTGATATGACTGTTTTCAAAGACCCTCCCAATAACGATTGTCAACGGTTTTTTCAATATAACTCGAAAAGTATGAAAGATATCGATAATTATCTATCTGATACCTACAACTTTCTCCTTTAACTATTTCCGATCCGAGCTATAGTTTTTTAAGAAAAACAGCATTTTTGCCAATTTTGTAAGTTATGTTCGACATTTCAGATCGAGTTGCAGAAACTCACCTTTTTAAATTTAATTTGCTATACGCTCATATTTTTTTTCCAGGTATTAATTTCTGCATGTATTGCTTGAACTATATAGATATTACATTTACGGAGAATTGCATAAAATGTGATCCGTAATGAAGTCAAAACTCGATTGAAACAAAGAACTTCATTAGTGTGGAAGTTGTTAAGAATCGGAATCAATATAATGAAGCAGATTAGATTGGAATCGGAATAAGAATTACGCAATATACATGTAGTTAAAAAAAGTAAATATTCATAACCTTATGGATCATAGTAAATCACAATTGATATTGTTGGTGATGACAGTCAATCAAAATTATTTTGCCCTGTGAATAGAATTTAATTCTGAGCTACTTCTATTCTTTCCTACTATATCAAATTTTTGACAGAGATTTGAAAACGGAAAGAGCGAAATTACGATGTTTCTTTGTTCGCAAATATATATTTTCCGATATGTGGTATAAAATCAGTTGTGGATTCCAAGTGAAATTATTGAACGTTCTAATAGCTATGTATCTCAAACACTCGGGTTTTTTTGTATTATTTTTGAAAAGATTTCAATTATGTACGATAAAACAATCTGTGAATAGATTGGCCTTGAAAATTTTCTTACCTTCCTTCTTGTCTTGGATACACATTTTGAAAAATTCAAGTTCTTTCATATTGAAAGTTCTAATAATTTTGTAAATTATTTTTTTTTCGAAGGGAGGGGACGAAATATCATCGCTTGTACTCGTGTACGAAACTCTTAAATGGGTCTTTAATGTGATTAATGTTGTTTTTGTAAATCTGTCGATTATTGATTGTTGAAGTAAGTATTTAATAAAAATTTAAGAATATAAAATAAATTGTTTTAAAATTCCCTACTAAGTCTGTTTAAAATTTTTCACGAATTTGATTCCAATCCTACAGCAGATTGATTTAAATAATGATTGATAATCGTGGTTAACGATGAAAATCGATCGTTTCGATAATTCGACGATGCATTCCATCCAAAAGAAATGTGTATACAAATTGGATTCAAACGTCATTATTCCTTATTCAAACCGCACACATCTTATTCATCGCTAAATGCATAGGAGAGAAAATCCGTGTGGTATTTACAAAAGTCTCATCATGGACTCGATTATGTATCTGGGAATGTGGATTATGAAGAAATAAATAATATTCTTAAATCGATTCTCCTGTGTGCAGTCGACTATATTTATGTCCGAGGACAGCAAAAAGCCGAATTTTTGAGAAGGAAGTGTATAGAATTGGATGTTTACCCACACATCGTTCAGGTTCATAGTTTCGATGGTACTCAATGTGAAACGGGGAAATTCGAGCAAACGAACAATTTGACCTGTCTGAATCATCGTAATGATGGTGGAAAATACATGTGTGCAGTTCACCATGTGGATAAATTACAGCAGTGGTTTCTGAATGTAATACTACCTAAATAATATGTATTTTATTCTGAAATATTATTAATATAATCTTTTGCTTGTTTCAATAAAACACCTCCTTTACACAATAATTATTATTTATTCAAATGGTAAATAGCTTTCTTCACATTTTTAACAAACATTTTCAATAATAACACTGATAAAGAAGATAAAATAACATACAAAATTGCGAAAATTTTGGGTATTTCTCTTTCTATTGCAGATGATGTGAGTTTAGTTGTCTTTTGTACGAGATGTGGTAAACATGATGATTGTCGGATCATTTGCCATTCAGCCATATCCCCCTCACTTCGATCAAAGAATAAGAGTTTAAGTTTATAATGTATGGTTGTACGATTGTCTTGTGAGATGTCGAATGTGAATACCTCCAATTGGTTATCATTGATTTTTTGAAAATTCATCGGAATCCATTCGGTACGGTTACATTCCCCACCACCACCGCCGACATCCTTCAGACAAATATAGATGCGTTCAACGTGTTGGGGAACGTTCGCGTATAAAATACCATTCAGAATTGTGGTTAGAATCATAAAATTTGTTTTCAACACCCGCAGTCCCATCATCCCTACTTTTTACACTTAATTTGTTCAGCAGTCTTATAACTTTAATTTTATCTGCGTAAAAATTCAAGTCTCTTCTTAGTTTATGAACTTTTTCCACGAATTCGCAAAGTCTGCGTGTGTATTCTTCAAAAGATATATCCATAATGATATATTTGTAGATATCTATATTATTATTTTAAGAGCCACATAACATCTTCCTTCGTAAGAAATTCGATTAACTTCCAACTATTCGCACTAGAACACATAGGATTCACACTATTGGGGTGATGTAAACAGATGAATTCACAATTTCCTCGCTCTAATTTTGGACATTTACCTTTCAAATTCACCACTTCTACTCGATCTAACCCCAATTCTTGGAACGCTCCCCGTAGAAACTTAGCTTTTATCTTCCCACATACATAAACAGTAGCATCCGGATCGATATTTTCCTTCAAAATTTCATACAATTCATCATAATCCTGATAGCCAGAGTTCCATGGAATCCCATGATATTTTTCACAATGAAATATTTTCTTCATTTGCCTCTCAGATAGTTGATCCATCGATTTTGGTGGTTTGAATAGAAAATATTTCTCCAACCTTTTATCACAGTCCAACAAAGAGAGTTCCTTGATTTTATATACGTTTGCAGAAATCGGGAAACTTTGAATATCAACCACTATAGACGACATTTCAAACTAGAATGATAAACTATCCAAATATCTAGTTGCACATGCGCAGATCATTAACATATTTCTTTGACGAAATTTCGAAAGAGTACGTCGAAGCACAAAATTTGTAGTGATGATGGACTTATTCTATAGTCGACCTCCCCTCCTATCTCAGAAAACAGTTGAAACATCTTAAAGGTGTAAGAATTTGAAGTATCTCTTCGGATGCTGCGCATGTCCATTATCTCACATCGGTACGGTAGAAGTGCGATCCGATAAAAATCATCATCAATATCATGTAGCACTCTAAAACAATCAAGTATATACGATCCTGGTTTCGGAACGATACCCGAAATTTGATGCAATATGATTTTTCCCATTCTTCTATGTTTATATTTGAACTGACCTTCTATATTCATATCGATTATCTTCCAATCTTCTGGAGGTGGATCGAAATCTCCTCCGAAATAGAAAATATCAGCATACGCCCAATCGGTCGAGGCCCCCACCAGGAAAGTTATGAATTCTCCAGCGATTATCCAATTTTTGGATGGTAATTGTAATTCTTCGAGGATTTCCATCATATTCGGCGGACATGCGCTTATTACGAATTACTTCGCATCGTACACGGTGGTAAGCACACTATGAATAAAACTGTTGTATAATCGAGGAGACATTATCACGAACTGAGTTCGATTTATTTGAAGCAGTCACACACACCCTCTGCGCTATTGACTTTTTCAACCTAAAATATACAATCAAAACTAAATGGTATTCTTGCGGGTGAGAGATAAGAGGTCGATCGAACTGGTAAGTATACATGTAAAATAATAGAACATTTTCAGATAAAAATGACGTGGGTTCGGATCCCTTTCAATCTTTCTCACCAAAGAATACCATTTTTTTTCATTTGATGTACACGTCGTAGACGTTATGATCGATTCACAACCGCCATGATACTTCGTTGACCACCTCACGTGATAGCTGCCATGACACCACGTGTCTAGGACCTTTCTTACAAACAACCTGTATATACAACATAACATACTCTTTACAAACCCCCTGTATATACATTCAAACAATAATTACAAACACCGAATGCCAATCGTCAGCAGATAGCATGACACCTCGTGACAGACGCCATGACACCTCGTTGATAGCCGAAGGATCACGTGACAGACGCCATGACACCGAAGGAACACGTGATAGTTGCCATGACACCACGTGTCTAGGACCTCTCTTACAAACAACCTGTATATACAACATAACACACTCTTTACAAACATCCTGTATATACATTCAAACAATAATTACAAACACGGAATGCCAATCGTCAACAGATAGCATGACACCTCGTGACAGACGCCATGACACCTCGTTGATAGCCGCCGTGACAGACGCCATGACACCGAAGGATCACGTGATAGCTGCCATGACACCACGTGTCTAGGACCTCTCTTACAAACAACCTGTATATACAACATAACACACTCTTTACAAACATCCTGTATATACATTCAAACAATAATTACAAACACCGAAAGCCAATCGTCAACAGATAGCATGACACCTCGTGACAGACGCCATGACACCTCGTTGATAGCCGCCGTGACAGACGCCATGACACCGAAGGATCACGTGATAGCTGCCATGACACCACGTGTCTAGGACCTCTCTTACAAACAACCTGTATATACAACATAACACACTCTTTACAAACATCCTGTATATACATTCAAACAATAATTACAAACACCGAATGCCAATCGTCAGCACAAACCGAGTAACTCACAATCACTGATAACGCTATCTACCCGATAACACTAATTACACACACTGGATGTCCATCCGGGTGACTCACAATCACTGATAACGCTATCTACCCGATAACGTTATCTACCCGATAACACTAATTACACACACATCGCCAGCATGGGTGACTCACAATCACTGATAACGCTATCTACCCGATAACGTTATCTACCCGATAACACTAATTACACACACTGGATGCCAGACCGAGTCACTTATAACGTTATCTAGCCGATAACGTTATCTACCCGATAACATACATCGCCAGCGCAGACCGGAAGTGGAGACCTGATAATCGGAGCACAGACCGGAAGTGACGTCACACTTCCTGTCCCAAAGGTAGTCCACTGTATCTACTCGAACGCGATCCAACATACCACCGCCTAAAGAAACTCAGCACACTATAGTGTCGAAAAGTAGGAGTGTCGATAACGTCGGTACCACGCACCAAAACACTCAGGAAAATTTGCACCGAAAATTGCAACGCCAGCTCACTTTAAACCCAAGTTCCGATCCCCGCCTAGTTCGTCGTTTCATCCCTTTGCAGCCCACCAACAGTAATCCCATACCCCAGTCGACAGTACCGAATCCGTATATGAATCATCCGGGCTGGGAGATGCATCAACACGTTACCAGGATCGCTTCCGCCCCTGATTCTTACCGACAATGGCCTCAGCAGGCGCCCGTTCAACATAGACACATGCAGAGATTGTCCAGCTGTTCGGATCCTCAGTTGAACGAATGGCCCGCGCAGTGGACGCAGTCCGGACCTCCTCAGGCTTCGCTACACGAAGACGCCAGACGTAAGATGCACTACCATTTGGCAGCCATCTTTCCTGAAGAACAGGTAACACAGGCTATGCAATTGTACCCCGAAGAAACCAACCCGCAAAAAATTTGCGCCGCGATATTGTCTATGTTTCCTAAAACCTAAGAAAAGATGTTGATACCATTGATATTAAGTGATATTACAGAGTATCAAATTCGATACGTTTAGCCTATTCCAAAGTGATTGGAATATGTTTTTTGAAAGTTCAACTGTAAGATGTAGAAAATTCTTAAGATTATAAGATTTAACATCATCTTATTATTTCAAAGAGGGTGTAGAGAATAATCGCAGACAGGTTATCCTGTTGTTTTATGTTACAATGGTCAACTGTTGATCTTGGATTTTCAGATTGAATAGTTGCCAAACGTTATCTGTTTCCCCTCTTTTGGTTGTCATAAAGATCTGATTTTTAGGAAGTTGGAATTCTAAATAATTCAAGATAATGTTATCAGTTTCCGCCTTTTTATTTGGCAGATAAACATTCACATTTTTAGAGAATTAGAATCTATAATAATCAGAACCAAGTAACAGCCCCACCTGGTTGCGCTTCAATTCAGATATTGTTATTTGTTCGATCGCTCGAAAAATATAATCAACAATTTAAAAAACAATACGGGCAATTCTAAATTAAAGGAGACGGCTGGGTGGAGGTGTTGGTCTGCGGAACTTGCCGGGGCAATTTTTTTCCGTTTCTACATCGTATTTGAACTCGTTTACAGACATATAGAGATTAAAATACCCTTTAAGAGCTTTTATTAATTTTTTCAATTTTTTGAAATATCGACCATTCGTATAGTACAAGATACAATAATCATGTTTATGAGCCTAGAGCAAAAAGTCTAATACAATGAAGCTAATCTTCACTTCCTACTGAAATGAAAAATATAACACAAACAACTTATTCAAAAATCATGTGACTTTCCTCACTATTGCTATCAAAATAGCTTCCGGATACTCCTGCCAGTTAAATTCGAATAATTGTAGGAATAGAAAATATATAAGGAATGAACAGTCCAGTAAACGGAGTTGGTATTCAATGAAGAAGCTATAATTATGTTTAGATGTCTGAAGATTATTTTTGTTTCAATTAGAGAGTTGTTGATTGGTAGTAGTCTTCGCTAACTCATTTAGTTAAATGTAACGTCTTTCACGAGGTATGTAATTGTCATAAGATTCAGTGTAACCTCAAGAGTGACAATAAACCTGAAAATCTAATTCCCCCGTTGTATTATGTCGTATCACCGACAACACGCCCATATTGCAAAACCTGGGTATTATAACAGGAATATCTGCACGTTGTATTAATAGTATTTTGTAACCACTTGAAAGATAATGGAGTGAGTTCATAATAACATGGAGTAGACATGGCGGTTAATTAGAAGATTGTAACCGAGTTAGAAAGTATACTAGTGTGGAACGGGGTAGGAAGCACTTAGTGTGTCCTGCTGAAACCACTCTACTCCAAATATTAACTTAACGCACATTAAACTAGATATTGAGCAAACCAAGTAACGGAAACTTCAGCACTCCAGTTATCCACAGTTGGTATTCCGTCTAGATAATTCAGCCAGGCGGCAGTATGCTCGCCGTTAGGCTACCTCCGGTTAAAAACTATCAAACTCTATATCTTAATTTGTTTAGACTGCGGTTAGTTTGGCTCTACAACGTTTACCAAATATAATTCACGAATTTATGCTCTTTAGTAATCATGTTGAATATCACGCCAGAATTAGAAAATTGATCAGATTTTCGACACAGCAACTTCTTCCAAGCTTTTCATTTCGAAAATGCTAACTATAAAATTGGAGAGTTTCTGTGTGCAAATAATATTTCATGTCGTGAATTAAATTAGTAAAAAATTAATATAAAATTTTCGGGAAATAGGTCACATTAACACATACCTGTATACTTTCACTTTCGTCTTTACGTACGTTTCGGTCTCACGACCATCATCAGAAGACTTATTACTTCATAACCTGATTACTTAAAACTAATTGTTTCAACACAAAGCGTCTTTATCGCACCAATTTCAATCAATATGCCAACACCACATTATCAAAATTCTTATCAAAATCGATCAATAATATAATAGGAAATAATGAATCTTATGTGAAAGACTCATGGCATTTTAATGAATTTATAAAAAATCAATCCGTACCCGTAAACCATCAACTAATTTCCTTGGACGTTGTTTCTTTATTTACAAATATACCAGTCGCTTTGGCATTGAATAGCATCAAAATACATTGGGCAGAAATTGAAAACCACACACCTCTAGATCAATCGGAATTTATAAATGCTGTGAAGTTTTGTTTAGAATGCACTTATTTTCAGTACGGTGAACAATATTTTGGACAAATATTCGGCACAGCAATGGGATCTCCTATGTCTGCTACCATTGCTAACCTCATTATGGAATGCCTGGAGGAATCTGTTATAAGTTCATTAGATTTTCAGCCCGTATTTTTTAAACGGTATGTAGATGATTGCCTTATGTGTGTTCCCAATGACAAAATTCAGTACGTGATTAATAAATTTAACAATTTCCACTGTAAACTTCAATTCACTTGTGAAATAGAAGTTAACAAAAACATAAATTTCTTAGATATGAACATTAGGCATGATGCAGATGGATAAATAAAAACTTCGTGGTTTACTGAAGAACGCTATCTTCACTCCAATTCCGTTGCACCTGCTTGTTATAAAAAGAGTGTCATAAACAGTCTTACAGACCGCGCGGTCAAATTGTCCCACCCAGAGGGCCGTCCCAAAAATCAGAAAATTGTTCGTAAAACGCTGGAATTGAATGGCTACCCAGAAACTTTCTTCAATCCTATTATTAAAGAGAGAATAAACAAAATCTATAATGGATCGTCATATAAAAATAACGTAAAAAGTAATACAGACAATTATATAACTTCACCATACATTCCGGAGACCTCAGAGAAAATTAAGAAATGTTCGAAAAAGTATGATATAAATGTTGCGCATAAACCTACTCACTGTGTTGAGAAATATTTCTCAAATCTAAAACCTGTAATTCCTAAAGATAAACAAACCCACACAGTATACAAATCAAATTGTTTAGATTGTGATGAGACTTATACTGGAATCTCTTAACAATATTTACAAAACAGAATGTATGGCCATGAGTATAGCACAAAAAACAAAAACTTGGAAAATTCCACCGCGCTTGCTAAACATTGCTTTGATTATAACCATCAATTCGATTACAAGAATGTTAATATTTTAACTAAGGAAACCAATCATTATAAAAGATCTATTCTGGAGATGATTCACATAAAACGTGACTCCAAGTCTGTGAATCGTAGGACTGATGTGCAGACCCTAAGTCATATTCACACTAACTTAATTAATTAATATTCTTGCAAATTCCTACATGCATCTTCATAATGTTAGAAATATATTTAGGTAGAATGTCAAAAGTATATTCCAGAGGCCAGACTTTTTATTACCAATAAATCATGACATCTGGTTTGAAAGTAAGTACTTGAGCGTCTCGGTTGTTAGTCTTTCTTAGACCTTGATGACATGCGTGCGTATTTTATGAGAGATCTACTAAACAGTGGATTCTTAATATATAATACTATTGTGTTGTTATAATTTCGATTTCGATTGAAATTGGTGCGATAAAGACGCTTTGTGTTGATACAATTAGTTTTAAGTAATCAGGTTATGAAGTGATAAGTCTTCTGATGATGGTCGTGAGACCGAAACGTACGTAAAGACGAAAGTAAAAGTATACAGGTATCTGTTAATGTGACCTATTTCCCGAGAATTTCATAATAATTCATACGTGGGTCAAGAATCTTTATTATTAGTAAAAAAGATAAGAGTATTAAAAAAATGTATTTCATCATTGAAAAAATCAGTACCACAAGTTCGGATTATTATTACTAAAATAGTTAGCCCCAAAACACCTTGCCAAATTCTTATAAAAATATAACTTGTACAAAATAATTTTCATGATTAAATCTCCTCAAACAATAAAATATACAAATATAATTAAAATAATGAATTCTAAACTCAACAATATCAGAAGTAAATGTTTACGTTTAAGTACAAATCTTTAAATCCTCAAAGAAAAAAAAATTTGTACATAATAACAGTTGTTTTAATAATTTAAATAAATTATTGGTCTTGGCAAATAAAAAAAATGCTTTTAAAACTCCAGACAAACGTAACCTTTATTATTAATCTCCAAAATAAATATTTCCATCAAACTATTCTCTGCATACCTTTAATTCCTTCAATTTCGATTTTATTTCAAATTTTTTCTCACCATATTACCATAAGAATAATAAATTCAAACAATTTTAATCTCGATTATAATTGGAGGAGTAATAATTTAATTTATTCATATAACAAGAATCGCTCCAAACGAAAAATTTAAATTTTCATACTTAAACTTATTGAAAATTTTTATTATTTTATTCCAATCAATTTTATAAATAAATCTATTAATAATTTTGATCTATCCTTGAGAGAATTTTAAAATTTACCTTTGAATTTAATTGTAAAAATAATTGTTTTTCATTTATTGGTTTAATTGAAAAAATTTGAAAATGAAAATAAATAAAGGAACTTAACAACAAAAGTTTTAATGAAAAAATATATTTACCTTCGATAAAAATCATGAATAATTCTTTAATTGATTTACCAACTCCTAATATTCCAACTTCATGAAATTTTGGATCAATATTAGCAATTCATTTAATAATCCAAGTTTATCAGTTTTTTCAATATTTTTCATTGATAAAATTTTGTATGTGATGTTTGTATATTTACTATGATATATATACATATAGTAACAATAAAATAATAATGTATTTCATTGAACCAAAAAAGTAACGTTGATGTGGATCACATAAATGGTTTATGTGATCCACATACTGTAAATGATCAAAAAATAGATGAATCGTGAATGGAAGTTCAAATATACATTAACCTTATCAAAGTGCAAGAAATGAGCTTTGATTTGAGCATGAGTAGAGTACGCTCCGACTTTTTTGACAAAAGGGGGCGCTATTTTAAAATTTGGCCCAAACTGGCCAAATTTGGATTGTCAGCAAAACTTATCAATATTTTTACTCCATATTTATACAACTCATTGTGACTACCCCGACCTACTTTTTCCCCAAATTTCATCCAATTTGATCGCAATTTGGCCAAAATAGCTCAATTTTAATGTTTGCTCCGAAAACTGTATTCATATAAATATTCCAGGAGGGGGGGGGGGAGGCAGGATATCACGAAATTTAGACTGAAGGTTCCTCGGATACCAACAATAAAAAAATATCAATTTCAAACATTAGCCGGAAATCTAAGGGGTCAAAAAAATAAAACTCCAAAACTGACCTAAGAAAATGGCAAAAAAAACAGTTTTTTGAAGATTAGACATGGTTCCACCCAATATAGATAATAGAAAATTTGTGATCTTATTAATTCCATCATATGACACAAATTTTTCCAAGTCGCTAACCTCTATAAAATTTTCACGGACCTCGTCTTTTTTTTCCGTAGATTGGCTCCACTACTCAAAGGATGTAATCGAAGAATGCTCGAGGAACGCATCAGACAACTTCAGTTCCAGGCAAAAAAATTTTTCACTGATGAGACCTTGTTGGCACGAAATGGAAATATGCATTTCCACAATAGGAAGATATTGTTGGGGGCCATTTGATTGACCAGTATTTATTGTCGAGAAATCTGGGCCGACAATAGTATCTTGATTTCCTATGAAATGTGCTCATCAACTTTCGAAAGATCAGCCTATACAATGAAGGAAAAATCTATGGTAACTGCACAATGGAGTCTCATTTCAGTTTAGCTGTTGGGCTGTGGCTTAATCATAAGTTCGAAGGCCGTTGTATATGCTGGGATCAAAACGCACCAGTTAGTTGGCCACCGATGTCTCCAGACCTGAATCCGGTAGATTTTTTCATGAAGGCATATGGATGAAGTTGTCTACAAAAATCAACTTAATCCATTATTCTGTGTGAAAAACTCGTTATTAAATTGACAATAATTTTGGCTAGGCAAAGATCAAAAGCTTGTTCTATCTAGGATGAAAATTACAATTACATATAACTGTAATTGGGAATTCGGAAACTGATCTTTTAAAAGATGACAGGAGGAGCAACACTTTCCAGGCTAGTGATGTAATGTTCCACTTTGCGCCCGCATATCAATGACGGTAAGTCGGGTATAGATTGAAACATTTGATGACAGAATCGATCGTATCGTCGTTAAATATGAGCCCTATCCAATATTTGGCTCTGGCTACAATCCTGTGTGTACCCACGACAACGCCTAATGAAACTCACCAGCATAAACATTTAGTGCATTTGCATTTAATGCAACCTTTGCCGTGCTATTTGCCGATGCCAGTCATGTATGATTGGGATAAGTGACGTTTAACCAAAGCGGTGGATGACATCCAGAGTTCGGCCTGCAAGAACGGGTTAATTGGGGGGTCGAATTGAGGTGAACCACGACTACCGTAGCTCACGCGGTGTCCCCAAATCTATGCAAATGGCAACTGAAGTAAATTAAAATTATGCAAAAGATACCGAATGTAAATACGCTATCAGTTTAATGTCGTTACATTGCTGCCGCAGCCTGAAAGCGTAATAGAGACGGGTAGATGGGGCGCACCGGTTACGAATGGGATGGGTGGGTGATGCGCCCCCGTAACCTGCCAACCCCAACGAGAATGCTGCGAGATCGGCAGATAATATTGTAAGGAGTTATTTAAAGTTCAGACCGAAATTTGTCGCTCTTGTACATTCATCCAGTGATGTCATAATTTATGCTTAAATTATCACTGACAATAAAACTACATGAATTATGTAGAAGCATGTTTAGGATGCGAAGAGTAAGATTTGGAAGAATTTCCGATAAAACGTATTAACAATAGGTGTGAATTTATTACAAAAATTAACTGTGATCCATAGGTCACCAACTTCCCTTACTTGAAGGAACCGAAAGTATTCGAGGTGTTGAATTTAGATAGATGAAGTACTGTAGGTTAATCTTTTTATTTGAATATTACAATTCGGTAATGATAAGAATATGTAATCTTTGAATACTGTTCATCTATACAAATTCAACATGGTCCTTCGAGCCGGATATAAACCATCGACCTATGGATTCATTTGTTTGCTGTTAAGTCATTATAATGACTACTGACTTGACAAATTAGATTCTGAATAAAGACGAGAGAAAGAATACAGTAAATGATTATCCAACTCAGATTCGAGCGAGCAAAAGAGCTCTGGTGTGAACACGTAGATGAATTGATATTCATATAATTATTTAAAATATCATTGATCAGAGGATATACAGATCTACAACTAGGCTTAAGTACTATTAGACATTAAATGACGTATTTTCCGTCGATAAATATCTTTCAATATAGCAAATTAATAAAAGATCTCGTCAAATAATCACACCCAGATGAGATCCTTTTTTTGATGAATGTGACTATGAATGCTAAAACTGCGCTCAAAGGTTGATGAAGATGCCTCGGTCTCATCAAAATCCTTGAAGGTGCTTTTGATAATGAAAATGATGAACAGAGGCCTTTCCACCAGGAGTTTCGGCTGTCAAAACTACTTTTCAATATAGAATTATTGGCAATCGATTTACCGCTTCTACAAGGGTAATCTGTTATTGCATCAATTACTTCTTGCTCTTTTATATTATTGAGTTCACTTTTTGCTATGTTGAGTATTCATTCTATGGCTGAAAAAATTTCTGGTGAAGGACGTTGAATCAGAATCCCCAAGTTCAAAAAATTCGTAATATACGTACTTTTTTAGCAACTATTATGCTACTTTGATGTTTCTACTGCATAAAATTATGAAAGAAATATAAAAGCATTTGCTTAGAATTGCTTAAAACGAATTTTGATTTCTTTTTAATGCGTCAACTATGTCCAATATTTCCAAGACATATTCGGGCATTTCCCATAAGTCCGTTTCCATGGACACATCTCCTTCGGAAATATTCCCACTTGTAACACTATCTATATGAGATTTCGGAATAACCACTCTTTTCAACCTCTTTATACGTTAACTGCCATGAGCATCATCAATACCCGATGGATATACAAGGCCTGAATTAAATACAAACGTAAGGTAAAGTGTGAGAAGAGACGTAGCTTACGACAATTTCGTTTAGCCCTAATAGCGCATGGCCGATATTGAGTGGTAAAGTCGATATCCATATAATTATTGAAAAATATCATCGATCAGAGAATTATACACATCTAACTACAAGGTTTAGATATAATTAGACACCAAATTATCATGTTCGCTGTCGATAATAATACTTCAATATACTCAATTAATAAAAGATAAAGGAATGAAAAATAATTCCACTCACCAGAAATAAGGTCACAAACCAGATGAGATACTGTCGATTTCCGTTTTCTAATCTCTCCTCTCATTGCGTGTCGCGACTGCTCTCTCGAGTTTTCCCGCAATAAAATAAAGATTTGGGCTATTAAAATATAGATGTTTTTGACCATCTCTTTCCAAGTTTAATTATCTATAATTCCAAGCGAAAACCGTTACTAAGAATATTCAAGCAATCATCAGACGTATATAACGTTACAAATTCCAAAAGAAAACCGTTCTGTATTGTGGATCTTATACAAAATTCCAATCCATTATTGCTGCATCCAGCAGTGAAGAACAAGATAATATAATCTGCAAAAAGAGCAGAAGAAGGAATGTATAGTATACGGAACAAAACAGCGAATAAGTTGATTCAGAGATGGTGACGAACACATGCTGTCCTCACTCAAGTGTTAACTCTTTGTTCGGATCACAGTACAAACAAATATGAAAGGATAATTCATTCATTCTTCATTGTAAGACGAAGCGAGAACCTCTGACAGCATTTGAAACTCATTGCTTAATTGCAAAGATTTTAATATTCCGAAGGTTTTTGAGTTTATTAAAATAGAGGAAGTGCTAATTGGTAAAAGAAAGAAGTAAATTGTCATTTTGATGAAAACAGACGTAATAAACTTAAATTTTGTTTCGATTTTCCTCTCCAGCAGCTTTGGAAATTTTAATTAGTTATTATTAAAATATAAACGAAAACAACAGCCCATAACATTGTATTCGAAGAGACAAAAGTTCATTTGATCCATTTATTGAAATTCGAAATGAAAATAACTTCAATTTATATTGTTCTAATGAATGTGAATAATGAAATACAAAAATGCTCAGGATGTTTCCCAGTTCATGGATGCAGTGTTGCATGACTCTCATTATTTCTGTTGAGAATAATGTTCTTTATACAGTTTGTGACAAGCAACGTGGAGTAAACATACGGAAACAATTTGAGGTGTTCGTCTATGAATTAGTTTAAGAATATTTTATACCTTGATGATTTTCGGGAAGCCACTGTGTTTCGGAAATACACAGAGGTATAGATGTTTTTGACTAAAATGGTTTGTAAATGCTTGAAATTATCAATGTAGCCTCATTAAATATATGACGTACTGCACTGAATTTGCCGAGTACAAATAATGTGATTTTGTATTTCAACCAAAGATTGCGCTACAACAAGAAATGGATTGGAGTAGGTAGGTATTGTGAATCAATTTCATTATTCGTAGAACAGATTTACGAGATATTAAAACATTTATATCGATGGGTAACGTACTTCTATAATTAGAGCTACTGCCGTGAGTGGATAGTGGAATTAGTGTCGATCGGCTTGCGCGCATCATCACATATCGTAAGATGGTACATGATGAAAAAATTTGGGGTCAAGCCCCCACTTACCCATCCAGCAGACTTTAGGCGATCGTATTCGCCCTCCCCTACTATCAAACAGCACGCCACTGCCCGGCAGAGACCAAAGTTTCAATTGGAGATGAGACGGTCTTTTGAACCATCTGGCTCTCTCTCCATACTCGTGTAGTGTTAAAACAGCTTCCGTTTGACAAGTAGCCGTTGGCCTCATATCATGGAACCTACCCCATATCATTGCGCTAGCCGCGAACCCATTACCCAGAAACCTGGGATAGAAAGCACAGACACCGGAATTCAGGAGTGGAGCCATGTAGTGCAGCATTTATCCACGCAGAGGCAGCTGTTTTTTCCGCCCTCACCGTGGAAGGACTACTTTGGACGGACCCACTGGGGCACTGCTTGCTATATTATTGCCCCTTCTGGGTTATAGCCAACTCTCACCTCCTCGTGTCACCTGTTTCACCAGGAACGTGGACGAGTAACCGTTCGCCATCGTTCAAATAGTCTACCGCATATGTCTACCACAGCCGTGAATTTGTTGGGACCAGTCGTCAGGGAAAGGGAGACACTGCGCCGTGGTGACATTCTGCAGAGGCACCTTTTTTCACCCCGCTTGATCTGGCAAAGTCTACCTTGAGCGAGAACCTACATACATTTAGGCGCAGTAGGCACCGTGCTTGCTGACTATCTCCAACCATCTGTCGAAGTATAGTAGCATTCGTCTGCTCGTTGTGGACTAAGCTACGTTTACGGGCCATCGCCGATCTCATTCAAGTTTGGCCTTCCGCATATGTCTACCTACCACTTCCGTGAATCCGTTCCGATCAGCACTTTGGGATAAGAAGGTTTTTTGGGATAAGAATGGTTTTAGTGGCGCGAGACCCGCGGAAAGGACGTTTCTTGCTGAAGGTACTGCCGGGATCGTGGAATACTGTGGATGATTTTACTCCCCCTGCCTGCCCATCCAGTTTGCTCTAGACATGTCATGTTCTTGCCTTCGTCCACTCCCAACAGCACGCCACTGCCCGGAGAAGACCAACGCCTTCATTGGAGAGTGTTCAATGTTTGACAGCTTCCGTTTGACGAGTAGCTGTCGGCTTCATATCAGCAGCCTACTACATTGCCCTGGCCGTGAATCCATTACCCACAAAACAGCACAGACACCGGACTTTAGGAGTAAAGCCATGTGGTGCAGAGACAGCTGCACTGCTTGCTACACTATATTATTGCCCCGTCTGGGCTATAGCCAACTCTCTCCTCCTCGTACAACCTGTTTCACCAGGAATGTGACGAGTAACTGTTCGACATCGTTCAAGTAGCCTACCGCATATGTCTGCCACGGCCAAAAACCGTTCCGACCTGTACTCTGGGATAAAAAGGCACGTTATCGTGGTTTTAGTGGTGAAATATATGTGGTGCCAAGTTCCCCGGGTCTTCTGCAGTGACAACTGTTAGTTTTGCTCCGAGCTGCTACTTATCTCGAGATCCACGCAAAGGACGTTGTTGCTTGCTAAAGCTGCTGTCGGTGGTAGTCGACCAGGTAGTTCTCTCCACCCACAATATCGCTTCACTTGTTACTTTCTTCAAAAAATGCAGTGTGTCCGTCTAACTCCAACCTACAAGACTCTTCCATTCACCGATCTGTCTGACTCAATCCATATATATTGTAGAAGTACAAGTAGAAGTAGAAGTGATGTCACGTAATTGTTTACAACAATGTTTTGTTTTTATTACTCTCCCATATTCCAAAGCCTTCTGGTGGATAGCATAGTGAATTATATTTCACAAATGATACACAAAGGCAATATCAGATATCAATTAAACTACAATATTGTACAACCAGAGTTGTATTTTTCATTTGGATTCATTAAGTTCAGTTTCAATCCCACCAAAATAAAAGATCGAACGTAACTATCGCTCAATCGAAATAGTCATATGCAGGAAAATCCAATATGATTGATAATAAATTCCAGTGGCTATAACGTTTCATAATTCCATTTTATGTGCCCTTCATTATTCTGAAAGAGTTATTCGGCTTCTGTGTACCTGTACAATTCGATGAAAACCAATTCCGATGTAAAAATTCATTATTATACATAATATACATGTTGCATAACATTTCCTACTATGCAATAAAAAAATAAATCGCTCGTATACTTAAATGCTTTTTGAAAGTATTGTTTGATTGTGCATCTTATCTGGAATACGTGTGGAATCAAGAATATTCAAAAAAGTTGAAAACGAAACGTCAGTCGGATATTGAAACTGAGATTACCACAAGAATGTTTATAAATAAGAAACCAAGAAATTCGGTGTTTCCAAAATTACTTGTAATCAAAGATGATAATGGAAATTTTATGCTTTCAAATGGCTAGCTAAACTTTTTCCCTTTTCAACCAAATATGTATCAATTACAGTTTCCGATATCCACGTGATAGACATTGTATAAGTTACATAAGGCGTAAATTGTGCGGTGGTAAGCCAGGCACATCCAAGGAGTTTAAAAATTCAATTGGATAGTTGGTGACTTCATCTTCATTCATTACACAGTCAATAGATTTGGATGAATGCATTGTTCCAATGATCGCATTCTGAATTATGTAGTTTAGGTCATTTACATCTTTATTCTTAGCAGCTAAAATTGCTCGCTCACTCAACAATTCATTATTTTTGTAGTTAGTGTTGATGTTTGGGTATACTTTGTTGATAAGTTCGTCTTTCGATGAGACAAAGTTACAGAAATTATTGAGGAAATGAAATCACTCCGCTCGATTCGTCGACAGGTACTCGACCATCACCGATAGCCAGCAATTGTTCTGAGAAATCTTCAGCAGATGTATCATTAAGCAATGCAACTCTCATGTTTGTTGTCAGCTGAAGTTTCTCCACATAGCCCCATAGATTCGATGATTTGAGGCAAGCGTTTATTTCGTCGGCAGCCTTTGATCTTGAAATTACTGGCAGTGTTTGGCGGATATCGCCAGACAGTAAAATCATTGCTCCTCCAAAACATCTCGAGTCATTGCGTGAATCTTTCATTGTTCGGTTAACTGCTTCTAATGCACGTTTATGCGCCATTGTGCATTCCTCCCAGATGATGATTTTCGATGCTGATAAAACTTTGGCCATTTGCTGAGTTTTTTGCGATATTACATGTTGGTTCTTCAATAGTTTGAAGATTTAACTGCAATTTTAATGCTGAATGAGCCGCACGGCATCCTTCTAACAATGTTGCTGCTATTCGCAATGTTATGTATCCTTCTTGCATTACGGCTTTGTCGGAAAAGGTTCGATCGTCTTGCTCGCGGCATTGTTAATGATGATTCAAAGAAATTACAAATTACTGATTAATACTAATATAATAATAATCAAATTTTCAACCATACTTAACCATAGACAAAATTACGGTTATATGTCATTTACGTTTTGTTATTCCAAGTCAGATGCGTTTTTGTTATACCACGTTTTATATTGACTTGTATTCTCTTTGACATTTTATGTCATGTCACACGGGAGCGCGGTCAAACGGGACAAAAAGTATCCTACGTCCGTCTCCTGGTTCTAAGCTACCTCTCCACCAATTTTCAGCCAAATCGGTACAGCCGTTCTTGAGTTATAAATAGTGTAACTAACACGACTTTCTTTTATATATATAGATAGATATAGACCGCACTATATTTATAGTAAACAAGAGTTTTGAATGACCTCAGTTTTCGATTAATAAGGAATATAGTATTGAGCAGCCCCTGTCGAAGGAATACCAAGTGAATAGTTAAAAGGTTGGATTAATGAAGATTATAGTTATTTGAATTTAAATAAATATACAGGCTGTCCTCGAACTGCGTGGCTAAAATGAAACCGAAGATTCTTTGATTCGAAAAAACTTTGATGAGCCTTTTTACTTTTGCCTCAAGTGTCTTGTTTAGCCGGTAGAGGGCTTCAAAGTTGCAAACATAATTTTGTTTTTTACGTATAACTTGAGAACGTGTTGAAGGACTTTTACAATATTTGGCAGGTGAGTTACTGTCAATAATAGCCGTTTTTGAGAGCGGAGCATAGAGCCTTAGAGACCATAGAAATGGCTCAAACTTGAGGATGTAACGGGAGAAGTGTCCAGAACTTTTTTGTGGTCAATGTAATTCACTCTATATTTTTTATGTAGATAGCCTATCTAATTTGAAAACTTTTCTTAATCTTAGAAAATTTTGATAAAATCAACGGATTAGCTTGAAAAAAATAATTTTCGAGTCTCTGAAATTTTGGCTTACTAATTTTACTTGATTAAAATACCTTAGTTGCCTTTGCTTTTCTAATGTCATTTTGGCATTTGGAGAATTTATTCTCAAAACTGTCTTTACTTTGCTTTCCGTAAAAATTTTATAAAATTATGGCTCAAAATTTCACTAACACTGAAATGGTTAATATCTCGGTAAAACACGAATAATAAAAACAATAGAAATGGGGAAACGATGTGATTATTTAGGAAAAACAAATGCTAAATTAAAAGAAACAACAAAACTTTTTGGGAAATCGCTAAGTCATCAATCAATTGTTCGAAATGTTGCCCATTTTCCTGAATACACAAATTAATTCGTTTAAGGAAATTGGATTGAACTCTGGCTAGTACTTCAGGATCATTCTTCAATAAATCCGCTTCATGATTATTTCGTTGCAACAATTCCTCTCGTGTGTTTACTGGAGCTGCATAAACTTTCGACTTCAAAGCGACCCATAGAAAGAAGTCGCAGGGCGTCAAATCAGGGGAGCGGGCCGGCCAGTTCACTGGTGCATCGTGTCCTCTACCTATCCAGCGATCTGGATATTCCACATTCAAATGTCGCCTCACAGCTAATGTGGGATGAGGAGGTGCACCATCATGGATAAACCAGGTTACGACGAATGTGTAAGGGCAAGTCTTCCAACAGTTCAAGTAGCCTTTGTTCCAAAAAGTTCAAGTAGTTCTCCCCGTTCAATCGATCGGGTATAACGGTAGGGCCAATAATAAAGTTATCCACAATTCCAACCCAAACATTGATTTTAGTTTGATTCTGAAAATATGTAAATTCCGTTTCATGAGGATTTTCATCAGCATAGAAATGTTCATTATGGAGGTTAAAAAGACCACATCTCGTGAAAGTATCTTCGTCCGTGAACAGAATTCTTCTACAAAAATTGGGGTTTGCGTTTTGTCTTTGGATAATAAGCCGACAGAAATCTAGCCGATGACCTGGATTCATGGGCAATAAGTCTTGAACTGTTTTAATATGATAGGGATACAACAGTCCCAAACGTAGTGTGCTTATCCCAGGTTCAGTTTCAACCGCTTCCAGTATCGCTTCTTCGAGCTCTGACGTCCTTCTTGTCCGTCTGCGTCCAGTTTCTCTGCGATTTGCTTCAAATTTGCCAGTTTTGCGAAGGTTTGCCGATTTGGAATTCTGCGATGCGGATATCTTTCCCTTCTCCGGCCATTGCAACGACAAAATCCATAAATCAATAACATATCAACCATTCCAGTGTTAGTGAAATTTTGAGCCATAATTTTATAACATTTTTACGGAAAGCAAAGTAAAAACTGACAGTTTGGAGAATAAATTCTTCAAATGCCAAAATGACATTAGAAAAGCAAAGGCAACTAAGGTATTTTAATCAAGTAAAATTAGTAAGCCAAAATTGCAGAGACTCGAAAATTGATTTTTTCAAGCTAATCCGTTGATTTTATCAAAATTTTCTAAGAGTAAGAAAAGTTTTCAAAGTAGATAAGCTATCTACATAAATAATATCGAGTGAATTACATTGACCACAAAAAAGTTCTGGATACTTTTCCCGTTACATCCTCAAGTTTGAGCCCTTTCTATGGTCTCTAAGGCTCTGTGCTCCACTCTCAAAAATGGCCATTATTGACAGTAAGTCACCTGCTAAATATTGTAAGAGTTCTTCATCACGTCCTCAAGTTATACCGAAAAGACAAAATTATTTTTGCAAATTTTGAAGCCCTCTACCGGGTAAACAAGATACTTGAGGCAAAAGTAAAAAGGCTCATCAACTTTTTTTCGAATCAAAGAATCTTCGGTTTTATTTTGGCCACGCAGTTCGAGGACATCCTGTACAATAGATAAAGAGGAGAAAATCATTTATTTCATTATTTTCACTAAAAAGGAGTGTGATATCAATTTACGTTAATCAACCAGTATTCCCTGGAACTCTACATAAATAAGTTCTTGATTTAACTGAATGAAATACTGGATAAACTTCATAATTTTCAACTCAGGATGCACCAGAATTGAACTTACAAACTAATATGAAGATGAAGTAAATAAAGGAATTCCAATTATCTGTATTTATATTGACTTTGACAGAATTTAACCTCATTTAAAACTTGACTTCGCCCTTATTCCTTTGACCTCCTTCAGATATAATATTTAAACTAAAATAGTTTTACTAACAAATATTGAGTGACTCGTGAACTTGTAAGGTTTTGAAGAGACCTTTTGTGTCTTATGATCCCAAGAATTTGCGGCTCTACGTGATTGATAAATGTTGATGGTTATATCAGAGAAATAAAGACAAGTTTCAACTTAACAATTCAGTTTTAGTCCTCAAAGGAATTATAATTGGAACAAAATTAGTTTGATTGATAACTGACTTATTTTATAGATTAACAAAGATCAATACTTGGAAAAATTGAAAGTGAAACAAATTTTAAGATTCAAATTTGAGTGATCATAAACAACTGATCATGAAAATATGGTTATTCCAATTTAAACATTTTACCGTCCTTGAAACTTGGATGAGCTTGGAAGAAGTGTTCTGCCAGGAATTTTCCTCTTCAACACGGCACGAGAAAAGAATGGAGACATATCAATCGTTTAAACCCTGAAATATAGACAAGACGAGCAATACCTTGGCCATAAGTTCGAGGGACAATTAACTTGATCAGGAGGAATAATCAATATCATCTCACAACTGATTACGTTATCTTCCCAAATTGTATATTCAAAATTATCAAAACAATTGAAATCTTTAAGATAACTAGTGGAATACAATATTGAAATCTGTAAGTTCATATTTGGCTGATAGCTTACTTATTGAAGTTATGACAATTTATACCACAAATTATATTTAAAAAAAAATTGAGAGAATCAGTAATTTAATTCAGAAATCTGCAAGAGAACAATTAGATAATAGTTTATTGAACATAGTAGAGTGTAATCGTGATCGTAGTTTCTGAATGAGTAATCTATTCAAGCAATATCAGAAGGTCTATTCCCATGAAGCAGTTAATGAGAATTTCAGCTTTATTTAAGTTCACCCAGGTGAATAATTATTCCGTTATCTCACCAAGACTAGCCTGAAGAGACATATCCATTCCAAATTTATAAAGAGGAATGTCAAGAGAAGTTGATACGTAATACTACATAACCACGTGGATCATTGCTAGGTTAAACAAGCCTAAAAAACGATATAAACCATTCTGACTCTCAACTTGACAAATTAGATATGGATTGAAGACAATAGAAAGAACATATGTCGCGAATCTCTCTTGAGTTTTCGCGCATTGATGAAATAATAGATTTGCGCTATTAAATTACAGATGCCGGTAACAATCTCTTTCTACCTTTATATATCTACAATTTCGAGCGTAAACCCTTACTAAGATCATTCAAGCAAATAGACTTAGTAACGTATATAACGTTACAAGCTATTACCGCTTTTGCTTGAGTTCAATAACCTTTATTTACCATCCCTCTGAACTAGTCTATGTTGAATGATGAATTTGTAACTTTCAATCGGGGTAGTAAGAAACGTCTCTTTGCCGATATTCTGAATGGACTTGAAATAACATTATATCTATCATTCAAAAGATTTCCCTTCAAGCTTCAGTCCGAAAGAAATGTAAAGGACCAGCATTATTCTATTACAATTTATTTGTGGATGTTCTAAAAGTTTATAAAATTTAGAGCTTTTGAACATAATACATTCACATGAACTACATGTAATATCGTTCTTACAACAACCTTTTCTTGAACTTCCTATATATAATGCATCAAATTATATAACAGAAAAGTTCCAATTATGTTCTTTTGTAATAATTGATTGTACAAACCGAAAACAGTATTATACAAGGGGAGAAGTGATAGTGCAATTGCAGATCATGAATGACGTGCTGTAATTATTAGTTCTGATTGGCTTCCTTGGATGTGATTAGTTTCCGGATTGCTTGACAATCACACAGCTTACGATAGTCCCTAAGGAGGGATATTACTCAATACACCACTGGTACAATGAACTCGGTCCATTTGATCTAATCTAAGGTATTGGAGAACTGGACCGGTGAGTCAAGTTACGCAAGTACAAGTCATTAACGGTATATGGACTCGACCACATCCGTTTCTATACTAGTCCAGAACAATGTTTACGCTGTCTTCCATAAGTGCTTCGCCGAAGTAACTGTGCATGCGGATTATCAAAGCTGGATATTCCAACAGGCTGTACGAGGCAGTTTCTTCTACCTCTCTGTATTTCGTACATATAGGGTCATCTGCGATCCTCATGATATGAAGGTGTTTGTTGAGACAACAGCAACCCTTGAAGATTCTAGTCATCTCCCTAATGTACCTTCAGTTCAGAGAAACGAGTTTCTTTGAGAGCAGTGTTTGCCAGCTGATCTGGTAGGGCAAGACTCCCACGCAGTTTGATAAAGCGAACATTCTCTCTGGCCTTACATGCGTACCAGACGACCTCCTTCTACTTCACTGGGTCTTTAGACCCAGATGAATGAATACGAATATACTTAACATCTATTTTCAGGATACATTTATGAAATGCTGAGTCAACAAATGAATAAATGACTATTGTGCGACTTAAAAACTTCATTCCAAAAACTGCTAGCCGTTTTTGTTGTTATAACTATACAAATAATGATTGTATATATTCATATCATGATCTTGAAACATACCACATATACATAAAAGCTAATGCTGTGCTTTCAGAAGTGATCAAAATACTCAATTCTTCAGAACAAGATGCTATATCATGAACTCCACATTCATCTAATGATTACTTGTCAGCTCAAATAAAATCGAGAGCTGTTTGTTCCATAAAATTAGACGAATGAATGAATCTATAACATGTTACAACATAACATCACCCTTCAGTTCCAGCTTCGGAGAGGAACTTTTGATCTGTTTTTCTTCGAACAATTGGTACACACATTAATTGTTTATGAATAACATTACGTTTCATTACAACTAAGGAGATTATATATAAAAATTCTTGGGAAATAGGTCACATTAACACTTTGTTTTAAATATTTGTCTTTACGTACGTTTCGGTCTCACGACCATCATCAGAAGACTCACTATGTCTAAAAAGGGGTTTATTAAAACTAATTATAGCACAAGCGTCCAAATCGCACAATTTAACTTCCATAAAATTAGACGAATGAATGAATCTATAACATGTTACAACATAACATCACCCTTCAGTTCCAGCTTCGGAGAGGAACTTTTGATCTGTTTTTCTTCGAACAATTGGTACACACATCAATTGTTTATGAATAACATTACGTTTCATTACAACTAAGGAGATTATATATAAAAATTCTTGGGAAATAGGTCACATTAACACTTTGTTTTAAATATTCGTCTTTACGTACGTTTCGGTCTCACGACCATCATCAGAAGACTCACTATGTCTAAAAAGGGGTTTATTAAAACTAATTATAGCACAAGCGTCCAAATCGCACAATTTAACTTCAATCAAAAGAGCCCACGCCATCGAAACGAACAGAACTACGAATAATCGAAATTGTATCGTCAGTATTAAAGTATACAGAAATTTTTTTGTTGTAAGAATCCGCTATTCAGTAATATTAATAAAATAGATGAGTGCATATTGATTGGTATTCTCACAACAACTGAGAAGAACGAAGTTATTTGTCAAGTATCTACTTTCGAAACCAGATGTGTAGGATTTATGAGTAGGTACTTAAAAAAGGTTTCAGACCTGTACTGGAAAATTACTATTACGCATTCTTCCTAAAGACATTTTCAACAATTATAAAGAACGTATGTAAGAATTTGCAAGAGATTATTTAATCAAATTAGTATAAATATGACTTAGATTTTGTGTGTCTACCCTATGATTTACAGATTTGGGGTCCCGTTTTATGTGAATCATCTCCAGGATGGATCTTTCATAATAATTGGTTTCCTTAGTTAAGATATTAACATTTTTGTAATCAAATTGATGGTTATAATCAAAGCAATGCTTAGCAAGGGCGGTGGAATTTTCTAAGTTGTTATTTCTTGTGATATATTTATGGCCGTACATTCTTTTTTGTAAATATTGTTTAGAGATTCCAGTATAGGTTCCATCACAATCTAAACAATTCAATTTATACACTGTGTGGGTTTGTTGGGTATTAAAGGTTTTAGATTTGAGAAACATTTCCCAACACAGTTAGTAGGTTTATGCGCAACATTTATATCATAGTTTTTCAAACATTTTTTGATTTTCTCTGAGGTCTCCGGAATGAAAGGTAGAGTTATAAAATTGTCTGTATTACCTTTTATGTTATTTTTATACGACGAACCATTATTGATTTTGTTTATTCTTTCTTTAATGATAGGATTGAAAAAAGTTTTTGGGTAGCCATTCAATTCTAGTGTATTACGAACAATTTTTAAATTTTTGGGGCGGTCATCTGCGTGGGACAATTTTATCGCGCGATCTGTAAGGCTGTTTATGATACTTTTTTTATAACAAGCTGGTGCAACGGAATTGAAGTGAAGATAACGTTGAGACCATACTTCTTTAGTAAACCAAGAGGTTTTTATTTTTCCATCTGCATCATGCCTAATGTTCATATCTAGGAAATTTATCTTATTGTTTAATTCTATTTCACAAATGAATTGAAGTTTACAGTGGAAATTGTTAAATTTATCAATTACATATTGAATTTTATCGTTGGGAACACACATACCGTTTAAAGAATACAGGCCGAAAATCTAATGAACTCATAACAGATTCCTCTAGGCACTCCATAACGAGGTTAGCAATGGTAGCTGAAATGGGAGATCCCATTGCTATGCAGAATATTTGTCCAACATATTGCTCACCATACTGAAAGTATGTGCATTCTAAACAAAATTTTACAGCATTTATAAATTCCGATTGATCTAGAGGTGTGTGGTTTTTAATCTCTGCCCCACGTTTTTTGATGCTATTCAATGCCAAAACAACAGGTTTATTTGTAAATGAAGAAACAACGTCCAAGGAAATCAGTTGATGGTTTACGGGTACGGATTGATTTTTTATACATTCATTAAAGTGCCATAGGGCTTCTACATAGAACTCATTTTTTCCTATTATATTATTGATAGATTGTGATAGAAATTTTGATAAATTGTAAGTGGGCGCTCCAATATTACTAACAATGGGTCTTAGAGGTATATCATTTTTTTTTTAAGTAAGGAGAACAATTTTGTATGTAACAGTACATTATGTAACAATGCCTCTTGATTATTCTGCAAGTAGAGAATCGTAAAGCTCCGATACAATTAGCAACGATAAGTTGCACGTTTCCACTACCTAGCATAATATTACATAGTTAAAAGCAGTTGATGTAAAGACGGAATGCTGCCTCGTCGTAAATCAATCAGATATTTAATATATTTCATGTAGTCATATAGGTGATTATTCCATACCTGTATGTTGGTAATTTGACCCTCCGCTATTTCCAAGACATGCAACGACATACATTCTCATATTCTTCTTTTTCTTATATATTTTAGTCCGTTCCACATAAACATCATTATAATCTTCACATTCGGAAGAACTTATATAAAGCAAAAATTCTCAGATAATGAAACTTAAATTATGAGTCGAAAACGCTTTGGAATTGAAATCTCTCTTGGTTGAATTTCATTCTTATGAAATTGGTTGAGTAATTAAGAGTATTCAACCAAATCCAACTTTACCAACATCAATGTGTGAACGGAGGCATTTGGTAAATTGATCAGAGCTTTTTCACTTGAAAATAGTTAATATTAATTCATTATATTCCTCAACATAGTGTAATATGTGTCGCAATCAGAAGGTAATAGATATAGAGGGAGCTTTTTATACCACCTCTTTCGAATCAAATGCCCGAGCAACACGAGAGCGAGGGATGGAAGATCTGCTGTGCAGATGCAGGACAGTCATAGGAACTCTCAATGAGGTTGAGAAGGAGGTGCTGGTCGCTGAAGGATGTTCACAGGGAGATGTACTGTCAGTTCTGCTGTGGAGTCTGATAATGTACTCCTTGAGAGGAAAGGATTCTGCGTTATTGGATATGCGGATGTCATCGTCATTATAGTACATGAAAAGTTCAGGAACACAATAGCAATACAGCGAGTTTGAGCGGAACGCCTCCAATATCAATTTTGAACTGTTGACCACATGACCACGGGCACAGGTTAAATACTCCGACAGCATAGAGATATATTTGTTTTGTTAGTTTTGTAACACAAATATCACCTACTGCTATTATGAATCAACGCTCCTATGGTATTCATTTGAAATTCTGATATTTTCTATGACCTTGTTCAGCTCTTCAAAAAAATGTCAAATCTTTGTGCATGTTGGAGCTGATGGATCAGCGGGCTTAACCTGTTGCTTGTATTTTTCTGAAGCTTATTGTGTTCCTGCGTTTCCCAAAATCCAAATATCATTGCATATTTACGCCAGTAAACATTAAACACTACGAAATATTGATGTATGTTTTCGACACAAATTTGACAATTTCATGCAACTCGATGACATGTCAGATTTAGAAATTACGGTTCAAGATTAATTTTGCGTCATAAATTCAGATTCAGATGCTTTCCGCGGTAGAAAAATTACAGGATCTTTTCAAAAATAGAAGGGAAGTTTTGGAGAAAATTATAAGAAATTTACGCGATGCGAAAGAACATTCGAGAGAACATTATGAAAACAAAATTGTGCAATCGAGGGACTCAAAACAACCATTTCCATTATTGAGTAAAGACACGAGTTCGGAAATAACTCCAAAATCAGATGAAGCAAGTGCGAAACTGGATTTTCACGCGCCGAATATTGGTCTGTATAAAATACAGGATGTAACAACAATATATAAGGATCCACATTTTTCCTCTCACAGAAAATAATAGAAATAAACGTGTGATGTCATCTCAGGTAGTTTCATTGTAAATATAGTTCAGAGACATTCAATCAGTTATAAAAGATTATTCATGAAAATGCCCTTTCAATCTCATCACCAGAACTGATGAGTTGTCAGATAAAATGTTGATCTGTATGTAGTGCAGTTTCAGTCACCCTTGAATTCATGATAAGGGTGAATCTACGGGGAAGGGAGGAAGGCATGAGACCATGGCCCCCTTCGGGTTAGTAATTTTACTCCAAGATTTTTTCCCATGGGATTCGAGGTTGTATAGCAAAAAAAAGTCTGGTATTGAATCGGAAGTCTTCCAAAAATCGGTCTAAGCTGAGTTAGCTCGTAATTTTTTTCGAATGATGTTACAATATAGTTATTGTATGTTGGAAGATTCGATTCAGTGCTTCGATCAGAAAAAAATCATGTGGTTGAGTAGCAAATGAGTTTCTGAAGGTGGTGAATAAGGCGTCAGTTACAATGAATTCAAAAACTTTGCTTGTATTAGATGAAATGGTAATGGGTCTGTCATTTTTTACTTCGCACTAGTAGAGGAGGTGGAGGCTGTTAGAGCAAGATATCGAATGCGAACGGGTGTTTTTGGGAGATATACAAGCTAAACAGAGAATCATACCAAAACATTCAAAAGGGTCAACTGATCGAATTACATTCCTTCAATGAACCGCTATAGATCATCGTTCCGAAAAGGGATGACTGAGCTAAGATGGGAAAATTTAAGAGAATCAGTGGAATCATTTGGTATAGTGATACATAGAAAACATTGATCGAGACTGGCATCGAAATCTGGGGCTCCAAGGATAAAACAAGGTGAGTAGGTATTGTCAAATCCTGGGTCTTCATTCAAGTTACTCAGGCTGAGTAACAAACTGATCGGATTACATCCCAATATGACTCCAACAAACCATTCCAAACCATCGTTTCCAAACGGGATGACTGATCTAAGGGAGGAAAATCCAGTAGAAACAGTGGAAATATTCGATATACTGATAGATATGACAGATACTGGCACTGGCATCGGAATCTGGGGCTCTAAGGTTGGGGCAAGGTGAGTACTGCAAAATTCTGAGTGTTTTTCCAACATTTAATCAGGCTGAGTCACAAACTGATCGAATTACATCCCAATATGACTCCAATAAACCGTTCCAAACAATAGTTCCGAAACCAGATGACTGATCTAAGGGAGGAAAATCCAGCAGAATCAGTGGAAACATTTGATATACTGGCACTGGCATCGAAATCTGGGGCAATGTGACTCCAACAAAACATTCCAGACTATCGTTCCAAAACGGGATGCGGAATATCCAGGAGACATATTTGAAACACTGATGCATAGTGGCACTGGCACTGGCATCGGAATCTGCGGCTCCAAGGATAAGGCAAGGTGAGTAATTTCGAATTCTGGGTGTTTATCTAACGGTTACTGAAGCTGAGTCACAAACTGCCTACAAATCATGTTGGAGAGCTTACAACAATGAGCGATCAGCATGACGTATCGACAATCAGCCATAAATGCAAATTATCAACTAATGTGTCATCCATTTCTGAGAAAAAATATGATTTTGAAATCATGGAGCACTATCGCATCATATTTCAAATGCTCGTCAATATTTGGAAAATTTTATACACTTCAAGCAAATTCGAGGGATGCGACTGACTGGCCACCAGGGTTTCCATATCCCAATTTCTTCAGGGAATTATGTGTTCCATTCAATCAGCGTCCACGAAATTGTGATCTCTGAAAACCAAAATATGTAATTTATTTCTTTTAGGGCAACACAAGACTCAACGCCTAGTCTAATAGTCCAGACTATGAACCGGAAAAAAAAATGTGAGTTCGATCAAAACAATTTTTTTGCATTAGCTTCAGGAGGTTCTCAGGATCATACATACACCTCAAAACCTCTTGGGAACCCCAACCTCACTCATTGGGGGCGAAAATGGCACAAAATCTCCAAGGCTTGAATTGTATTTTCTACAACAAAAGGTATTTTGGCATTTCGGGTGCATCGAGGAGGTTTTTGGGTCGCTGAACACGAATCCGTAGCTAGATTTACTTGCAATTCATCGTAGGGGTGGTCAAATCGACAAAATTGGCCAATTTCGCACTCAATATGTTATTTTGCAATATAATTGTTTTAGGCATTTTGAATACACCAAGTAGGTTTTTTTGGGTCGCTGATCACGAATCCGTAGCCACATTTACTTGCAATCCATCGTAGGGGTGGTAAAATCGACGAAATTGGCTAATTTTGTACCCCTATATGTTATTTTGCAATTTACGTGTTTTTGGCATTTCAATGCACCAAGGAGGTTTTTTGGGTCTCTGAATACGATCCCGAAGCCAGATTTACTCCGGAGTAATTTTGAAATGCAAAAATTTAAAAGATTCAGAAGCGTGTCAAATTAGCCATTTTTGTAAATTTTTCACCCCTACGATGATATTTGAGTAAATCTGGCTTCGGAATCGTATTCTGCCGCCCAAAAACCTTCTTAGAGCTTTCGAAATGCCTTAAATACGTAAATTGCAAAATAACATATAGGGGTGCAAAATTGGCCAATTCAGTCGATTTTACCACCCCTACGATGGATTGCAAGTAAATCTGGCTACGGATTCGTGTTAAGCGACCCAAAAAACCTCATAGGTACACTCGAAATGCCAAAATACTTTTTTTTGTAGAAAATACAATTCAAGACTTCGAGATTTCGGGCCATTTTCGCCCCAATGGGTAGGGTTGGGGTTCCCAAGAGGTTTCAATGTGTATGAATGATCCTGAAAACCTCCTGAAGCTAATGCAAAAAAAATTTTTTGGTTTCAATTCACTTGTTTTTTTTTTATTATAACTTAAATCCCGGATCACAGCCTGGACTATAAGTAAAGATAGTTGATGTTGAATCACAACTATAAGCAGTTGCAAAATTGACACATACTTATTTCACATATGACGAATTGAAAATTCAAAATGATATGTTTTGAAAATTCCCAGCTTTTTGTTACTGGATTCATTCTATTTGAAGTTTCCACACTGTATATACATTGCCTGGATTTCCACATGGTGGAAATCCAGGCAATGTGGTTGCCTCAAATCCCTTGAAACTGTTTCGGTGACGAAGTATTTCATGGATCATACAATTTATTAGAGTAACGTTTATAGGAGTTGAATATGAATTTATTTATGAAGCGAACTAATATATTAAGCATACGTTTCAAAGTGTCATGGTTTCGATATGGGACTCTACCAATCCTTGGGTCAATATTGCAACATCTCACGCACGTTTTAAATCGAATATTTATGCGGCAGCTATTTTCTTTTCTCGATATGAATAGGAGCGTACCTCTAGGCCATATCGTCTCAGCTATCAGGGGAAGTTATATTTTATTCAGGTTCAGATACCCCTGTAGAGTTCAAGTAACAACTGCCACTATTGGGATCTGTTTTATATCCTCAGATTCCAGATGAATTGATTCGAGTCATGAGGTAATCAACACTTTCATTTTATGAATGGCTTGTAACCAGTCAATCATGAGTAAGTGACCAATTAAACAGGCTTGTGATACAAACTCATAATGATATTCAATTTTTGACAATTTGGAGTTAACCACTCTCAATAAAAAATTTAACAATATATTCCAGACTTAGTGCTCGCTCAGACCAATTTACCGCCAGGCTGTTGAGTTTCAAGTACCGTCTGGTATTCCCAAATTATATTACACAGCAATACCTCTATATAGCGGCTACAAATGTAAACTGAAAAAGTGGCCGCTATAGAGAGAAGACCGTTATACAGGGTGTCCCAGGTCTTAGTAGCAGAACTTCTACAGTCGATAGAAAATTTGATTTTGAGGAAAAAAGTTGCCATTAACATATATGCACAGACGCTTACTTTTTGAGATACAGGGTGTTTAAATTGCAAAAAATATTTCGTTTTTTGCGAATATCTCCGAAACCGTTCATTGTACAAAAAATAGCTTTCGCAGGCATTTTCTAGTCGTAGCAAGCTATGTTCTGTGCGATGAAAAAATTTTTTTTTAGTCTTGGTTGGTGAAGATTTTGAAGGGGTAGTGGGTGTTTATCTCCCCAACTTCTACGCCACTGGGAAAAGTACGGTTTTGAGACAATTATTTCAACCGCCAATGTTTTCCACAGAAAAAAGGTTATCCTGGTTATGAGCTCTTAAGTTGACCGTATTCGAAAAAAATCAACTTTTATGTTGAAAACCATAGTCAATTTTTTGGTTTTGTTATTTGTTCTAATGTTTGAATAAATTTTGTTCAATTAGTAAGAATTGACCATGTTTTTCAACATAAAAGTTGATTTTTTTCGAAAACGGTCAGTTTTAGAGCTTATGACCAAGATTACCTTTTTTGTGTAGAAAACATTGGCGGTTCAAATGGTTGTCTCAAAACTGTACTTTCTCCAGTGGCGTAGAAGTTGGGGAGAAAAACACCCACTACCCCTTCAAAATCTTCATAAATTATGACTAAAAGAAAATTTTGTATCATACAGAACATAGTTTACTATGAGTATAAAATGCTCGCAGGAGCTGTTCTCTGTACAATAAACGGTTCCGGAGATATTCGCAAGAAACTTTTTTCAATTTCAACACCCACCCTGTACTTCAAAAACTAAGCGTCTGTGCATATACGTTAATCAGAACTTTTTTTCTCAAAATCAAATTTTCTATCGACATTTGAAGTTCTGCTACTAAAACCTGGGACACCCTGTATAGATGATGAGAAATAATGTAACGTTCATTTTATAAGCAGCTATATAATAATTATATCATGGTGAATGAAACACTTACGGCAAAGACATGCTACGTTGTTGAATATATAAATAAATATATAAATTGAAACGACTGGGTGAATGATTGAATCAACACTCAGAGGAAATTAAGAAACTAAGTGAAAAAGCAAATTGATTTTACTCCTCATTTCTGTAGGCTAATTGTTTGAAAAAAAAATATGCCAAAAGTATTGAACTTTCAACAACTGACAACCTACAATCACTTAAAATTATTTTTACGGCATTGTTTAATCAAAGTTCCTCCCTTCCCGTCATTTTTAAAAAAGCTTCAACTTGGAGGGCATGCATTTTTTCTTAAAAATTGCATGAATGAGAAGCATTTATTTTGAGGGCGAAAATCTAAATATAACAATTTATCCCATTTTGATATACTTTGGGAATAATCAAATTTTCCGAATCTAACAAGTCACCATACTGGATCAACTGTTGGAATTTTGAACTGTTTTGAAGAATTCTTAATCAACAAACCTCGAAAACCCTTCGTTGTGAATTGAATCGAACTCGGAGGAATATATTTGTCCATACTCGAAACATATGCTTTTTTTTAAATGTTCTATCGTAACATCTTTATTTGGCATCATTTCCTCCCGAAGACCTGCTGGATATAATGCCAAGACATCTAATACTTTATCAAGGGAAGATATTAATAATTTCATTGCAGAATCTCCAGATGAAAGTTACTTGCATATGAAGGTGAAACGTATTATTACCATTTAATTTAAAAAATCAAACATTTAGGTAATACAGCAATTTTTATTAGGGCACATCAAATGGAGTGAGATTTTTGACTGTATGTCAAATATTCAGTATATTTTTTCTTTTCTAGTTCGTGCTTATTTTTGGCATTGCTGAGGCATGCCGTTGCGATGAATTGGCTAAAATCGAGAATATCAGTGACAAAGGTGATATTTCAGTGGTGTGAATACCCAATTCCAAAGTGAACCAAAAGGACGTTCACAATTGAATGCGATCAATGAAGATCTGGCAGAGATTTCGAAGGATCTGATAATCTCGTAGAGTTTAATGCAACCAAAACTCGAGCTTGCGTCTTCTCCAGGAACGCAGATCCCATAATCCCTAATATGATAATGTTAGGTACAACTATTCCTATGGAGTCTTCCATTTCCATGCTCGGGATCACGCCCAACAGCACCCTTGAATGGGATGATCCCAATTGCGGAAACCGCTCCACAAAAGCTTGGTTTTCTATTTCGTGCTAGGAGCTACTTTACATCCCAGCATCTAGCCAGACGAGAGGTATTCGACTAATTGATGATGTCACACTTATGAGTCCATTGACCTCTCTAGAACATCGTAGAAAGGTGAGAGATGTCTCCCTTTTATATCCGAAATCTCATCTGTTGCTCCACCACGAGAGAATCTAGATAGGCGAACTAGACTAGACGTGTTCAAACTAGTCTTCATTGTCAAGTTCGAGACCTGTCGAACATCTTCCTACCAGACTCCATTTTTCTGTCGAACAGAGAAGTTGTGGAACTCTTCATCTAGTGAGGTCTTTCAACCTTCAAGGAAACTTTGCATGCTCATCTCCTCACCCAACATTCCACCACTGGCTCACACGATGTTCTCCATACATTATAGGTTTCCTCTCGTGTAGTCTTAAGTATAAAAAAACAAATGAGACCTTGAACGGAGTATCTATCTTGACTTCTCGGTCCCCTAAAACAGATACCCCTAGGTTTTTAGTGAATCATGCTAAAGAAAATTGTACGACTCAGGTAATTGGTAAAAACACAATGGCCAATATTCCATACAGATTAGCGACGTTTTTAAATTTGGATGATGCGAAAAGCTATACTGAACACATTTTGCGCCGTACTTCAGCTACGTTATTAGTGAATGCTGGAAGTGACATAGGGGATGACGAAAAAATGCGGTAGCAAAAGGTATTTGAATGACTGTTCTTCTGAAAAATTTGGGGTAGGTAGCCAAATAATCACGTGAGAAAATACTCTTTCAATAGCCAAAAAACGTTTGCTTGTTATTGACAATTTTTCTTCTACCACGTCAAGTACTCCATAAGGGATTACTTGGGACAATCCCAAGGAGTCCCTTTAGAAATGGTGGTGATTGAAAAAAATGTTCAGCAACAACTGGTCAATTAAGTGAGGTCAGAACTTGTAACCTCTTCTAACTTGAACAACTGTTCTTTCTATATTTCTTGTCATAATACTTGAAATAAACGTTTTCCTTTTTGTTAAATTGTGTTTCAAATGATACTGATGTATGTATGCAGTACTAGTTGCTATGCAGTGGAAGGTCTCATCACGGTACGATTGCGAGGTCGGTAATGCAGCGCTTTACTGTACAAAATGCGAAAAAATATTTTTATAGCGCCAGTTGTAAGAGAATGATTTATCACTTCTAAAATGTCATATGTCATTCACACACATCATTTCTTCCTGAATCTGACATGACTTCTATAAGAGCCCAGATGGAATTTAAAAATGTTTTTACACTTAATTGTATCCATCATGTTCATTTTTAATCAAATTTTAACTGTAACTGTATTATACCAATAGTGTTGTCTTTTGTGACATGTTATTTTATAAATTAAGGGGAGTAAAAGGGATTTCAAACCTCACTTTCGTAAGTACACATGCCTAAAGGTTTTTTTTTTGTTTTTTTTTTCTAAACCAAATATTGTTCATTGTGTTCCTGATGAAGAGCCAATAAATGACTCAAAAGCTCGAATAGGAAAAAGAGTTCACTTAATTTTCCATCCCCTTGTTGACTGCATACATGCACTTAAAGAGACTCTTCTTTAACTTAGACAGTCGTCTAACCTTCACACCATTTCTTGAATGATCTTCGAGACAAATTTTTGAAAAACATCTCATGTAAGGAACTTTTATCCTCTACTAACGTCAATCTATTAACCGTTTCACAGGGAACCATAATTGTTTTTTTTACAAAGATTAGCCAATTAAAGATTATTAATAGGGAGACCTCATCTTCTCTATATCTTCCGTAAATAAATTTACTGGTTACTAACAATCCTAATTTAATTGATTATCTGATGACGCTAGGGAATATAGCGAAATGCGCATAAGATTTTAAGGATGAATGATGCAAACGGAGTGTTATGATTTCATTAATAATGTAGATAATTATTAATCAGTTTGTATGATTGTGATTGTATTGTTCTTACTCAAATGAAATTCATGCTAGATATATTGCTGATCCATCATATCAATTTGAATAATCCAAATGTTTGTACATATGGATCTGTTGACGTTTTCTAATTAAAGTGAGAAATAGCGTTTTGTCGCCGTTCCATGTCAATCATGAAGTCGCAAACCACGTATTATGATGAAGGATATTGATGTTTATACATTGTAATAGCATATGTAATCATACACTTTTGATTTATCTATTCTCTTTGTCCAACTGAACTCTGCATACGAACTAACTTTTCATCATTTCGTGTCGTTGGATATTATTTGTGGAAACTACATATCTGAAATGAATGTTTCATTTGATGTATGTGGAAAATAATTCCGTTTTTATTCAGCTTGGAATAAAATCTCAGGAATTTTCAGCTCTGGGATTATCACATGGCTTGAATCATGTCTTTTCCTATTTTCCTAATTGATATGATCTGGGATTCATTCATTATAATATTAATATCATGTGATTAATTTTTTTTAGGCAGACGTTCAGAATAATGTTTTTTATCAATAACTTTCTACCAAAGAACAATTTGTTTTGGATATTTATAAAGACGACACATTTTCTGAATAATGCTTCGTATTCAATGCCACATTGCAACTTATTTAAGTTTTTTTCAATTATTTATATTTTTTTATCGTCACTGTACAAAATAAATCATTTCTTCTCTGGATTTTGTATTTCATAATTTTCTAAATGTACCTAGCAATCTATTTTGTACAATGACGATAAGGGAATATAAATGAACTGAAATTTTTTATAAAAAGACAGCGAAGTGAGATTGAAACGAATGTATAATTCAAAAAATAGTGTCGATTTTATAAGTCATTTTTAATCATTACACCGAAACAAATATTTTTTTTTTGCCAAGAATTATTCATGAAAATGTCTTTTTTAACCGTCTGTATCACTTCTCATGCTTTCATCATCGGAAAATAATATTTAAGAAACATTTGCCACTATTCCAGTTTAAAAATTGTTTAAACATTCAAAAATGTCTTTAATACATATATTTGATGTTTTTCCAGAATAATTCATGCAAATTTACAATTTTCTTGATATTTTTCAATGTACTAAGAATGTAATACTTTTTTCGACGCGAAAATCTACTTGTAATTGGGATATTATGGATTTGAAAAAAAATTATGATTAAAAACTATTTAGGAGGTTTCAATGGATAGGTAAGTATTTTTTTTCAATGAAATATTTTTTAAACGCTAAAATGTCGTATTTTCTGGAAAAACCGGAATAAAATGCATTAGAAAAAAACGTTGTAGTTGTAGAAAGATCTATGAAAATCAATTCAATTGAAAATGGAAAAGTGCCAAGTGATTTTCCAAGGGACTTAAAGTTAGAAAATATAACTGAAGGTTTTTCACATTTTGTTGATATTTATAATGAGTCCTCTTTCTACAATTAGGGAAGGATCCTCGAATTGGTTAACCAATGCTTTTACCCATAGTGATCCTGATTTCAATTTTGTACCAATGATATTACTAGTAAATTTGGAAGACAGATTAAACCAATGAGCAGTAAAATAGTTTAAAATTATTTTCCTCCCTCTTGAGCTCTCTCATTCAGAATGTTTACTTTGGGGATTTCTGAACTAATTTGTCCTTCTCTAAATATCACTAACTGATTTTCTTCTTTATTGTTGATTTCAAATGTAATCAAGACTATATTTAATTACAATTTCGATGATTAGGTACTAGTTACGTCCCGATTCACGTGTGATACGGAATACATTTTGTAGTTCTCAAATAAGAGATTTTGGTCATTTTATCGCTTCGTTGACTGAACTAATGTAGGAGATATACCTTTGTAGAGGCGGTTAAGCAAGTGGTCTCAAGCTTTTCCAAGATCATTACCTCTGGTTGGCATACCAGACGATTCTCAGACCAGATTGCCCTGGTAACAAAATTAGGCAGACGTTAGATGAATGAATTGAATAAATTTTAACAATATGTTGTGCCTGAATGCCAATATATAAGACCAAAACAGAAAAACTGCAAAATATCCCAGGAATGGTTATACAGATTGAGATGTACTTAGTTTCAAGATGGAATTGTTGATTGCACAAAAATATCAGAATAATTATTTCAGCACACAATCCTGAACATTTCCGGATTGGGTGGGGTTGTCATCGTAGTAATGGATCCCATGGCGGATGTTCACAAAGTGTCCATAAAATTATATTCTCTTGCAATATGAACAGCAGGCACAGATTCTATCTTATATTCTATGCATGGAATAAAAGAATAACGTATAGAGTAACTAGAATAAGAGTTACATTGCACATATCGACTGACATTAAGATCCGTTATTTTTCCTACTGGCACGATTGGCGCCCTCACACACACACAATGTTATGCGTTATCTTTTGTCGTAAAGAAATGGAGTTCGTGACCGATTTAGAAATGATTATTTTATTCTTTCGGAATTTATATTTCGTACGAGTCTTCCGAAGTTTATCTTCAAGTAGAAACATTCGCATTGTTCTCAAGACTTCGTGAAGTTATTAAGACATGGTCTGGTCCTGAAAATATTTTCGTTCAAGTTGAGTTAAGACCTGTGATTGAAAACTTATGATGTTGTACTTTCGTAACACAAGCAACACAACAGAGATTACTGCAGTCGAAAAGTTTCACAGATACGTTTCATAGCCTCTGGCTAGATACACAGTATGTTCAACTTGTCTTAGATTATAAAGTTTCTTAGATATTATTATCACTACTGTGGATTTTTTCGTTGAATGAAAGTATACATATTACAAGACTTATCCTGCTTTTCAGCTTCTAAGATGAAATGGATCTTGCAATTACCCCAAATAGAATATATTAGCATCTGCCGCTCCATCTTTCACGTTTACTATCGTTTTCATTCGGATAAATCACTCCCTGTGATAGTTGGCGAAAAATTCTCTAGAACTTATGGCAAAATTCAAAGATTTCAAACTCAAATCAATTTGATGTTGCTCCTTTTCACCAATATTCAATCCCAGAGTCGATAAACATTCTGAAGACAAAAGTTACTATAATCAAACAAGCGGAAGTGCAATGGTCAATCCACATAGTATTTGAACAAGCACATTTTGATTCATAATTTAGTTTACTCTGATGATGGGTACTTGGTAGCCGGAGGGTCCTCAGAACTTTGATATTATTTTTAGTGGTAAAAAGGTGATTATTTCTTATCAATACCGGAAATATTGTTGGTACCGCTTGGAATACTACGTTATTCTCAACAACAGCATTTTTGTTCATAATTGTAATTGTTTATTCTGAATTCAAAGGGATTGCCTATATAAAAACCATATTTATATGTTTATAATTTCAATTATTCCAAAATTGGAACAAATCGAATACTAGATATTCTGTATTATAAGTGATAATAATGCACTCAACAGCATTAAGTTAGGTATCGTGTATCCTCATCCAATTGATAATTTATACCCATTATTTTATCCATTCCAGTAGGTTCACATTCTCAAATATTATTATATATAAAAATTAATTGACTGAATTCAAAACCCGTTTGAATTATACAGTATCTCACCGAGGACAGTACCTCCTGTATGCTTTTAAAAAATGCATAAACTAGTAAGTGATAAATTTTGAAATGTACGGATGACCAGCTCTATCACTAGTCCAGGTGAACCGTAAAATAAAAAAAAAACATGTAAGTTCGAATCAAAAATTTTTTTCAGCATTAGCTTCAGGAGGTTCTCAGGATCATTCATACACCTTGAAACCTCTTGAGAACCCCAACCCCACCCATTGGGGGCAAAAATGGCCCGAAATCTCCGAATCTTGAATTGTATTTTCTACAAAAAAAAGTATTTTGGCATTTTGAATGCACCTAGGGGTTTTTTTATTCGCTGAACACGAATTCAAAGTCAAGCTCACTTGCAATCCATCGTTGGGATGGTAGAATCGACAAATTTGGCCAATTTCGCACGCCTAATATGCTATTTTGCAATTTTCGTGTTTTAGGCATTTCGAATGCACCAAGGAGGTTTTTTGGGTCTCTGAATACGATTCCGAAGCAAGATTCACTCGAAATTCATCGTTAGGGTGGTGAATTTGGCGAAATTGGCCAATTTTGCACCCTTAATATGTTATTCTGCAATTTACGTGTTTTTGTCATTTCGAGTGCACCAAGAAGGTTTTTTGGGTCGCTGAACACGAATCACAAGTCGCGTTTACTTGCAATCCATCGTTGGGTGGTAAAATCGACAAAATTGGCCAATTTTGCACCCCTTCGATGTTTATTCCGCAATTTACGTGTTTTTGGCATTTCGAATTCATCAAGGAGGTTTTTTGACTCGCTGAACACAGATCCGGTGACAGATTTTCAACATCAATTTTCAGCGTTGTTTATGGAGGAATTATTAAGTATATCAACAAAAAAAGATTATACCTTCTTCATTTCATTCATTTTCTAATGATTTATGAAGGTTTTATACATTTTTAGAGGCTCTATGAAATTATTTATCCATTGTCAATGTTAACAATAAAGTATCTACCTCAAAGCGGTCTATTCTTTTTCAAACAAAATTATTAGTTGATCCGTTATTATGATATTTATAGTCCCTCTTACAACAATGATGACCATCATATGGACGTCTACGTACACCAAAATATTGGTATCATGAAATGGAATAAAACGGTTTCCAAAATATATTTTTTCCCTTTTTACGTTTCTTTGCGCACAGGTATACAAAATCTCTAGGCCAGGTATAGCATATAGCATACCTATAGGTATTAATATACATGAAAATGATGATTCTGATGACGAATATTGAGTATTGCAAGTAACTGTATGAAAAAAATAGGGTTAAGAATAAAGAAAAATATTGTAATTAAAAATTGGTGTTCGTTTTCAAACAATTACTGATATCCTTATCCTCTTAATATTAAAAAAGGAGAAAACTTCGAAGTAATTTTAGAATGCAAAAATAATAAAAATTTAAAAGCGTGTCAAATTAGCCATTTTTGTAAATTTTTCACCCCTACAATGATATTCGAGTAAATCTGGCTTCGAGATCGTATTCAGCGACCCAAAAAACCTCCTCGGTGCATTCGAAATGCCAAAATCACGTGAATTGCCAAATAACATATAGGGGTGCAAAATTGGCCAATTTCGTCGATTTTACCACCCCTACGATGGATTGCAAGTGAATATTGCTACTGATTCGTGATCAGCTACCCAAAAAACCTCCTCGGTGCATTCGAAATGCCAAAATAACGTGAATTGCAAAATAACATATTAGGAGTGCGAAATTGGCCAATTTTGTCGATTTGACCACCCCTACGATGGCTTGCGAGTGAATCTAGCTACGGATTCGTGTTCAACCACCCAAAAAAAACCCTAGGTGCACTCGAAATGCCAAAATACCTTTTTTTGTAGAAAATACAATTCAAGACTTGAAGATTTCGGGCCATTTTCGCCCCTAATGGGTGGGTTCGGGGTTCCCAAGAGGTTTCAAGGTGTATGAATGATCCTGAGAGCCTCCTGAAGTTAATGCAAAAAAAAATTTTTTGATTCGTAAGTGAACCGTACTTACATGTTTTTTTTTTATTATAGCTAAAATCCCGGTTCACAGCCTGGACTACATATCGATCGAGCTCTCAGGTCTTGCGTATCCAGTGGTTATTGGTTGTGGAACACTGCGCAGTGGGATTTTTTCTAATGCCTATAGTCTCCACAATCCAATACCTACCTCTTCTCTCAATACTCTATTTCTGGCTTCTACGAACGTTATAGGTGTTCCTTTCCTGTAGTAAAATATAAGAAATAAATCATTTTTCAACTACTCCAGACACATTCAAATCTAAATTGAAACTCTGGCTTGGTAACACGTCCATCACATTGAAGATCTTGACATATTGTAATAATCCTGGGGATTATTATTTTTTCACGATTGAATCAAAGTAGCGTAAGCAGGGGAAAACTCCTGAAAATTAATTTACTCTAAGTAAACCAGGTATACTTGACACATGAGAGTACATCTCGAATCATTCAGTAGCGTGTAGTTCCGTCCTTATGGGCATTTCAAAACCTAAAATTCTAAATCCCTGACAGGAACAGACTATACATAGACATTCTGGATTCAACAATTAGAAGTTTTATTGTGATTTAAATAATGAAATTCCTTGCCGGCGGCATGAAGTCACCACCCGATACCTTTTACAAGTTGTACGTGATTTTTAAGAATTAGAGCCTTCTAGGTGCTATTCCGCGGACCTTGCACTTTCTACGAAGACGGAGTTAATCACTTAGTCAGCAGGGTTTGGAGAAATCATTTTTTGTGGTCACTCACTGTCCCTCGATGTGGGAAAACAGGCAACTCTAAATACAGATTTGTGTATTGGTGCAAAGTGCAACGGGATACAACCAACTTCATTGGTCCGTTTGAATTTTATGTTAGCGTGTTGGGAATCCAATTTCGGGGGGAGCCGAAGTATAAAAATGAAAACTCTTAGGAAAAAGGGCAGTTCCTTTGTCGTGCCTTGTTGGGTAAGCCTAGTTCCTTGTACATATAGCTGAGTCTCTCTCAAAACCAGATCCATTAATTCTTTTAATTGATATTTTTAACTTAGTCATTTGATTGTTTTTTTTTTGGTGTATTGCAAATTACAAGATTTCTATTTTTTCAACTATATTTTCCTTTTGTTTATTACTCAAAGTCAATTAATTCATTCGAATCAATTTTTATCATTCTTAAAGTACTTTCATTCACCTTAGATAATTCCAAGTATCAGTTTCAAGAGAACTTACTTTTTACTTTAATATCATTTTCTATTCAGTGAAAATTGTTTGGTAATTAGAATCTAAAATAACCTGTAAAAGAAATTGTGAAGAACGCCATTGGTAACTTGATGATAGAAATCTAAAGTAATTTGATATTTTGGAAAATTTGTTTCCTTTAACGATTAGACAAATTGATCTGGGTGCGAGAGAGAGCTAGCTCCGGGGTGTAATTCATAACTTAACAAAAAGACGTCGCGTAATACATTTTGTGAAGGCCGTGCGTGAAGTGTAAACTCAGGTGTTACTGGTTTACTTTGTTGATTAAGGATTAAATACTGAATCAGGGTAAGTCTATAGAACAACCTATTTAGTCAGAATTCAATCCAAGAATTTTGAGGTCATCACCCCCCTTTCTCGTTTTAGTGTTGGTATATAGAGGACTATAACCATTAATAGAGTATTTTGAGGTAATAGAAGTGTATTGATCCATCTGCCGAATTTCTCATATTTGGTAGTACATATATGAGACCTACTTAAGATAGGTTTAGTTGAAATTAGGGTTATCGTAGGTGTAAAGTCAAATACCTAATTATTTGTGGGACTATTGGGAAGGATCGTTATTTAAAAGTTGTAATAAGGGTATTTTATTTAGAATTTGAAGGTTTCTTAAAAACCCCTACTGAGACAGCCATCAGCGGCGAATTTAAGAGAAAGTGTTAATAGTTCATCTTGAAAACTAGGGTTTCATTATATTGTTTAATTTGTTGAATCAATTTAATAGATCAATATATACAAAGCGAACCAGGTAGTTGTCAAAAAGGCATGAGAGCTGTTTGTTAGAGAATCACCCTTCTGGAATCTCAACCTTACTATCAGTGGCCCTTCTGGTCCATTTCATAACCTTAGTTACTCCATTAGAGTGGTATATTAAATTCAAAAGTAAGGTTAGCCTGCAAAGAAACAACTCTCTGGCTATGTTATACCAGGCGAATCAATAATTCACTGATTGATCATACTTGATAAAGTTTTATCAATTTATTATATATATTTCATTTAAACCATTCAGAAACTTGCATCAAATTAATTTCGATTAATTTAAATTTTTTTTTTTCTTGTTGACCATTCGTCATATTTTCCTCTTTATGTATATATGAATGGGACTTAGTGTCCATATTTGTTAATTATTATTATTGTTTTTGTAAACGAATACTTTTTCCCAATATACAACTTATACTGTTCGCATTGTTCTTCATTGATACACCATCCCTTAGATAACGTTATAGTGGAAGAGAACAGTCCTGTCGTGATTGTCATTCCGAACATCTTCAACAACGTGAAGCTGTCATACTAGCCTAGTATATAAATCGGCCAGGAAAGGCCCCGCTACTAAACAATTTTATACCAAGTGCTACTGGAGAGGAACTCCTTCGAGTTTAGTTTCGTTCCCTGAACTAATCTCTGAAACATCTCAAAAGGGAACTGGTGGCAGCTAAATATAATCCATTCTACCAACGACAGGGCACTCCTTGTAGTGCAACCCTGCAATTATCACCCTCCGCAACCCTCGAGTTGCATAGTAAGGGTAGCTATTCTAGCATAGTTACAACAAGGTTTCCACTCTCCGTAGCAGCATATGATCCCATAAGGCTTTGCCTGAGGGAACATTAAACAAACATAACCTAGTAATATCTTGAGCTGGACTTGGTATACCTGGCTTGTGTGCAATAACATTATAAATAAGTTTAATAGTTGCTCCCAAGTTCCAGCTTTTCAGATTATTACAATATCATGTGTATATAAAACCCAGTGTAATGACTGTGATAAATTTTATGTTAAGTTAACTAAGAAAAGTGATCCTACCAGGTTCAAATAGCATTTTCATCATTTTCTACTAATAAAATGTTGCTAAGTCCGCTGTGGCAAACCATCATGTCTTACAAACCGGTCATACAATTATATAATCGAAATTTTCTCTCTTTGAGTGAAGCGATGAATCTTACTCGGATCTTCGGAAGCTATAGAAATCTATGAACATAGGGGATTATTTATCAAATTTTCATTCCTCTCCGATCAAAACAATTTATCATTACAATTACTTCAATAAAGCTAAGATCAACTCTAGAAACATTTACTTATAATATTCATTTGTTTACTATTTAGGATTAATGATTATCTGAAATACTAGATGTATATTTTCATTCAATAGGAACAACAAATAGCCGCTCCATTACTGGTGGTAATGTAACCTCTCCCTAATTAAACTCTTTAAGTATTCCATGTTATTTCTTAATTCAGTTTGAATAAGACTTTGATAATGGCTGCATTAGGCTGTGCCGAAAAAAATCGATATTTTTTTATTTCGCTCTTCTTCAAGCATATCATTCCCCGTTCGAATTCATTCAGGTCTCCCGAATTTGAGAACAATCGGCTAATATTTAGAGGTGCATCAAGCCCAAAACGTGTTTTTCTGAAGTTTTTCCTCAATTTTTGAGAGGTTTCATAACACTGTTCTACAATAACGGGATGTTTGACACTTGGGAGACATTATTACATTCAAACGCGAAGTATTTAATGCTTTTCAGTCTCCACATCCACTTTCCCACAGATATATTGGCGAAAAGAACCATTTTTTTAAGGCCTAAAAACTGTAATTTCAACTTTCAACTTAAATAACTTCATATTTTTAGGCTTGTGATGCGTCATATGCTCTTTTAACGTAGTCTAGTATCACGTAGCATTAATTGAATTGATAATTTCAGAGAAAATCGCTCATCAGTTATGATAATCTACACTCGAGTGGAAATACGCACCTCTTGAAAATGCACCAAAAATGGCAAAAATTCAGAGTGCCTTAACTCGGTTACATTCAGTCGAAAATGGATGAATCTTTGAGCTCTGAAAAGGTTATAACCTTTTCTTCAATGTGATGCTAGTTAATGTGATACCAAATCTATTTCACATCCACCCACCCCGCTAAGAAAAATATGTTCCTGGTGTCAAAAAATGTCCCACTTTGACAGCTCGTAGCCGGTTGAAAGGTAATTGTTAAATCCAAATTCTCCGAATTAGAGATATGCAGAACGTGTTGTATCGATGAACTATTCTGTCAACATACAAGTAACTTGTTAAAAAGATTTGACGTGAACTGCGACTTTTTAATTGGAGATCCATCTGCGTGGAAAAGCAACGAGCCTTATATAGAAGCGAAAGAAAAAATTTCATTTTTGCGCGTTGCGAATGACCGCGGAAAGAGGTATAGCGTTAATCACAAAATTTAATTCCGAATTGACGAAGAACAAAGAGCAAAAGCAGTACCTGTTGAAAGTTGTCGAGGAGCATAGGCGGCGAATTTCAAGCGTTGCGAAAAAAGCGTTAATGTGATGTATGATTACAAATTATTAAATGTATGATTATAAATTATTATTAAATTGCATTTTCAAGTGGCGCGTTTTTCCACTCGAGTGTAGATTATCATAATTGATGGAGGATTTTCTCTGAAATCATCAATTCAATCAATGCTACGTGATACTAGACTACATTAAAAGAGGATATGACGCTTCACGAGCCTAACGATATGAAGTTATAGAAGTTGAAATTACAGTTTTTAGGCCTTAAGAAAATGATTCTTTCCGCCAATATATCTGTCGGAAAGTGGATGTGGCAATTGAAATGCACTAAATTCTTTGTGTTTGAATGTAATAATGTCTCCCAAGTGTCAAACATCCCGTTATTGTAGAACAGTGTTGAGAAATCTCTCAAAACTTGAGGAGAAACTTGAAAAAACACGTTTTGCGCTTGATGCAACTCTAAAATAACCGATTTGTTTCAAATTTGGGGGACCTAAATGAATTTGAACGGGTAATGATATACTCGAAGAAGAGCGAAATCAAAAAATATCAATTTTTTTCGGCACAGCCTAGGCTGCATTGTAGGGAAAAGGTGCTTTAGATGAGTTTGAATTTAAGTGAGAAAAGGGTGATAGTGCTAACTGAATTAAATTATATTAAATTTCACAGTCGACCTCAACATTATTCAGAGGTGCATAAAAATATAGCAACGGTAAATTATGAAACGTGATAATAATCTCGGAAATGCTATGATTAATTTCAATTAGCATTATATGAAACTGCTATGAATAAACTATGAAGTATACATTATATTCTCCTGACTGATTCAAATTAACAGCAAGTAACGGTATTATGAAGTTCGTTCAAACAAACGCTGGGATCTGTGATATAAACCAAGAAAGCCACATTTTGCGAAGAGTGAACTCTTAAACTAATTATTCAATCATTCCCCACATCCAATAGGCATCACGGGTAAAGAAGCACCTACAAAGAAACCATTTAATACGTAATCTAAAAAGCAAGGATAAAATATCAGAAACAAAAGACTTTAATATTAATAAAACGGCTAAGGTAAATTGCGTAAAGGTAGAGTTGTGTAAAGTGGCAAAGTTGTGTTGTTCAAACACGCTGGGAGATAGGCTTAATAATTAAGTCCTTTGTTACTGACTGCAAACTAAGATTTTATCATAGCCTTCGCATGAGTTTGGACTTAGACAGTCACAAGGTCCATGTCGGAAGAGAAATTCGAAGTTTATAATGTACTCAAATCCTCATTAAAGTTTCACATCCTACGAGAATATTTGCAGCAGTACAGAGCTTCTCTCGGTCCTTAATACTCCGGGTAATTGTAACTTGTTTACTCACAGTACTTTGACCTTCTCTGTATTTTTCCGGGAAAGGATTATCTATGTCTCTAATTTCTCCTAGGAAATCTCCTCTTTGCAACAAAATGTAGTAACGTTATCAATTCTTCTTCTTTCCCAATTTGTACTTGAATGAATCTGCTTTCTTGTAATACAGTATCTTCACTGGTACTAGCGGTCCCAAGTTTGTCACTCGGAGATTTTGAGGAATGCTGAACCCGAATATGATATTTGAAATATTCTAATATAGATTCTTGACCCAGGTATGAATTATATATAAATTCTCGGGAAATAGGTCACATTAACACTTATGCTTTATATTTTAGTCTTTACGTACGTTTCGGTCTCACAACCATCATCAGAAAACTTCAATAACCTGATTATTTAGAACTAATTGTATTAACAAAAAGCGTCCTTATCGCACCAATTCCGTTTAAATGCCAACGTCGCCGAAACGAACAGAAACATGAAATCGGAATTATAACAAAGCAATGTACTAGTATAATCTCAAAAATCCACTATTTAGCAGAACTATTGACGAATACGACCACATTTCATAACTTTTTACGAGAGACTAACAAACGAGACAACCTCAAGTATTTACTTTCGAACCAGATGTCACGAGTTCTAAGTAATCAGGTTATTGAAGTAATATGATGGTCGTGAGACCGAAACGTACGTAAAGACTAAAATATAAAGCATAAGTGTTAATGTGACCTATTTCCCGAGAATTTATATATAATTTAGAATATTCTATAATGCACGGGGAATTTCTCAAAAATTTCATTGTAATTGATACCAAACTTGTTATTTGAGGTTTTTTTCGAGGGTGCTAAATACCTAGAAGTTAATAAAACAAACTTTAAAATTTTGCCAACAGTCTAAATATTCATGATCCTCCATCTTCTGGAATATTAAGAAAAAATGTTTTTTATCATAATTTTTATTGATCAATTGTTATTATAAGAAGATAAATTATGTAAAAAAATAGTTCATTTTTAACTCAAAGATTCCCCGTGACCGACGTTATAGTCAGGGTTACCGATCACCAGGTGCATTATAGAATATTTCGAACATCATATTCGGGTTCAGCATCCTCAGAAACCCCCTAGTTAAAAATTTGGAACTTTCTATGAAATTTCTGTAAATTTTTCCTGAAACCGACATGGTACCTAGGTTCACTGACCTCCAGGTGCATTGTGGGCATTTTTCCAGATATTTTCAGTGGTTAGTTTCAAAGTTATATAATTAGATAAATTATCTCCATTTTCACGTGTTACAATCCAGAAACATTTTTCCAAGAAAATTCAATACCCCATGTTCTTTTCACTCGACTTCCTGAATCGAATGAGCCCAATTACATGAAAATTCGTTCATTCGTTCAAACATTCCAGGTGTAATGCTTTATTTCCCCGACTAAACGTCCATTTCATTGAAGGAATCTTTGTACTTATCTCTAAAATATAAGACATTACTTATTCGTACATAAGCAATACATGGGAGTTTGGTAAAGTTCCTCCCCACTAATATCCCAACAAATTGGATATCATCTGGTACAACATATACCACAATTCCTGCAATTTCATACTCTTGGTGGACCGAGATAGGGCCAATATACTACTACCAGCCATCGATGATGAGAAGATCCATATATTGACAGACAGTCAGGATGCACTTAAGGCAATGAGGAGTCAGGAAGTGACATCCCGTCTGGTATGGACATGCAAAGAAGAACATGAAATATCGGCAGACCGAAACCGCGTTAGGCTGATTTGGGTGCCGGGACATCAAGGAACGACCGGCAATGTAAAAGCCGACGAATTTGGAAAAAGAGAGTTGGAGAACGCTACAGATCCAGAACAGACCACGGGGGTACCAAAACTTACAGCACGAAGGTCTGTAGAAGACTGGATCATGTAAAACCACAAAGAATACTGGGAAAAAATCTTGGGAAACGAACATGGGAAGAAATACATCAAACCGTGTAACAAAATAACGACAGTCCTATTAGCACTAAATAGGGGAAAAATTAGAGTCGTAACAGGGCTCATGACTGGCCATGCGCCAGTAAAAGGGAACCTGAATAAAATGGGGCTGTACAATGGCGACTTGACATGCAGTAAAGATACAGAAACAGTGATACACATACTGTAGAAATTTGAGGCACTGAATTGCAAATGACAGTCAAATTTTGGAAAGCCTAACGGCGAACCAGAATTATACAGCTCCCACCCAGTAGAAGACTTGTACAAACTTGTACGAGGAACAAAAATACTGGAGTGGATACCGTAAATGATCAAAACATAGACGAGGTACAATGAACCAGCAGTCCTAAGTGTCAAGTGTCACCGGAGGCATCAACCAGACAAGTCTACAAAGGGGGTGGAGTTTTTAGTGAGTATGCCTGAAATGGTGACTCTCACAGTAGACCTTGAGACTCAACGGCTCATAGCCTTCCCAGAAAGGGCTATCTTCAGCTCCACAAAAGAAAAAAAAAGTCACTCTTTCACCCCACATTTGTGCTAAAGCTTCTTCAACTCTATATGAAACAAATAACGCTTGCAAGTCCTTTCCTCCTCATTTTGAACTCTTCTTGTTATAGTTCACCGAATATTTTTCATTTCTTGGATGTTTTGGTCAAATTTCAAATAGAAGTGTACATAAAATGTAATAGTGTAATAGGCTACTTCTTGTAAATCTAAAACATAGCCATAATTAGGAGACAAGTTTTTTCGCAAAAATTATTGTTAGATTTGGAAGAACAAAAGATAACTACACTCCGAGTGTTATGTAAAATGTTTGTATTATAAGTACATCAAATTATTTATCATATGCTACTAATTTTTTCATTACACTAATTTAGTGAATAAATAAAGTAAAACCGACCACATAATTCAATTTCTCAATCACATTAATTTTGTTGTAAACGTAAAAATATTACTTGAACACCTTAGGTGGCAAAATTGTCACATCAACAATGTTTTCATTGTAATTTTATTTCAAAATCAATAATTATTTTTGTGACGAATTTCGTAGTTCCAAAATCGGAAGACAGAATGCCATGTGACGGATGTGGTAGACGAATTTTATGTTTACCTGCGTAATGTGACGAATTTCGAATCCTCCGTCGGCGCCGACCGTTATTAAGTGTGAAAATTGCATAAGATTCCGTGAAAAGGTGGTTGTTGAAAGAGCAGAAAATAATCCTGCGTAAGACTGTGTGGTATTTTTGTCCGATCAATTTCAGATTTAAATTAATTTATCCGTTAAGTCCTGAACAATTTTCAATATTGGAGAGTTCAGATTAATGTAAATCCCCAGCCTCAAAAAAACGATATTGAATCCAGTATTAATAGACGTCTCCCATATAAATTCCCCCATTAATCTCCCACGGATTTTCATCTAATACAAAAGATTGATTTATTGTGATGTTGATTGCTCTGTTTAAATATCCAATTTGTTCTCCGGTTTTTAATACATTTTTTGATAGAGCTTCTATCTAATATATTAAATTCAATTTCGAGGGTACAACTGCCAATAACAGTAAAAATCAATGAAGAATATCCAGGGTAACCTTATTAATGTTTAACGTTTTTGCCTTTATTTCTCGAGGAAAATTGCTCGGTCTGAATAAGCGCTTGAAAGATTGGAAAGGGAAGACGAGGCTTCAATAGTATACGGTCCCAAGTAGGGTAAACCGAGACGCTGCATGAGTGAATACAATTTATATCACTGAAAAAAGTAAACAAGGGATCACCCTAAATTTATAATTCCAAAAACGGAATGTAAATTGGCCGCGCTTTGAATACGCTATTCTATTCTCATTAGCATTTTACAACGCGTTTCATTTGATTCACTCATGGACTTCATGAAACTTGTAGAAACTCTGATGAATAGCTCTTCCGGGTCCATTAGAGGCTTCATGAACTAAGAAAGTGTTAGTTAGAATTTACTTCACTATCAGTTGTTATAATCGTTCGAATCGAGATTTCAACATTTCCATTTGTCTGTGTCTGTGTTTGTACTCAACATAGTGGAACAAAACTATTGTTATGATTTCATTAGAGTCAATATGAAACAATTGAAAATATATATTTTGCCGGGAGTTTAAAAATATAAAAGTTAAAAAAAGGAAGTTGATATGGAATGGAAACGTTATTTAAAGGTTATGTTATATGATTAATATAGTAAATAAAATGATGTAGAATGATAAAAACTGAATTGTAAAGTAGATTATAAGAGAGTAAAGTGAATAAAGTGTAAAGTGGAAGAACGTACAGTTCTACGAAGTGAAGAAATCATTACTCGAATGATTTAAGACTATCTACAGATAGATATCAACTAGACTGGATTAAGAATTTGTAATAGATATAAGTTAGTATTGAGATATTTCAGTTCATTCAAGGATGTATAAGTTCAATTTATATTTGAATTTGTAGGAAAAATGCTGAAAATATTAATTCAGATATTAGAAATAACAATAATCTGAATTCTTTTGTAAATAGGCAAAATAATGAATATTTTGAAATACTCAAATGCTATTGGTGGATATTCAACAATGGGCTAGAATTTCACAACAATTAAAAATTCAGAATAGGGGAGGTAAGAATAAATGACAAAATGATCTGGAACAATTACCTCATTGGTCAAGTCCTATTCAGGAGAATACTTCCTACAAATAGGAAACTCGAGGAAGGAAAACTTTTTGTGAGTAACATCCGAGCTGAACCTATGCTCGACTGCAACTCATTGAGTTCAAATTCATTAAAGTTTGCATTTACATCTGAGCAGAAGCTAAGTTTATCTGCAGTTCATCAAATACAGAGTAATAAGAATTTTTTCAACTAAAATCAAAGATTGAAAACACATAAGTGGATAGTAATTAACCAATGAATAATCCAGAAGCCAAAATTAAGAAGAATTATTAACTCTAAACATATGAGCAGTTGTAACACTATGACGTTACGTTGTCTGAAGAAAGCTGTAATAATCTAAATAACAGTTTCCACTCGGAGTTTTGAATTATTGAACTTGTAACTATGAGTGTCATCTATCTTTCAATAGATAATCGATTGATGATATTGCCCGGAAACACGTGTGAGGACGGTGACTCGCGTAAGGAGGGTCGACCGGTTTCCAAAATCGAAATGACCCGATCTTAGTGTGGATTATTGACCAGGTCAGTTGGTTTTCAATAGATCTTCTTTTCTATTATCAATTTGCTTTATTTGAGAATTATTGTAGACAGGGAACATGTAATTTGTTGTCTATTAGTTTGTAAACCTAATTAAACATATGTAGATTCTATGATTAACAGTACTTTTCAATGAAAATATAACCTACTTGCCATGCGCGTGTCTAGATAGTAGTCAGTTTGGTTCATGTCGTTCCCTAAGGCTTGTTCAACCTGGCAATTAGACGTGGCGCTTGGCGGCGTTGTACGTAGTATTTCAAATTACCTTTCTCTGAACTTCCTCATGTAAATTTATGATGGTTATGTTTTTGTAGACTGGTTTTTGTGAAGTAATGTCTATATTACAACATTTATCCTCCTCGTAGTGCCAAAAATTTTTGATGGTGGATTCTACCTTATCTTTTTTGTGCTAAAGCAGTTGCCGCTCAAAATAATCCATTCAATCAAGGATCTAAGGATACATTTCACTACGAGCTCTGAGTGTATATCATCCTAGTGAGCTAGTTGGGATCATTAAACACGAAAGGTCGCAATACACTACACATCACTGATCTTCACCGAGCCCTGCACAGTGCTCTAGGACAGGTCGATTCTGTGCTTCGTAGATTATGAGCAGCTGCTAGATATAAGTCTTGTGAAGCGGTTTTTGCAAAGGACCTCACATAATCATCCCATGAGAGAGTGCTATTGCTAATGATCCCGAGCATGGATATTAAAGACTTCATAGGAATAGTTGAGATGACATCATGATTTGTGGGATTGTGTGCCTTCCAGAAGAAGATTCAATCTTGAGTTGCATTGATCTCTACAGATTATCAGATCTCTACTTCAAAATCTTTGCCAGATCTTCATTAATTGCGTCAACGTGTCTCTATCTCACTCCTTCGGCTTCATTGGACGGTTCAGGGTCTCTAGATGACCAAGCGGTATGAAGTGTACCATCATCTGGAAATCGAATATACTCTAAAATTCACTGAAATACACTTAATTCCACTAAAAATTTCTCTGAATATGATAAAACCACTGAAATTCACTGTGACCGAATCGTCATCGTCATCTGATTTGAATATAATTCAATTTCAAAGAAAAACACTTTATCTGATATTGAAAAGCGAATAGAATGCTGTTGTTGAAGTTGTCAACATAGTTGTTGATAAACGCTTTAACAACACAACGAGGGAAATTTACCTATCCTTTTGTGATTTAAAATGGCCGTTACATCATTCCCATTCAAAAATGGTTAAGCGCTTGAAGTTCTATTCAAAATAGAGTTATAATCAAATGCAGCTAAATTTTGTATTGTTTGTAAAGGTTAAAAATTAATGAATAATTTATATTTCACTGCTGTTCTGAACTACGGAGTTATTCGGTAGTTTACGCTTCCATAAATGAATCCGTGTAGCTGTTGAGTGAATTCAAAATGACGTTATGAAATAAAAGTTACTTTGACAGTGTACTCTGCCATCCAGTAATTCGATTTGTTAATGAATAAGAGGGGACAATAGCTCTAATCTGTAATTACTAAGAATTATTCAATTATTTTTATTATATAGTGCTTTCATTTTATAACTAGGTTTTTGAATAATTTTATCTCTGACCGAGATATTATAAGCTTATATCGTCATAGATACGCTATCAATAATGAGGGTCATAACTCCCTTGGGACATTATAGATTCTATGATTCCCTCTACCTTTCACAAGTAAAAATAAAATAAGAAATGCTAATATATATATATATATATATATATATATATATATATATATATATATATATATATATATTTATAAATCTGATAACGTCTTTAGGAGATAAAACAGCGGACTTTTTTTGGCTTATAACTCTTACTCTTCCGTTTCAAAAAAGCCTCTAGTTCATTGAACTTGGTGATATCTTGTTTCCCATGTATAGTCACCATTGGTCTTAGCATTGACCATTTAGTCCATAAAGAATTTGGAACACACGTTTCTGACTGCAACGAATAAACACAATTACTACCAAATCTACCGAAAAACATAGAAAATTTCTTACCAGTTCTTGAAAATATGCCAGAAATACAGTTTCAGTAGCATCTTTTGGCATAGCATTTTTCCGTGTCAGCCGCTCCAGATATATTTCATATTCTTTTTTGTATACGGCTTCACTTTCCGATAGAAATAATGATTCTCTTGCTTTTTCAGCATTTTTCAAAATATCCTGCATTATATTTGGGGTAGAAAACACGTTTTTAACGCAAACACAATTTGATAATAAAGCTCTGTTTGTGAACAAGTAACATAGCAACAACCTAGCAACAACAAAACTCCTATAATCAACGGTACCTGATTCAAATATAGCGGGAAGGTAATGAATTGGTGCATTTATTCCGTTTTAAAAATGAACAAAATTTTATTAAAATCGGTCAGGAATAAAATTATCTATGTACCACGGGAATTAATGAGCCTTAATAACCTCAGGCAAACTTTGCCATCGGTAATTAAGGCCCTTATAATTCCCTTGATACGTAAATAACTATTATACATCATTCAAATCCACATTGAATAAATTCGAAACTTATTCTGTGTCAAATTTGTGGTATGTTTGTTGGTAGAGTTTGTTAACAAATTACATGGAAGAAAATGTGTTTCTTGAAGAACATCTATAAGTTAACTGACAATGATTGCATAGATTCATCCTTAAAATTGTCCCTCTTTAAATACACAATATGCAATGTACTTCATTACTAAAATAACTAAAAGTGGGCGAAAAATTCATCGACAAGAGAAAGGAATTCATTGAAAAATTTATTTAATTTACTGCAAGAAAAGCAATAAATACATTCTGACATAATAAAAAATAAAATACACGATTACACTGATATAATACACTTATAAATATGATTGTATCTGCGCAATGTATTCAATAAGTGATTCGAATGATTAGCAAGATGACTGATTCTTCATTGTTGAACAAAACATATGACATATATGACCATCCATTCAAAAATATGGGGAATTAACCGAGTCTTCATGGCACACTTCCGTATTATGGTGTACCACATCAACTTTGGGGTGGTTGACGGAGTTTCCTTGATACAATGACTATCAACGTTGGTGTTCCACAGGGATCTCTTAAGGCACCAAGTATGTTTATACTCCATTTCAACGATCCTTTGGAAGCGACCCATCTCCCGTCCACAGGTTACTTTCACTTCATACCACTTCTTCCCCTAGAGCTCTCATATCATCTAATGAAGCCAGAGGTACAAGACAGAGACAAGTCGATGCAATAAATGAAGATCTGGTAACAATTTTGAAAGGGAGGTCTGATGATCGAGTACAGTCTTATGCTACCAAAACTGAAGCTTTTATTTTGATTATTCTGACTGGAATACAATATGAATTAGGCTGAATCTTTCTTTCTGATGAACTTACGTTGACTAATTCCGACATAATCCAATATGACATAGTTTGAAATTCTTTGCGCATCCACTAAGCTTTCTAACCCATTCATCACTCACTTTAGAAAAACTGTCTACTTATTGTAGTTATTATTATCTCAATGACCATAACAATTTGAATTGGGCGGAATTTCTGATAAACTGACGTTGAATAATTTCAATACATTCCAATACGAATTGGGTTGGAATCCTAGCGCATTCGCTATTTATTCTCAACCATTCATCTTTTAGAAAAACTCTCTAGTTATTATAGTTATCATTATTTCACTGACCATAGAATGGGCTGAGTATATCACAGATACATCTCTAGGGATGTCGTCAACGAATTTTGACTCTATTCACATTAATATGGGAAGAAACAAGAAAGAAGTTTAATCCTTGCGCATTCACCATTCAGTCTCAATCATTTATCGCTGACTTTGGAATACTCTCTGGTTAACATCATTCCACTGAGCTCAACAATATCAGGCTGAATCTTCCTTCCTGATGAACTGACGTTGAAGACAATCCGATATGATTCATCCTTTAGAAAAAGTGTTTAGTTATTATAATGATCAATATTCCACACAGTATAGAAGGGAATAAGTACATCAGGGAGACACAATTCTTTGCGATGTCGTCTAAACAATTTTGACTCTATCCATGGTAGAACTAACTTAATAATCGTGCGCATCCACCATTTAGTACCAATCATTCATCGTTGACTTCATAATATTCTCTTTTCATTAGATTTGACATCACTGATCATAACATTATGATGAAGGCTGAATCTCCCTTTCCGATGTATTGACGTTTCTTAATTTCATTACATTTCAATATGAGTTAGGTTGGAATTCAAGCGCATCTGCCATTTATTCTCGAACAATCAATCATCCTCCAGAACTCCAGTTATTATATGTATCAATATTCCACTGACCATACAATGGAACAAGTATATCACAGGGATACATCTCTATGCGATTTCGTCGAAACAATATTGTCAAAATCCACATGAGATAGTGGAACAAACTCAAATATATTTTAATCCTTGCGTATCCACCATTTGGTCTCAATCGTTTATCGCTGACTTTAGAATACTCTCTAGTTATTAAAGTTATTATTATCCCACTGACTAAAGCAATATGAATTAGGCTTAATTCCCTGATACTAACTTTGAATATTTTCGATACAATCAAATATGAGTTAGGTTGAAATTCTACGCATCCATCATTCATTCTCAACCATTCATTGCTCACTTTAGGAAACTCTAGTTATTATAGATCATCATTCCACTTAGCATAACAATATGAATCAAGTTGAATCTCCCTTCCTGATGGACAGACGTTGAATATCTTATTTCAATTCATTCCGATATGAATTAGGTTGGAATTCTAGCGCATCCGCCATTTATTCTCACCTATTCATGGTTTAGAAAAGCTCCCTGGTTATTATATATAAAAATTCTCGGGAAATAGGTCACATTGACACTTTGTTTTATATTTTCGTCTTTACGTACTTTTCGGTCTCACGACCATCATCAGAAGACTAATTATTATGTCAAAATGGTTTTTTTTCAAACTAATTATAGTTTCAATCAAAAATGCCCACGACGTCGAAACGAACAGAACCACGGATAATCAAAATTGTACCGTCAATATTTCAAGTATAAAACATAACAAGAATCCACTATTCAGTAATATTCTTATAATATACAAGCGCATCTTGATGTAATGTCTCAACGACTTATGTTAAGTATTCACTCTCGAACCAGATGTAATGATGTATGAGGTACTTTAAAAAGGTTGCAGGCCTGCATTGGAATATTACTTTTGAGCATTCTTCCTAAAATATACTTCTGACATTTTAAAGACGCATGTAGGAATCTTAATTGATTGAGTTAGTATAAATCTGACTTAATGTCAGAATATCAGTCCTGTGATTTACAGATTTAAAGTCACGTTTTATGTGAATCTTCTCCAGAATAGATCCTTCTTAATAATTGGTTTCCTTAGTTAAAATATTAACATTTTTGTAATCAAATTGATCGTTATAATCAGAGAAGTGTGGTAGAATTTTCTAAGTTTTTATTTCTTGTGCTATACTTATGGCCGTACATTCTTTTTTGTAAATATTGTTTAGAGATTCCAGTATAAGTCCCATTGCAAGCTAAACAATTCAATTTGTATACTGTGTGGTTTTGTTTATCTTAAGGTATATAAGGTTCTAGATTTGAGAAAAATTTTCTAACACAATTAGTAGGCTTATGCACGACATTTGAATCATACTTTTTTAATTTTCTCTGAGGTTTCCGGAATCAAAAGTGATTATCTATATTACTTTTTATATCACTTATGTATGAAGTACCATTATAGATCTTGTTCATTCTTTCTTTAATGATGAGATTCAAAAACATCTTTGAGTAGCCATTCATTTCCAATGTATTACGAACAATTTTTAAATTTTTGGGACGGTCCTCTTGGTGGGACAATTTAACCGCGCGATCTGTAAGGCTTTTTATCACAATTTTTTAATAAGCTGTTGATGCAACGGAATTGAAATGAAGATAACGTTGAGACCAAACTTGTTTAGTAAACCACGAAGTTTTAATTTTTCCATCTGCATCATGTCTAATGTTCATATCTAAGAAATTTATGTTTTTGTTCACTTCTATTTCACAAGTAAATTGAAGATTACAGTGAAAATTGTTGAATTCATTGATCACTTACTGAATTGTATTGTTGGGAATACACATAAGACAATCATCTACATACCGTCTAAAAAATATGGGTTGAAATCTGAAGAATTAATAACAGATACCTTTAGGCGTTCCATAAGAAGGTTATTATATTGATCATCATTTAACTGACCATCGAATAGAATGAATATATCACAAATATACATCCCTAAGGGATGTTGTCAAAACAATTCCGATTATACCGGGATATCAAAAATTATCTTGGTCAAGGGTGGTTGTGGAATCTAAAACGTGTCTTACTTCAGGTTTGAAATAATTATGTCACTGTAACACTGACATCATCAATAGCCTACAAATTTCATACCTATTTATTTCAGTTGTAAAACAATATTGAACTACAAATTATGAAATAATTATGTCAACTTTGAACCTTTTCAGAGGTCGTGATAGCCACAATCCGGGTCAAAAACTGTTTTGAAATAGTTAATTTTCCGTAAATCGAATGACGTTCACGTGAGAAGCCCGTAGCTCGCGAGTTAGAAAAGTGCAAACTGGTTGTACCTAATACGGCTTTACGACGACTTTTCGCGTGCCGTTTTCGCTCCATGTAGTTAGATTTAGTATCGGACCGTGCTCGACGAACCTTCTTCTCTCAATAAATGTCCATTGCATAGGAAAATCTAATTAACACAGTTCGAGCTATTCTCAGATCTCAGCTACGCGCGTCTAACGTGCGACGTACCAAAGGAAATTTTCTCGCGACTAAAATATACACGAAGCGGGTGAAAGCTATCGGCCAATAGCCAAAAACAGTTTATTACAACTGGCGACGGTCGCACGGGGCAAGAAACGGCCCCAAATTAACAAGACCTAGGTAAAATGTATAAACTCTAACTTACGCGCAGCGAGCTCCTCGAGGCAAATGTCAAAATGATTTCGTTCGTAGCTAATTACATAGGACGTCTGGCGTTCACGCAATTATGTTTTTAGATAATTTGAACCTTCTAATTCCGATAGGCCACGTGAAAATCTCGGAGTCCTAAGCGCTAAACACTTCTGAGTGTTACAATATTCGTATAAAATTGCGAAATTTCGCACTTATAGAAACTTCAAATTAATTATGACATAATTATTTCACACTTAAAGTAAGACACACGTGTTAGATTCCACAACCACCCTTGACCAAGATAATTTTTGATATCCCGGTATCAACATTAATAGTGGAACAAACTCAAATAAATTTTAATCCCTCGCATCCACCATTTACTCTCAATCATTTATCGCTGACTTCAGAATAATCTCTAGTTATTATAGTTATTATAATTCAACTGACGATACAAGCGGAAGCCAAAAATATTCAAGATTAGCTGTCTGCGGAAGCCTACTATTCAAGATACTGTATATACTCATAATATAGAAGATTTTATACTCAGACTGACTTCTTTCATGATATAATGAACAAATATTTGAACCTCATAAATAGTTGTTGTGATTACATACTTACTCGAAACAAATTATTAGAGCTGTTCGAGGATGTAAACCTTGTTTACTTTTTAAGTGACATGCTTTCCATTTGTATGACAGATTCTGTTCTAGTACTAAGTTATCTGAGAAAGTAGTAAACCCAGCTAGATGCTAAAATGGGGTAGCATTGCCGTTGTTTTAACAGTAAATTATTACAATGCTACATAACTAAACGAACCAGCCGCAGGCATAATTCCCGCTGTGTATCAAATAACTTACATTGTTGTATATCCTAGTAAATTATTATCCCGTGGCTAAGCTAATGACGGTTATGGTGGCATCATAGGATAGTAGAATGCGGTGTGTGTTGGCAAGTTCGGCTGCATGTGTCTCGTGGGCAACCGCATGTCACTTTTCTATTTGTGCGCTATGTTTTCAAAGCCCATTAACTGCAACGTGAGCTGGTGTCAACGCACCCTCATTGTTTTCTTTCTCTCAACTCTGTTAACACGACCATTATCTGTGTCCGTTCATATTTTGCAGTGTGTTACCTTTGATGAATCATCCCACTGATGAAATTACGCAATCTATGAATTTAGTTCTTCCTGATAAAAGGATTATGTTCCAACTGCTTACTTGTTTATCAACTGTCTGCTGAACATGTCCTTAAATTCATGATAATTTCAGATTTCTTTCATTTATTATTCATTTGCTATTATGATTGAATGTACATCTATAATTTTATCTCCATGTTTTGATTCTATACTTCGATTCATTAGTACAGTCATTTTATGGATTGGTCGTACTTTTTTTTCCGACTTAAGGTTTGAAAATACAGGAAGTTAGGAAATTTTCCGTAGATTACGGAAAAAATAGTGGCTGAAAACCTCCAATGGAGGAAAATGTCTTAATTTATATACATGTATACGATTTTCCGTGTTTTTCCGGGAAAGAACATTTACGTCTTCGAAAATAAGCATTTTAAAAGGAAAAGTTTCGAACAAAAGTTGTTCAGCATTAAATTTTTCACATAGGATTTGACTATTCTGGATTTAATTTTCATCGAATTTCCCAAGCATTGGTTGGAAAAACAAAATATTTATGAATAAGAACTACATATGAGAAAAAATTGCATTTGACTGGTAAATATGGTATGATAATTCTATATTAGGGTATATATCGTTACTGTAAATGATTATAATTGAGAATTATCCAATATTTGCCCCAATTTTCCGGGTTAGGACATTTTTATTTTTTTTTCAATCTTAGTGTACGATATGTCGATTAGTAGGTTTTATAGAGCTCTGATAATGATTTTTCAGTTCATTTTGTCGTGAAAAGTCATTGAAAACGTACATTCGGAAAATGGGAAACTTTTTTTTTTTTGATTATGGCGTGTGACAGATCAATTCTTATATTTTTAGGGTTCTGAAAATGTTTTTAAGCTATTGCATATAGCTTTTATCGCGGGCTTTGAGCGCGGCGCGGCGACCGAATCAAGAAATACCGTAACGAAAACCTAAAAAAACAAAAAACAAATACCATAACGAAATAGCTTCAAACAAAAAACAAATACCGTAACGAAATATTCTGATACCCACCACTCCGCTCACCATGTAGCTCGGCCGAGCTTAAAATCAAATTGTCGAAATGCTAACTTTGAACCTTTTAAAAGGTCGTGATAGCCCCAAACTGGGTCGAAAACTGTTTTGAATTGGTTAATTTTCGATAAATCGAATGACGTTCACGTGAGAAGCGCGTAGGTCGCGAGTTAGAAAAGTGCAAATTTACGGTACATAGAACGTCTTAACGAGGACTTTTTCGCATGCGGTTTTCGCTACATGTCGTTAGTTTATGAACGGGGCCAACTAAATATTATAGTCTTGGGCCCCAAAATGTCGATTAAATGGAAAAATTTAAATAAAACAGTTTGAGGCATTCTCAGCTGTCACCTACTAGCGTCTGACGTCCGACGTACGAAAGAGAATTTTCTAGCTACTTAAATATATCGAAAGCGGGTAAAAGCTAGCGGCCCATAGCCCAAAATACTTTATTACAACTGGCGCCGGCCGCACGAGGTTCGAAACGGCCCCAAATTAACAAAATAGAAGTAAAATCTATAAACTCTAACTTACGCGCAGCGAGCTCCCCGAGGATATGTCAAAATGATTACGTTCCTAGCTAATTACATAAGACGTCTGGCGTTCATGAAATTGTGTTTTTATACAATTCGAACCTTCTAATTTCGATAGGCCACGTGAAAATCCCGGAGCCGGAAGTGCTATCGAGATCTGAACGTTAAAACTTTCGTATAAAATTGTGTTTACAAGTCAACTGACACTTGTCACCATAGATAACTCTACTACCGGTAGTAGAGTTATCTATGCTTGTCACAGAATACTCTTCATAGAGATCAAGATGATACTCTTACGTGACGTCTTTAATGTTTCTCCTACGTGGCGTCTTTTGATACTACACTATATGTTCCGAAGATTTGCTCTTTTCTAACTCGCGAGCTACGCGCTCCTCACGTGAACTTCATTCGATTTATCGAAAATTAACCAATTTAAAACAGTTTTCGACCCCGTTTGTGGCTATTGCGACCTTGTAAAAGGTTCAAAGTTAACATTTCGTTTACATTCCACAACCACCCTTGACCAAGATAATTTTTAATTTGTAGTTCAATATTGTTTTACAACTGAAATAAATAGGTTTGAAATTTGTAGGTTATTGATGATGTCAGTGTGATAGTGACATAATTATTTCAAACGTAAAGTAAGACATACGTTTCAGATTCCACAACCACCCTTGACCTAGATAATTTTTGATATCCCGGTATAATACTGCTATAAAAACAACCTCAATTTTTGATATTAAAATGAGCGATCTTAAAAGTAGCCCTCTTTTATACACACAAACACACACACACACACACACACACACACATATATAGTTTAAATTCTCAATTTAAATTCTCAATATGTATGTATATCCCAGGTTTCAGCACCAGGACTTCAACAGTCGATAGAAAATTTGATTTTGAGGAAAAAAGTTCCTATTAACATATATGCACAGACGCTTAGTTTTTGAGATACAGGGTGTTGAAATTGAAACAAAAAATTTCGTTTTTTGCAAATATCTCTGGAACTGTTTATCGTACAGAAAACATCTTTTGCGAACATTTTCTACTCATAGCAAGCTATGTTCTATGCGATCAAAAAATTTTTTTACTCATAATTCGTGATGATTTTGAAGGGGTAGTGGATGTTTTTCTGCCCAACTTTTTCCAGTGGCGTAGTGCTATGCAATAGCTTTACCGCGGCAGTCCCCGAGTGCCACACGTTTCTTTTTTTCAATTTGTTTCATCGTGAAAAATCATTCAAAATACATATCCGAAAATTTTAATTTAAACAATTTAATATTAAGAACGAGGTTGTTAAAATCAAATTGTTTTTCACTTAAACGATTTTCAAATCGAATATATCAATAAAATAATTGTTTACACGGAATACACAACAGCTCAGCTGTAAATATTTTGTAATAACGTTTAACGTATACAATAAGAGAGCACATGTGGCGTTAGTTTTGGCATCATATGATTGAACGCTTGCGCACAAATTCATTGCATTGGTGCTAAATACATAGTCCAGCGCATCGAAAGATTCAACGCAGTGGTGCTCGATCGAGAATTTTAAACGCGCGGGAGATCAAGAATTTTTAAAAAATGTTTTTAATTTTACGTAATTTGTTTTTTCTTATTGCTCTACATACTAACAAAAACCATTGAATTTCGTGACAAAATTAACTAAAAAAACGTTTTCCGAACCCTAAAAACATGAGAATTGATCTGTCACACGCCATAATCAGCAAAAAAAAAATAGTTGTCTATTTTCCGAATGTACGTTTTCAGTGACTTTTCACGACAAAATGAACTGAAAAATCGATATCAGAGCTCTATAAAACCTGAAAATCGACATATCATACACTAAGATTGAAAAAAAAATAAAAAAATGTTATCCCAATATGGTACATGTCACTTGCCTTTTACACGGGATAAACAGAGTTGCAGAAACTATCAGAACAGCATATCCCTGGGTGAACAAATTAATTTCAAATGTAAAGAAAGTGTTTTTGAAAGCACCTCTAAGAGTGCAAATCTATAGAGAGAAATTGCCAAGAGTTAGTTTACCTCCAGAGCCCGTAATTACTCGATGGGGAACATGTATTAAGGCCGCGATATTCTACGCAGACCATTTTGAAGCCATTAAAGACATAGTTTTAGATTTAGAAGACAATTCACAGTGTGTAGTGCGAAGTCCAGCAGTATTCAAAAATGTAAATTTAGCCAAGGAACTTGTTTTTATCAAGGTTAATTTTAGTTTTATACCAGATTTAATAACTTCGTTAGAAAGTGGGAATATGAGTTTAAGAGAATCAATTAATATTGTTGAAACTTTTTCCGACAAATGCAAAAAAATTCCCGATGATGTAGGAAATCAAGTAAGAAGTAAACTCGAAGTTATTATGGGAAAGAATGAAGGCTTTAAGTATTTAATGGAAGTCAAAAATATTTTTGATACTAAACCATCCAACGAAGTAATACGTTATAACTTACTACCCAAATTAAAATATTGCCAGATCACATCGGTAGATGTTGAAAGATCTTTTTCTTTGAACAAACATATTTTTACACACAGAAGGCAAACATTTTTATTGGAAAGTTTTGAAAAATATATCGTTATAAATGCATTTTATACTATTTCAGGTTAAAAATTTTACCTATTATATTTTTCTTTTAATTTTACTTGAAATAAATAATTTTTGTAAGAGTCGGCGTTTCTTCATTTCCATTTTTCCATGTTATGTTCAAGGCATATAATTGCATATTTGACAAATAAATGCATAAATGCATATTGTTGCATATTTCAAAGAAAAACTATGCATATATATGCGCATATTTTAACTGAATTGACGTGCATATATTCCGCCCTTTATTCATCAGTATCACGCTCTGTAATAAATTGAGCAATGAATGAAACGATTCATCTTGTAGGAGGAGTGGAGGTTCAAAAATGAACGGAGCTATATTTCAAACATGAACAAAAGAAATCCAAAATATTCAATACTATGTTTAACCGAATATTTTAAGCTCACTTCCGACGCTCAGGGGATGTTGCTAATTTGTTTGTATGATGAGAATCAATATTCACGCTAGATAACTTCTAAATGAACGCATACAAAAAGTCCTTCATAAAGTTTGTGTGGTTTTCCGAGAAAGTGAATAAATGATTTAAGCAAACAGACGTAGTTGATTTTATATAATGAATTTATTCAAGGAACAACATTGGATTATATTTATAACATCTGCCTCTATATGTGTAAATGAAAATAAATAATCGCGTGGGTTAATAATTAAAGCACCACTTCCAGAAGCTCGTATAGTCTTAATGCGATATGCCGCGTGCTCTGTACATACGTTTATGTATATTCCAAATAACACGCGCAAATAATACGGAGTGCAGTACCTATTCCAGATTCGTAATTAACAATTCTGCAACATAATCTGAATTTGGAATTTCGCATTTTGCAACATTCAATTCAACTGAATCTCTATGCGGGATTATTATCATAACGATGACTGTTCCGAAAAGTAAATTCTACTAGGGATGTTCTGAATAGAACATCCATAGAATGTTTGATTACTATGGCTAATATCACTCATATGGCTTTTGTATGAACGGAGTTGCAACTATCTGATAAGTTAGGTTTGTACTGGCTCGAGTCTTTAATAAAGCAATGATCATACATATGAGCAAGGAACTACACTAGATAGAGCTTTGAGAAACAGTATAAAGGGTGTCCAACATTCATAATGGTCATATCGGAAACGGTGATGGATACAGTTTCAGTTAAAATAGGCATAAAATCATACAACCAAAGGGAAATTCTATAGAAGTAACAAATTTCCAATATAACTTATGAAAATTGAATAGAATCAGTCATTACATGTTGAAATTCCATTCCTAACTCAAATAAAACTCTATTGATAAGAAATAATCACATTTGTCCACTTAAAATTCTATTAAAGTACTGAAGACCTTTTGACTAGCAAGCAACCATCATCATAGTAAACTAAATTTCAGATCAAATGTGCCTGTTTAAATTCTATTTGGGAATAATAAAGTAAATAATGAGTTACCCTGAGCTGGAGATAAATTGAAATTTAATAAATTTCTTTTTTGTTTATACGTTTCCATCCCTTCCAAATTACTTGGATATTTGTCTGTACTGTGTTTTAAAAGTGATAAACTGTCTTGAGAAATGGTGTTCGGCTACCGCTGATTGTTCATCACCATTTTTCTTTAAATTTGCAAAATGTTCCTTATATTGAGTTAAAATGTTCCTTCTAGTTTGACCCACATAGCGTTTTGAACACGACTCACAATTGATTTTGTAAATCCCGGATTTTTCGAAATCGGAAACTTTATGAATGATGTTGCCTAAACGATGTTTCAGCTTGTTCTTACATCTGTTAACTAGTTGTATTGCAAATTTAGGGAGCAAACTATGGAATTTATTAATTACTGAAGAATGATAATTCTATCAAATACCCAAGCGTTGATTGTTTTTTGCGCAAGAGTGAGATTTTGTTGGAAGTCCAAGTTCAATACTCCGCTCTGATGGGGTAATCGTTCTGTATGAATAACGCCGTTGCAAAATAAACTACACTCCGGAAGTCGAATCCAACGCTTTTCTCCAACCTGTTCAGCATCCTACCAAATTGCTCATGAACTGTTTGAGTTTTTTGTTCTATATCTGAGACACCTGTTGCTAGACCCATCAAAGCTACTATCTCTTCAAAAGTTTTTCCATTTGAACCTAGAAGGAGTAATTGCAGAGCACCTGAAATAATCAAGTTGTCTCAATATGAGGAGTGTAATTCAATTGGAGTGGAACAAAAATTTGTATTATTTGCGATGTTCATGATATTCACCTGAGATGCTGACTGAAGCAAAAACAATGTTGCTATCCTGGTGTCCTGAAGTTGCAATAATAGCCTTGTTGATAGCTAATGTTAATTTGGGAACTCCATTTGAGATAATATCATCCACATACTCTTCATGCGTTCGGTAGGCGATCCTAACAGGGGTAGTATTTAATGGTCGACTGAATAGTGCTTCTTGATGGTTGTATGATATTCCTCCATTGTCATAAGGATAATAAAGTTGTGCAGAAATGGACGAAATAATCGGTACAATCAATAGAAGTTTCAGTGACATTCTGAAAAAAAAAACTTTATGTCTCAATTGGTTGTGAAATAAATGTAAAAAAGAGACTAAATAACATTTATTAAGGAAATAGTCGATTGTCTGTGATGCATCAGTAGCCTATACTTGATAGTCACTGTTCCACTGTTGGAGGAAAAGAGCGCTTAAGCAACAATGTGATGAAAGCCTCAGCTTACAGACAGATCGAGGAAACGATGAACGCGTTGTATCCAAAAATAATTCGAATGCTACTCGAGATTGCCTCGGAATAACCTGGGGTCTACCCACAGGATTCACTACGGGACACTGTCTACACAGACTTTCGAATTTTATTGAAGTATTTGAAGGTGAAGGCTCTAATTAGGTTAGTTGGCTAGGCTCCAATTTTCTTTTGTGTCTAGAAATTAAATTATTGATCAACGATTTGAGGTAACCATTGTCCAACGCAATTTGCTTGAAATGCCGAACTTCGTTGTTACAAGTTTTTTTATCAAAGATACGTTCAATTATCTATGAACTAAACTATTGAACTGAGCTATTTTATTTCTGAATGGTGTAGCTGAATCCGCCGGAGTATACCTATTTGTTTAATTGGGTCTTCTGTATATGTCGAAGTCCAAGTGATTACTATCTTTTATAATGTTGATATCAAGGAAAAGAAGTCGACTGTCTGTTTCTATTTCAACAGTGAATCTCAGTGAATCAAATTGGCTATTTAGCGTGTTCAAAAAGTCTTATAAATCAAAATCTTTACTTGCAATCACGAGAATGTCGTCAACATATCTATAACAAAGTTTTGAAAACTGATTCAATGCTGATTTTAAGGAGGTTTCTAGTTCGCTTAGAAAAATATTGGCCAAAAAAGGAAAGAGTGAATTGTCCATTACCCATTGGCTTGTTTGTTTATAGTTGTTTTTTTTTCAAAGTGAGATAATTTTGCTCCATACATAACGATGTAAGGAACGTATTCTGTGCACTTTTCATCGGAGCTATTACTGTTTGAAAGCCATTTCTTCCAGAATATTCATAGACTCAGAGACTGGAGTATTTGTAAATAGTGAAACAACGTCAAATGGAACAATAGTATCACCAGGTTCAATTTCGAAATCAAACTGGCTATTTGGCGTGTTCAAAAACCATGTAAATCAAACTCTTTACTTAAATTGCGAAAATGTCGTCAAAATATCTATACCAAACTTTTGAAAACTCATTCAATTTTTGTTCTAAGGAGGTTTCAAGTTCGGTTAGAAAGATATTGGCCAAAAAAAGAAGAGAGTGGATTGCCCATTGAACATCCACTTGTTTGATTATAGTAATTTTTCAAGTGAAATAATTTTGCACTATACATCTTTATGTAAGTTTATAGATATAAGAACAAGCTAAAACAAAAACACTGTTTAGGCAACGTCATTGATGAAGTTTCCGATTTCGACAAATCTTGTCTTGTTCAGAATGCTATGTGGGTCATACTAGAAGGAACATTTTAACTCGTTATAAGGAAGATTTTGTCCATATAAAGAGAAATAATGTGCTTTATGTAGAAGTACATATACCCAAAAAAGTTATGAGGTGATGAAGTTAAAAATTACATACGATTTTTTTAATGTTGTTCTGAAACGGTTTGAAACTCATCCGAAAAATTCATATGTTATGGATATTACACAGTGGTCAATATATCCAAAGTAGCGGCGTTGAAATGTTCTTGATTTTTATAGGTTTTTAGAGGGAGTCACCATCCCTTCACTTTTTTGTAGGGTAAATTTGGATGGAAATGGAACGCCACTGGAAACAAAAATATTCTAACTTTTTCCCTCCTGCTATTGGTTTGTAAAATCATTAGCTTAAAAGATGCAGCCACCTTTTGAAGTGTCAAGTTAAAAACATTCAATGTAAACGTATTTTCACAAATACATCAGACACAAGTTTATTATTGAATTGCAACCACTGTCGTACATACAGGTCTGGGAACTCGTATGTTTGACATGGGTCTCTTACGCGTCGCCAAACTCGTAGTTCCTCGCTCAGCCACTAGCTAGCGCTTGGATCGAAGTGGTAAAACGATTCCTTTCCGGAATCGCAAGCAGTGTTACTAAGTATTCTGATTTGAGAGAGGAATAGAACTGTTACTCTTGTCAAAATGTATTACTCACCTTAAAAACAAACTTCCCCTTTTTCGCACACATCATAGACCTCGTTAATACAATTTCTTTCCGGAATCGCAAGCATCCACTTTTTTCGCATTTCCGCATTTTTCGGCACTTTAAAAACAGAAGTTTCTTGCTTTACACTTTTGTACCCCATTTTGCATTTCGGCACAATGCACGGTTTCGTAATTTGTTTCTAAAAACGCAGGTATTCCTGCAGTTGTCAGAGAACACTCTTCGACTATTGCGCCATCCTTTTTGGTACTATGCGACAGTTAACGCTTAGCGGAGTCAGTTCTCACATAGGAAACAGCCTCGAGTTCCCAGACCTGTATGTACGACCGTGATTGCAACTGATAACATAAAATACAATAATCTAATTCATTAAGTCTTTTTAATTATTCCTCACTGGCTATTTCAACTGAATCTAGTCTATGTATGAAACATATTACCTATTCGTACATTTAGAAATGAGTGAGCGCTGCTTCACAATAGCAAGACTTGATGCCGACGTTCCGCCAACCGTCACTGGCATCTTCAGGGCAGGTTAGAGGCTTGAACTGAAACTGTTCCATTGTGACGCGGAATTCATACGGGAGCCAAAAATTTGCAACACTATTGAAATTTCAATAAAAAGTGCTTCCATAATGTCAATGCCCTTCTTTGGGTTAATCGTTTCCGTTTTATTCGCCAAAATCGAAAATTCTTACAAATAACTCAGGAAAGGTTGCCTTCGTTAGCCTTCATTTCGAACCAGATTCTTGAACATGATAGAAAGGTATACATCTTTCCCCTTCTAACTTAGATAGAAAAAGTACGCTTCATCAAGCCGGATGGTTTTCAAAAAATCAAATGAGACATCCGTTTTTCATATATCAATGAATAAGAAAATTAATGTGATAAAGAAACCATTCATGAATCCAACCTCTCACGGCGCTACTCATAATTTGTCTAGAAAGAGCTTCCGGATATCTGATAAAAATGAAATTTATTACATCCACTCATTTTCAGCTGGAAAAGAACCTTCGTGGAAATATGCTGCCGAAATCATATTATGCAGCTCCGATTCTCACAGTTGAAATGAGAACTAATTTATTTACAAAAAAGTGTTGATAAATGATTCGAAGAGATAATTAATGGATTTTCACTTCAGGGTTCAGCGAAAAGAAAATTTAATAGAAGAATCAGAAACGTAAATCGTCATGATAATCAACATTAAAAGATATAGGATAATGGGTAGAATTATTGGGAAACTGCTTGTACATGGAATATTGTCATTCATCATAGAGTTACATAAATTCCCATCAACCTGCTTCAGAAAATGTGATTTGCAGGAATGTTTTCGGAATTTATATCATAAAAGAGCTACAAATACTCCATTGAACATGAATAGATCAACAAATAGTCATTCTATTTCAGGAGGATTAGAATTTGGATTTCTTCGACGATAATTTCTCTTACATCATATTAACTGTCCAGGGATTCTGGTAGGAGCGGATCTTCTCATCAATTTGAGTTCATGAATTTGTTTCGTTCTCACACCAGTATGAGCAAAATTTGATATGATCAACAAATTGTGTCTAATCTCTACATAATAATAGGAATTGGATTATTTGGACAAAGATGCTTGAAAATATGCATGCGACATACATTGAAATAATACCAAAATATGCTGGTGTTATAAAAGCTGGTGTTTCACAGGGATCTGGCTTGGTTCCATATCAACGATCTGCTGGGATAGCCTTCATATCACTTTCCCATATAGAATTTCTATAGCATTCAATGTAGCAAGAGGAGCTAGACAGAGACAACTCAACACAATTGATGGAGATGTGGAAACAATTTTGAAATAGGTATCTGATAATCTAGTAGTTTAATTCAATAAAAACTCAAGCTTGCATCTTTTCCAGGAAGGCGGATCCCACAATCTCTAATATGATGACGTCAGTTACAACTATTCCTATGAAGTCTTCTATATATATATACATGATCGGGATGACTACCAACAGCGCCCTCTCATGGACTGATCATACGAATATCGCTCAACAAAAACTTGGTTTTCTATCTCGTGCAAAGAGTTACTTCACATCCCAGCAGCTCCTCATATTCCACCAAGCATAGATTCGACCTGTCTTGGAATACTGTTCACTTGTTTAGAGATCGGCTCCCAAACATATGCTGAAGCTCTTGGATTCAATCCAGAAGAGAGCTATCTGTCTGGTTGATGATGCCAAACTTACAGATTCATTGACCTCTCCAGAACATCGTAGGAATGTGGGGATCTTTCCATTTTCTATAAATATTTCCATGGTCGGTGTTCATCAAAACTTTCATCTGTTGTTCCACCATGAGAGATTCCAGGCTCTTTGCTGAACTTCTTCTTACCAGACATAATTTTTTTATCGAGCGGCGATGTTGTGGAACTCTTTGCCTAGTGAGGTCTTTCCCTATGTCTATAACCACCAAACCTTCAAGAAAAATTCGAATGCCTATCTCTTCTTCCAACACACCACCGCTGGCTTACCCAATGTTTTCAAACATTATAATTGTCAAAGTATAGAAAAAGAATTTTTTCAAATTTACAAAAATTTTCGTTATTGATGTTTTTTTGAATTCTTACAATTTTTTTCATTACAGCAATCATAAGTATTTCAATATCATTTGGTGTAGTATTATGTCTTCGATCCCTTAAAATTAATTCATCTTCCAGCTCTATAAGCTGTAATTAGTGCATAATTGAAGATTGAAATTAAACCTGGATTCATGTTAACAACTTTGTCAAAATTTTCTTAAATAATATTATTCACTGTAGAAATTATACTTTCTTGAATATTATTAATAGTGGTGATTGCTAGCGGATGGAAAATTTGTTTGAAGGTATTTTATTACAGAAAACATCAATCAAAGAAATTGTATATGGTACTTAGGGGTACATTTTAGTTAATTACCCTTTAGTCACAAATATGGCTAAAACAAACTTTCTTCGCCTATAATTTTCAGTTCAGACTTGTCACCAATCCAGTTTTTTGAAAGAGTTAATTTTTTCTTGGCACATTTCACAATTTTCACAATCAAATATTAAAAATAAGATTCTTGACCCAGTATGAATTATATAAAAAATTCTCGGGAATTAGGTCACATTAACACTCTGTTATGAATTTCGTCTTTACGTACGTTTCGGTCTCACGACCATCATCAGAAGACTTATTTTGTCAGAAAGGGGTTAACTAAAACTAATTAGCACAAGCGTCCATATCGCACAATTTTTAATCAAAAAGCTCACGCCTTCGAAACGAACAGAACCACGAATAATCGTAAATTGTATCGTTAATATTAAAGTATAGATTTTTTTGTAACAAGAAACCACTGTTAAGTAATATTCTCATAATGAGAAATTGTGCGATATGGACGCTTGTGCGTTTTTTAGTTAACCCCTTTTTGATAAAATAAGTCTTCTGATGATGGTCGTGAGACCGAAACGTACGTAAAGACGAAATTTATGACAAAGTGTTAATGTGACCAAATTCCCGTGAATTTTTTTATACAATCAACTATTGATGAATGATGGATGTGAATTTAGTTTAAAATAAAACGTACATCATACAAGGAAACGTTAGCCGATTATTAATATCAATTATTTTATCAAATTGGGAATCCCAATTGAACATACGATCCGCAGGTAACAACATTATCCTATCTCAATAAAAATCATAGAATCCGGAATTGCATTGTGTGAAATAAGGCCATAACGGTAGTTTTAATTTTCAAGTTCGTTTGTTATGATCATGCTATAATTTAATTTGGAACATGAAAATATCCACATGTACTCATACGAAAAAGTTCAAATATGCATTATGTGAAGTTAATATGCATTTTGCGTATTATATTCCAATCTCCACTCATTATAAATATTCAATGTGGAAGCAATTTTCACAATTCGACAAATACGATTCGATTTTTAAGTATTTATTACATTCTTAATTTATATACTGGTACTTTCGTTGTTAATCAATCCCTGAGATTCCTTTTGTAATATTATTATTCTCACAACCATAGTGAAATTCTCCTACAAAGACATACCATTCGACTACCAGCTTTCTGCCTTTTTCATATTGAAATGATTGCCTCCAAATCTGATGTATCGATATTCTCCAGATGGATGGGCAGCAATTGGTTTGAAATCGACTAACCGTAAATAACAAGATTCCTTCCTTTGGCACACTGACGAATTAATTCATTCTTATCGAGTGCCTTGTAATTCTGCGATCCTACATTCTACGAATTTAACATTTATTGGATATACTAATGACGTACGAATTATATCTAAATTTTTGGTTACATTAATACATACGTCGAAGATATTTTCATCTCTGCCTATGTTTCGATCTCACGACCATCATCAGAATATGTTTGACGATTAATTCACATGGAATAAAGCTCGAGATTCCTTGAACCTAATTGGACTAAGAGCTGACCGTCTTGATTGCATTAATTTCAATTGTCTACGTCGTAACAACGAACAAAACACGAAAACTTGAAATAGTAGCATATCAATATGTAGAATATATGAAAATATGGTCGGAAGCATATCCACTTCAAAATATTTCTGTATCATCAATGATAGAAAACTTCATTACACATTACATCTCACGTTTCGGTGTTGTCCCATCTAGTCCAGTCATTATAGGAGATTTTCATCGAAATTTTTGGGTACAGCTCAATTTTTGTACCAAAGTGTAGGTTTTAGTATATAAAAACATGTGGCACTGACGCGCCTGCGCGCGCATATTAGCATTCGTCAGAATAGATATATATATACGTTTTTTTGCCATTTTTTGCACAAAATGGAGAATATATCCAAATGTATGCATTTTATCGAAAAAATGAAAAGGAGTAAAGTTGTTCAGAATTAAATTTCCTATAAAAATGCATTATTTGATTTTCCGATTTTCTTCGCAGTTTTCCCGGGCGCGGGAAATTAATTTTCCCATGATTTTCAACGTTAGTTTCTCTTTTTATTTTCATTTTATCATTCAAACAATATCATGAAATTGTGAAACGTTTATTTAGTATTTTATGTTATTTAAGAAAGACACGTGTGCTTGCATTTTTTGTTTCAGCCTCATGATGGAAAATTCGTGGAAAATTTTATCAACACAAATCGGAAAATCAAATAATGCATTTTTATAGGAAATTTAATTCTGAACAACTTTACTCCTCTTCATTTTTTCGATAAAATGCATACATTTGGATATATTCTCCATTTTGTGCAAAAAATGGCAAAAAAACGTATATATATATCTATTCTGACGAATGCTAATATGCGCGCGCAGGCGCGTCAGTGCCACATGTTTTCAGATACCAAAACCTACACTTTGGTACAAAAATTGAGCTGTACCCAAAAATTTCGATTATTTGCTCAAAGATCTCCTATAATGACTGGACTAATCCCAAATAACCACCGAAGCAGGTAGACAGTTTAGATTAAAAATGTTCTGAATTTTCAAAATCAATGGGAATACAGAGAATTCGTACTACCAGTTATGAACCGATAAGCAATGCATGTTTGGACGTTTTCGTAAACTTAAGTCAACCATCACAGCCAGCGAAAAAAATTTAACAACCAGCATCAATGGGAAGGAATATAATTGTATACATTCTGGCCTGAAAAAATAATGCTTCGCTGACACACAGATCTGTGGAAATTTCCGAAGAATATTCAGGCTACCATTTTTCCATATTGTAAGATCTACCAGAGATATGTATTTTGATTAATGAATATCATTGTAGTTTTGACTATCTTCAAGTATGAATTATTGCATTGATCCTAGTCTCCAGAATCTTATACTCAGAATAAGATTGAGCACAAGATTCATCCACATCAGAATATCCCTGGCACAAGAAAAGTTGAAGAGAATTCAATGGAAAATCTGAGTTCCGACGATACGACTTCATAAGAATGCCCTCAAAATAGGCTCATTCAAAACTTTCTTTTGATTTCATAATCATACTGTACGCAAATAGTCTAAATACCAAAAAATTTTTTTTATTTGCTTACAGCCTAAAATTAATATTTGATATCCGTGCGCATCTAAACGAGGCGCGGCTGATTGTGACGTCACTATACTGTTATGATTTCATTTCCTAAACAATAAAATGATAAAATTAGAACTTAACGAACATTGAAAATCAGAAAAGATTAATAAAGATATTATATGGAATTAAATACAATGTTAAAAGTTAAATAATAGGTAGTATAATATAATAAACAATGTAAAACATAATAAACAACAATGTAATTAGAATAAAAGTGTAAAACAAGAACTTCAGTGAAAGTGAATAAACGTACAGTGTTACGAAGACAGAAATCATAATGAAAATGATTACAAAAACTATCATGAGATAGCACAAATATTGAAAAATGTTGTAGATATAAGTTAGGATTTGTAAATTTGAATTATATAATGTTAAAGAAATGTTATTGATATGTTATATTATGTATTAGTTTTAATAATGGCAACTGTCAAATTTATAATAATTATAGGAATAATCATATTAATTATAATCTAATCATAGGTTATCTTATACCAAAGTGTGTGGAAAAATGTAGGCAATATGAATTTAAAAAGAAGGAATCATTATCATTCAAAATAAGATGAAAATCTCCAATAATTAAAAATTTAAAGAATACTAAGTTCTGATTGGTCGAGGCGATTTTATAGACGTCAGATTAGTAACAATGTAATAGTTCTGTCAGTTTTCAACAATCAACAAAGCATTCTTGATAGGTAAACTAAGCACCTCATTGGTTAATTTTGAAAATACTTAGCGTCGGTTTTGAAGGCCTATAAAAGGCATCTGAAGACAAACCAAATCAGTTAGCCATCAACATCTGAAGAGTCAAGATACTCAAGCTACTCAAAAGATTTCCATAACCTTAGATTATTGGATAAGCATCGGTGAACCCAAGTGTTCCAGTAGTTTCGTAAGGTTGAAAGTAACCAAAGCAAATAAGTAATTTATACAAGTCAAGTAGTGTTCCCAGTCTTCGAACAAAGTTTTTAAAAGTTATTATAACCATAATTCACAAGTAGCATCGTATAATAGTTAGTCTTCGACAACGTTCCAATACATCATTTAAGGTTTTATATCTTTTGAAAAAGAATAAGACAAGTTAACAATTATCAACAGTTCCTGATTTCTAAAAAAGTAACCACATTGTTTACCTGTGATTTGTTTATAGCAGAGAAATTATGTACCTACGGGTAAAGTGAATTATCAAATTAATAAGAAAATCAAGCCAAGTGAACATTGCCTACATTTTAAACATATTCTTGGATATAAACTAAACGTAAGTTTATTTATTATTTCTCCATTGTATTATTATCTGTCTGTAAATCTGAAAGAAAGATTGTAGATTATAACTTTGTAAACAAAGATAAATCGAAATAATTATTTTGAGTTAGATCATAGATCTATTTGAACACAACATTGTAGAAGTTAATACCCGAGATAAATTAGAGTCCTAGAAATTTAAATATTAAAAGTTAGCATTCAATGAACCTTGTGTTTAATTCCATAGATATTAAATAAAAAGGTAAAAGTTCATTATTCAAATCATTAGATTATTCAAATCAAAACAAACATAAGATTTAAAATACAAATAAAAGCTAGCCGGTAGATTTCAAAACATTGAAATATTCAAATTAATTCAAATAATAATTGAAGAATAAAAACTCAGTAAAGAGCTTTTATATCAATTGTCACCACAACGTGGGGCAAAATAAACTCATAAGAGATTTTAATATCAATACGTACGTTTGATGGACGCCAGACAAGAGGTATTCGTTATTAGTCAACTCGGGTCAGTTTTCGTTGTGTGTTGACTATATGTATCGTGAATTTACTGTCGTTTGATTAATAATGAGCGATAAAAAGAGTTTTCGCAAAAGTTGCGTTGTACCAGAGTGTAGAAATACATCTATAAGTGCAACGGATAAGCTATTCATTTGTTTGCCTGCCAACCAGAAAGTAAGAAAAGCTTGGCAGCGTGCTATGCGTAGAACTGATTCTGTGTCTGACAAAGGATCGAGATACTGTTACGAAGATCATTTTGATGAGAGCATATCAATATAATGAGGATGATTTTAATTTCTAATACATCATATTTATATCAGGTTGAAAAGGACATAGAAAATTACATGTACCTAAAAACTATGAAAAGTGGCAGAATACAAATGAAGACAGATGTAATACCGCATATTCTCGATTGCCAAATAAACCGCACTTATTCACATAGTACCAAACCTAGGGAAGTATTCAAAAATCGGGAAAAACTAAATACTATGCAGACTCGCATCACTGAAATTTCTGATAATGATTTGGCTGCTCTCAATGGAGGAACTACTACTGCGACACAAACCGCGGATCGTGGTATTCAAGTGAATTTGCAGTGTAAGTATAGAAGAATACTTCTGATCTAGTGTGTTTACTTAATGTTGTAATTTTACTCCTTTCATTTCGCTGCTAATAAAGTCCTTATTTTTGTTGAAATAGTCCATTATCATAAATATATCCACTTCTGGTAGATTACCAGAATTAGCTTTCAATCCGTACATTTTAAAAAGAACAACACACTTCACCAACAGGATATATACGAGTAACACAAGCGATGCCGCAGCCACTAGACTACATGTGCGTATAGTGACGTCACGCGCTGTTTTCGGTACTTTTCTACCAGCGCAACTTCAACTTGAATTATTTCAGTACAGGATAAAGCTATAGGTCTGGAATTTTTGTCAGTATATCAGGGGTCCAGACACTACAATAAAATCCATAAAAACGTGTGGCACTCGGGGACTGCCGCGGTGGCATTATTTTGGTAAATAGCTACCCCACCTTTTGGAACAGTATCTCGTTTGAATTGAACAATACAATTGAAATTAGGTATTTCAATCGGATTATCATGCGCCATGCAAGATTCGGTAAGATAACACATTTGTTTGTCTCGTAACTGAATCTTGTAAATCGTATTTGTGACTATTTAGACTTTGGCAATTGAAAGTCATTATTGAAATGCCATTTCTATTACTAAGGAAATCTAAGACACTTTGAGCTGTCGTCTGAACACTATTTAAAGGCAGTCTTTTGAATTCTTGCAACAAAGATGCAGTCGATGCAGCTTGCCTTCGATTATTATAAAACTTGAATGTAGAATTATTGTTTTTTGTCGTGATATACAATTTTTCAATATTAGTCACCCGAGAGAGCGCAACATAAACGAGTTCCTGTTATTTTTCGTTAGGGAATTTCTTGATTCGGTCGCCGCGCTCAAAGCCCGCGATAAAAGCTATATGCAATATATGCAATAGCTTAATAGAAACAGGTACTCTCAGGTCTCTGCTACGCGCGTCTAACGTATAAACTCTAACTGACGCGTAGGGAGCTCCTAGAGGCATATGTCAAAATGATTTCGTTCGTAGCTAATTACATAGGACGTCTGAAGTTCATGCAATTATGTTTTTAGATAATTCGAAACTCCTAATTTCGATAGGCCACGTGAAAATCCCGGAGTCTAAAGCGCTAGAGTGTTATAACATTCGTATAAAATAGCGAAATTTCCCACTTTTAGAAACTTCAAATTAATTAATTAATTTGACACATGTTGGGTGTTTAGGTCTTACGTTATTTTTCGTTATGGAATTTTTTGATTCGGTCGCCGCGCTCAAAGCCCGCGATAAAAGCTATATGCAATAGCTTAAAAGGTTATACTGTTGATTTCACTAAACGACCCTATTGAGCACAGTATTCAGAATGAAATAACCTTCAAAATAAATGAGTACAAGACTAATGTCGCTTCTTGAAAAATAATCATTGAAATTATTAAAATAGTGAATGAAAATGGAATCGACGTGCCTAACGTATTGTTCCGAAAAATATGGCGCCGAGCAATTTTATTTAATTTATACGAAATCGACTATGCAATTCATTACTATCAGTTACAGCTAGTCTTTGACTCATTATTGCAAATAGATATTGAGAAAATCTCTACTCAAAGTAATATCCGTAATTACTTTTTGAGTAATTTATTTCCTGAGTAACGGGGAAGCTCCAACAAATCAGAATCATCATGTAATTACATGCACCGTTCGAGTATAAATGGAATACACGTTGATTTTTCTTTATAATGAATGAGCCTTTTGAACAGCCGGATGAATCTAACTAGAATAAATGAGAAAGCTACGACTCCAATTAATGGCGATAGGATTTCAAGACATAAGAAACCTTAGAGATATGGAGCATCTCTTCAAATTGGAATGACTTTAATTAGGTTAATACACTGAAAGAGTTCACAAATATGCATTAGGGTGGCCCTTATTTGGATCAAACAATAGACGCCCCCTGAAAAGCTTCTTAATAAAGTGCTGATTTTCCTCTAAAAATTGTAATAAATTCACTCAAACTCGGTCCAATCTTTTTTTCTGGGTTCGATTTGGTTCAAATCAAAATGATTAACACATTAATATTGCTATAACATTATAAGACCTTTGCTTGAACCTGAAACTGCGCCCCACTTCAATATTGTGCTTTTGATTGCCTTTATTTCCTGAAAATCGTATAAATTCATTCAAACTTAGTTGCATTGTATTTACTGAGTTTAATTCGACCTAAAATTATTCAAAATAATTAACAAATGTTTGCTATAATATTATAAGATAATGAAAATGCAACTAGGTTTGAGTGTATTTTCACGATTTTTAGGAGAAAAAGGCAATCAAAAAACACAAAAGTGAAATGGGGCGCGGTTTCACGTTTGAGCAAAGGTCTTATAATGTTATAACAATAATGTGTTAATCATTTTGATTAATTTTGGATCAAATAGAACCCAGGCAAAAGATGAAACCGAGTTTAGGTCAGTTTATAACAATTTTGAGGGTAAAAACAGCACTTAAATAACACAAAAGTTAATTGAGGCGCAGTTTCACGTTTGAGTAAAGGTCTTCCAATGTTGTAGGAAGCATTTGTGTGTAGTTCCGAATGATTTTGGATCAAATCAAATCCAGTAATTGTAGACGAGCCGCGTTGAAATTTATCCGGATTTTTCAGCAAAAAAGGTCATGAAATAACACGAAAGTGGAGTGGGGCACCTTTTAACGTTGAAATAAACGCCCGGGAGTAGTGTTGCCCAAGTGCAAGAACAAGACGAGACTTAGCCAGTCATGGTCTTGGTCTTGCGCCAATACACCTGGTCTTGGTATTGGTCTTGGTATTGCGCTCCAAGTCTTGGTCTTGATCTTGGTCTTGCAGCAAGAGTCTCGCAAGTCTCGCAATTACCTATTAGTGTTTGTTTTTCATTTTTATTCAACCTTTTTATGTTGGCGCAATTTACACAAAGCAATTTGGGATGCATGAATTATTTCGAAAAACTCATCAAATTTACTTTTAGGTCTTTTAGATCTATGACTCCAACTCTCACTACTCCGACTAGAACTATTTGAATCTTCGTCACTCGTGTCAAATTGTAAACGTGATAAGTTTTCCGAGAACAACAAGGATTAGAGTAAAATCAATTATTACATTAGACTAGAAGCAAAGCTCAATTGGGAATGACTGGAATTGAAATAAATACTATTACTTATAGTCCATTCGCTTAGATAGTGTCGCCTTGTACCGCGCCGCCTCGGCACGTGCCGGCTCTCATTAAAGGATGCCGTCGCAAATCAAAGGATGCCGCATGCGGCGTACAGACGCATGACATTGTAGCGTCTTGCTTTTCGCTCTTATACCTACCTTAATATCATAAGATAGATTTCAAATTAGTTTGTAAGATCTGTTTTTCGGCCTGTAACTTTTGAAATATTAAGAAAATAAACATTTTCTCGGTAACATACTACATATAATTTTATTACGCTTTATTCTATTTAGTTTATTTTTCGTTTTCATTATTTTTATATTTCTATTTATTCACATACTATATTTAACATATTATTTTCCATTTACTTATTCGAAGTGCGTAAATTCCCCCTTCAACGAAAATGCACTGATAGTCATTTATATCTGTGCTTTACGTGTTGGAAATTGTTATATAATATTGTTATATTGTTCTATGTACTGAGATTTACATGGTAACATACTAATGTTTTTGTAGTAGATTATCTAGAGAGTTAATGTAACATAATAATAAATAATAAAACTTCACACGAAGATAAATACATTTATTATCTTCAACCACGCTCTGCTAACATTACGTCTCCCTATTTTCTGCCTATTTTCTTCTTCAAAATTTTATGTACTAGTACTTTCTTTCATTTTGTTTCGTTTGTTTTCTATGTGTCAATTTCTTGTATTATAAATTAAGCCTGTCCGCTCCCTGAAACGACACTCAGTCCTAACTGCAAGACGCAAGAGTCTCGCAGGCTTAGTCTTGTTCTTGCTGAAATATTGCACGGTCAGTCTTGGTCTTGGTCTTGCTAAAATTACGCGGTCTAGGTCTTGGTCTTGGTCTTGCAAAAATGCAAGAACAAGACCAAGACTTCAAGACCAAGACCCATTTTGGGCAACACTACCCGGGAGGTTATGTTCTGCCATTTTTATAACATTTAGGAGCTTTTTATGGGGAGTCAGACAAAATCCGTTTATTGCTACAAATGAGGGTCACCCTACTATGCGTACACCATAACACTTTATATATGGAATAATCACCCGAAGGACATTTCAGCCACCAAGTAGCCATCATCAGAGTGAACTAAATTAGAAAACGTAACCTACCCGTTGAATACTATAGATAGAAATTGTGAGGGAAAAAATTTATGATTAAAGTGGCCATGAAAAAATCCTGGAAATTATTTTTGAGCCGAAAGGGGGCACAATTAAAAATGTAATATTAAAATGATAAATTTTTCCGAAAACTCCCACAGTGAGGTCTATCTTTCAGAAAGGTTAGACAATTCTTCAACATTTTGGTCTGAAGCTCATTGGCGTACTGACATTGATAAGAGTGGGGGTAGCTATTGAAAGCTTAATCATTCAAATCGATGTAGTTTCTAAACGACTCATCTGATTTTAGTAAGTTCAAACTTTTTTAGGAGAGGAAGGTAAGTACTTCTGATTGTCGTATCCATTGGTGAACAACAGGTTCAAATAAAATTGCTAGGGGACGCAATTTATAATAATAACAGTTCTTTTGGTTTTATTCCGAAAACTTAAGTCAAACAATATAATTATGACATCAAAATAGGAAAGTAGATTGAATTCACAGATAAGAGTGGAGAGTTTTCCAAAAGAATTATTTTCGAAGAAATTCAGAATTTTAATACTAAATTTTCAATTGTGCAATATTATTAGGAACTATTGTGTATCTTTGGATATGACAAGAGGTACTTGTCTTTTTCTTCCAAACAAGCTAAATTTTACTAAAATCGAATGAGTAATCTAGAAGCTACATCGATTTAAATGATTGAACTTTCAAAAGCTTCCCCCACTTGTCTAACATTTCTGATGATGTTACCAAAGATATACCTCAATGTTGGAATTATTTTTGAAGAAATTCAGAAATTTAATATTATATTTTCAATTTGTGCCCCTTGCAGTGGGATGCGGAACTTAAAAGTAATTTCCAGGACTTCCTCAAGGCCACTTTGATCTTGAATTTTCCTCATATTTCTATGCCCAGTAGTTTCCAACATATGGCTGATGGCCAATCTTATGATACACCATGTATATTGTCGCAAACCAAAGCTATTTATTCTTATTCAGAAATTGGATGGATGGGCAGCAATTGGTTTGAAATCGACTAACCGTAAATAACAAGATTCCTTCCTTTGGCACACTGACGAATTAATTCATTCTTATCGAGTGCCTCGTAATTCTGCAATCCTACATTCTACGAATTTAACATTTATGGGATATAGTAATGAGATACGAATAACATGTAAGTAATAAAGGGGGCACAGATAAAAACGTAATATTAAAATCATAAATTCTCCGAAAACTCCCACAGTAAGGTCTATCTTTCGGGAAGATTAGACAATTCTTTAACATTTTGGTCTGAAGCTCATTGGCGTACTGATATTGATAAGAGTGGGGGAAGCTATTGAAAGCTTAATCATTCAAATCGATGTAGTTTCTAAACAACTCATCTGATTTTAGTGAGCTTAAGCTCGTTTAGGAGAGGAAGGTGAGTACTTCTGATTGTCGTATCCATTGGTGAACAACAGGTCCAAATAAAATTGCTGGAGGATGCAATTTTTAATGATAACAGCTCCTTTGGTTTTATTCCGAAAACTTATGTCATCCAATATAATTATGACAAATAGAAAAGTAGATTAAATTTACAAATAAAAGTGGAGAGTTTGATATCTCCGTTCGTTCCATAGTTATTGCCATAAGAATTATTTTCGAAGAAATTTAGAATTTTAATATTAAATTTTCGATTGTGCAATATTATTAGGAACTATTGTATACCTATGGATATGACAATCAGAAGTACTTGTCTTTCTCTTCCAAATAAGCTAAATGATTTAAATGATTGAACTTCTAAAAGCTTCCCCCACTTGTCTTACATTTCTAATGATGTTACCAAAGATATACGTCAATGTGAGAATTATTTTTGAAGAAATTTAATATCAAATTTTCAATTTGTGCCCCTGCGGTGGAATACGGAACTTAAAAGTAGTTTCCAGAAGTTTTTCAAGGCCACTTTGATTTCGAATTTTTCCCCACATCTCTATGCCCGTAGTTTCCAAGATATGGCTGATCCATCCTGTATAGTGTCGCAAACCAAAACTGTCTATTTTTATTCAGAAATTAAGATCAAAATGATTCAAATCATCATCAGAAGTGGTCGAATTAATTTATTTACATTCAATAAATTTGGTATGGTAATTATGGCCCCTTCTGTGTAAATGATATATCGAAATCAGTTGAATAGCCTGTCTCGGATAAGTAGACTTTGAGAGTGGGTGTTATGAATATTAGAACGTTCCGATAGCTTCCAGCAGATTGCTCGGTCCATTACTTGGGGCATTTCCGTTTATTTTCCATAAATAATTCATGGATTATTTACGTTTATTACGACAATTCGATTCTGCTCCGTATATAAACCTCTAAACAAATCAACATGAAAAATTGATATGTTCATTCATTCCTCCTACACTGGGGTCGTCCCCATTTAGTTCGCGATGTTGTGCGACAAGTATTGTAATAGAGATAAAAACGCTTCCAGACATATTTGCATGACCTATAAAAACGCAAGAAAATGGCATCGAACGTACAGCGCGTAGACTTTAGAAAGTAGCAGCGTGTCTATGAATAATTTACCGTTTACAGGCTTCATTTCACGCGGCTGGTGGCCCAGGGATGCCGGCGTGGCCCGTGCGACACTCGACGTCGCTTCGCCCTGGGAATAATGATTTTCAAATTTTAATGAAATGCACGTGGAATTTTTTCCACGGAGAATGTACAAAGATGGCACGTTTCTCAAATAATTTCTCGTACAAACGGGATGGTCCCCCAGATGAAATATTACAAGCGCGACTCGTTCTAAGTGGCTGAACGTCTCTGTCTTCGAGGCGTCGTGTTTGTTTAGGCGACTATATACAATAAAACGTTGAATTTATTTGTTGATGTTATCTAATTTGTAAACTGCTGAGACGTATATTGTGTTGATTGTGAGCTACGGGAACTGGAAACCTGCATTTCTTGAGAAGATTCGCGTTCATGTCTTTGTCACATTACGGAATGGAAATCAAAATTACTTTCTATTATTATTCAGATGTTTGAAGCAAGTGAAAGCTCCTCTTGGTGAAGTCTGCACTCTCTCTGGTTGACGTCACCCGGTTATTCGAGATGTTGGAACACATTTCTTCTCCATCCAATGAACGCAAACACATACAGTTGATGTCATTATTATACACAGTATACAGGCTGTTACAGAATGTTGTGAGAAAAATTTAAGCGCAGATTGAACATCTAAAAATATTTAAAAAAATTCATATAAACATGGTCTGGACCCATGTTTATATGAATGCTCGGTTTTCATAATATTTAAGGTTTTCCGTCTTTAATAGTTTATTTTATATATTATATCGAAAGCCCCTAGAAATTTCGACATGAGTCTTCGTACACACAAATGTATCATCAACGGTCACATTTACATGTACAACATTGTTTCCTAAAGCACTTACATCAGTGGCGTTCGGGCCGTCAAGAGTTTATGTTTAGCGGAAAAAAACTGTACACTATTTGCCAAAATTACTGTCGCTTTCTCAAAACCAGATTAATTTTGCTCGAAAAGAGTCTCACTTTTTTCACTCTGACGCACCGTTTTCGGAATAAAAATTATTAATCAGTACAATATTAATCCATCCTGGTGATGATTTATTTTAAATTGTAATCTATCTGAACTTATTTTTCAGGACACAGTATATTACATTTTAAGTAAGTGGTGAAAGTCCAAAACGAACAAGAACCATTCGGACTTTCGACAAGCTTTGAACTTATTTTGACATCCTATGCCTCTTTAGAAGCGTTCATTGTTTCACTGCACATATTTCTGGCTTCAACAAATTCTATTCTGGTCTCCAGACATGGGTTGCTACGCCAACGATGGTATGCTGTTTGTTTTGAAGCAACGGCCCTAGAACAGATTTTATTGAACCATCGTTCACCAGATGACGGTGATTTGTTGGTATGGGGTATGTAAGCTTCCATTCCTATCCTGATTATATCCGAGATCTCGGTGGTACAATGCGTTGAGTCATCAGATTCAAAACATACGCTTCTCCGAGGAAACTCGGAGGAAAACATGCATAGATCATCCCAGTCGGCTGAATTGCAATGCCAAACTGTGCGTGGATTTATTGGATTGCTTCGTGTAGCGATATTGGAACAGGTCGTAGTGATGAGTGAATGGTCAGAATTTCTAATTGGTGCACGGACTTTTACTTCATGGAGATCTGGATTGTTAGTGAGAAATAACTCAAGCGTATTGGCATAATGATAGTTGTTATCAGGGATCCATGTTGGTTTATTAATTGGATGCTCATCCGTCTTGTTTGAGAACTTGAGCCAAGCGGAGTTGTGAACCCCATGATGATAATTTCAGCTGCTGGATAATTCTGCGAATGTGGTCAAGTTTCAGAGAAAGAAATTCAAAGAGTTCACCATGAGCTGGTTCATTTGGTGATAAATGAAGACAACAGAGGAATTTTGTCTGTTTGTGATTATCAAGCTTGAACTACGAACTCTTGCAATTCTAGATTCTCCTCTCGGTGGCATGTTAGATAATTTCTGGAATAAAGACAGATATCTCCTTTGTATCTGGAACGAGTTTGAAGCTTGTAGCTTGTAGCCAGGGTAGAGCATATTGGTTGTGTTGATGGACGAACCTGCGTATCGGTTAAGATCAGTATGTCTGGTTTGTCTGTCTGCAGGCATTAATGAACATCGTTCATGCTTTTGCTAAGACCTCGGATCTTCGAGTTTATATCTTTCAATGTTGAACCCCCTCGAGCTCCTCTAAACAATTACACAGACTTATTCACTTCATCAGTATGTCGAATAGTCCTGACCAATATTTCTGGTGTTGGTTTTGCTAGCCTCTTTCCACATAGCCACTATTTTGGTCGCTGAACTAACATATGTGCCAACTTGATCCCTATAGTAATTAGTTACACCCAAAACGTGTGTTGACGAAGCACTTTGTTGGCCATCTTTTCCAGGTAACATGATTATCTGCTACGTATGACGGTGGTGACTCCTATTTCTTTAACAAAATCAACAACAGTGAATGAAAGATATTGTCATAATGTAGGTATTATTCCCACTTAACCATTCTTGTGTATCACATTTCTTGGGAATACTTATTCGCAGGTCATCCATTATCCACAAAGATGATGGACGGCTCTTCTAAATTCAACCAATTCAGGGAGTTGTTTTTATTTCACTATGATAAGCGATATCCTCTATTCCTTAATTGTTTAAAAATTATATTTAAAATGAAATTGAGAAAACAGCCAAAAATTAAGTTTTTCAAATAGAAACCCTACAAATTTTATAAATTTATCTTATTTAAGATTAAAAATGAGGGCGAGTTTGTGTGAAGTTACTTATTCCAAAATTTTTAAGTTTTCGAAATATTGGCAATATAACATTTTTCTATTGCAAAAATGCCATAGTCTGCTATATGGTCCTTAAGTTGGCCATTTATTTGAAGACACGTTCGAATCAATGTTCTTCTGACGTCTAGATTTGAAGATGAATTCCGGGTAGGAGTTTCAGGTTTCTCTTCAAAATGCAACAAAGTATTGAGCTGCTCTTCATCGGTCAAAACATTAAGACGCCTTATTTTCTCTTTCTTCAAGGTTCCATTCATTCTGAATTGTTGGTAAATTCTATCGAAGATCCTTTTTCTTGGCGTCCCCTCAATGGAAATTTAGCTATATAATCCCATGATTCGATTTTCATTGTTTGATACATAACTTTCTAAAATGTCAATATTTCCCTCTGTGGTAAACATCACTAACAAAGCAATTAGGTGAGCAATATATGTGTCAAAAGATTTTTTCAACTTTGAGAAATAATGAAATTCTGTAGTACGGATTGTTTTTTAAACGCCGTCATGGCCAACTTAAGAGCCATATAGCAGACTATATCATTTTTAAAATAGAAAATTTTTATATAGCCAATATTTCGAAAACTATAAAGTGTTTGAATAATCAACTATACACAAGCTCACCCTCATTTGCTGAATAAGATGAAATTATGAAATTTGGGGGTTTCCATTTGAAAAAATAAATATTCGGCAGTCTCCTCAGTTCCATTTTTAATTTCATTTTTTGAACACCCCTTATTAACAGTTTGCAAAATATTATAAAAACTTATTGAAATAGGTCCTGTTCAACAAGGAATCCAATTACACATAAAATGTGTCTAAAATTTTGCGTAGAATCAAAATATGCAATAATATATAGAGTGTCCTATTCAAATTAAGGAAGTTGACGCGTGTCCACGTAAAACAGAGTATTCTGAATTTATAGAAGTATATAATCGTTGAAATCTGAATCCAAACTGAGAAACTTTTATGCGAAACTTTCTTCTCTACCTTATATATTGTATGGGATAAGGTATTGTGCCAAGATAAATGGAACAGTCTGTACAGAAAAATATGGGTGCAATACTATAACATTAAACACTTGGGTCCAAAATTTCCTGCAGTTTATCCCTGATTTCAATACACCAGTCTCCTGTAGGCGTATTTAATTATTCACAGTCAACCATTGCCTACGAAATAACATGGGAACACAAATAGATAAAATGAAGAAAGAAGTAAAACTTTCGAAACGTCAACATCAGTATAAAATCATCGAGAGTAGTTTGATTTGACCCTGAATACCGGGTTATATATCACTACAATATGTCCTTCTAAACGAAAGGATTTATTAGAAACCTTTCTTTGTAGATTGCTTCCACTGATGTATAATATAGATATTCTTCATTTATTCTAAAGCAACCGGCTGTTTAAACATGAGACATCAGTTGAGTAAAAATATCTCGAGAGAATCTTAATTTCTTATAATATCAAGAAAATCATCCAAAAGAGAATTCGAAGGCCGACACAGCTCATAACTACTCTGGGGAAGCTTAAAATTAAGAGGGTAAATATGGTAGTATGTATATTATGAAAGCTTTCAGATGATTTAGGCCCTCCAAACTTCTTCAGTGAAGTAATGTCTCCGAATTCAGAATAAAAGAGGTATTTATATTGCAATCAGGAGTATCAGTGTAGAGTTCTCAAATCAAACAACCCGCTGAAAACACAGCTGAAGTATCACTTTACACAAACAAACTGAGTTTCGAACTAATTCCTACTTATTCAGTTTGACAGGCGATGTTGATTCAACATTAATTCCTTCTGGATGTTACAACGTTATTAACAGGTGGATTTCAAAGTACATTGACAGTTCAAGTTGATTCAATACGTTAGTGTGAACTACCTATCTGGATGAAATTAATTAAAACTAGAAATATATCCATTGCTCCTCAACTGTGCCATTTTATGTTACAATTTTAATAACAGTATGCATTTCTCAATTCATTTTCTTCTTTAATCGGTACAAAATGTTAATTTAAACACCCAATGTAATGTATTATAATGATCCTGAATACACTAAAAAAAAAAATCTTATAAGCTATATTAAATTATAAGACATAATAAAATAAAATATTATATCACAGAAACAACGTGACTATAATAGTTTCGACAATAGCGTGTCATCTTCAAGTATCGTTTGTTAGAAATTTTACGTTATCAAAACATCATACAAAATGCTGTAGTACACGTCTAATTGATTTTATTGTCATTATTTTCTATACCTTTGACAATTTCTATTGATTTTAGTGTATTTAATTCAAAACTTCTACTCTGGTTATGTGGAATTTCACCTTCATCTTAATTTGGGAATGTGTGCCTTGTTTCTAAGATATGGTAAGAGAAAGATGAATCTGTTTTATTAAGTCTAAAAGATCGAAAATGGTCCTTTTATCCAATTTCAATATTACGACTATATCTACCGATATAAAAGTTATCATACTCTGAACAGGTTAATTTATATTTTCCAGGTTTATTAAATTCATTTGTTTTATTTTTAGCATTGAACAAAGAATAAAATAATTTATTTATTCACTTACGGTACCAAAATATGTGAGGGAAACGTATTTGGATGAGGATTCATAATTTTTGTAAAAGGATAGATACTTGAGCGAGTTAATTTCTGTTTTTTCTGACAATTAATTTGGATATAATTTGAGGTTAAAACCCATTGTTGATGGCTATAGCCTTGATTATATTCAATTCTTCATTCAGGTTTTCAAGAGAAAGAAATATTCATCTTTCTCTAAGCATATTTTAGGAACAGGGCACATTTTTCCAAATTCAGATGAAGTTAAAATTGTACATAACCGGAGTAAAAGTTTCAAATCAAACACACTAGAATGAATAGAAATTTTCAAAAGTATTAAAAATAATGCCAATAACATCTCAATTAGATGTGTACTACTTACTACAGCATTCTGTTTGACGTCTTGATAACATAAAATTTCTCTCTAATCCTCTTGCATCTTCCAAACATATCTCCGCAGTAAAAAATTTCAATCACAATATTAACTTTACCTCGTTATCCAATTTCAATTATACTTTTCTAGCAATGTATTTCATATTGTACCATAAATTCATATGTTCATACATTAGTATCGTTCTGTTTCTATAATATATGTGATAAAAGCAAAGTAAAAGTGTTTTATTTTATCATATCAGTATGATAAATTATTACAAAGTAATGGCTTCCACCATTGAATTTTCAAATTATAAGGATTATATGTGCACTTCTATTATGTGCCACGTACATCTATTGTCCATTGATGCACAAGAAGAGTGATCTTGAATACTTCTCTTTTCCAAGAATCCCCTCCCAATCCCTCAGAGAAGTAACACTCTACAAGGCTTCCAAAGAGTAAACGACTTCTATAACATCTCCCACAATTGTAACAAAAATATTTCATAGGCGATTGAATAGATATCGTTTTCGAAAAGTACAATGAACTGTTGGAACAATTGTAATAGGATATCGTCATTAATAAGTTCAAGATGAGAGTTCTTCTCTAACGTTGCGGTATCGTTCTAACGTCTAATACGGAGTGCAATATAGCGATCCGGCGTATGACGTGAGGAAACCCTTCGAAATGACTCGAGGAGAGTTAGACTGATGTTTCGAATAGTTTAAGGTGATACCAAACTTTTTATATAGTTGTAACTGAATCAATACGTTCCAATCTTATAAACTATATTAAATCATAAGGATTATTTGTGCACTCCCATTATGTTCCACATACATCGAATGTACATTGAATACTTGTCTTTTTCCAAGAATCCCCTCCCAATCCTTCAGAGAAAAAACTCACTACAATGCTTCCAAAGAGTGAGTGACTTCTATAACATCTCTCACAACTGTAGCAAGGGTATTTCATGGGCGATTGAATAGATTTCATCTTTGAAAAGTACTTGGAGTTCAGTGAACTGTCAGAACGATTGTAACAGGATATCGACATTAATTGGTTCAAGATGAGAGTTCTTTCCTTATGTCAGACCTGTGAAACCTGGTCTTGGACGTGCTACTGAGAACCCTCCAGGACAAAGGATACAGAACCCTTGGATGTGCCGACGACATAGTTGCCATGGTACGAAGAAATTACAACTTCACGGTCAGAGATCAAATTCAAAAGTCTGTGAACCTAATCATAACATGGACGGAATGAAAGTCACCATGGTAGCATTTACTACTCAAGCAAACTAGAGGGCTTGGGACCTCTGAAGATTCGAGAAGAAACTGTACAGATAAAAGAGCGAGTCAATCATCTCGATGTGACACTGGACTCCAAGCTGACTTGAAACCAACAACTGAGAAAAGTAGTTAAAAAAGAGATCTCATAACTTGTCTCTCCTTCGAGAAAAAATAGGAGCTACGACCAAACATGCTCTACTAGTTTTTATGATGGTCTAAAACAAAACTAAGAAGGACCACGGCAAGATTAATCAAGGTCCAGAGACTTGGGATCACAGGGGCAATGAGGTTACTACTGGGATTACTTTCCGTCCAATTAGTAATCTAAGAAGAGGCAAGGCTCAGAATGAGCATCGTGAAAATCGTGATTCGAAATGTGCTAGGCATGAAAATGGATCACATTCCAAAGCGATACTCTTTCAACAACACATTTAGAGTATCAATACCAGAAAGGTCTGAATGGGAAATACAAACCTGAGCGACACTCTACACGGATAGATCTGGTATACAGACGAGTCTAAGACTGAAAAGTATGCAGGTGCAGGAGTATACTCAAGAAACCCGAAGACTGACTTCAGCTATTCATTGGGTAAACACATATCTGTCTTCCAAGCAGAAGTATATGCAATCCTCCAATATGTGAAGAAAAACAGTAGGAGAGTCATCGAAGATGAGCAAATTTACATATTGACAGACAGGCTATACTTGAGACAATGCGACGTCAGGAAGTGACATCCCGTCTGGTATGGAACTTGAAGTACTGACAAACCAAAACCGCGTTGAGCTGATCTGGTTGCCGGGACATCAGGAACTTGCAAGAAAAGGGTCGGAGAACGCTCCAGATCCAGAACAGATCACGGGGGTACCAAAACGTACAGCACGGAAGTTTGCAGAAGACTGGTTCATGGGAATCCACAAGGAATACTGGGAAAAAATACCGAGAAACGAACATATGAAGAAATTCGTCAAAGCCCCGTGTAACAAAAGAAAGACAGACCTATTAGTAATAATAATGTCCATTGCATACTTCTCTTTTCCCCAAATCCCCTCGCAATCTCTTAGAGAAGTATTTCTCTAAAAAGCTCCCAAAAAGTGAACGACTTCCATAACATCTTCTAGAATTGTAACAAAAGTATTTCATCAGCGATTGAATAGATTTCATTTTTGAAAAGTACTTAAATTTAATTGAACTGTCAGAACAATTGTAATAAGATATCGCCATCAATTAGTACGAGAATAATGAGAAACTACTCAACAGCTTCGCAGATATGATGATATGATTTCGAATAGTTTAAGGTGATACCAAACTATTAAAATAATTGGAACTGATGTAATACGTTCCAATTATGAACTTGTAGAATAATACATAGTTTCAAGATGAAATTAATAGCAACAACTTGTTTACGAAAATCCATAACAGATGCTCCCTGCATCTAATATACAAGTCCCAGGGATGTACCATGAACTGAAATATATACATCAGTAGGAAAACAACAACATTAAATCGCAACACGAACCGATGTTTTGTACAAAATGAGAGGAAATTTGGTATTTAATAACTGTCTTAAAGTTGAAAGTTCCCTTTGTTGCTGAAAACTTCTCAAACCGTATGAAATGTTTCTCATCACACTGGAAATTGTTTATCCGCAGTTCCGAAAGACACGCTAAATTAACCATGTGATTTCCATTCAAACACGAATAAATTCAGACTAGCGGGCGCATATTTTCGACTTGATTTTATTCTCCGATCTTTTTCAGTCAGATTGCCGGCATGGAGGAGAGACTAATGTCGACGAGTAAATTGCTTGGCTATTACCGTTCATCATTTGCGAATAAGAAAGCATTCCTGAAATAGAAGAAATTTCACAACTAAGTGGACATCAGGCAGATGGTTTCAGTTAGCGTGACCATATCACTTAACGATCTTTCATGTTTCGCTATAAGCTTCTTCTGTAATCGTTTTTCCGTTTGCGCAATCAATTTCTCGTATTTATATCGTTTTTCGGGTGTAAAACTAAATTGGTGGGATGGTCTGGCATATGAAATGCGAAAAGAATATAATGCAACTTTTAGACATGTACATTCATCTCTACAACTAGTATTTAGGTATTTATTTTCATGAACTCATTATTTCATGGAGGTTAGAAATAAATGTAACTTCTCCTATTAGTCCAGGAAATAAAGGTTTTGAAAAGAAAAATTTGAGGTAAAAGGCCGATTTTGATATGTGAGGGCTCATTCGATTCGTTGTGACCTCTAGATCAGAATCTGCCACAGCTATATAAGGGGAAATTTGTCCTATTGTTAATAAACAATAAATAAATGGCATGTTTTTGACATAATAAAAAAAAATTGAAAACACTATCTTTCATCAATTTTTAGCGGGTGAAGTAGAAAATTGCAGTTATTTGATCAATAAACAATGTGAATTTAAGGTTTATAACAATTTGTCACTTATCTATTTATTAATAAACAACAAAATGGAAATTTCCTGAATAATCAAGATTAGATTCATTTTCAGGTAATTTGAGGTCGCTGAATACAAATTCGATGTTATTTTTCTGATTGGCTGTTAATCTTATTAGTTAATTAACAATTTGTTGATAAACAAATTAACCCAAAAACTGGAAATTTAAAAAATAATCAAGACTAGATTCATTTTCAGGTAATTTGAGGTCGCTGAGTAGTTTGATGTTATTTTTTTGATTGAATGTTAATATACTTATTTAATTAATAAATACTTAGTTACCGAATTAACAAAAAAATTCTCAAAATAATCAAGATTGGAGTCAATTTCCTATAATTTAAGGTCGCTGAATACGAATTTGATGTTATTTTTTTAATAAATTGCTGGGAAACTATTTTTTATCAATAACATGAGAAACCACTCTCCCCCTTTACGGCTACGGCCGTGGAGGTTGAATTACTGGTTCTGAATTCAGCTCATACGTCCCTGCACTTCTCTCAGTTACCATGGCAACGCTATCAATCAACTAATAATATGAACAATTTATTGAAAAATCACATAAGATTCAAATTTAACTACTTCAAATTATCCGAAATTGACTGTAATCTTGATTATTTTAAAACTTTAAATATTTTTTGTTAATTCGCCAAGTGAATTAATTAATTAATTAAATTATCATTCGATTCAAGAAGTAACATCAATTTCGGCCTTAAATTATACGGAATTGACTCCAATCTTGATTATTTTAAGACTTTGAATTTTTTTGTTGATTCGGTAACTGAGTAATTATCAATAAAATGATTAAATTAACCTTTAATCCAAAAAAAAAATTAAATTCATGTTTAGTGACCCGAAATTACTCTATACTTGATTATTTTGAGACACTGAATTTTATTGTTAATTCGGTAACTAAGTAATTATCAATTAATTAATTAAATTAACATTTAATCAAAAAAATAACATCAAATTAGTATTCAGCGACCTCAAATTACCTGAAAATGAATCTAATCTTGATTATTTTTTAAATTTCCATTTTTTTGGTTAATTTGTTTATCAACAAATTGTTAATTAACTAATTAGATTAACAGCCAATCAGAAAAATAACATCGAATTTGTATTCAGCGACCTCGAATTACCTGAAAATGAAACTAATCTTGATTATTTAGGAAATTTCCATTTTGTTGTTTATTAACAAATAGATAAGTGACAAATTGTTATAAACCTTAAATTCACATTGTTTATTGATCGTTTTCAATTTTTTCTTATTATATCAAAAACGTGCCATTTATTGGCCATTATTTATTGTTTATTAACAATAGGACAAATTTCCCCCTATGTAGCTGTGGCAGATTCCGATCTAGAGGTCAAAACGAATCGAATGAGCCCTCACACATCAAAATCGGCCTTTTACCTCAAATTTTTCTAATTTAGGTCGATTTTGTACTTTATTTCCTGGACTATATCTCTTATTCACGTATTCTTCTATGCTAGCCTTCACAAAAACGCATCTAGGAAATATAATAGAAATAAAAAAATAAATCTTCCTAAACCACAATCAAACTATGCAGTGCTTTCGTAGAGTACTGAATAAATTAATTTTTAACCAAACTATCCATTTCTGAGGAATCTCCTGATTTTCAATCTCAATTTGCCACATTTATAAGGAAAAGTTAAAGGCTGATCCACGTTTGAGTAATGTCGTCCGCGACAATTTTTTCAAATGAAACACCCTATATATTATTCAATTTTTGGAATCTCCATAGAAAGCTGAATTCAAAAATATATCACACATAGAGTTTGTATGCAGTGAGTCCGTTGAATTCAGTCATCTCGTAAAGTAGTGGAAAAATTCGTAAAAAATTGAAGGAAACATTTTTAGAAAGAACGCTCGAACCCGTCGAATTTTATTCTCATTTGGGCATTCTTTCAAATATAATTAATTCATACACAATGATTCGTGTAAGAGAAATGACGTCGTCGGTATTTTTTGACGGCAACCTCATTTTCCATGAGGTAATGTGAAAGGAACCTTTATGACATACGCTAAGGTAACTTGAGTATGGGTCGCATGAAAATGAAATGGGGTTGCCATCAAAAATACCGATAACGTCATTTCTTTCAGGCTTTTGTTTATTATCACATATATTATAGAAACAAATCGTGACTATAGTTTCGACCCACCAAAGGTGTGTATTCCAACGGGTTGTTTTGTGCATTTCTTATTTTTATAAGTGACAAGAAAACGTAGATGGTTTGTGTTGCAAGGTCGTATTTTCACATATTGTCTGACAAGTTCTACCATATTCAATCCGGTGATATTCTCCGAAGTTACAAAATTCTCGCATTACCTTTGTTTTTGTATTCGGTAAAGTAATTCTAAAAACGGATCCTTCATCTATTACATTTTCAACAAGCATATTTGTCAATTCCTCTCTTCTGCATGCTCCACTTAGTCCAATTATCATAGCAACTTTTTTAAATAAATATGTATCATCTGATGCTTCCGCTAAAAACTTTGTGACATCTTGTTTAGTGAAAATTTGGATGTTTTAGCTCTGTAACCTTCTGATTTACGTTTTAGTAATGCAACCAGCTGTAGGTACTTACTAATATCGACGATTTTTCTTGTTGATAAAATACTTCTTTTCATCGAATAATACGACCAAAGAGAAGATGGTTTTCTTTCCTTAGATAAGCATTCAAAGTAAGCCAACAATACTTTTTCATGAGTGATATTCTTGATTTTCTTAGCAGAAAACCATTCTTCGTCCCGATTAAACACCATTTCATATTATACACTTCGTGATTTTTCCGGCAAAAGAGAGTCCACGATATTGCGCGTCATTTCTTCCAAATCAGAAGGTTAACTACCAGTTTCAGAATTACATCTTCTGATGAAGGTCGACAGACCGAAACGTACGTAAAGACGAAAATAATAAGCATATGTGTTAATGTGACCTATTTCTCGAGAATTTATATATAATTCATACCTGGGTCAAGAATCATTATAAATCAATCAAAATCTAAGCATTCCATGTGTAACATTGAATTTATTAGTATACATCCAATTGTGAATTGGCACCAGTACTAATAAATCTGTCTATATATCTATTAAATGTGTGCCTTAATTTGATGGATTTTACTGATCCATCCCAATATAGGATCCGAAAATAATTCTTAAGCATTCATCTCCCTGATTGATAATTCTGCGATCATTTTATTACCAAGATTTTCTTTGGTAATAAAAATGCAGATGTTCCCTAGGGATTAAACTAGGTCCTATTATATTCATCATATCAGTGTATCTATTCATCCAGTAACCGAATAAATAACTTTTTCCTCATAGACCAGCTATAGGAACTCTCTAGCGGAGAGCGCATTAACAGTTGATATAATGAATTCAATGTTTATGCTGCAACTGCTATGGTATAGCATTGAAGATATTAGCACTGCGACCTGGTAGATATATTGTGTCCAATAGCGATGATAGCTCAGTCGGTTAGACATCGCCTGCACATTTTATTGCTTCCGATAGCGTAGTTTAGAAACTTCAAGCGGCAACGTTATCGACGGTGAGTTTCTCAAATTTTTTACACTTTTGGGAATACTGGGTTAGTAGGTTATTTGATACTTTGTTTCCGTAATCAATCGATTCATCTTGCACTTCTACACACCATGGAGATATATATCAAAATAGAGTGAGCTGCACGTGAGCTGATTTAAATAAGTTCTCCCAAGGAGAAAATATTCTCCCGTCCTCTCTGTTGCTGGTCTCAAGAATAAGGGCCACGTAGCCACGTTTGCCTGCTGCTATACAAGAATAGCTGGGCAGATCACAGCCACCCCTTTCGTGACTCCCATTAGTGAGAAGAGTGATAGAGAGGATAGATTGATAATATTGACTTAAAAAAGCTGAAAGTATTTCTCACATCTGAATCTAGTAAGGTTTCATTCTTCCCCACACATTTGGTGAACAGTTTGTGAATGACATTTAAATAATAAAGATAATTGGTAATATTTGATATAATCAGTTAAAAATTTGAAAATTTGTTTGTTACACAATTAGTTGAATCAGATGAATAGTTTTATTCGAAAACATTGAAAACATACTCAACCTGACAACAATGGCTGACCTTGAGTCATAACGTCATTTCTTTCTTAACGTGAACTGCGTTTATGTTTGTATTTTAAACATCACTTCGAGTCACGTTTGATCCTTTCTCGTCACACCTCATTAAGCTAGGTAATTATCCCCTCCATCCTCCTTATGTATGTACCGGGATATCAAAAACTATCTTGGTCAAGGATGATGTGGAATCTAAAACGTGTGTCTTACTTTACGTTATCAAAACTTGTGTCAAATTAATTAATTTGAAGTTTCTAAAAGTGAGAAACTTCGCAATTTTATACGAATGTTATAACATTCAGAAGTCTCTAGCGCTTCAGACTCCGGGATTTCACGTGGCCTATCGAAATTAGAAGGTTCGAATTGTATAAAAACACAATTGCATGAACGCCAGACGTCCTACGTAATTAGCTACGAACGTAATCATTTTGACATATGCCTCGAGGAACTCGCTACGGGTCAGTTAGAGCTTAAAATTTTTTCCTCGATCTTGTTAATTCGGGGCCGTTTCATGCCCCGTGCGGCTGGCGCCAGTTGTAATAAAGTGTTTTCGGCTATAGGCCGCTAGGTTTTAACCGCTTTTGGTTATATTCTAGTAGCTAGAAAATTGCCTTTGGTACGTCGCACGTTAGACGCGCGTAGCTGAGAGCTGAGAGTACCTGTTTCTATTTTGATTAAATTTTTCTATTTAATCGACATTTTGGGGCCCGAAACTATGCTATTTAGTTGGCCCCGTTCATAAACTAACGACATGGATCGATAACCGCATATGGAAAGTCCTCGTAAAGACGTTCTATGTTCCGGAGATTTGCACTTTTCTAACTCGCGAGCTACGCGCTCCTCACGTGAACGTCATTCGATTTATCGAAAATTAACCAATTTAAAACAGTTTTCGACCCCGTTTGTGGCTATTGGGACCTTGTAAAAGGTTCAAAGTTAACATTTCGTTTCACATTCCACAACCACCCTTGACCAAGATAATTTTTGACATCCCGGTAGCTATTGGAGACTCATATGGATTCAAATAATGAAAAAAGGAGTATAGCGAGTTCTGACGAGACCCGAAGCGTGATTTCAGTTTTACTTTATATTTTGCTCCATTCATGAAGTGAGTGAATCATGCATTTATATAATACAGGTAGGTATGGTTATATGTATGCTATAGATAACTAGTTTTGAAGCTTATTTAGCAGCCAATCAATTGATATTGTGCAAATTCCCGCACACTTATTAGATTACATTCGCCGGTTTCAAGTAATTTAACATTCATGTAAATATTTTACACATAAATGTTTTATAAATAATTGTTGCCGCCTTGTTACACGAAAAAAGCATTATTCATACACACTTCAGCCGTGACTCCACCATAATTCACGCTCAAACTCGTTTAATATAGCCGCTGATTAATATTACTTGGGACGAAATTATGATTTATAACCTACAAATTCATGACTTCGCATATTCAACACATCACATTGCCGAAATCAGAAAGGAAAGACAAACATGACTGCTACAGATCACATCATAACGTCAAGTAAATATTAAAAGAGTTTATATAGAGATTTGAGTATGAATTCATTTGAAATTTAAACTTTGGCCAGAGACAGAACATCACAGAAGCAATGTCAAATAATTCGAGAATCATGCAAGCTCACGTAAGTCAAGGGCTCTTAAAAGAACGGGGACCCGTAGGGTCCAATATTTATATATTTCTGCTGCTTTTATCATAGGTAAATCTTATAATAAGAAATAAGCAATCAGCATACGAGGGCAAGGTGAAAAGTCTTCGAAAAATGAAACAGATGGCGCCACAATTGAAAATCTCATGGGACATCTGTGATGTACCATCTTTAACTAGAACGCATTTATATTTTCAGACTGATATGTCATTCAGTTGAATTTCAGAAAGTATTATTAGGGATTTTTTAAGAGAAAAACAGATGACGGATTCTTATTCAGGATAACGTTGAACTCACCTGTACCGATTTTCAGTGTTCCAAAATACAGGGTGTCCAAGAAAAGAACATTCAGTTTTATCGACATTAATTCAAATTATTAAACAATTTCCTAGTTAAATTAACAAATGAGAAATTTGTGAAAAAGTAGAATTTTTGTAAACTTCTACGAATTAACCAAATTCTCTTATACACTTGTCAATTCGTCGCCGATTATTCCTTATCACATTCCTTAACTGCTGTCGAGTTATACTGAGACAAGCTTTTCTGATGCTATCACAAAGTTCTTCTCGGTTTTGAGGCATTGTAGCATACACTTTATTTTTTGTCCCCTAAAGAAAAAAATCAAGTGGCGTAATATCTGTGGATCTCGGCGGCCAACGAATAAAAGGACTGCTGCGTCCGATTCAACGATTAGGAAAATTATCATTTAACCACTGTCTCACATCAATAGCGTTATGGATAGGTGCTTCATCAAGTTTTACGTATAAATTGTAGCGGTAAACAATAGGAAGGCCATCAAGTACATCGGTAAACTCATTTTGTAGAAATCTAAGAAACCTAGCAGCATTAAAATATTCATAAAAAGTTATGGCCCAATAATGTTTTCGTTTAAAAAGCCACAGAATACATTTACCTCTACATTCTGATATTTTATGATGATACAATCCCGTTGGTCGTAAATGTAGCTTCAACCGTGGTTTTTGGAGAAATTTCAAAATTCAGATGCTTTAGCATCTCCAGCTTCAAGAAGAAAATTTTGGTTCGAAAGGATTCTTACCGATTTTCTTCAAACATTTCGAGATTTGGCTTTTAGAAATATTAAAATTTCTACTAGATTACTGGATTATCATCAAAATAATTGGTTTCCTTAATTATTATCGACTGACAGCTTTCAACTAAGACAAGATTTTGTGTTTTGACAGCATACTTAGCCTTTTCACCGAATTGGAAGCAAACGATATAATGCAAGGAAAAGGAAAAGTGGAAATTGTTCGAGTGGTCAACGTTTTATTTGTTTTCATAATGCTTCAAATCATCATAAGTGTAATAAAAAGTTTCTTGAATATTTCATTGATAATTCCTATTCAAGATTAGAGATACTAGTAGGAATTTACAATATAAATTTCTGGAATTCAAATTATACTTACATTTTAATTTCTTGAACACCCGTATTTTAGAACACTGAAAATCGGTACAGGTAAGTTCAACGTTATCACAAATGAGACTCCGTTCCCTGTTTTTCTCTAAGAAAATCCCTAATAATACTTTAATTTAAACCAATAAAAGTGGTCGTAGGTAGCCATGATTACAGCACGAAAATTAAAGCTATATTCTAGTTTAATGCACATTTCGAATACCAACCTTACAAAAAGCTTTTATCCAAATCCGCAAATAATACAAAAGTTACAAGGGTGGTAAGTCCTTAACGTGGACACACTGTATATCACTTACATGAAGCAACAACGAAAGTATTAATACAGTATGCAAGTACAATTTATTGTACTTCTTCAAGTGTCTGGGTGTCTTTAGCATCGAACAACACTAATGCACACATTAAATTACTGAGACTCGGGCTAAGTTAAACACATTCAATGTCACAATAACGAAATCTCAAAAATTTTTTCCTAAGCAAGTGAACAATGTACGAGCCGTCAGTATATCCGGAAAAAACAATACGATATCAAAATCGTTAAGCCGTATAAGGAATGAAATCGTTCAAGAATGTAAGTTGGGTGATAGCCAGTTAGTGAAGGCAATCATGTTGATAGATAACCAGATCCGGGGTATCTTCGGGCGGTTCGGGCATTCCGGGGAGTGTATAGATCCCCAAATCAACTTACTTTACCCTAACTGCATCTCTCCCATTTCGATTACATCTTTGCCGTTCGATTCGCCAATTCGTGTTAATACTTTCCAGCAAATTCATGTGTAAAATGTCAAATATAAAATTGATGTGGGTTCCTCGGATGTCATTTATTTAATAATTTTCCCTCAAATAGCAGGTCACGGCGTGCCACGTCACTCACTAGAAATTCGGAATGGAACGAAACCTGACGCTTGGCAATATTATATTCAGAGAACTGAAACGGTCTGGATTCTTAGAAATTCCTTGATTAGAAAGGAATACGATTCGTATTCATCATTCCGTGAAATGACATACGAAAGCTTGATTCAATCAAAAACTACTATGTATTATACATGCAATTGAAAATACTTAGTAGGCCTTTTCAATCCGATATTAAATCGTATACCTTTTAGTGTATGGGCTGCGCATTCCATATTGTTTCGTATAGCGAGCAGTGTGCCAACGTCTGAGGTAATTGGCTTGTGTCAGCCAAAAACGTATAGGCTATTGGAGCATCTCTTGTGGCGCCGCCACGCGGCAACAGCGTCGTTAGCTACAGTCAATCTCGCTCAGCCGTTCTGTCAAATGAGAGCGAGTGTATATTTTGATTGTTTTTAATTTAACATTCGGTAGTTCTAATCGATCTGTCATCATTAACCTGCGCGAAAACAATTCAATTTTGAATTTCGATTTTTGTATGTACATTATTTATCGTTTTATAACAAAATTGATATATGTCAAAAACAAGAATAAGGAAGTTAAACGGTAGTTCATTATTACCTCGATTTTAGGGTAGTACAAATTTTTCATTTCTCGAATACTTGTTGCACCAGGTGTCTCACGAACAACAGTTCCACTTATCCTAATTCCATATTCGTTGCGCTCCTCAATTACATTACTGACATGAAAACTTCTCATGCGCTTAGACCCTTTTTTGATGGACTTTTTACGAAAAGAATCAAACTTCACGGCTTGAAAGTGATTCTTTATTGTAACGTGCATCATTTCTAAAACTTTGCAACACGTTTGCACTTTTAGATTTTAAATAACCAAAGAAACAAAAAGCTGCAATTCTGCTGTCAAACATAGTACTTACCGCCCACGTTACTGTAACTGTTGCGCGCCAGCGCCGTGAGAGCGCGCGCGCGTCGCGAAATCGAGATGCTTCAATAGCGTATAGCACTCTGAAGTCACCCGACACTTCTCACGAACGTATAGTCCAGTTGATAAGCTGGGGAACTTTCTAAAGAAAAAGCAAGAGGTCGTACCAAAAAAATTGTTTTTGCATAATATTCTGTGGCCAATTTGAATCTTTCGAAAGGGTTGAGCTAAGTGAACACGGCCTCTCATTCACCCCTAAACCCTAAATTAACCCTATTTTCTCCCTCTTTTCTGAGATAACTTTGAATTTATACAAAAAATTGTTTGTTTGGGTCGCTGAACATGAAACCAAGGTCATTTTCTCGGAAAACTCATTCAATAGGCTGAAAATCAGGAATTATGACATAATATAAATGTTTGTTATTTTGACCTATCAATTCCTTGTTAACAGTAAATTGGAAACAATTTGTTAATTATCTGATAATTGTTTATAAATGAAAACAAATATTCTTAGGCCAAAACAAAAAATTTTTACATTTACGGCTTTTTGGGAAAATATTTACTTTTCGATTCATAGCCGTTTGAAAATTTCAATGGGTGGGGAAAACTTCGCAAAACAGAGTTTCCGATAAAGGCGCCAACGAAATTGTCCCCAAGCTATTTTAAATACTCATCTGGACATGCTACTGAAGAAACAGTTATTTTTATTCTATCAGCAACCACTCTCCATCATGTAGTTTTTCAACATGCTGCAATTTCGAAGTCACAAATCCAAAATACAAAACAGGTTATACACACTTCACTGCTTCACAAACGAGGCATAACCTTGCGAAGAGAATAAGACAGACATTACCACAAAATTTTTCGCAATCAGTAATGTACTACCAATCACTCAACCTTTAATAAAAGCAGTGGCGGTAGCGACATTTTTATCGTGATGACAACCACCATGATGAAACTGACCAAAGCAATCACCTCAGATGTCGGCATACACGGAACTGACTTACTTTCCATAATAAACATGGATAACATCGCATTGAATTTTAGCAAACATAGTAGGGCTTCCTAATTCAGAATATAATATGCAACTGACATTTCCCATAAAAAACGTAGAGAATATCTTGAATTTGATGTAACTCGCATACTTTACAGAGAAACAAGCAGACTCTTACACGAGAGTGTATGCGTACTGCTCCCTATCTGGCTTTTCTTACGTGGAAAAACATCAGAAACTTCTCAAATATTCAGTTTCACTTTTATTTATCATTCGCGAATTCACCGAAAAATCTGACGAGGCGACGTTTCCGCCTTCATCTACTTCGTCATAAAGAATTGAACTAGCATAAAGCTCTAGAGCTTTAGCATTTGCTGCGTGAGAAACATTACAAAACTTATGATAAAATGTGAATAAAACAGAAATGTATACATTGATAACCATGTTTTAATACACCCTGTCAAATAAGCACCGTAGATTTCCAATTTTTAAACTCCCATCGTCTACATTCAAAAACCATTAAGAGAAACAAGAAACATCACACCCCCCGCAAAAATTTATCGGAATTCCGAGATTAAAGTCGGAATTCCGAGATTAAAGTGCGTATCCCGAGATTAAAGTCCGTATTCCGAGATTAAAATCGGAATTTGGAGATTAAAATCGGAATTCTGAGATTGAAGTCGGACTTCCGAGATTAAAGTCGGAATTCCGAGATGGAAGTAGAAATTCCGAGAATAACGTCGAAATTCCCAGATTAAAGTCGGAATTTGGAGATTAAAGTCGGAATTTCTAGATTGAAGTCGGAATTTAGAAGAAATTATATATATGGCCTTTCAGCGCTTTCATAGAATATTTCGTACTTATTAAAGTAAATCAAATCAGAAAACAAAATGGGCCTGTTCGAATACTATTTGGAAATAATGGGAATTACCTTCAGCTAGAGATAAATCTGAATTCATTAAATTGGTTAATCGTTTATACATTTCCATACCTTCTGAATTACCTAGATATTTGTCCGTACTGTGTTTTAAAAGTGCCAAACTTTCTTGAGAAATGATATATCCAAAATATGTGCCGCTTATGCTGATTCTGCAACATTTTCACCATAAAGAAGAATTTGCACCTTGTATATCCAATTGATCCGTCACAAACTAATAAATCAGATCAGGATGACAGATTGACGGTTATTTAACTGGAGCCAATGTAAACTTTGTATAATATGTGTGTGAGGTATTTAGTATCGGATGAGTGGGACTACATGGTCAGTGGCATAAATACAATGGACACGGAACGGTTAGTGCTTAATCTAACGTATAGTGGGCTTAGGATTTGCCCACAATACCGCACGAATGTTATTGATATCGAGAGCCTGATCGGTCTATAGTCCAATAATTTAGCAACAGTTTTAACATAATTATAAATTGACACATATTCCACTACAAACGGACAAATACACCCTTTGACCATGACATGCATTAGCCGGAACACGATGACAAAGTTAGTTTGCTAAAAGCCTACCCGTGGGATAGGGTTTAATACTTCAGGTGAAATTACATTATAATGAAGCGGATCGTATGCCGCTTACTATCGAAGCTCCAACACGGATACTCGTATTACAAGAAGCTGCTTAAGCTAGTTTCGAACAAGGAAACCTTTTGTTCACCGTTAGAAAGCCATTGACGAAGTTCTTGAGTATGAGGAATCATTTATGCCAAATTGCCTTCACCTAAGACAGAAATGAACTATAACATTCGGAAAACAAGATTCTGTATCCTCAGTCATTTAGAAAGATAGATACATTCACATGTTTCATGTTTGAACTGTTGGATAGTTCCGAAAGAAATCTGAATTTTCGTCAACAAAAATTTGTAGACACACATTTCATTTTGAGAATAGTACAGCTTATCTATGAAATGAATATATCCAACTCTCCAGATATTGTACCCATTTTGAGCGAAAATCTTCTTGAACTGGAAATACTATGTTTCGTCGTTGGCTTTTTCAATCTACAGAGATTTTATTGATTGTTCTTATTAATAAACCTACATCATCCTCGTCTGTCCTTCAACTTGTGGCCGAAATCATGTCGTTTTTTCCCAAAAATAGTAGGCTTTGATATTATATCCTTCAACGAAAATAGAGATGTACTTTTAACATTAGACATTTCGGCTAAAACATCACATGAATTAAAAACTCTTTTTAGCAAAGATTTATAGATTTCCAATTTTTTTTATCATCGAGGGATAAATATTTTCTGCTGAAAATTACCCTACAAGATGCCCCCCCCCCCTGGTACAATTGAAAATCACTTGCCGGAAAACCAATAAGAACTAAAATTAAAAATTTCAATTTCATATTCATATTATTTGGTATGTAATACCTGCAAAGTACCTAATTGGAATGGTATGATTAGGGATGCAGTTAAATACAATTTGTATAAACTGTAACGTAGGTAGGGTTAGGTTAGGTTATGTTAGGTTAAGTTAAGTTAGGTTTGGTTACGTTAGGTTGGGTTAGATTAGATTCCTGGAAAGCAGGAGCCTCTTCTTTTGTGCTGAGCCTGAAAACCGCAACCAGGCTCGTCTCCAGGTGGCGGATAGGGAAATGCTCATGGCCCTGTTGCCAGCAGGGTCAAGGGTAGGAGTAGACATGCTCCCGCGGACCAACAGGCACCCAGACCCTGAATAGACTATGGGACTCCCAGTCACATGTTCCTGAGAAGAAGGTGACGGATAGATTTCGGCTGATACGGATGAACCATATGTTTCAGAAGAGTAACTTATCCTATAATAGATAACTTACTGAAACATATAGGGAATAACCAAAAAGTGATATAGTACTAAAACACAGGCACCTTAATATTGGGAACAAACAGTATTTTGGTTCAAACAGTAACACCACAGGAACATCCATAGCGAGATAAAGTACCGAAAACCCAGAAACCATAACATCTTGATAAAAACACAAACACCATAGAAAGTTATCCATAGAGAGATAAATAAGTAAGACATAACATTCCGTAAAATTGGGCATCAACCATATTACGGTATAAACAGACGAACGTGAACTGCAATGCGTACATAGACGTAACAGCAACGTGAATATCAACATAAACACCAAAGGAAACTCACATCGATATAACATCGAGAAACGTAAGAGAAAGACGCAGTCCATATCCTGAAGTAATGAGATAAGCGGTTCCGGGGAATGGATGAAGATCGGAGAGGTTTTAGCAGGTATGCTGTCACTTAGAGCGAGTCCTGCACTACCTGAAGTGATAGATAAAGCTGACGGTGTGCATAAAGCATTTCGTCTCCACAAAAAAAAAATGTTAAATTAGGTTGAAAACAAAGGAGTACAATAAACAATCATCATTGGTTATTATGAGAGTGTTAAGATTCGCGCAATTACAATATTTGTATTCTATATCAATAAAGTTAGGTTAGGATAGGTTAGAAACAAAGGGGGTACAATAAACAATAATTATTATTAGCTATTGTGCAAATACTTGCGTACATAAGGGTGTTTGGTGTAGGCAGCAGGTACTACATGCTAATTATCTGACCTGACAACCAGGTATATACCTGGGGCTCAGGTTATGTAGACCTTGAAAATACCCAAGGCTGGATTAATCTATATAGAAAGGCAATTGATAGATTGAGGGTACAATTTACGTCTTCGGCTCTACCGGTAAAGGTAGTAAATTCGGTGCCTTTCATGACCAGACGGGTTTTATCACATTCAAAAGGTCAACGATATAATGTGAACAATACTTCACATAAAGTACTTACTATATGTGAGTACTACGATAATATACTTCTACTATAACCATATACTTAGAGTAATGAATAAACATAGGGGATCTTAAGCTATATAAATATAGTCAAAATAAGATAAAACCAACAAATGGAGATTAAGGTAGAATATGGGGAATTACCAGAATGGAATTAAATACTTAGAATTGGGAACATTTTAATGAAGGTTTATGACAAATTGATATAAGTAAGCGGATCACGATGAAATATTATGTTATCAAGGGATCGAAAAGCAAGCTGTTATACAAATCTAATTGAGCATTGAGAATATTATTTTCGTTATTTTTGATACCTTTAAATGTTTCTTTCGATTCCAGGATATATGTATAATTGTGAACGATTACTCTGGAAATGCAAAAGATGTTATCGATGTGAAGTATTCTGATATTTCATGTGATAGCAGTGGTTAGTATACAACATAGAGTTGTGAAATAATGTACGCCATTGAGATAAAATTTTATTGTAACATAGAGTCTTCCATTAGCCGTTTCTGAATCATTTCCAATATATTTTCAGTTCCTATAATCATTTACATTCGACCCGCAAGAGTGTTCGAAAGCTATTTTGCTAACAAAAATTAGGGAAATCACGTTATCTATTGATCACAGCTTATTTTTCTATGGAGGCCCAAGCGGAAGGCATGAAGATCAACCTGTTAACTAGAAGTATGTATAGCAATGATTAATGGACTCAGTTACGTTTATTTGTCATCTTCCTGAGCATGTCCTGAATAATAGAGAGAGGAAAATTTTCTTCTGGATCTGATTCACTGTCGCACTGTAAAATATAAATAGCCGGCCTATTTACATTTTCTGCTCCATCTTTTGACTGTTACGTCAAAGTCTCGAGGAATGTCCTCAGCATCTCAACAGCTGTTGAAAGAATGTACCGTTCAGTCTAATATATGTATGTATGTATGTATATGTATATACGTATGTAAGTATGAATGTATTTATGTATGTCAAGATGTATGTATGTAAATATGTATGTACGTATATATGTATGTATGTATATTTATATGTATGTATGTATGTATGTTTAAAGTGCTTCGGAGTCATTATTTGCATAAATTATCAAATATTATAATTCACATGAGACTCATAGCATAGCATAGCATACAGAGAGATAATTGGATCATCGACTCAGCATCATTAACAACCAAAATCAGATATACCTAACCACGAATGTGAACAAGTTTTGGTTCGACTTCTTCGACATTTGGGTGAATCAAACTCAATACATCCACTTTATTTCACAAACAATTTCTCCTTGTCTTCTCATAATGCTGCTGAAGCATTCTCTCTGGTATATCTGTAGATACAAATTGTATACTGAAGCTGAATACCACCCTCCAACTTCAATAATACGAGCTCAGAGTAAGTTTTAATAGGTCGAAACAGAGTATTATCAAATGTGGATCAAGACTTGCGACATCATTAGAAGATTGTTGAAATATTCATCACATACATATAATCTTGTTCGAGCGATTAACGACATAGGAACGTCAATAATCCACTTCACAAAGGCTTCAAACGGAACAGCGATGCTTGACAAGCTGACATAATATTAGGAGGATGGATACATTACGAAGAAGATATTGTATTAATACATCTTAGGAGGATTAAGGAAGTTTGAGATGTATTGCTGAATGAATCTGTTCGGAATTTCTACTATACAGTTTGGAATGTGCACCAATTTGCTTGCAAGAAATAATAATTCAACTCTAGCTTTGAAGCAACGGAAGCGCAGATTGAATTCAGAAGTTCTCTCATCGGAGCCGACTATCATCTATGACTATGATGAATTCCAGTTATCTTCTTTGTTGAGGATACGAGCCGCTACATTTGAGAGAAAATATTAAGTCAAATAGTGTAAGAGAGAATCATATGATCAATTTTGTAAGCACAATTCTTGGATTTCGAGCCCTTTTGTGGGTCAAATGTATGATTACGGTACCAGAAAATATATTGAAAATGATTTAGAAAGCGCTAATGAAAAACTCTGTTAGGTTGAAACTTCAATCAATTGGTTCACATGATGTATTTTATCTTCTGACGTCTCATAATGACATCGTTATGAACAGCATTTGCAGTGTCAAAGTGACACACTTTTTCGAACTGAGTACTCTGATGATTCCATTGGATAGAGTAATATACTGGAATAAAATGAAAACGCGCATAAAATTAAGCAAAATATCAAATTTTCCCTCGAAGAAAATAGCGAAAATTCAACTATTATAATTTGAAACACAATTTTACAATTATGTAACACGATATCGTTCATCGGTGTAGGAATGGTTGATAAAGCAACGATGATAATACGACTCACCCCGTGTAAGAATCCAACCAAGATGATTCCTATCGATTTAATTTTCCTAGTTTTCCCGCTCATTGAGTGTCGCGAGACCTCTCTCAATTTTTTCCGCAATAAAATAATTGATTTGCGCTATTAAAACATAGATGTCCGTGACCATCTCTTTCTAAGTTTAATTATCTATAATTCCGAACGGAAACTGTTAATAAGATTATTCAGTCAATCAGACTTGATAACATATAATGTTACACTCATTATTAAGGACATTTTGCCCAAATAATAGTGAAAAATTAGCATCAGCACAACATATCTTCAATACAGGTACATTTCTCAAAGGAAGTTTATCACTTTTGAAACTCAGTACGGATAATTATCTACGTAATAGATGTATATGCATAAGCGAAAATTCAATTTATTAAATTCAGATCTATTTCTAGCTGAGGATACATGGATGCTTTAAAATGGGAATGGAAACGATTCGCAAGCATTGGTTGTTTTATTTAATGCAGCAGAGGCATCAGCCCATATAAGTGGTGAAAATTTCGGATTATCTGTCAAATAATTTCCGAGAAGGTAATCAGAAAATTTTCCAAGTCTTTGATCTACAGGCTTAACTTCGTAGAGCTCAAAAAAATAAAAATTGTCAACGTCCAAAAATAAAAGACCAAAAATAAAAGACCAAAACAATAATGGAGCCACTTTCCAATCTCAGAATTTTAGTCTTGGTATGCTTTTGATAAACCTAGATTTTAAATTTTTCTGTACCATGCTTGAGTTAAGTGGAATCGACACCCAGTAATTTCAGCATTTGGATAAATTTCTAACACTGCATTTTGAATAGATATGTCAAAATCTACTACTATTTCTTCTGGTACAAATTTGATATTTATATAATCACAATACACTTTAATTTTTGATATGCAAAACCTATATGTTTTTTTAATTTTGTCTTTTGATAAACAGAAAACTAATGATTAGGATTAAAAGATTAGGTTGTGCCGAGTTTGATGCTGCCCTCAATTGGAGACACTCTCTATTTGAAAATAGCGACTAACCTAACTTAGGAACATTGGGAGTGCTAGAGAAGTTCAAACACACCATTTATTGAATTTTGATCAATCTTCAATTGAAAACAATCCATTATTACAAGTGTAGTATAGGAATCTTCCATCCCTATACGAGTTTACCTAGAATCCCCGAATAGACCTTAATTATATTAATTATTATGTAAGTATATGTTTAGATCTCGGATCTGGGTTACCAAGCAATATGTTACATAACGGCTAACCTAGATACCTTGCATCGTAGATTAGTTTAGTAGAACATTAAACAATAAACAGTGACATAACATGTATATATAGTAATGTGGAGCATATCAGTACATATAGTAGTATACAGTATATTCATTGTCCACGCATCTGACAGTATAGTCAATGTACCTGCCTAAGTTGTAATTTCTGAGAGTAAGGCATTAAGCCATAATGGCGCCGAGCTCTACCTTAAGTAAAGTGACTCTTTTTTATACGTGATGTGTTTCCTTCCCCTATACCTCTACCAGGACCACGGGACAGTTTAGGGCAAACCGCCCAACCAAAGAGCTGATCCCCCACACAAGTACCTCAATGAACCTCAGGTCAATTCTAGGAACACATAATTATAAGCACGTATTTGTTCTAATTAGAATTAATGATTAATGGATTACGTGCATCTTCAATACTCGATATATCGTTCTGAAGATGACGCACTAGTTGTGGGAACTATCGTTACAATAGTTTTCTATAATATAAGTGAAGTGATATGAACAAATCAATTCCAATTTGTGGTTTGTTCATCACTTATTATTATCTACTTCGTGTCCAAGCAAGTAGTAAACGTAGGATCTCCAAAAGCAGCTGTTTCCATCTAATTACAAAGATTAGATTATGTTTTATTGAGAAAGATACAAAACGCTCAAGGGTGAATACAGAATTCCGCTCTAGTTTTGCCAATGTGAGACCCGTAAAGATCTCGTCTGAAATGTAGGATACTCCATTGAAGGTCGGAGAACTTGTCTACGGTCGGGCTATTTGGCTGATCCCTCCGGGGAGCAATCGAGTGTCGTAGAAGAGTCATTCAGTATTCTGCGACAATAAAAGTTGATAGAGATTTTCATCTCGGCACAAATTTCTGACAAAATCTACAGTTATGACAAATTTAATTCGGCTATCTCTACTTTCTGCGTTGCTTTTGTTACGAATAAAGCCCTGTTCCCACCTTATATCATTTCCTTAACGAAACTTTCTGTTTTGCTCGTACCAACAAAGAAAATGTTATCTTTTAATTCCCCGCGTGATACTTGTACATATCACATGGTAAATCTGCATCTCGTCTGACAAATTGGGGTCGCTGGCTCTTTCGCTGCGGTAACCGATGATGAAGTTTTTAACGCTTCCGCACGAAAACACCTACATTCTGATTTCAGATTCATATCGTGGAACTTGCTTTCATCTCTTGTTTCCTGTTTTTCCTCATTCTCACGCAAATTCATTCCACCCGTTTGGATTTCCTATGGATCACGGTTATACATTTAAAACTTACTTATTCAGATTTTCGTGCTAGGCATAAGATGAGAAACTATAAATCAATTGATTTATTTGTCACTTTTTGATAACTTTGATATTGATACGTTTGTTAACACCCTATAATCCTTAAAACAGTAGTTGAATAGAATCAGCCATTACGTGATGAAAATCTATATTATCAACTTTAAATAAAACAACTATTACAAGTTCGATTTTCACAAGTTTATTAATAAAGTGACTATAGTTTCTCTACCACCGTAGATTCTTCAAACGTATTACAAAGTACTGACAGATAACATGATAGCTAAACTAATACAGGGTGTTTCAGAAAGACCTCCCGTAGGTGCAGTGGACGGTAGATTTTGCAATTCTTCCTATAAACTATGGTCCTATCTTGTTTCGTTTTCGAGATAAAGGGTGTTGAAGTTTTAAAAATTATAACTTTTTTTTCATTATCTTCTGAACAAATGAAAATTTTCAGTTCAAACTTGTTACACTCCAGTTTTACTAGAGTCAATTTTACAATCTAGATGATTTTGTGATAACAATAAGAACTACAGAAGCGTCCCGTCTACAGAAGTTTGTTATTAAAAATTATTATTTTGAATGCTCCAGCTTAATGACCAACCACCCAAAACAATATGCTAATAATTGATATTGGATAACTAATCGATATCTTGGATCGATATCAATAACAATAAATGTTGCAACAGTTCCTTGTAACAATGGATAAGTGCGAATATTCTATGCCGCCTCGGCAATAGGTGATACAACTTGAGATCTTAACGTTCAGAACTATATTAAAGTTTTCAGATGTGCTTACAATACAATTGATCTTTCGAATTTTCTAGTTACTAATCACTGTTGTTCTGAAACAATAGTCGTTATTCTCGGGGTCCTTCAGATTGTTATATGTTCATGGCCTGACTAACCAAAGTAGATTCCTCTCTGAAGCTGTCGAGGACCCACCTTTATCATGTGCGATGACTAATGATTTGGTGCACCTTGTGGACTCCGATTGAACAATATTTTCCAATATTTATGGCAGAGAAGTTGATTTTTATCCATAAATATCGGTGCTTGAATTATTATTTTCGAGATGCACTCTAAACTATCTGTATATACTAGTGCAGCTCTCCGACCGCAGATAATGGCTATCAATTGTGAAACTCCTTTAGATGCTTCGATGTGGCATTCAAATTCAAAAGCGGACAAGCTCTGGCATATTCGTCAGATGGTTCCAAAATATTCTTGAGACAAATACAGTAGCGTAGTTCTACGCCAATGGTCGGAAATTATTATTGTCCTGCATTTTATTATAAATTTTCAGTATATTGTATCAGATATTTTTCTAGATGTAAGAATATTTAGGTTTATCTCTAAGCAAATTGTTCTCATTTCTTGTATATTCGTATGCTCTATACTGCAAGATTCGAAGAACTCGATATTTTTTGTTGATATATAACGGATTCATAGATATACAGACACGTAATAGTGAGTATTTTTTGACAATGAAAAATTGCTTACAACTGTCAGTCACAAGTCTGAATATTCGTTTAATAGGACATAATGAAATAGCTCACGAGGTGAAGCGCTCCACAACTTCGTTGTTCGATAGAAAAATGGAGTCTGGTACGGAGAAGCTCGGCAGACCTCGAGTTTGACAATGAAGGGATGACTAGTTAGTTCGCCTACCTGGAATTTTCGTTGTTGAACAACCGACGAGATTTCTGATGAACATTGATCATGGAAATATCTATAGAAAAGGGGGAGATCTCCCACCTTTCTACGATGTTCTGAAGAAGTCAATGAACTTATGAGTGTGACATAATCAATCAGACGAACTCTGGATACAATCCAAGAGCTTCAACGTATGTTTGGGGGCTGAACTCCAAACATATGAACAGTACTCTAGGAGGGGTCGAATCTGTGCTTTAAAAATTATGAGGAGCTGCTGGGATGTAAAGTAGCTCTTGACACGGAATAGAAAACCAAATTTTCGTGAAGCGATTTTTGCAATGGACCTCATATGATCATCCCATGAGAATGTGCTACAATTGGTGATGATTCCGAGCATGGATATGGGAGGCTTCATAGGAATAGTTGTACATGACATCATCATATCAGGGATCCTGGAGTAGACGCGAGCTTAAGTTTTGGTGCAGTAACCCTACTAGACAATCAGATCCCCATTCCAAAATCTTTGCCAGATCTCCACTTATTGCGTCAACCTGTCTCTGTCTCGCTCCTTTTGCTATAGATGAGAAAACGAGATGGAGTGTATCATAATCTGCAAGGTTGTGGACGGGACAGGTGGTCACTCCCAGCAGATCAATCATATAGAGCAGAAACAAAGTAGGTGCCAAGACAAATTTCTGGGAAACACCAACGTTGACAGTCATTATATCTGAGGATACTTCGTCAACCACCACACTATCCGAGATAATACGCTAACTTCTCTCAACTCACAAAATCTTATGGTGCTGACACTGCCTCAGGGAACACTTAGCTCTTTATACAATTCATCGTAAAATCAATAACGATTTATATACTTGTTCTTAAAGAGGAAATCGCTCGGTCGAATATCATGGTTTGGGGCATGTTCTCCAACTGCGTACAGTGAACTATTGAGCTGGATTTCATAACTTTGGTTGGTTGCAGATTCTATGGGAGTGAAGTGAATACTTCATCTATCCTCTGAATATATGTCGCATATTCAGACTTATACTCATTTCTCAATGCCCTGCAATATTGTCAAATTAGGTAATTGAATAATAATACCTAATTTTCTATCAGTGGATTTGAATTGTATGATGAGCCGCTGCCTCCCTTGCGTACACGGTGTAGCCTACGCTGGTGGGAGGAGTCAGAAACGTCTACACGGCCACATTTGTGTTTGTTTTTCTTGTTGGTAATAATGTGTGATGGTTTTGATGGAACACTTTGTTATGTGAAGCTTCATAAATCCTCTTTCATCCGTTCCCAGCACAAAGGAAATATTATCTTTTAATTCTACGCATGTTACTTGTAAATATAACGTGGTAAATCTGCAGCCCATCCAGGAAATTGGGGTAGACTCGACTGTTCTACGGCCTAGTATCAAAAACGGATCCTTCAATAAGCGCCAAACTTACAAGAAATAATTCAATACCACTGACGAGTGAAATCCCCATTGCCACTGAGTTAAATTTATTACCTAGGGTGTGGAATGAATGTTCTTCCAGTGGGGGAAAGATTTACATATTCGAATGAGGATTTTTAAGAATAAAAGTACAATATTTCATGTTATATTGAACGAATTAATTTCCAACGGATGATAATGGATGGATATGAACGAAAGTACAAGAACTTCTTCATTTAACTTGGGAACATCTCATGAACATAAATTAATTTCTATAGATTCCTCACATATATGTCCTAACAAAGACATCGTGAAAAATACCCTGGCTAATACCCCAACGAACTTGAACTCTACCAATATGCCTCATAGCTTTGACAGGTTTCATTAAGATTTATCAATGGTACAACTTTCATGAAAGAAGTAGAGCTCTCATACTGTCATATCTCACATATCATCAGCAGTATGTTAACGAAACCTGATCCGAAATCGGAATAATTGATATTGGAGTTCCTCAAGGCTCTACAATTTGGCCTCTACATTTCTTAATATCCATAAATGATTCATCGGAATATTTTGTCAAGAACGTAATCATACTTTTAGCTGATGACTCTGCAGTGTCTGAAAACTGTGCCGATCTTGTGTCTGTTGATGAGGCGTTTGAACGCATAAAAGAAAATGCTTTTGAACGGTTTTTATGAAACAGGTTAGCTATGAATCTGGATAAAACGGAGAAAATCGGTTTCAGTATGAGGCACGTTACGATATACTGTGAAACTTCTATATAGTGCTCTCTAAATGTATCATAAAATTTTGCTCGCTCAGAGGAGTGGCCTCTATAAAGGAAAACAAACTCTGGGGAAATATGTGGATGAAACAACAACAATTATATATGTACTACGTATGTACTTACATATCCATATTATTGTCAACATAATATGATGTAACTGGAACACAAGACCACTTTTGAATAAATCAATATTACACTTTGTGAAAAAACTGTACAATGGAAGTCTGTTTCAAATTATTCATTTTGGTTTTCGTTACTTCATTCTCATATTTCATTAAGATTTGGGACATATCGATGACCAAATCACTGTTGTTTTTTGTCAATAAGGAATTTTGTAAGTCTTTCAGTTTTTTACAAACTTCACCCATATTTTGCACAGATGAACACAAAGTCTCTCCGTCTTGGTCACTTTCACATTCTACATCTGCGATAGAGTCAGTGTGGCTCTCCTTGTCAATGAAAATCTGGTTTATATGTGTTAAGAGTTTTGAATCGATTATCCCGGATCTAGATTTGTTGGCATATTTTTCAAGAAAGAGGACAACTAACTGAGTGAAATATCATCTCCTCCTTCAAAAGCTTCATCTCATCAGATCGTTTCCGTAAAACTAGCGTATTGGAAACATTTTTTTATAGTCCCAGATGGAACATTTTTCCATGCTGCAAGTATCCATACACTTGACAAATCTATGATTTTTTCTACTCTTTCAAAATTATCCTCAGGGTTTGTAAAAGCCAAAAGCTCCCCTATCGAAAATTTTCGTTATTTTATTCTAAAATTTCATATCATCCCTTGATATAATGGTTGGCAATGAGACGTAGTGTTGGGAGGTGGAAAAACGATTGGAACATTTTCCAATTCTATTTTTGAGTGGGAAGGAGCGTTATCTAAGAATAGGAGAACTCTTCTACCCTAGTTTTTAATTTTTTTATCAAAGTATTTCAACCAAAATCTTATTATTTCTTTTGTCATCCAAAGTTGCTTCTATCCCTTACCCAATCTATTGGCAAATTAATCTACATGTGTTCCTTCGAAACATCGCTGTTTTTTGCTTTTTCCTATAAATAGTGAATTTTTCTTCTCACCATTCCAGTTACAGCAGAAAAGAAGTATCACTAGCTGTTTAGCTGATTTTTTCCACCACATTTATCACTGTTGAATCCAAAGTTCATGTTTGGCATTGCCAAAAAGTGAAATCAGCATTAAAAATATATCTAGCTTCATTGTCCTTGATAATTATCGCTTATCAATCAAATATAATTGATTTCAATTTAATTTTACAATCTTCAACACTTACTTCGTTCACATCAGTGAACTCACCACGAATTGTTTCATAATTGATGGACTATATTTGACTCTATTCAATGTATGGAATTGTAAAATTTTGACGTGTATGCAGGCCAATATTTGAAGAAGGTACCAGAATTATTATCCTTCTTATCTTCAATAGTCAGGCTGAAATTAGCACTGGAATCATCCCGAATTCAAACTGTTTGAGAAATGATATTTGGTTTCCAGTTACAAATCTGGAACCGAAACAAAAATCAGCGTGCAGAAGATGACATGGCAATTGTCGAAACTATAGTCTCAATAGTGTCCTGTTTTATTCTATGAATATGATAAATAAAAAAAGTAACGGGTTTCATCATTAATTTTCTACTGGGATATCAAAAATTATCTTGGTCAAGGGTGGTTGTGGAATCTAAAACGTGTGTCTTACTTTACGTTTGAAATGATGATGTCACTGTCACACTGACATCATCAATAACCTACAAATTTCATACCTATTTATTTCAGTTGTAAAACAATAATGTACAACAAATTATAAAATAACGGTTTTAGTAACAAGAAAAACTGAATTACAGTAATTGTTGGAAATGTCCCCCGTTTTGTTCGATGCACAACTTGACGCGCATCCTCATGCTGTGAAAACCTTTTCACAGCATTTCTGGCGTTATGGTTGCACATTGCTGAACTATTCTTTGTTGAAGTTCTTGCAAATTATTTTCCAGAGTTGCGAAAATCTTGTTTTTTAAATAAGGAAATAAAATAGTCCATAATTGTCAAACAAGGTGATCTCGGAGGTAACCCAACTTCTATATGCAAACTTATCAGCCGGTCATCAAAAAACTCGCAAAGAAAAGCAATATTTTCTCGTGTAGTATGTGCTGTTGCACCGTCATGCTAGAAATAATCGTACCGAAGTTCATCATCGTTTAACTGTTGCACAAATTCAGCCGAAAAGTTGTGTCTGTACCTTTCTGCGTTGACGGTGAAATCGAAAAAAATTGGCCAAATTATTCTTCTGCGAGAAACTGCCATTCAAACACCGATTTTTTTGAGCATGTAGTGGCGATTCAGTAGAAACATGAGGGTTATCATCGCTCCACATTCGCATATTTTGAGAATTGATGTATCCCGAAAGGTGGAACCACGCTTCGTCAGAAGAGCTTGATGTTCTTGCATCTTATATGGATGCATGTTCAAGTCTTCCTCTAAAATCTTCTGACATGTTCCATAAGAAAGTCCAATTTCCTGAGAAAGACGTTTCAAAGGTTTTGCAGGCTCCTCTTCAATACGTTGACGAACGTCATTGACAACTTCTTCTGTACGAACTCTTGGTCTACCAGAACCTTTTTTATGAGTCACACAACCAGTTTCGCGAAACACTTCAACACAATTTGTAAGGCACGCATAAAAATTGTCCGGTAATATTGCCACGTTTGGGGGGTGCTCTCGAAAATTGTCCAAACACAAACGTTGACTGTATTGCCAATTTCCATTGACTAGCGCACCCGTTCGAAAATAGGCTTCAATCATGAAAATTTTGTGCTGTGTGGTAAGAGGCACGCTTCAAACACTGGATTAGAGAATTTCAGCACAATGACTTAACAGATTCTGACACAACAAAACATATTCAAAAATTCAAAGCAAGACACACGTTTTACATTCCACAACCACCCTTGACCAAGATAATTTTTAATTTGTAGTTCATTATTGTTTTACAACTGAAATAAATAGGTATTAAATTTGTAGGTTATTGATGATGTCAGTGTGACAGTGACATAATTATTTCAAACGTAAAGTAAGACACACGTTTTAGATTCCACAACCACCCTTGACCAAGATAATTTTTGATATTCCGGTAGAATGAAAATCATCTGGGAAATTGTACTTATATAACATTAGAGTACTGTATGTAACTGAACTCCATTCCCTTCAGTAGGAAACGGTATTTGAAGCATTCTTAATATTAGCCGTTCGTTCCATTTAAATTTTGTTTAATTAAAGTTTTGTTTTTATGTTGTTTACTTCGAATGTTATCATTTCAAGTGAATGCTCATTTGATCCTACGCTGAAAACTCCCGAAGTTGTAAAAACCGTTTTAAGAAAGCAATGATCCAATTACTAGCAAACTTAATGAAACTTCAGTGGAAGATATGTTCGACCTATTAACTGTTATATTTGAATGAGAATGATAATAGATAATAGCATCGATATAATAACAGTAACATTGATATAATTTCAAACTACCCGATAAATAAAATCAAATTCGGTTGAATTAATACTATCACGATCAGAATTCCTGAAGCAAATTATGTTGTTTCCTGCATTCATGAATATATTCCCGTTGATTAATTTATAAATGCTTGAGTAACCCTCCAGATCAGAATCTACTGTCCCATATAAGGAACGTAAAACCCGTTCCTATATGATATACAATGAATGTCTGTTTGACTAGTAAGTTCCCAACACTTCCGCAAAAAATTACTTTGTTTCTTTGTTTGTCCAGAGAAATCGTTGTGTAATTTTAATAAGTTTCACATTTTGATTAGATCGAATGTGCAGTCCAGCACACTTTTGTAAAGAACAGAATAGAATTTGTTTCACCACCGGAAACATTCCGAACTAAAGACCTCAAGAGAGGAATCTTATTGCTCATTGGTCAAACAATTGTAGATTGGTTCTTGGGAAAAAGAACGCATTACAAATTCTAGGGATAATGCCTAAGACCTTCAGTTACATTTTCTAGCTTGAATAAGTCTCTTTAGAAATCACGTGAGACCTAATTTCAATTAATTTAACTTGATAGTTTCTTCAGAGTGTTTTCGGTAAGAAGGGTGCATTTATTTTAACCGAAGTTGTTGATTTTTGAACAAAGTTGTTGTTCTCAGTTTTCATTTAAGTTAAGTTCAATAATACTTCCAAATCATTCCATTCACTTTCGATCCTCTAGGCTTATCCTGGTTGGGTATCAATTTAATAATCTTAGTTTTATTTCTCTTTTAGTTAATTTAGATTATCTAGGTATTTTATTTAAGTATAGATTTTAATCTTACTTTTTCATTCTTATTACTTATAAAGGTAATTATAATATCCATTTTTTATCATCTTCTATTATAATTATATAATAATAATAATAATATTTATTTCTCCAAGTAACTACAAATATATTGTACATTTCGATTACATTAAGTTATTATATATTCAGCAACTTGTACAATGTTATTTACAGTAATATCTGTATAAGCAAAGCTTGTGCTCAGATATTGGAGTTCATAGATTAAAATAATAATTAAAATAGTATGTAAATAGAGAGAAAAGTATATTCTAACATAAATACCATATACAGGGTGTTTCAGTTTTTTCATCCATAACTCCGACAAACGATAGAACTTTTAAAAATAATAGGGGTCTTTTATATAAAATTTTTCTCTAAATCACTTCGTTTTCGGAATACAGGGTGTTGAAATTGAAAAAAAAATTTGGTTTTTTGCAAATATCTCCAGAACCTTTTATCGTACAGAAGACAACTTTTGTAAGCAATCTCTACTCATAGTAAGCTATGTTTTGTGAGACAAAATTTTTTTTTTATTCATAATTGGTGGAGATTTCGAAGGGGTAGTGGTTGTTTTTCTCCTCAACTTCTACGCCACTGCAAGAAGCTTTGAGCCGCCAATGCTTTCTACACAAAAAAGGTAGTTGGTTATAAGCTCCAAACTTGACCGTTTTCGAGAAAAATCAATTTTTATGTTGATAAACATAAACAACTTCTTTGAAATAAAATTTATTTTTTACCAATTAAACGAAATTTCCTTAAACAAGTAACAAAACCAAAAAATTGACCATGTTTTTCAACATAAAAATTAATTTTTCTCAACTTTACAGCTAAGAGTACCTTTTTTGTGTAGAAAACATTGGCGGGTCAAATGGGCATTTCGAAACCGTACTTTTTCCAGTGGCGTAGAAGTTGGGGAGAAAAACAACCACCACCCCTTCAAAATCTTCACCAATTATGAACAAATTTTTTTTTCATCGCACAACACATAGCTAATTATGAGTAGAGATTGCTTACGGAAGCTGTTTTCTGTACGATGAACGATTCCGGAGATATTCACAAAAATCTAATTATTTTTTTCAATTCCAACACCCACAGGGTAGGGCTTCTCGAAAACGAAGTGATTTAGAGAAAAAAATTTTATGAAAGACCCCTATTATTTTCAGAAGTTCTATCGTTTTTTCAAGTTATGAACGAAAAAACTGAAACACCCTGTTTATATGTATATATCAATGAAATGAAATTCCCTATTTATTTAGTAACTTATCTAGTAATAAGGGTTACAGATATTGCATAAAGGGTTGTAAATTGTTGTTGAATATATTGATTCATTCTGCTGCTGAGATGTTTCTTATTTGATAATCGACTGGGCGAGGGCAAAAGAAGAAGTTTCTCAGTTCCTTAAAAATATATAATAATTTTCTTAGTGTTTTCGTCAGTAATGATCCCATTTCAAATGAGAATCAATCATTAGTCCTGAATATTTCGTTTTGCTTAAAAGTTTCAATTTATATTCACAAGAGCAGTCTCTATTCCTACTGCAATCTATATCTTGGTGTAAAGTTAACTAATTATATTCGGGTGAGTTATTTTTATGACAAGTGAATGGTATGCAAACTGTTTTATCTATGTTCAATGTGAGAAGATTTTGTGTTAACCAGGAATTTAATTTTTTCATTGTGTTCTCCATATTATATTTCAGAGATAACCAATTTTTATCTTCGAAGAGAAGAACAGTATCATCTGCATAAGATATTATAAGACAATCTGAATCCAAATTCTTATCTGAATCAGGAAGGGAAGGATGACGGACAATTTGTGAAATTGAACGTTCTATAGAGAGGATGGGATCTATTGGTGGAAGCTTATAATAATTAGTGTGAAGATGTTGCAGACAAAACAAGTTGTGCTATTTGTTGTAAATGTGATTCTTGTATTTGATCAATGGTAAAGTGAGATGTTGTGTATTAAGGTTGGTATGAATGAAAAAGGATAACTATCTAGAGATCTAATGTTTGTGTGAAGTTTTAGTTGACGTTTTGGTGTTCTGTAAATAAAGATAAATAAACTTTGTAACAGATTTTGTCTTATTTAACACTATTGTGACGCGAAATCCACCCAGGATCCAAGATTTTCCATTCAGATTTAGTTTACTCTCAGAAGTGGATTAGCCGACTTAAATCCCTCAGATTATTTTATTTGGGGTTATTTTGAATGAATGATCTACTTGGTTGCAATTGAAAACGAGGGTTGCTTGAACAAATGGTGATAGAGGGGTGAGAGATAATTCTGAATGAGGTAGGCTCATTTGAACCATTGTACGACAATTATGAGGAATCGGCTAGTTTTGATTATTTGTTAATTTTTGTTATTCATTAATTAATTCATGATTCATTTGTTGATTTATTTATGAAGCGCCATTGCTGTTTAGTGAAACAATTCCGGACATATGTTGACAAGAAATTTTTTTCGCGTAAAATCACCTCCTGCAGTTTGTCATAGGAATTTCCGGACATCCTATATTACACCTATATCAGGGCATACAATAAATAAACAGAACCCCAACGTGACTTTTTTATTCCACTCGTATATTTAGAAGGGGATAATACAATCCGTTGGATGGGAAATTCGAGTTGCAAAAAGCGAATATCAGGCGGGAGATTTTACTGTTTATGGTTTACTTTAGCGGCTTGAAAAGGACACATAAAAGTGCTATCTATCCAGAGATGATCACCCGGGGTATTGATGGGAATGCATGGAGTTGAAAATGACTAGAGAGAGCCTGCTCAATTCTGAAAATCACTGAATCCCTGATTGCGGAAGGGATATCCAAGTCAGCAAATTTATGCTTTTAATGGAACTGTGCTACCCGACCAAATCTTGTGAGCACATGAATTTTGATTTACTTCAATCAGTGAACTGCAATAAAATCAGTGGGAACGTTGCAAACTAGAATCGTATCAATCACCAAATACTTATTGACGTAATGTAATTAATTGGCTAACAGGCCTTCAATATAATTATATGGTGGAGGTGCCAGGCAATAAGGGACAGTTATTGGAATCAAATTAAGCGACAATATGGTGGAGGACAAAATTATAATCATAACACCTTTCTAACCGGTATTCCAAGATTTCCCATAAATTGAATCAATTATACAATTTGGGACCTATTTTCACATGTGAACAACTTCATAACTTACAAACATTTAAAATGAACTATGATCCGTGGAGCACTCACTTCTCTCTCGTAGGAACTGAAAATATATTGTAAATGATTAGAAACATATGAACATGTTTCCCGCAGGTCCCTGAAGCTTAGCCATGGAAGACCATGAAGTTTTTTCAGAATGTGTGAATCTTAATCGTTCCATTTGTAAACAACAGTCTATAAATATCCGCCCGTGTTTGTCTACTGTTCCAAAGTGTGAGAAAGGGAAATAAGTAGTTTTCTAAAATCTTATGTGGACATCGACCTCCTCTTGATTCGGAGTCATAAAGATCGGTACTTATCTACTTCAAGAGTTGGTAAATGTAGATAGGTTTTTTTTTCTTTATACGTAGAGGACAGGAAATCTTGCATAAACGGGGGGCCGTGCCTTCGAGTGTGCTGGATTCCTACCGCCTAAAATCCCTTCTCCGTGAGATTGGTTCTCCTTCTCAGAGAGGCCACCAATGCTTTGTGGTCGTTGTGCCCTCACATTGCTATTTCCTAATCAGTCCGATGTATTCTATGAAATTCAATAGCATGACGTAGGGGATACTTTCCTCGGGTGTAGTTTCATCGTCCCAAGGTATGTCCAACGACCAACCGCGTATACCGTCCACTCACACAGCCCATGCATGGGTGTCTTTTCTTCCACGCCGCAACCCTTGCATATCAGCTGATCTACCAGACTCAACGTGTAGAGTTTTGTTGCAAGGGCGTGTCCGGTCAAGAATGCAACAATATCCGTATTTCTTGTCTGCTGAATGTCAGTAGATTTTTCACTTGTTGCTGCTGGAGGTCTCCCATCAGTAGCTTGGAGTGAGACATACAGAGCAGTTCATTTCAGTAGTCACGGTACTCTATTTCGAGCCATGTTTGGATTGTAGAATCCGCTGCGACATGTCTGATCGGGAGTTGTTCCGCCTCCGCTTTAGCGAGTGCGACGACAGTTTCAGTCCCTTGGCGTCTGGTTTCTTCAGACTTCATACAAGTGTAACCCAATTAGGTTTCTTTACTAATGCCGTTAGCTTCTTTACACAATCGAGTACACATTGTGAGGTGATTGTGTATGACTCCACTGCCTTAAGCAGTATTAGGTCGCTCACTATGGTTGTGATTTGTCTATTCTCATAGGCTCTCTCCCTCATGATTCGAGCACATGTTGTAATTGCTGATATTGTTGCTTGGAATTCTGTCGCAAGTGTTACTAAGTTCATACAAATTATTCTCCTTGTTCCTTTGTTTCTTCTATTCCAGCCCCTGTATATTTTTCGATATTGGTGCCTTCTATAAACCATACGGTTTCATATGAGGATTGCTCCCAGTGTTCTCTTGCCCATCCAAAGTTTGAATCGTGAACAGTACGGAAGTTCTGTGAACCTCTATCCTGTCGGATTTTATCCCCGATGGCCCAAGTGATCCAAGCAATACAAGATTGTTTCGGCTTTCTCTTCCAATAAAATCAAAGCGATATACTCCTTGTATGACTCCTGCCTGAACGGCGAGGTGCATTGGCTTCAACCGCAACAGCCTTTCCATCGCAGCTGTTGATGTGGTTGACATTGCACCTGTTATTCCTAAGCAAGCCAGCCTCTAAGTTCTGTTCAGGGAATGCTGAAATACTTCCGTTTCTGTTTTTGGCAACCACACAATTACGGCATATGTTACAAAGGGTCTCACTATGCGTGGTATGAGGTCCCAGGTTCTTCCGAGATTGTTCTTCGCCCCAGAAAATACCTTCGCTGCTATCGTTTATTTGGTTTGAGAAAAAGATTGTTGGAAGTTGTTGGGATTGAATGACATACAAAAATAATTATGCGATGTATTTTGTTTCTTTCCCAGAAAACTCGGATCAATATTATTGTCATAACTATCTGAAATTTCATTGTGAAAGGCTTCATCAGATGAGAAACATGTTGATGTTGGGTATTAACAGTTCCACATTCTTGGAGTGCTGGCTTATGAAATTCGATAATCTATTATAACTAGACGTTTCCAGACAATCTGAATAATAAGAAGCATTACCTGCAAAATCTATTTGGTCCTGCTGCAGATTGTAGTTCTGACCTATGTTGGGAGTATGTATCCGTTCTTCTGCCATTGAGTTGTTGATAATATTGTCGACATTTATATTCTCAAACAGGAAGTCGTCCTCATTTGCCATATGAAAATTACTCAATTTTTCATTCGTTTCTGATGCTCTATTACTGGTTAATTGATCATTTTTCACTGGGATGGACCACGTCTAGTCACTAAAGTATGTACATTTCCCTTGAGATTTCAGTTCCAGCAAATTCTATTCTAGTTCGTATTTTAAACGAACTCATCATCCATTTTACTGATATTCGCATTCTCTAAGTGAATATATGACTAATTGAAAAAATTGAAGGGAGTTTTCCTCCGGCATTTCTTTGGCATTACGTTTTTGGTAAAGTTATAGAAGTGTAATATCAAATATATCAACGTTAGCGTTCCCCAAATTGTGATTTTCGAAAAAAATATTGTAGAATCAACATCTGGCGCAAGATTTTTATGTTGATCTGACAGCTGTATGGTATTACAGCACAGACAAACTAGCTTCAAATCAGTTTACTTCCATTCAGGTAAGCGTAGATAGTGCTGCTTTATTAATAAAATAAATGAAATGATTAAACTATTTAAATAATATTAATAAATAATTTTAATTTAATAATAAAAATACAATACATTTCTACCTAAGGTTTTTTTGTATTCCAATTTTCATTTACAATTTTTTTAAAATCAAAATAACTAAAAATTCCCTACAAGTATTTGAAGAATAATTAAATAAAATTAATTCCCTACAAAATAATGAATTCAACTAAATATTTTAGAAATGAATAATTAATTTATATTCCTCATTCATTTAATTAATAACATGGAAATTAATAATAATCCTCTACAAATTTGATTTGCCGTGTTTTTAAATCCAATCATAACTGTGGAAAACATTGAATCGTTAGTGTGTGAAAGAATATTGCATGGCTAATTATCAAATTGATGTTCTTAAAATGGATTAAATCTAGCTTATTGAATACATAAGATACTATTCTATGATTTTACAAATTCTGAATAACTATGATTATTCTATGATTCACATTTTTCATATTCCATTCATATTACTAACAAGTAATCAAGTTTAAGACAACTCTATGTAATTTAATTTCGAAAATATCACCGTCAGAAAAGTAACGATGTCAGATAATACATATCTTTTGATGTTGAATTGAATAGACGATAGAATGACCTAGTCCCTAGTATAAAGTGGACTGTGCTTCATTCTTTCTTCTTTCAAACTGCTGTTCTTTTTTGAAATAAGGGCATAATGAATGCAAGATGAACGAGCGCATCTTATATCGCTATCAGATCTTACACGTGAACTTTCGTTGATCTGGAATAGCATATTTCACACAAACTGGCGTGTAAGCTTCCACTCTTTCCTGCATTCTCAATAGGTAAATCGGGGTAATATTTCACAAGCTATATAAACAGTCCCGGTCTCGGGTCACTCGACCTCGCTTACACTCTTTAGCTCTGCTATGCTTTAATATACGCTCAAATAGCTATTTATACGGTTTATCCATGGATATACTTCGTATTTTTATACTACATTCCATATTTCCTACATAATGTCGACGTAATTGGTCACATCCAGTCGCAAAAGTGTGCTCCATATTCATCACTATTATCACAAATCGAAAATGTATGAGCAATCCTTTCTTGAGGAATATTATTCAGATCATTGAAAGCACCACAAAAGTTCTTCTAATCTGTTTCATTTGATTCGTAACATTTCTGGAGATCACCTTTGATTTCATTGGATATAAATTTATAGATATATTAAATGTGAGAAGAAACCGATGGTCCAGAATTATCAACCGATAGAAGATAAAAAGTTCTTGAAATATCACACAAATTTCTTTGGCAAGACTGCAAGCAAATTATTCAACCAATCAGTGTATCCCATTTTTTGCTTAGTGTATTGGGATCTTGATAACTTTAAGAGTAAGAGAGTAAGTTGAATGGAGGAAGTTTTGCGGAATCTGAAGAGTTTATGAGGTCTTCTTCAAAAAAAAAATTATTTCCTCTAATTTTTAGGATATTCTGAAAGAGGTAAACCGAGTCAATTTCTTCACTCATGACACATCATCATATTTTGTTTTCAAGCCTGAATTTGATTTTGATGGAAGTAGTCATCCTGTTTACAGATATTTCGATTATTCCACAGTGTTTTAGACATATTATAAATCATCATCAAGTTCGTATTTTCCAAACTAAAAGTCCTCACCTTCAATTGATAAACTTGAAAGAAAATTTGACCCCATAACAACTAAGCTTCATTATAATTAATAAGAGAAGCATCAAGCGCAAAACAGTTAAACTGCTCAATATTCCGTCCACAATTTTCTCGTCATCTCTTATAACCTTCCCGTATTGTCCCGTCCTTAACCAATCTCATTTTATTAGTAATCTTATTTCTTACTCTTTTCTCTGCAATGCAAGTATTTTCTGCAGACCCACAGTTGTAAATTAAATCTGTTCAGGTAGTCCGACCAATAAAAATCAAATCAAAAACATCAATCGAAATACCAATTCACACTTGTTACCACTATTGACATCATGTAACATTTTGAACCTTGATATACTCATTCAACGGTCATTTATTATTCCGAACACTATTGTGAGATATTCAATCTCAGAAAGAGACAACCTCGGCCTCTGTAGTTTGATACCCCAAGCTGAGTATGTCAATGAGGTAGCGTGTCATTGGGGAAACAGAAGAATCAACTTTGTTATTCCATAGTAATTAGTAACTTGAAAGCTACATAGTTGTATATACATATGTATTATTATGATATCTTTATTACTCTAATCATATAATATTAATGTGATATTCGCTATTTGAACTTTCAAATTTTTGTTCATCAAACGTATCCTTGTCACACACCTAGATCATTTTTTCTTGTAAACATTTCTGTGCGATGTCGAGGAGGAGTAAGTAAACCTTTTGATCGAACATTTGAATTATGCACATCTGTCCTGAATTGAATTTCATTGTAGAGGTAAATCGGAATTTTATCTACAATTACTTTGTGAAATAAACAACAAGCATGAAATAACATACGATTCTCCATATTTAACCAATGAGCATCAACTAATTTGTGCGATATTCTATCAAACTTCCTGATACCGTATATGAGTCGGAGGCATGAATTTTGAACCTTTTGAATCTTAAATTTGTAAGTTGAGTCTAAACATGGGCCGTATAAAGAATCTGAGAAATTAAATAATGATAATATCAAACTTTCACACAACATAGTTTTTGTTTGAACAGATAAATAATGTCGACTGCTATATATTAGTCTTATAGTTCCATATGCCTTTTTTAATAAGTTATTTATTTGTGTTCTAAATCTCAAATCGTTATCCAGTACAACACCCAAAATTTCTTGCTTCATTTTTATTCACTAGTACAGTATTATCAACAACAATATGAATTTGACTATTAACAAAAGAGCGATGGTTTTTGGTCCAAATAAAACTATATTTGACTTTGTAGGATTGAGGATTAAGTCGTGATCTTGAGCTACCTTGATTAACTTCGCAATGTCGTCATTAATGTCAGTACAGGCTGTTTGAACATGCTTTGCTAAGAAATACTTATAAACTTGATAGTCATCTGCATATTGATGATATTTGCAATGTTTCAGGAACTCCATTATTCGACTGGTATAAATAGTGAACAGTAATGGACCGATAATTGATATCTGTGGTACTCCAGATTCCAAAGATAAAAGTCTGATTTATTGTTATTCAAACTAATCTGTTGAGTTCTACCATTCACATAATTTGGAAAAAAAATCAACTGCCTTCTCAGAAAGACCTATAAAATGCAATATAGCCAGTAGTAACTTGAAGTTCAATTTATCAAACGCTTTGCTGAAATCTAATAAAATTGAATTTGTATAAAGTCTTTGATCATTAGCTGTTATAATTTCATCTACTACATGAAGGAGAGTGGTAGTACAACTGTGACCTGCCCTAAAACCGGACTGAAAAGTGGGTATTGTCTTGTTTATACAAATATAGTGCCTTAGCTGCTGATCAATAATTTTTCTATTATTTTGGATAGTGTTAGCTATATACTAAGGCCTAAAGTCTTTCAACTCATAGAGATTAGATGTTTTGGGCAGAACAGTGATTACAGCGCATTTCCAAAAGGTTGGAAAAACACTTTGTATGAGGCAAAAGTTTATTATATGAGTTATGAACGGTATAATATGAGGGTAAAAGAGTTTCAAAAATTGTAAATTTATGCCATCGTGACTCATAGCATTAGTGTTTATGCTTAGTGATATTTTGCTTATGGTGCAATCTGATGATTATTTCATACTTATTAGTATAATAATGATATTAAAGTTCCACCCAATTACATCAAAGATGCTACAAATTGTAGTAATACCCTGAAATTAAAGTGTAAATGTAAGCCAGTTGTAATGTCATATCGGTAACATGTTTCTGATAGATACTACTCTTCTCCCAACGATTCGATTTTATGTTAGCGTATCATCAAAGATTCCCTATAGTGTCAGTGATCCGAAGAATAACAACTTGCATTATATGCAACATTAACAAGACATTTCACGATAACGAGCGATCATCGAATCGTGCTGTAATGTGACACTTTCAGATGTAAGTAAACGAGACAACGGTTATCTTCCAAGGTGTGTTATGTTTTCCTTTCACAGACGCTTTGAACCTTCAATCAGTCTAAATAGTACTACGGATGAACTTATTGTGAAACTTGTTTCATTCCTTTGAATAATACAAGTTGCATGTATATCATTCAAACCGAAATAATTTGCATGTTACGGGAGATAATGTTTTCCATCCTATTGTGAGCCGAACAATGGGAACCTTTTAGTCGCGTCTTGGATGAATACAATAACGATACACTTAATGAAATAATTTTGTGTCCTGGTGAAATGAATTAGGTTTTATAACTGGCGATGTAGAGGGAACACAATATCCCATTCTTGCAATAAGGCCATTACAAATGGGATGAAGAAAGGAGTTCCGTATCTTTATTGGCGTCTGAGTCTTCTACTATTGAACAATATTCCAGAATTAGCTAATGATTTAACATCTTCTTCACTCATCGAATAATCGCAGTGATAATGAAACTTCCTTCCACTTTGTTGAATATAATACTACATTCTAGAATAACAGCACGAGTATTCTAGAGTTGCATCAATAATTGTAGCTTGAGATTATTCTCATCTATTTCTTAGATGAAGATAGTCAATCTCATTACAAAATGGTAGTTTCAATTGTTTGACTAATAATCATTCAACAATGTGTTACTTGTGCATTTAATAATGAAGTAAGCAATATCAACTGTGTGTTTTGAAAACAACAAGATTTTTATGATAGTCGTCTTCTGTTAAATGCTCCAAAACTAAGTCATAAAGAAACCTAAGTTCACTTAAAATTATAAGAATTTTCACTAATTTACTGAAAATAATATATTCTAATATAACCAAAAGGCCCACAGTTTCTTTTAGGATAAGGTTCACCACCCTGAGGGATGGCCAGAGGCTACATCTGCAAAAAAATTGTATTTCTGGGTTTCAAGCAACAGGTAAGAACCTTTCAATCGAGAAATGATTCTCGATCACTTCTTCTTCAACTCTGCAAGCACGTTGTTCACGTTATAGCTCTCGTGCACACAACTCGATGGCATGTATTTCTGCTTGAAAAATGGTTGCATCAGCACCGACACTAAGAGTTCAAGAGAGCAACCGTATAGTCCAATACCTGGGGGAGTTTTGGAGCCGTCTATGAACCAACAGATGTCCGCACTCAGTGGCCCGGCTTTGTTCTGAATCACTCATCACTTTCTGATCAGATACTGTTGAGGGGGAGGTCGACAATAGGCGTTGTTGATATAATATCTGAAATCATCACCAGAATGATGTTACTCTCTAACACGTCCAGCGATCTATTCAGTGGCTATTTACATAAGCCTGTATGGTCCCTAGCTGGTCTCTCGCTATCTCTCTCTCTCTCTCTCTCTCTCTCTCTCTCTCTCTCTCTCTCTCTCTCTCTCTCTCTCTCTCTCTCTCTCTCTCTCTCTCTCTCTCTCTCTCTCTGAAATAGGATTTCTGTTGCAGCCGTTCATGTTGAGCAAATGGTCAGCCATTGTCAGACATTCTTGTATTTGTAAGCTAGTGAGCTTAATTCTGGTTGTTCGCTATAATACTTCCGGATTGTATATTAGGTGATTCGTGAATTTATCAATGTAAGGGACAATCTAAGATCATGAAATCTTTCATAACAATGAATTACCCCTTATAACCTGTAAAACTTGAGATGAGGTTGACTTTACCCAAAGAAAGAGATGATTGACCACGTCTAGTGAGATGAATGAAGGAACTATATCATTTGTGTGGTGAAAAGATCCTAACTCTACGTAATGATCAGAATTCCTTGTTAATCGCGATCTCTGAAATGATGGAGAAAGCAATCAATATCGAGCTCATTCAATACCTACAGAGCTTTAAAATCGTGAAGAAACAGCAATATGGCTTTCGTCAGCAAACATTAACAGGAGACCTGCTTGCTTAACTAACACATAGCAGAAATCTTTTGAAAAACATTTGGAATCTCTAGCTGTAGCGTTGGCTATCTCCAAAGCATTCGACCGAATCTGTCACCAAAGTCTTATTGAGAAGCTTCCGTCATATGGTTTGCCGCCTCAACTTTCTCGCTTACTATTGATTTTTTCTCAGATAAATCATTCCATATGGTGGTTGAGAGAGTATCTTCCGATAAAATGGCTATCGATGCTGGTGTTCCACATGGTTTATCTTAGCACCAACTTCGTTTCTGCTCCATATAAACGATCTGCCGTACCGTCCACAGTTATGCAGATGATGGTATACTTCATATCAGTTTTTCATGTAGCGCCCCTATACCATGCAATGGAGTCAGGAGAGCGAGACAGGTACAGATTGATGCAATTAATGGAGATCTGGAATCATGGAATAGGGATCTGATAATCTAGTATAGTTTATTGTCAAAACTCAAGCTTGCACTTTCTCCAGGAAGGCGGATCTCACAATCCCCGAAATGATGATGTCAGGTACAACTATTCCTATGAAGTCTTCCATATCCATGCTGGGGATTACTACCAACAGCCACCCTCTCATGGGATGATCATGTGAAGTCCATTGCGAAAACCACTCGCAAAAACTAGGTTTCTTTCTTATTCCGTGCCAAGAGCTACTTTGCATCCCAATAGCTCCTCATGATCTACATAGCACAGATTCGACCTGACCTGGAGTACTGTTCACATGTTTGGGATTGGGCTCCCAAACATACGCTGAAGCTCTAGGATTCTATCCAGAAGAGAGCTATCCGTCTGATGGATGATGTCACACTTACGAGTTCATTGACCTCTCTAGAACATCGAACAAAGGTGAGAGACCTCTCCCTTTTCTATAGATATTTCCATGGTCGATGTTCGTCAGAAACTCGTCAGTTGTTCCATCACGAGAGATTCCAGATAGGCAAACTAGACGTGCTCAAACTAGTCACCTCTTCATTGTCAAGCTCGAGAACTGGCGAACTTCTTCCCACCAGCCTTTATTTTTCTATCGAACAGTTAAATTATTGAACTCTTCACCTAGTGAGGTCTTTTCCTATGCCAACAACCTCCAAACCTTCAAGAAAAATTTGAATGCTCAACTCCTCTCCCAACATTCCACCTCTGGGTAATACAATGTTCCTCTAACATTACAGAGTTCCTTCTCGTGTAGTCAAGGTATGCGAGTTATAATTAAATTAGAATAATATTCTAATCACTATTTGATATGAACCGAAAACGTCCTGTACGAATTATAATATGGTTATGTGTATTCGTTACTTACATAAGGAAAACAGGAGAACCTCTTATTTAGAACCATACCAAGTGACCGTAGCTTGTCGATTCATTCTACAGTCATAAATGAACAAAAGGTAATTATAATAATATCCTGAAATGCATTTTCTTTCTTTAGATTCGCCTTTTTCTGCTGAATGACTGATTTATAGTTTCCTATCTTTTTTGATATTCTAACAGTCTCTCCAATGACGTTACTTGAAACTTTACTTTCAGCTTTGTCAAAAAGAATACAAATAAAATAAAGTATCCTATTACGATTTAAGCTTGTGGGTGATCTTACGGTTATCTAATTCTAGCCATTCCTGATATTTAACTGAAATCTAATTGATAATTCATAAAACAGCTTTTTCATCAAAATATCTTTGCCTCTTCCGCAGATGATATTTTTTTTATACTCTGACTATACGAGAGCAAACCTATAATGTTAGGAGAACATCGTGTGAGTCAGCGGTGGAATTTTGGGAGAGGAGATAGGCATTCGAATTTTCCTTGAAGGTTTGGGGGTTATAGCCATAGAGAAACACCTCACTAGATGAAAAGTTCCATAACTTCGTTGTTCGATTGAAAAAGTAAATCTGGTAGAAAGAAGTTCAGCAGGTCTCGACAATGAAGGTGTGACTAGTTTGAGCTCGTCTAGTCTGCCTATCTGGAAAATCTCGTGGTATAACTACAGACGAAATTTCTGATGAACATTGACCATAAAAATATTCATAAAAAAGATAGATCTTCCACCTTCCTACGTTATTCTAGAGGAGTCAATGAAATCGTAAGAATTACGTCATCGACCAGACGAATAACTTCCTTCTGGATAGAATCCAGAAGCCTCAGCGTATGTTTGGGAGCCAAAGTCCAAACATGTGGACAATACTCCAGGACAGGTCGAATATGTGCCTTGCATATGATGAGGAGGTGATGCCGGGATGTAAAGTAGTTCTAGACAGAATAGAAAACCAAGTTTTTTGAAGCGGTTTGCGCAATGGACTTCACATCATCGCATGACAGGATGCTTTTGGTGGTGATTTCGAGCACTGTTATGGGAGACTTCATAGGAATAGTTGTACCTGACATCATCAAATAAGGGATTGTGGAATTCGCCTACCTGGAGAAGACGCAAGATTTAGATTTGGATGCATTAAACTCTACTAGATTATCAGATCCTCATTTCCAAATCTTCGCCAGATCTCCATCAACTGCGTCAACCTCTTTCTGTCTTGCTCCTCTGGCTTCATTGGATGGTATGAGGGCTCTAGATGAGAAAGCGCTATGGAGTGTACCATCATCTGTAAACCTGTGTACGGGATAGGTTGTAGCTTCCAGCAGAACGTTTATATGAAGCAGAAACAAAGTTGGTACCAAGACAAGTCTCTGTGGAATACCAGCGTTGATAATCATTGTACCGGCCGATATTCTGTCAACCACTACATGGAGTGATACATCTTAGACCAAATTTTATAGTAAGCGACAAAGATGAGGTGGCAAACCATATTACGGAAGTTTCTCAAGAAGGCTTTAGTCCCAGACTTAGTCAAATGCTTTGGAGATATCAAATGCTACATCTAGAAACTTCCCATGTTTCCCATAGATTTCTGCACATACATGTGTTACGTAGACAAGCAGGTCTTCTGTTGATCTCTACTGACCAAAGCAGGGAGGGTGGAGTGGGACCATATGAGCTCAGTTGAATTTTGGTTTATTGGGAATGTTAGTCATCACCATGTAACATAAAACGCCCGAATTTGACTATCGGAAATACCTGATCAACTGACTGAATAGATTTTTTCTATACTATACCTATAATGTTCGAAGAACATCGTGTGAGCCAGCGGTGGAATGCTGTGAAAGCAGATAGACATTCGAATATTTTTTGAAGACCTCACTAGACAGAGAGCTCCACAATTTCGATAGAATTCGATAGAAAAATGAAGTTTAGTAGGAAGACTTGTGGCAAGTCACGAGCTTGACAATAAACAGTTGAATAAGTTGAGCTTGTCTAGTCCGCCTATCTGGAATCTTTTTACAATCTCAGAAAGCAATGTTTTCTAACTATATAGGAATGAGGTATTCTGTAATACATCCCTACTGTAGCTGGAGGCAGATGATGGCGAATATATTGAATTGTATAGTCTGAGTTACAATTTGCAGTCAGTTCAAATATTAATTTCCTCTCCGGGTACGTCTGAAACAGTCGTGGCAGAGAACGAGCATCAAATAGTGCCGCAACGCATAGAATGTAGATTTACAGATGCCCCATTTTTACGACTCAGACCTGAAATAACGTATGAATACGATTTTCTGTCATTAACTTTAATCGGCATTCCAATTATTATGCATGGCTTTCGAGTAGTGTCGGATGGAATTACAGAATACAGCAATATAAAAAAGAGGATACCTGTAGAGGACACTGATCCATTATTGTCAGAGTGTCTTGTTTAAAATGTCATATGTGGATGAACAAATTCAATAATCTTGTAGCAATGCTATTACAATCAAACAACTTTATCAGTGTAAAAATATTTGATTGCTTATGATAACAATGAAGCGACGTACAAAGTTCTAAAACGCCCTTCATGCTTTTCTATTCACCGAAATCACGATGTGTGTGACATTAGCAGAGAAGCTGTCTAGAAAGCTTTCAAGACTGTAGTGGTAAATTTATGGTCTTTTTCTCGGCATTGTTTGATACTTACACCGTACATTAAACCCGAAAATAGGCCGTAATGAGAGATGACGTTACAGACAATAGAACAGTATGTGAATAAAGTTTTTAATCACTCCGCGCTATTGATAATAAGCAACCCTAGTTTCATTCGGTGGCTGTTCCTAAAACTGGTTTTCGGAGGGATTCCGCAACACAGGAGCACGACCATATCCAATATCCTCTATACAGGGTGTTACAGAATGTTGTGAGGAAATTTTAAGAGCAGATTCTACATCTTAAAATATGAAGAAAAGTTGATGTAAACATGGGTCTGGAAATGCTCGGTTTTCATGATACGGGTTGCTTGAGGTTTTCCTTCTTTAATAGTTTATCTCACATTTATCGAAAGATCGTTGAGATCTTGGGATGATTTTTAGTACACGCAAATGTATCATCAAAGAACACATTTACATGAACAACATTGTTTCCTAAATTACTCACATCAGTGGCGTTCGTGCCAGCAAGTCTTTATGTTTGGAGAAAAATCTGTACGTCACTAGTTTTTGCAAAAATTGGTATTGTTCTTTCAAAGCCAGATTAATTTTGCTCAAAAAATATCTGGACTTTTTCGTTTTGGCGCACCGTTTTCGAATTATTAATCAGTAAAATAATAGGTCATCTTCGTAATGATTTATCTCAATTCGTACTTTTTTTTGTACTAATTTTTCAGGAAACAGTGTATCACATTTAAAGTTTATATCAAATACTGTAAATGGCTTCCCTGTGCTGCAATACATGCTTTAAATTGCCTTCACATATTTCTTCTGATTCTTCGGAGTATTTTTGATCTTTGGACTGTTGTTTCACAAACATTGATAACATGTTTCACTGGTGTGGCTTCATTCGCTTTGGGAGTGTAATACATCAGTTGCTGTAGATGCCCCAGAGGTAGAAATCGCAGGGATTTAAGTCAGGTGATCGCGGTGGCCAATAAATAGGCCCACTCCGACCAATACAATTTCCTTGTTTGATGAGATCTGTATCAATCCATTATTGGCTTACAAACCTGGAAATATTCTTGATACCGTTTGCAATCAATAACACATCACTTGCAGCAACTATATTTGATTGTATGCTTGCTAGTGTTAATTTGAAATTCAGAAGGTTGTCCATTTGTAATTACAACAAATTGGATAAGTTGTGACTTATAATACAGAATATAGTTAGTTCAATGGCAAAGCCACGAATAATTTTTCCAAACATAACTAGTATAGTATCGTGAATCCTCATCCAATTGGCTGAATTCAAAACCCAATCAATTATGCAGTATCCTTTGACTCGAGGACGAGGACGAGTCTTATTTTATGCTTTAAAAAAATTCATGAATTAGAACATGATAAATTGTTAAAACTTGGATATACATTGAATTTGAGAGCACTCTATCCTCCATATTAATCCAATACCATTGATTATGAAAATTGTATATATTTTAAGGAATGTAAGGTGTTGGCGCTATCTACTCATCTGTGCAACATGCGCTATCTACTCTTCTGTGCAACGTTTTAAGTTTGACAACGTCGGTAGTTCAGCAACAGGAAGCATCATGGCGGCAACTAGCATAACGAACAGTCTGCGTTGTTTACTACATTATAAATTTGTATTTGTACCAGTTCAAATTAGTTGTGAATTGTAAATAAACCTGTTAAAATGTTCAACAATTTCTATTTGATGCTGTCATACTCAACAAGTGGTCCTTACGAGCCTCATAGAAACAATAAAAGCCAGTGAAAAAACCAAGAAAACCTGTGTATTGGGTGCATCTAAGCAATATCGGCGGGCATACAGTCAAACGCAGTACAGTGTACCATATCAACAGAAACAACCTATTCGACACTGATTGCAACAATACAAGCAAGTTATTTGGTACAAGAACAACAACTGGAAGCCAACAAGGAAATAAGTGAGCTTATTCTTTTCTAAAATTTGTCCATATTTGCCTATCCTGTAAACAAAGGTTATTCCTTCTATATAACTATATCTATATATTTGTGCTATCGTTCTATATTTTTATTTGATTTAGCAAGTCAATAATTTGTTTAACTGAATCTAGTTAATGCCTGAAACAATGGCAGGTGAAACTTTAAATCGTAAAAGAGGAGGTATAAAAGCCACCCTCACGAATTTCAAGAAATTCATAGAGAATTTACCAGCAAGTGAATATGTTAACAATGATAACATTATTGAGGTAGAGGATAGACTTACAAGATTGGAGAGGTCTCTAATTGAATTCGATGAGATACAGACTGAAATTGAGGCAAAAGTTGAAGCAAAGGATGTTGAGGCACAATACGAAGAACGAGTTACAATTGAAAATGTCTTCCATCATTGGATGGCAAAGGCCAAGTCAATAATTCAGAAATTTAAACTAAACAATATACCTGCAAAATCCGATGTTGCGAATAGTCTCGAGTTCGGTACAAAAACAGGAGGTTATACAATTGCCTACTATATCGCTCCCAGCATTTAGGGGAAACTATGACAAGTGGCTTGAGTTTCGTGATACCTACCAGTCACTTATTCATGAATGCGATTGTTTGAAATCAATACAGAAATACCATTATCTTAGATCTGCACTAGAGGGTGAAGCCGCCCAAGTCATTGCTTCTATACTATTTAGTGCATCCGAATATCATAATGCATGGCAAACTCTTTGTGGAAGATTTGATAATAATAAAATGCTAATTCGGAATCATATTAAAGCTCTTGTTCAGTTAGAACCAATCCAAAGAGAATCTGCGGCTCAACTTCGACATCTAGAGGAGAATGTTTCAAAACATATGCGTTCTTTACAGCAGTTAGGTCATTGCGTAGACAATTGGGACAGTCTTTTAATTTTTCTCATAACTAATAATCAATTAGACAATCATACCCATGAACAATGGGAAAGCTTACAAAACAAGCAGTCCAAGCTCTTAGACTTGGAGGAATTTAAAAAATTTTTGAAAGAAAGAGCTAATTATTTAGAAACGCTAGAACATTGCAAAAAAGACAAAGGAAAACAAGTTCAAATCAAACAAGTTTCAAACAAATTAGAAACGCCTAGTAAGCAACATCCTCATAAATCCTTTTTCGTTACAAATTATTCTTGTAATTATTGTAAAAAGGATCATTCCATTTACTCTTGCGCAGAATTTCTGAGTTTAAGTGCGCATCAGAGATTTTCTTTTGCCAAAAAAGCCAATTTATGCCACAACTGTCTACGTGAGGGACACACAGTCAAGCAATGCAAACTAGGTCCTTGCAAGAAATGCAAATAATTTCACAATACTCTTTTGCATTTTGAGGAACAAAATTCTAGAGGACCAAATGAAGCTGTTCTAACTTGTAACAGTGGTTTTATCAATATTGGACAGGGTCATGTTTTCTTGTCCACAGCTATAGTCAAAGTTTTCTCTAAAAATGGTTCGGCTTTCAATGCACGCCTGCTTTTAGATTCAGGTTCTCAAAGCTCATTTATTACAGCAGAACTTTGTTCTAGGTTAGGTCTAGATAAGAAAAAAGCCAATGTTTCTATTACAGGTATCTCTAATTCGCTATCTAGTATTCAAAACAAATGTGAAGTTCAAATTCAGTCAATGTTCAGTCCATTTAGAGTCAAGTTGTCTTGCTTTATTTTGGATCAAATAACTAGCACTTTGCCTAGTTTCGAGGTCGATATTTCTAGTTTCAATATACCTGCTAGCATTCAACTAGCAGATCCAAATTTCTATAAGCCTAGTTCCATACAAATTCTAGTGGGTGCTGAGCTATTTTGGTCGCTGATTTGTTCAGGATCACAATCTTGTGGTAAGAACAAACCAATTTTACAAGAAACGCAATTGGGTTGGGTCGTATCCGGTAGATGCGGAACTCCATCTCCTCAAATTAATTCTGTTTGCAATTTGAGTGTTCAAGAGTCTCAAAACATAAATACTGTTTTATCCAAATTTTGGGAATTAGAGGAATGTGATGTCGTAAAACCATACTCTAGGGAAGAATCCGATTGCGAGCAAATTTTCTTGGATACAACCACAAGGGATAACAAGGGTCGTTTCATCGTCACTATGCCTCTTAAAAAACCTCCTCAGTGCTTAGGAACTTCAATGAATAGTGCTAAAAAAGCATTCTATTCCCTAGAGCGTAGACTTAATAAGAACGAGTCTCTGAGAGAACTATATGTGGACTTCATGAGTGAATATCTAGCACTCAACCATATGTCTGAAGTTAAAAATTATTCTAACTCTTCTCAGGTCGAATATTTCATGACTCATCATGGAGTTCTTCGTGAAGATAGTTTAACTAGCAAACTTAGAGTTGTTTTCAATTGTTCGGCTCCTACAAGTAACGGCTTGTCTTTAAACAATATTCAACGGGTCGGTCCTGTCTTGCAGGACGATTTACTGTCTATCATACTTCGTTTCAGAATTCACAACTTTGTGTTTTCTGCAGATGTGGCCAAGATGTACCGTATGGTTCTCATGGCTCCAGAACATAGAAATCTACAAAAAATATTTTGGCGCGAAAATTCCACTGAGGAATTAAAAGCTTACGTGTTGAATACTGTCACGTACGGCCAGACTTCTTCAAGCTTTCTAGCTATTCGTTGCCTTTTCGCGTTAGCAGAAGAGTGTAACGAGGCAAATCCAGTTGTGTCCAATATAATCAAACACGATATGTATGTTGACGATCTGTTAACAGGTGCAAGTACTATAGAAGAAGCTCAATCGATTTGCAAGGAAATATCTCAAATATTGAAAAAGGGTTGCTTCAATCTAAGAAAGTGGAAGTCCAATGAAACTGAGATTCTAGAAAGCCTTGCAGGTGATTCCAGTGGCGAAATTCTAGAGTTAGCTCCTGAGGAGCAATCCAAAACGCTGGGTCTAACTTGGTGTTGCAAAACTGACTCTCTCATTTACTCTATCAAAGTTCCTTCAGATGCTCCTTCAACGAAACGTGGTGTTTTGTCAATAATCGCTAGAGTTTTTGATCCTTTGGGATTGCTAAGCCCTTGTATAATTATAGCTAAAATCTTGATGCAAAAACTTTGGATGGAGGGCGTATCTTGGGATTCTGGTATACCAGATCATTTTTTGTCTTCATGGAATAAATTAAAAGAAGAACTTCAAAATGCGAATGGCCTTTCAGTTAAAAGACATGTGTCATGGCCTGTATTGAATTACATGGATTTGCAGATGCGTCGCAACGTGCCTATGGCGCATGCGTCTATATACGTAGCACCAATAAAAATGGTGATGTATTTGTCAACTTGTTGTGTAGCAAAAGTAAAGTGGCTCCTATAAAAACGTTGCTTACTATACCTAAGCTGGAACTATCTGCTGCACTATTATTAGCTCGTTTGATTAACAAGGTCAAAAGGTCATTGAATATAGAGTTCAACAAGTACGTGTTTTGGTCCGATTCAACAATTGCTATTGCTTGGATAAATACTAGTCCCAATCTTCTTAAAATATTTGTGGCCAACCGGGTATCAGAAATCCAGAATTTAACTGAGAATCATCAATGGAGATATGTCCCAACACATGACAATCCAGCGGATCATGTATCGGGAGGGTTGTACCCTAGTCAAATTCTTACTAGTGAAGGCTGGTGGCAGGGTCCTTCATGGTTAAAGCTAGACCCTAGTCATTGGCCTCAACTTAACTATGCCCTAGACAGTATTCCAGAACTAAAATCCAAAAATCATCAAAGTTTTGCGGTTCAAGATGCTAGTTTCCAATTTCCGTTTCACAGATTTTCTAGTTATTCTCGAATGCAGCGAGTTATGGCTTACATATTAAGGTTTAGTCAGAATTGTTTAAAACCTCGAATTGAAAGGCAATCTAGCAGTTTAACCTTGAAAGAATTGAACCAGGCTACTATTCATATGGTTAAGATAGTCCAGCAGAATTCTTTTTCCAAGGAGTATCAAAATTTACTACGTAAAATACCATTAGACAAACAAAGTAAGTTACAAATGCTTAGTTCATTTCTTGACAACCAGCAAATTATACGAGTAGGAGGACGTCTAAGAAACTCAGACTATCCTCTAGAGAGAAAACACCCTATTATTTTACCGTCTAGACATATCTTTACAAAATTATTGTTTCAATATCTTCATAAAGTTATGTTGCACTGCGGTCCTCAGCTACTACTATATACCGTACGTCAACTATATTGGCCGATAGACGGTCGCAATCTTGCTAGATTCACAGTTAAAAATTGTGTTCGATGTTTTAGGTTTAATCCGCAATTTGTACAACCTGTTATGGGAGATCTACCTCGCGATAGAGTCATGCCTTCCAGTCCTTTTAGTATTTCTGGTCTCGATTATGCTGAACCATTTTTAATAAGTGATAGAAAGGGTCGCGGTAATAGAATTTCTAAATGCTGGGTCGGTTTATTTATATGTTTTTCCACAAAATGCATTCATTTGGAGTTAATATCAAGTTTGTCAACTGACGCATTCATACAAGCTCTGCGTCGATTTGTTTCTAGAAGGGGAAAACCCTCCAAGATGTTTTCCGATAATGGGACTAACTTTGTCGGTGCCCAACGAGAGTTGTTTAATTTCCTAAAATCTAGTAGCAATAGTCTTACTTCCACCTCAATAACGGAGAACATTGATTGGCAGTTTATACCACCCTATAGTCCACATTTTGGGGGACTATGGGAGGCTGGTATAAAAAGTATAAAACATCATTTGAAACGAGTCCTAGCAAATGCACACCTTACATTTGAGGAGTTTGCTACAACGTTAGCACAGGTAGAAGCTGTAGTTAATTCACGTCCGTTGTGTCCACTTTCGTCCGATCCCAATGACTTCCTCTCCCTCTCTCCTGCTCACTTCCTAATTGGAAGACCATTAGTAACCATATCAGATGAAAATGTGATGGATTTGAAGATGAATCGGCTAGATCGCTTTCAACTAGTGCAACGTCTCAGTCAGCATTTTCGGCAACGTTGGCAGTCCGACTATTTAACAGAACTACAAATTAGGTCGAAATGGCGGGATTCAAGAAACGAACTCAAGTTAGATTCCTTAGTTTTGATAAAGGAAGATCAAACCAGATCAACTGATTGGAAACTAGGTTGTGTTACCCAACTTATACGAGGTCAAGATGGTATTGCTCGCATAGCTCTCGTTAAAACAGCTAATGGGGAAATTAAGAGAAGTTGTAATCGTTTGGCTCCTCTCCCAGTTAATGCTTGAAATTCCCCAGTGATTTCAAGGCCGGGGGGCATGTTGGCGCTATCTACTCATCTGTGCAACATGCGCTATCTACTCTTCTGTGCAACGTTTTAAGTTTGACAACGTCGGTAGTTCAGCAACAGGAAGCATCATGGCGGCAACTAGCATAACGAACAGTCTGCGTTGTTTACTACATTATAAATTTGTATTTTTACCAGTTCAAATTAGTTGTGAATTGTAAATAAACCTGTTAAAATGTTCAACAATTTCTATTTGATGCTGTCATACTCAACATAAGGTATGTATTCGTATATTTTTCGGCATCGACGTTATATTGTTGCATCAAATCAACCCCATCACTCCATAATGCCGCAATTCAGACTGGTAATTTCATACTCTAGACCAGGGGTCGGCGACTGGTGGACCTCGCTCCAAATCCGGACAGCCAAAGACTTCTATTTATCATTAAGATTGTTCTAGAAATTAATTGCTCTTCCCATTGGACTTATTTTTCATTTTATCAATGGTATTATTATTATTATCAATTTGGGGTGTTAGGTGTGTTAGGTGTCAGAAATGGCTTCACGTGTACTGCACAAAATACTAACACTATTGAGATTCATGTGGGAAAATTTCATAGAAAAATAAGTGACTTATTCTTACAATTAGTTCTCTAAACAAAATTGGGCTCACCAGGTTGACAATTAACAACACGTTCTAAGTCCTAGAGTATGTCACTGCTCAACTTGGTGAACCAAAACTTTGCCGATGGACTGCTAACACAAAATGTGTTTGTATTTCACTATGTATTAGTTCTTCAAGGTCAATCTCTCCCATAGTGTATGATCCATCTGCCCCTTACTAGTAGGGGGGAGATGGCTCATCAAAGAAAAATTAAAAATTTGAATATTTCAATTCATCTATTGTTTGAATTATATTTATATTGTTTAATTATAGTTGTCGTATAATCTTAATTTGCAATCGGTTGGATTTATTCTAATAATAAAAAATGACGAGGATAATTGGTTACAATTTTAGTTGCACCATCTCTCCCGAGCTTACCCTACATCGAACATACTGGTCCAGCATTTTGTGAGGAGATTGACCATCTTCATATAAGAAATGAATGAGAATAATCTGAAGCTACAATTTTCGATGCAACTCTAAAATACTCGAGCGGTAATTCCAAATGTTGTATAATATTCAACAAAGTTGATGGAAGTTTCATTATCATTGCGATTATTCGATGAGTGAAGAATATGTTGAATACATTCGCTAACTCTGGAATATTGTTCAATAGTAGAAGACTGAGACTACAATAAAGGTACGGAACTCCTTTCTTAATCCCATTTGTAATGGCCTTATTGCCAGCATTGGATATTGTGTTCCCTCTACATCGCCAGTTATAAAACCTAATTCATTTCACCTGGACACAAAATTATTTCATTAAGTGTATCGTTATTGTATTCATCCAAGACGCGACTAAAAGGTTCCCATTGTTCGGCTCACAATAGGATGGAAAACATTATCTGCCGTAACATGCAAATTATTTCGGTTTGAATGATATACATGTAACTTGTATTATTCAAAGGAATGAAACAAGCTTTACAATAAGTTCATCCGTAGTACTATTTAGACTGATTGAAGGTTCAAAGCTTCTGTGAAAGGAAAACATAACACACCTTGGAAGATAACCATTCTGAGTTTCGTTTATTTACATCTGAAAGTGTCATATTACAGCACGGTTCGATGTTCGCTCGTTATCGTGAAATGTCTTGTTAATGTTGCATACAATGCAAGTTGTTATTGTTCGGATCACTGACACTATAGAGAATATTTGACGATACGCTAACATAAAATCAAATCGTTGTGAGAAGATTAGTATCTATCAGAAACATGTTACCGATATCACAGTACAACTGACTTACTTTTACACTTCAATTTTGGGGTATTGCAACAATTTGTAGCATCGTTGGTATAATTGGGTGGAAATTTTAATATCATCATTATACTAATGAGTATGAAATAATCACCCTCATCCATTGAGAATACTATTAACTTACTGAGGACCTACAGAGTAATCTAAATTGGAAATCTAATTGTTTATGAATGAATTGATGGTAGAATGCGTTACTTCTTGGTAATCTATCTATGATCAAATGACAGAACAATCCCTTTGTTTTTATACCACTTTTAATAATAACATGAAGACCTACAACTCCGTGCGGTGCTATGATGCAAAGAGGCGACCGCATCAGGCGGCACTTTCAGGGGGCGGCAAAAGGCAAAATCACCGGACTACATTTAACAAAAAATTGAACTGCAGAGATTTTATTCCTATGAATATTACTCATCTGCGCTTATTGTCGGTACCATTTGCAAAGGCGAGCATTTGGAGCCGATAGATTTTTTATCTGAGGGCGCAAAGTGTTTGTGATCTACCGCACGCGACAGCGCGGCCGCTTTTAATAAGAGCTTGGCGGTAAGTGGCATGTATCACAAAAAAAAATTGCACGTGTTACGTTTTCTACTTATTCTTCGAGATGGCGATATTTGATTTTCATGTTAGTTGGTCTCCAACAGCAGACTCTTCAACAAGTGTCAGTACGTGTTATAGTACGTTGTTAAATACCTATGTTTTAAAAAGCCTAAAAAGGTAAGAGAATTGAATACTAGCTTTTTAAGTGCGTAGTTCCTATCGATTTTATCATCAAGTTTAAATTTAATTTACGATACATATTATAAGGTAAACACTGTCTGTAAGCCAATATAAAAAGAAACGCTTGAAGAAACATGAAGAAGGAAGAAAGCTAACCCATGTCATTAAAGAAATCTTGGTCCCTAAGCCTCAGTCAGAAACGTCTACATCCACATCAACAGCAGCCTCTCCGGATACGGTGGACTCATCAGCGCTATCTGAATCACCTCCTAAAGAAGTTGTTGAAGAAAGCCAAGAAATCACTACCCCAGAAGATTATCAAGAGCAGGGTAGCAATGGCAGCGCGTTCCAGCAAATAGACGAGATCTCTGACGATCCTGCACTATGGAATATTTTCTACATGACATCCAAAACTCGTCAGATACTAGTTGAGAGAGGTCCACATCAAGTTAAAGAACTGAAATTTCCTATCAACACAGGAAGGCGCAAATTTCCACCCTCTCATTATTGCAAAGTATTAAGCATTGGTGAAATTGTTGAAAGAAATTGGTTGATTTACTCTGTTACAACTGATGCCGTTTTTTGCTTTTGCTGCATATTGTTTGATAATTCGTCTTCCCATGATTGGTCTAAAAAAGGTTATTCTGACTGGGGAAATCTTGTACGTGCGCACACAATGCACGAAAAGTCTTAAAATCACGGAAACTTTTTCAGACAATGGAAAAAATTTGACACTCGTTTAAAAAAGAACCAAACTATTGATGTCGAATATCAAAAAATTTTGGATTTGGAAATTCAGCACTGGAGAGGAGTTCTTAAAAGAATTATTCAAATAATCAGACTATTGGCTTCACAATGCTCAACCTTTCGAAGAACAAGTGAACATTTGTTTCAACCTAATAACGGAAAGTCAAAGCTTACAAATCTGGTAGTGATTTCTATTGAATGTACATTAGCTGGCTTCTCTTGACTATACATCCCTTATTCAGGAATTTTCAAATCTAAAGTTCGAACAGTGAAATTATAGTCTATGTATGTTTATGTTATAGAAAATTGTTACGTTTGAAAATATATTACAAATATGGGGGCGGCAATTCGAAGACTTGCATCATACTGAAAAAGACACCGCACGGCAATGGAGACCTAACTAACATTATTGTACTAATAAGTATGAAATGATCACCCTTATCCACTGAAAATACTATTAACGTACTGAGGACCTTTCAGATACTAAGTACATATCGTCAGAGTAATCTAAATATGAAATCAAAATGTGTATGAGTGAATTGATGGTAGAATCCGTTACTTTATGGTAATTTATTCATGATTGGATGACAGAACAATCACTTTGTCTTTATACCACTTTCAATAATAACATGAAAACCTAACAATAGTGTTAACACGGAAGTGTCATTATCAGACAGATTATTATTAATTAAGGGGCAGCAGTCCCTTAATGCCTAGCCCGAAGCCCTTTGAACTTGTGTCACTTGTAACTTAGTGGAGTGGTTACCACCGATGAGAGTGTTCACCATGCTCCTCAGGATTACGATGAACATGTCACCTAGGCAAACTGTTCCCACCCATCTACAAGGAGGCCTTCAGAGATAGACGGGTTCGGTTCCCACTCCTGAGTGGTTAATGTCCTGAAGAGGCTTAGCACCATCTTCGTATCTAGCTTATGGATCTCCTCGATGTCTATTGCTCTACCGAGAGTGCTCTGCTTCTTAATGGTAACTCATATTGAAAGTATTATTGACAAGCCTTTTCAAATTTTGAATTAATGCGACAAAAATTGTCATTTTAATTTCAAGTTTATGTTCAAATTGATTTAAATTACATAGGGATGTTCAAAAGTAATTTTGTATTTAAATTTTTCTTTGTTAGTAGTGAAATATTTTAGATGCCTCACTTTGTTTTGAAAGAAAAAGTCACTATTATTTATGAATTTTTTGTACTTGGATCTGGATATGAATTTTGAAAAGCTTCTGTACTCTGAGTTAGTTGCCGGTCCTTGCTCGAGACTGACAATAATCACTATGCAGAACAACTTGCCGCCGATTGTAAAATGTCTCTTGAAAAGTTCGAGAGTCACAATCTATAAGATAAGTGCACTTGTGTAGTCACTTCCTGCATTCAACCCAACACATCCGATGTATTTGAATAAGCACTGATGCAATAACCGTTGCATCGGTGTTTGTTCACAATAAAACTGTTTTTGTTGCATTACAATACGTTTAATTTGAAAAATCAATATTGGAATTATATCATTTCGTGTATTTTGCGTTAATTGACACAAAACAGTATGTACATGTTGCGGTTCACTTTAACGCATCTATATTATTGGAAATAGCGAATTGTTTTACGAAAATTCACGCCAAACTGATTTATTCGGATCCAGTTGATCACGCACACTATCCGAATTAGAGATTGCAATCCGGTCCGGCGGATCCGACAATCCGATGGATCCGGTACTGTTTGGCTACCTATTGGATCCACAAAATCTATCAGATCCGACGGCCTATTACGATAAAACCAAAAATAGCTGGAAACTTGCAAACCACGAGGAACGCAACACGGCTCAGTGTGTATATACGAGGGCAAGGTGAAAAGTCCCTGAAAAATTAAACAAGAAATGATTCATTTGGTCACAACTTATTTTATTTCTCAACATAATCAATCTCCTTGTAGGCCGATACACTTTGTCCAACGTTGTTCTAATTTTTCGATCCCTTCCAAATGATACGATTTCGGCAATCCTTCAAAATAGGCGTTTGTTTCTGCGATGACATCATCGTTGGAGCCAAATCTCTTTCCGCCGAGCCATTTCTTCAAGCTTGGAAATAGGTAAATTGCAGGGGGCCAAGTCTGAAGAATATGGTGGATGACGAACCAATTCTTAGCGCGATTCATGCAATTTTGCCATTGGGACTGCGGACCTGTGCGCCGGTGTGTTGTCCTGGTGGAAGTAAACCTTTTTCTTCCTTCTTCGAATCGATCCAACAGTTCTGCCGCCGGTTATCGTTTTACACTTTTCAATGTAATGACTTTGTTGGCCGATAAGCCCACTTTGGCCTTTTCCGGCTTCGATTCACCGTTTCGACTGTTCTTTGGTTATACGACGGCATCCCTTCAAAATAAGAGTTTGTGTCGGAGAGGACCTCAACGTTGGAGCCAAATCTCTTTCCGCCGACCCATTTCGCCAAGTTTGGGAATGGGTCAAAATTGCAGCTGGCCAAATCTGGAGAATATGGTGGATGACGAACCAATTCGTAGCGCAATTCATGCAACTTTGCCATGGCGACTGCGAACTCGCGCACCGGTGCGTTGTCACCCTCAGTACTTTAATAGTATTTTTAGTGGATCAGGGTGATTATTTCTTATCAATAGTGTTCGATTACTTTGATATGAACTGTGGTCAATATGTGTTATGAATATTCGAGAATAATTGAAGCAACCTTACAGTTCTAAGCCCCTAAAGGTGGCATTTTTTTTGCCTCGTAGGGTGAGATGACATAGCAGCCGTAGGCTTAAGATTACATAATCATCTTATCCTGATGTTCTTTACATGTAAGAAATATTTAAAATAAATTGTATATCAATGAAAATCTGCCCATCATTCGTGGTCAAAGGCTATTGAAAGGGTCAAAGAGAAGAATATAGGTTGGCTTAAGTGCCGCAGGCTACACTTAATAGTCCCTCCGTTAATGTTCTTCTGAGTCTCGGCCGTTACAAGCCTACCTTTGAATCAGCTATGGAACAAAAGTTAGTGGAACTTTAACTTTATTTTGAACAGAGATTATTTGAGTATAACACCACTGATGTCAGAAGATTGGCATATGAATTTGCAAAGAAGGTAGGATTCGACGAAGATACAAAAATGGCAGGTTAGGATTGGCTAAAAGGGCTTAGAGAGCGGAACCCCTCCATCTAGTAAAGGGCTTCTGAAGCCAATTCCGCAGCAAGGGCAAGAGCTTTTAATAATCCTCAAGTGAGCTTTCAGCTGGTTGGTGGAAGATAATGATATTCTATCGTCAAAAATTTATAATATGGAAGAATCTGGAACCAGCACCAGTCACCAAAACTATTTGCACAGGAGGAGAAAACAAGTCCTGTGGAAGATTTTACCCAAGATGCTGATGATTCCGATGCGGCATGCGTTCATTGTAACTTATCATACCGTAAATCAAAGCCAGGAAAGCATTGGGAATGTTACCAATTATATAAGCGATGGTGGCTGACGTTGCATCAAGAACTAAGCTGTTCAATTGTTAATTGTGCACCGATGATTAGTATGTCAACTCAGACTAGAGTAATCTTACCCAGTACACAATTGGTGTTTTTTTTAATTTTATTTCAATCATTAAATTTTCTATACCGTCCAGATCTACTTTTTTTGCTCTGTAAATAAACGTTACAAATGGGTGGTAACCTTAGATTTATTTATTATCATCTTTGAATTCTGAAATATTTGCCCCAAAACCAAAAGTATGTCATCTTAAGCACAATTTCCCGAGCAGAATACACATATCCTGAAATGGCCGATATGCATGTCATGTACGGTAAAGCAAATGGTTGTAGTCATGAAGCTCTCAGACTTCATCAATAAGCGTTTTCGAATCGTCGAGCTCTTTCCAAAAATGTATTTGCTCGATTAGGAGAAACGGCACATTTTTATCAAAAAGAACCGATTGTGGCAGAAAGCGTAGTACTAAGCATGCAGATGCAGGAGAATATGATTCAAATAGTCTATCAGCTAACCCAGAAATTAGTACCTGGAGACTAGAATTATTGGAAAACGTACATAAGATCAGTGTTTTGCATGACCAGTTGCTAAAGTCGTATCATCTACTATGCCTTCAAGTTGTTGAACTGCAAGATTTTCAACTCTTTGTCAATGGATGCAATTCAAAATCTACCAAGACAGCTAGTTCCTTCGGAAAAGTTAGTTCACTGATGACGGTGGCCTTGCTCGGGAAAGAATCATGAATTTCCCCATTTATCTGATTCAGGCATTCGGAAATCCCCAGGTAAATTTTGAAGCATATCTCAAAACTAATTGTCAGTGAGAGTATAAGCAGGGATAATCTAAAATCATTCAATTGAACCTTTTGTAATGCTTCCTCATTCAAGTGTTCCAGTTCAAAATGATTTAGGCTTAGTTCACCCTCAGAAAAGTTGCATTGACATAAATAATTGACATTTTCAGCACGTGTTATAATTATTTGTTAATTTTTGTTATTTGACAATTATTTTATTATACTAAAGCACCACAGCTCTTTATTGAAGCATTCGCGGTTGATATGAATTTTTCAAATTTTTTCTCTCATAATCACTCCTTGATGATCACCTCCTGAAGTTGGACATACGAATTCCCTGGTACCCTGTAGAAGTGTAAATTCGTATTTGATTTCCACAATACCTTCCAAATTCAATGAATTTTCAAGTAATAGTCATTGGTTATGTAATTTTCTTTTATGTTTGATGATTTGTTGAAAGGAGCTTCAATAGTAAAAAAAAATTTCAAAGAAGTACACCGTATATAAGAATTTATTTATCATGTTCCGCTGAGAAATGGAGAGCATATATTATTTCATTAGAAATTGACAGATCAATACTTTGGGGCTTCTACACTTTCTAATTAAATTTTCCGGATAAAATAACGATCTCTTTACTTAGCAGTCTTCTCTTATCTTCTCTAATTGAATCACGATAGGTCCGTTTCGTAGCCGTATGAAAAACGCAAAGGAGCAAAAGAGATAAAAATGTAAAAATTCAGCAAGATCACGCGCTACGGGTAATTGAAAACTGCAAAAGGGTGAAAATAAGAAATCGAAGCGGGTTGTCGTCAAACGTGCGGAACTATACTGTTTTGTCCCATCGATTGAGCAAACGCCTTCACGTTGTACTCGGTAGTTGTTAGATCAAATCCCCTGACGTGCAGGTATCTTTTCCCTTTCGCATCCGAATTTATCGTAATGTTTCCCTGTATTCTGTCGTCGGTTATATTATCTTTGCTTGTAAATTATTATTGCTCGTCATGATTATTGAATTTTATGACAATTCTCAAAATGACCAGTCATGATTTGAACGATGTGAAATATGATTCAAAACCTGTTGTTTGTAATTACAATTTGATTATCAAAAACTAGAAGTATAGTATAGTATAATTAGCTAGAGCTCGGGAAATATGCAAAATGCATATTAAGTGCATATTTCCATGTCTTGAATAAATTCTATAAGTGCATATGCATTTATTTTGCATATTTTCAGGTTTTTTCGGATTTCTGCCAAAAATAAAAATTTTCAATATGGACAAACATCTGTGGAAACAGATAATGAAATAAGCGAACTAGGTATCTCTCGGAAATACCCCATATCGGTATTAGCATAATACGACAATAGACCCTACTGAGCGATAAGCTGATTGCTCTCATAAAATCAATATGGTTTTTTCAGAAAGCTTAACAAATTTTCAGAAGTTGTGTTACCAAAATACTCTAATTGCAATTGTCTTTAGATTTTATAAGTGGAGGAAACTATTGACATTGAGCCAATGAAATCACACCTCTTTTAAAATTTGAAATTGGGCGCTGTAGACTTAAGCCCCATTATGTTGATCCCAACATATTCAACCCGCAAGAAATGGGTGCAGGGTCGGCTTGAAAATATAACTACATCTTGATTTATTTTCATTTTGAAGGAAAATAATGATCAATTGAAAGTGATATTTTATTTTATTGCTAAAGATATATCTAATAAGTACAATAAAAATTAATGTACACCAAAGAGTTTTACTATAATCAATTCATATGTAAAATGCAAAAAATGTGGAGTGTTTCTCTGTTTCAATAGAGATTTGTATTGTTTTCGAGACTTCCATCAATAGACCTGTATCAAATCTGATACATATTGAAAAACAATTGTTATTTTTTGAAATATAGTTCCTAAATCTTTTTTTCCTCATTCCATATAGTGTGTTTAACATTACAATTTTTTATTTAAGTAATAAAAAAAAATTAGGCAGTGTAAGGTTAAACCCCATTATGTTATCCTAACATATTCAACCAGCAAGAAATGGGTGCAGGGTCGGCTTGAAAATATAACTACATCTTGATTAAGTTCAAGTTTGAAGGAAAATAATGATCAATTGATAATAAATATTATTTTATTACTAAAGATATATTCGAAAAGTACAATAAAAATTAATGTACACCGAAAAGTCTTATAATATTCAATTCATATATAAATTGCAAACAATGTGGAGTGTTTCTCTGTTTCAATAGAGACTTGAATTGTTTTCGAGACCCCCATCAATAGAGCTGTATCAAATCTGATACATATTGAAAATTATTGTTATTTTGCAAAATATAGTTGCTACATTTTTTTAAGCATTTCTTCCTCATTTCATATAGTGTGTTTAACATTACATATTTTTTTCAAAGTAATGAAAAAATTAAGCAGTGTAGGGTTAAACCCCATTATGTTGACTTATTTCTATTTTGAGGGAAAGTAATGATCAATTGAAAATAATATTTTATTTTATTACTCTAAAGATATTTTTAATGGGTGCAATAAAAATTATTGTACACGGAAAAGTTTTACAATAATCAATCTTAACAACTTTACTCTATTTTCCAAAAAAATTTAGATCTATTACACTATCACTATTATCTTCATCTAAACCTAGACATAGAATTAGGTAGACCAGATTCTACGTAATTAGCCTTCTTGGTTGTAGGTCCGATCGCAAATTTCAGGGAGTAAAAATTGTGAAGACGTCAACTCAGTTGTCGAAATACGTATCTAGAATTCTGGATATTCACGTGATGTTTGGGTATGTTTATTTCAATATAATGTGGGTAGTTGTTTTCGTTAACATTGCAATGAAAGCGTTATCTATGGTTCTGGCTGACAAGCTACGATGAGTATATCCCTTTTAGTAAGTTATTACCGGTAGATGAGTTATGGACCAATATAATCAGAAGTTACCTTCTAATGTGAATAGGAGACGAATAATAATAACCAATCGATAGTGATATGAGAGAAATGTTAATATAATATAAAGCCATTACGCTACATTAATGACACATTGTGTTCCCACCTTGATTGCACCTTTTGTGAGATAAATTGCTGGAAATCGCATGCTTGATAAACGTCATCGCAGGACTGTTCTATATGCGGAGATTATGAAGAGAATGACTTCCGATCAGAATATTCAATGAGCACTTTCGCAAAGATCCATTTTCATCAAAACTGTTTTGCATTTGATTCTAGAGGTGAACTGAACTTTATAATCTAGAAGCCAGTTTGATAAAATGAAACACTCGTTCATACACTTAACCTCACTAACTTTCTCTCTACTCTAATTTGATTATCAATTATCAATGTAGCTTCATAGCCGTGTTGACAAGAGTACGTTAACTTGATGACTCATATAATATATGTTCTCGGCCCCATCGACCCGGCGAGCCGCAGTGAAGAATTCGTTATGTTAGTCAGTCGGTGAATCTATTCGTTCTAAGTACAGTGAATAGAATAAAGACCTAAGTTTAATTTGAGCTGCAAACAATCTACAAAAGTATAGTTTAACAAACTGAATGGAGTGTATCAATAATATGGCGTGTTGTTTATTAGGTACCTACCTAATGTCTTAGACTACCACTTTGATTTCATTATACCAGTGCAGTATTTTGTGTTATGAATAATTAGTTTTATCGATCGTTTGGAAGGTTTTATCAGTTTTCTTGAGGAATTTATTATTATTATTTTGTATCATTTTATATCAGGATGCCAACTGAGTGTTGTGTACAGAACTGCAAAAGCAACTATGTCGGTAATCCATATAAGACTTATTTTTCCACATTACCTTCACCACGAGACGGAAGTTTGAGCAAAAATGTATCACAGCAATACATAAGTTCTTTCGTTCCAAATAAGAATGCATAAGTGTTTTATAAACATTTTCCTGAAACTAAAACTATTAGAGAATACAAAATATGGAACCGCGATTGATCTGTACTTGATTAATAATGATTTTTGACCCAGGTATGAATTGTATATACAATTCTCGGTCAATAGGTCACACCAACACATATACTCATTATTTTCGTCTTTACGTACGTTCCGGTCTGACGACCATCATCAGAAGACGTATAACTGTATAAACGTGAATTCGTTAAACTAATTGTATCACCACAAGGCGTCCTTATCGCACTAATTTCAATTAAAAATGCACACGTCGTCGAAACGAACAGAAACACGAACAATCGAAATTATAACACATTAATGTTTCAAGTATATAAACTAAGAATCCGCTGCTAAGCAATATTCTCTTAAGCTCTATAAACATATCGAATCACAGTCTGTATTACGACTAAAGAGCTGAACTAAAAATATAACGTTCGAGGATCCACTTTCGAACCAGATGTTGTAGATTTATGAGGTATTAGAAAAAGGTTCTCACAGACCTTGTTAGAACTATTGCTTTCGAGCGTTCTACCTAAAATATACTTTTAACATTACAAAGACGCATGTAGGAATTTGCAAGGGTTTTAATCCATTAAATTAGTATGAATCTGACTTAATGACTGAATATCTGTTCTATGATTAACAGATTTAGAGTCACGTTCTATGAGAATCATCTCCAGAGAAAATCTTTTATATTAATTGGTTTCCTTAGTTAAAATATTAACATTTTTGTAATCGAATTGATGGTTAAAATCAAAGAAGTGTTTAGCAAGTACGGTGAAATTTTCAGAATTTTTGTTGCATGCACTATACTCATGGCCATACATTCTTTTTTGTAAATATTGTTTATAGATTCCTGTATAAGCTCCATTGCAATCTGAATAATTTAATTTGTATACTGTGTGGGTTTGTTTGTCTTTAGGTATTGAAGGTTTTAGATTTGAAAAATATTTCCCAGCACAATTAGTAGATTTTTGTGCAACATTCCTTCCATTGGAATTAGTGTTCGAACACATTAAAGGATTTTATATTTATATTACTCTTCATGAAATTGAAAATTTATAACAGCTCTGATAAAACAAGCTTTTGTATCTGCGATGGATAGAAATATGAATGTTTTGAGCAATATTGCCAAAATTGTTCAAAGTAATTCCCTCATCCAGCTTGAGGTCATGCAACCTCCAAACTTCGTTGCCCCAGTTTGAACACAAGAGAAGAAAAATAGACAATGAACGGAACAATCTAAAATTTACCGTGGTTATGTAATAAAGCTCACTAAAGTGCAGATTAATATTTAATTTTCTTAGCTTAGTAAAGTGAGTACCATATACCAGGATTCTATATGAATTCTAGTTTGTGGTTCATCTGCCTATAATGAATTGCATTCCAATTAAATTGCAAATTCGACAAGCAACGTTTTAATATTGAACAAATATTTCCATTCAATAACAAACCATTGAAGCCATTTCATATTATCGAACCTGCTAATTATTATGAGACCGGGGCAAAATGCGAATGATAATTATTTCTCATTGAGTCTATTTTAGAATACAAGAAAGTGAATTTATTGCTTGATATTGATATCAGCCTGAAAGTTACAGATTGAGAAATACGTTTGTCGTCTCGTAACTCTATGATTCCATCGCCTCGTTCGAAAGTTGACCAGTTCGCGCTTCCACGACCGAGTACGGAACTCACTCGCGGAATTCGTGGCTTCTCCCCGAATTCCCACGATGCAGTGAAAGCCCAGCCTCCTGCGCTGTGCTTTCAATTCACCAATCTCTTGTCAGCCATGAGGTGGCCGATAAGTGACCAGGCATCATGACACCTCAACTCGTCGGCCGCGAGGTGGCCGGTTAGCTACGAGTCGCGATGACCCATCGATCCATCTGTGACGAGAGGAACCTCGAATACCAACATTGGTATGGACTGCTAGCTTCGCCCTAGATCTGCATCACATAAGCTTTCTGTTGTGGCCCCTACCCTGGCTAAACCACCTGATTGCTTCTACGCTACGAGCTTCTGTTTACTCGCTACCTTCGATTTGCTCCGAACTTCAAATATAACTTTGGTATATGGACCAGTGCAACAAACTCACCTATTGACCGGTGAACTTTGCGTATTGTGTGCATTTGAACATTAGATCTCTGTCTCCCCTTACGCGCTGTGTATACCTGGTATACCAGTCTAGGCATCTAGTCATCATATAATGAAGGATAGCCAGATGTTGGCTTACCAACAAATTGTAGTGTTATTATTGCTGTGAGGTATAATCACTTATCTGACTACATGAGAGATATCAAATATCTGATTCATTTCAGAGAAGGTTGCAATGTTGCATTCCACCTTCACTTCTTTTGCTTTTAACTCTCAAATATCAAATGATATTTATGCACGATATTCCAATAGCTTCGGCTACATTGCAAAACAAAGCAATAGGTCTATAATTTTCAATTTTTTTTGTTTCACCTTTTCTATATAATATAGTATAGCAGTTTTATGGAATTTAAAATCTTATCAGGAATTGTTCCACTACTGAAGTTCGTTCTAATTCTATTGCTTATTATCCAGGGAGGTAGTTGTTTCAGAATTATTCAAGGTTAGGACTTCAGGACAGATTGGTACAATCAAAATTAATTAACTCTGGTGTTTATATGTTATTAAGACGGAGTGAGCGTTATGGAACGAAGCCGTTCCTTGTTTCAGTAGAGTTGTTTGGCAATTTGTTTGTTTACGTGCCGAATGGCCCTCTACAATTTACGAGCGGCTATTGAGAGCACTAGGTCTGTCAGCTATCTTGATTTTGTCAGCTTTGTGTGCCAATACCGCTCTCTTGTTTTGATGCCGATTGATTCATTTTCATGGATTTGTAGCTGACTATAATAGTCTATCTACTTCCAAGATCAACCAACTTCATCTAGATAAATGCCTACGGCCTTTACGCTATCAGAATACTCACATCGCGATCTGAAAAGCTTAGAAGAAACATGCAATTTTGTTTGAAACATTGACAAATTTAATGAGAAGCAAATATCTTCAATCCGTTTTATACAGCACATCTTGTTGGTTTCTACCTTGCGGAATGGAGCTCACGCCACTAGACAAACTGCGGCGCTCGCTCTTCGTTTGGTCATGAATATACTCAGACAACGCAACTAAACAAACTGCGACGCGCGCTATTTATCGACCTATGCGGAAGACGGCGTGATCGGCATATTCACTCACCCCGTCTTAACCCTCCGGGTATGAGTAGCATACTGACCGACCTCCTAGTAATTATTATCACTTTGACATAGTGAAATTGAATGTTATGATATGTTTATACGATTGCATACCATAAGACGTTAGGAGGTGCTAGACCTGTTCATGGAAGCCCCCGTATCTTACGGTTACGAGAAACTCGTATGGCTTTAAAATGATGGATGCAAGTGTTGTCAAAAGTTTTGACCAGACCCAGCAAGGTCAGAAAACAGCTATCAACTCTCAACATTTTCGCTAACATTTGTGATATGAGTTGTATATCAGAAGTTGTGGTGTTCAGGTTTTTAGAATGGTTTGGCAGAGTTCACCATGTGGTGTTCAGGTCCTTAGGGCTTGTAGCTAGGAATATAAATGAATACCTCGGTGATTGGTTATGTTTTATTGTAACACTTATACACGTACTATTCACAATCGTAGATTAATGTAGAATAATAATTACAGGTTAGTTACCTTATTCCGTGATAATATTCATTCATACTACTTTTGTTCTCTATGTACAAAGCATCAAGGTGGAGCCTTGTCCTCTTACGATGTTCTGAACATTGTTACGAAGGTTGACATTGAATTCTCACACTGCTGACATTATGTTTATATTGCATATGTATTAGTATAACATTTGTATTTACTATATCGATAGCGTACCTAGATCACGGTATCGATTCTTCAATAAAGTAGATCAATTTATTGAATTAAGTAAGCTTATAGAATCTAGTGGAATAATCTCTATTCTTCTATTGCGAAGTGTTCACTAGCCAAATGATATACAGCCTGTAGATAAGAATGAACGTTTGCAGAAATTAGAGAAATTGATATATTGGTTGTTACACCCTATTGTCATCTGTAACATATTGGTATAAGTTTAAATGTTTCATAGACCGTAAGAGTTCCTCCTCGAAAAAAATGATGAATTACATCACATAAATAAAAACAAAGTTATACATAGCAGACGTTTTTCTGAAATCGTTATCTATTTCATTCATGTGCTGAGCATAATAGGCCGCAAAGCTGCCAGAAAGATTTATTAATATTATATTATCGGCATTCTGCAATAGATGTCAGTTTATATTTAAATATGAGGTAGAATATGCAGAGATTATCACAAAAGATGAAATACTGCGTTTATCGTCGAATTGGGATACACCCCACAAATTTGCAATATTATCTATCTCGAGGAACGGATATTTATGTCTCCGATCACACAATAGGGCTTTCCCGCTTTCTAGGCCATTTGTTAACCGAAACAAACTGAAATCTGCCATCGGAACTAACTATGCTTACTGTAAAGTTCATCACCTCATCTGCACTCTAGACTTTCTTCATTATAGCCCGGCGATTTGATTGAACTTCCCTGCTCAATGAAGTATTGAAAAACATTTCAATTCATAACAATTCTAACTTAAGTTGTTTATTTAATATATTCTGAATTATTAAAAGGACTGAATGAACATTACGTTCAATTTTTATTTCCCTCACTATACGTAGTATATAGTGTAAGGAAAGTATTGTAATCGTCCCAAAAATGAATTTCGGGATTTTCCGGATCTAACCGTTTTCAGCATTTCTGAATCGATTCAGACTATTTTTGACATGATGTCTGTGTGTGTGTGGGTTTGTGGTCAATTGTGGAAACGATTGCGCCTTTCCTTTTGGTCTTACATCGATTTGAAATTTTCCAGATCGCTTTGAAGTGGTGAAAATTGGAACTGCATTGTTTATGGCGCGGAAGTTCGTTTCGAATGGTATTTCTGACATCCATCTTCATTTTTTCGAATGAAATGATGTGTTTGCTGTTTATAAATATATATCACACGTATATATTTGACTCGCAGAAGTGTCCGTAAGCCTCATTTTAAGATACGAGTCATTGATTTGACGTCATGACTTATCTTATGTCTTATTCTGTGCAAGAAGTATAAACTTCCTGATTCTATGGTGTATTTTGAAACTTCATGTGACAGTGAATGCCAGTATCGAACAAAGTTAACCTGACAGCAGGTATGTGTATGAAACATAGAGATGTGTTGTACATTATGTAGACTATTTAGATAAAATTTCAATGTAACATAGAGTATAATTTTATGTCTTCCATTGGCGTTTTATAAATCATTTCTAATATATTTTCAGAAAAGAATCTAGAGATCGATATCAAAGCTGTGCGTATGGCTCCTAGCGGCGAGCGAATTAGCTGTTGATATACCAAATTCAATGTTCAACCTGCATTGGCGGTTGTGGATGAGGTTGTTGAGACTCCGGAATTGTATTTTGTTCTCTGATTTTGAAACTCCAAGCGGCAAGGTTTTGTAATTTTCATATATTTGTGGTAATGGTCCATTTTTGATATATTTTAAAAATAGCTGATTGATATTCGATCGGAAATGATCCCACTTCCCATGCACGCTTTTACGAGATCGATTTCGCGAAGGTTTTTCTAAATTCTTGTTATTTTCTGTTCCTACAATCGTTTATATCTGACCCGTAGGAGCTCCAAAAACTATTTCACTAACGAAAGTGACGTGATGAATTGAACAGAGGAACTGATCATCATTCCAAAAATGATTTTGAGACTCTCCATAAGTCAGTTAAAAGTAAAGTATTAAGCAACTTAGAGAAAATTGAAATTAATAAGTTCAAAAATACAGGAAACCTTTTAAATGATCAGAAAGACTACCAATTTTCCATTATTTATTTATTTGTGAGTGACTACTATCCTACTAAACACGTACCTCACTCATCCCTCCTTGATCTTAATTTTAATATTTAAGGAATAAACAATAGTTTGTAAAGCCAATGTTTGATGGAGCCACTGTATGATGAAACATCTCACGTTTTGTTTAATAAAAACGAATTTTGTGAAAATTTATCACAAGTGTATTTCTTATCAAAACTATAGATATAAACTGTCAACAAGTAAGCACCAAAACCATTCAAAATGAAAATAGGAACTGTATTTGGCTAGAAACAGAGAACAATTATTTCAATCATTTTCAATATATTTTCTATTCCTACAATCATCTAAATTTGACCCGCAGGAGGAGGCTATTTGGATAACAAAAGTGAGAGAAGTCTACCTCAATTTACGACTTCGCACACTAACATAACATACTAACATCACCTTGAAAATAAACTAAATGCATTCAGAAAAGTTGAAACCAGATGTTTCACGAAAATGTGACTGATTCTATCTCTCTACCTATAAGTTAATTTTTAGTAGATGTTAGTCCGTGAGAAGCCGCAATTGCAAAACAGAAAAGCGTTTCTATTGATGCCCACGTGACATTAACTGGACAAAGTTCGATAATAGAGCTTCGCCACAAAACTGAATTTAGTATACATTTTCCCATAACAATTGTATGGAAATGGCCAAGGAATGTCTACATAATGAGCTCTATCGTTGCTTGTTATAGATTATCCAACCGGCCATTCACAATACGCCGTGAAGAATGATAACCTAACAATACGCTGACAACAATCCAGAACAGGGAAAATTGGTTTTTAAGTGGAAAAATGTAATCGCTTCCCGAATAATGCAACAAAGCCGGACACATTTCCTATAATTTATATTAATATCCGCTGGATAAGTTGTGTGATAAAATATTTAAACCAATGAACAACATCCGTACAAGCAGCTTCCACTCGTTTATTGAAGGACTTACATTCAATTATTCCGGTAGGTTTATTTTTTCTCTTATCAACGGCACTCCCATATCTCGTTATCAAGAGATTCCAGTTGAATTGCTTGAAAGCCTCATATGCCATATCAAGATGAACAATCACATATTGCTAGTATGGTAATAAATTCCATATTGACGCGGATAAAAACCTTGAAATAGATGAATTTTTTCATGGAAATTATGGTCGGTATACAGCAGTAGTCCAGTCCAGCGATCCAATATATGGCTGAATTGTAACTATCCAGTACAATAAGGCTTTCATTTTAGTGTAACTGGATTCCGTCAAACATAAGTGTCAATAACAATCACGAAGGTAACGTACAAAAAGCAATAACATTAACGCCTGTACGGAATTAAAAAAATAGAATAACAACCAAACCTCTTCTCCACAGGGTATTCACCCGGAAACCGAAAGTGTGACTCTTAAAATTAGGAACGTTTATGGTTCGTACAACAAACACGCTGAATGATAGGGGTCATTACTAAAATTATAAAGACCGCACGAAAATGCAAAATTCTTCTTGCATCGTGCTCGAGATGGCTTACACATCGTTAGAAAAATATGAGCTCGTGATTATTACTATTAACAAACAATGAAAAACCATTTTCAATTAATAAATGGAATGTCTTTTTTAACAACTAGAATATCTCGTGCTCTTTCGATCCAAAGTTCCTGAAATTTGGTATCAAGAAATTTTTTGGCCCATTGAATCTGAATCTGAGGTCATGAAATGGAAAATGCGGCCGTCCGCCAAAAAAACAGGAAAATTTTACCAAATCTTAGCAAACAAACAAAATTTCTCCTCGTCGTATGGTATTGAAATGATATGATGCCGAGATGTGTCTCGGTACAATTTTCACCAAGAGGAAAATTGATGTATATTGCTCCGTTTTTCCTTCATATTCCTATCTCGATCCTCGTCCAACGTGTCTAATTATATGTTTTCGTGGTCCCTGAGTATTATTTCATGTCACAACCGACAATAATTTACCGGAAAACTCCGAAAAATTTACCATATACTTATACACATAAAACTTCAATTATTGTTTTTCGAAAAATTTCAGTCAGTGTTATTCTCGGTACAAATTTCATTGAAAATTATGGAAAATGGGTGGAAAATGGCTTCGTTTTCCTTCATATTCCTAACTCTTGCTTCTCGTCCAACGTGTCAAATTACAGGTTTTTGTTTTCGCTGAGTATTATTTTATGATTATAAAATCGAAAGCAACTATAGCTCTCCGGAAAACTCTGGAAAATGACAATTTGATTTCTTGAGAAAAAAATCTTGAATTTTGAATTCACCACAGGTCCGCGATCTGTTCGTTCTGTTGTGAATTAGGTTTTCAAGTTACTCAGCTGACAATTTTTTTTCGAATGCACATGTACGTTAATTTAATTCACATAATTTTATTTTCGGTTACTAAGTTTTAGTACAAATGGATATTTCATAGAGTCCACGTGTTTATGAATTAAAATAGAAAAAGTGATCTTACAGCCGCATCTCAGATACTATTGCCTGCATACCAATTCCTTTCCCTCCACAGTCAAAGTCAGCTGCTGTGTTCTCCGTACGCGTTAGCGTGTCCACGTCATAGAAATCTTGTGTATAGGATATGGTACACGTACAGGGTGTCCCATTTTGGGTACTTTTGCGGGGTATCTCCTTTATTTTTAAAGATAGAGAGTTGCGGTTTTCGCGACACTGTGCTACTTTTTCGTAAAACTCAAGATGCCGTCAACAGAATTTTCATAGCCCTTTTAGTTTTTAAGGTACTTGGCATTTCTGAAAATGTTGCTTTTTGTGACCCCCCTCGTACCTCCGTTATCCTTCAACTTATCGAAAAGGTAAAATAACATTCTAATAGTTTTTTTTCCGTAGAATGCAGTGGTGTAGATAACTTTTGTTTATTCACTGTTTTTGAGTTATAAAGCAAACTTATGTTTTTTTAAAAGGAACATCCTGTATATTTATATACTACAAAATTTGTCTTTTTTTTACCTTTTCAAAAATATATGATAGTATAAACTTTTTTTCAGAAACACGCAAATAATTGACAATTTTCAGAAATTAAATACATATTTTAATAGTAGGCTATGGATAACAATAATAAACAAGTGCAACTTACATATCACTAACAAATAATTGGATACCTTGTATATAGGTATCTATTAAAAAAAATTCCCATAGATCTTTTTTCTAACAGTAAGTTTGTAACAACAGTTTTGTGGCGTAAAGTGACAATATAACAAAAACACAGAAAAATAACATTATTAAAAAAAATTAAATGTGATGTTCAAATTGACCACCATTTTCTCCAATGCAAAATTGGCACATCTTTGACATTCTTTGAATAGCGTTCAAAAGAACCATTTTTCTCATTCGCAGATTTCGAAAAGCTAAATGAATTGCCTCTCGAAGTTTTGCAATGCCGTCATATCGAGTTTTATATATTCATTTTGTATATAGCCCCATAAAAAAAATCTAAAATTGAGAGATCTGGTGATCGTGGAGGCCATCTAACAGGTCCGTTGGTACCTATCCATCTTTGAGGAAAGTTATTATTTAGAAAGGCCCTTAAGAGCTTAGAGTTATGACTTGGGGCACCATCTTGCTGTAGGTAAACAGCATTATACTGGGCTAATGGAATGTTTTCGAGCAGTTCTGGAATAACTTCCTCAAGAATTTCTAGGTATCTACGTGCTGTAAGACCTCCTTCAAAAATCCTATAAACTATATGTCTACCCAAAATAAAACATGAAACCCCAACTCCAAAGCGTCCTTGTTGTGCCCTTTCAAACATTAAATGCAGATTTTCACTACGCCAGTTCCTAGTATTGTGACGATTGAAAATGCCAGCACTTGAAATAAAGCATTCGTCTGACCAGATAACAAGTCTGCCAAATAAATCGTTAGCATTGATTTGTTGCAAATAACACAGGCAAAACAGTGCCCGGCGCTCGGCATCGCCAGGATGCAAATGTTGTAGTATATTAAATTTGTATGGATGATACTTATATTTCTTCAAGATCCTCTGAGCGTTAGTTTTTGGCACACCAATTTCCTTCTCAATTTTTCTACATGAGGACGAAGGTGTTGCTTCTATATATCCTAAAGTATCTATCTCTTTTCTTTCCCTGTTCTCTTTGTTGTATGTTTTAGGGTGCGGGTGAACAAATGATCCGTGCTCAACTAAATTTGCTTTTAAACGGGCAAATATCCCAAAAAACGGTTGCCTTCTTTCTGGATATCTAACAAGCAAAAATTTAAATGATAAAAGAGATTTTCATAGTCATAATAGCTTACTCACCTTTGGAAGTATAATTCCGAAGCTTCTTCAGAATTTTCATTACTCTGTATAAAACATACCATCATATCATATTTCTCATAATTTTCGTAAACTGCCATTATTCGGAAAAATTGATAAATATCTATTGAATAATGATACCAAAAGAACGAAAATAAACAGCTTAAATGCGATAGAGATTTGATGTTTATTTCTGTTTCTTGTCATAAACAATATCAATGGCGTACTATTAAAATATGTATTTAATTTCTGAAAATTGTCAAATATTCGCGTGTTTCTGAAAAAAAGTTTAAACTATCATATATTTTTGAAAAGGTAAAACAAAGACAAATTTTGTAGTCTATAAATATACAGGCTGTTCCATTTAAAAAAACATAAGTTTGCTTTATAACTCAAAAACAGTAGATATGTAACAAAAGTTATCTACACCACTGCATTCTACGGAAAAAAACTATTACAATGTTATTTTACCTTTTCGATAAGTTGAAGGATAACGGAGATACGAGGGGGGTCACAAAATGCAACATTTTCAAAAATGCCCTGTATCTTAAAAACTAAAAGGGCTATGAAAATTCTGTTGACGGCATCTTGAGTTTTACGAAAAAGTAGCACAGTGTCGCGAAAACCGCAACTCTCTATCTTTAAAAATAAAGGAGATACCCCGCAAAAGTACCCAAAATGGGACACCCTGTACACCGCATCGTCATTGATGCTTCAAAAACACCTGGAATGGGTACTGTACATATCATAATGGAAGATACTTGAAATTATTTGTCATAATAATTATACATAATTTTCCAAAAAACGAAATAACAATCAAAGATTGTCGTGTAAACATTTCAAATTTTAATTTCTTTATCATAATAATTGTACACAATTTTTCACAAAACGAAATAACAATGAAAGATTGTCGTGTAAACATTTCAAATTTTAATTTTTCGGAGTTTTCCAGAAAACTGTAGTTGCTTTTGATTTTATAACCATAAATACTCAGCAACCACAAAAACATATAATTCGACACGTAGGATGAGAACTGAGACGGGAATATGAAGCAAAACGACGCAATTTTCATCAATTTTCCAGAATTTTCCTTCTTTTAGTGAAATTTTTACCGAAAACCATCACTGTACCTTATTATTCCAATAACACTGACAAAAATTGTTCGTAAAACAAAATGATTGGAGTTTGTTGTGTAGAAATGGTAAATTTTCATTTTCCGGAGTTTTTTCGGGAAACAATGGTAGATTTTGATTTCATGATCATAAAATCATACTTTGCGATCACGAAAACATATTAGACACGGTGGACGAGAACCGAGATAGGAATATGAAGGAAAAACAAAGCAATTTTCCATCTTCCAATAGGATATCGGACTTCTGATACTTATTCATTTCTGGGGATTCAAGCAAATTTAACACTTCTATTCTGAATGTGTAAAATCTTGAAATTAAATGATTTACAAAAGTTGAATGATTTATTATTGATACGTTTTTTGATCTGTTTTTCCAAGGCCCTCCCTGTCTGACCAATGTGAGGCAAGAGCCACACATTTATCTTCATCGGATGATTTATCTTCATTATTTTTGATAAACTTAGCTGAATTATTCTGCGTTTTATACGCTACGTGAATATCTATATTACTAAGAAATGTTTGAATTTTAGTAGTGGGTGGACCCAAATATGCTGTACTAACATGAGAATAAATTTGTTTTATCGTAGGAAAGACAGTTGATAGCTAACTTGTTTTGTTTTTTAGATAGGATCTCATCTATTAGTCCGGAAGTGTAACCACCATTTAACGCGAATTGCTTAATGATAATCAACTCCTTCAAAATGATCGCTTGACATCGGCACGTTGAATAGTCTGTGTATGAAACTATTGTAGGCTACTTTATGTTGACATAGATGAAAGTATTGTGAATTATCAGGTCAGTAGTTCATTTTCCGGAGAACTATAGTTGCTTTTATTTTATAACCTTAAAAAAATACACGGCACCACAAAGATCTATAATTTGACACGTTGAACGAGGACCGAGACACATATGAAGGGAAACGAAGCAATTTTCCACCAATTTCCCAAAATCTTCCTTCTTTCAGTGAAAATTGTACCGAGACACATCACGGCAGCTTATCATTTCAATACCACAGTCCGGGACAAAATTTTGTTTGTTGCTAATATTTGGTAAAACTTTCCGGGTTTTCTATCAAATGGGCCGGATTTTCCATTTTTCAACTTCAGATTCGGGCTTAGCGAACCAAAAGACCTCCTGGTACCAAATTTCAAGAACTTTGGATCAAAAGAGCCCGAGATATTCCATTTGATATTTAAAAGACATTCCATTTGTTATAAATTTTGGTAAAATTTTCCTGGTTTTCCAGCAAACGAGTCGGAATTTCCATTCTCTGACTTCAGATTCGGGCTCAGCGGACCAAAAAATTGCGTCATACAAATTTCAGAAGCTTTGAATTAAACGAGCCCGAGATATTCCATTCATTATAAAAGACATTCCATTTGTTAAATGAAAATGGTTTTTCATTGTTTATCAATAGTAATAATCACGAGCTCCCCTTTTCATTCTAACTAATGATGTGTTTTACAGTTTTGTGAGGTCTGTTAAATTTTTTGGGCTGGACTACTGAAACATATTAATTATTCTCCATTTAAAGTTGTCTGAGCAACAAAAAGGGCGAAGGCGAATGCTTTCATCATTCTGAACACATACTCCAAATAGTTGATTAGTGCACGTTTGATCCATTAAATCTGCATCATCCTTTATATCCCAGTACAAATATACAGATTCAGGTCAATATTGTCTCAATGGGTAAGTATTAATTAGTACAGTTTACATTAATCTATCTATAGCCCAGAGTCGATTGTTCTAGGTCATAAACCTATTACGTCCTCTCGTTTGAAGTAGATGAGACGCTTAGTTTACTTCCGATTAGAACAAACAAAGTAAGCATTAGAATTGTACGTTAGTAACCGGTAATCTTGCAGACAATTTTCTCGTGAATAATGTACAAAATTTAGTGGTTAGATTATTCACATGGAGGAAAGTTTAATGGCTTCGAGCACTTACAATGAATTGCACGAATGTAAATTAGAATCCGGCTGGATGGGCTACGATGAAATTACACGCGTAGGTGATAATGTACATGTGAACCTATTGTCCAATAAGCAATTAACAATTGAATTTCCATATTTTCAGCCGTTTCCTATTCTCTCTGAACCCCTTTACATACGACATTCTAATTCCGTACAGCTTCAGGCCGCACCTCACATCTGTTTGCCACTCATACTCGTACAGACAATCATCAAACTCGAAACCTTTCCGCAAAAGGTCAATGGAAAGCGTCGTAATCTTACTTCATACGAGAAACCTTTTGAATCCGAAAAGCAATTTTGTTTGCCGGACTTCGTACATTTTCAAACGAGTTTATATTTGGTCTGGAGATGCGGACACTAAATTGCGGCATACTCGAGCTACGGTCTAAAATATATGATTTATAAATTGCGCCAGAGACGTATCGGGACACAAAGTGAAATGGAAATTGTTCTCCTGCTGATAATGACGTGTCAAAATAATTGAAATAGTACTGTAATATCGTATAACTTATATCGGCTTACGAAATTGTTTAATGAGCGCACTTATTCATCATGGAATGTGAAAAATCATGGCGTTTCTATGAACTATGTACCTGATGCGCTATTCTATCATTCCATTCCTATTTGTCTAAAATTATTCTATGAAACTGACCTGAACAAATCTTGCAGACAATAGTTACCAAGAAGATATTGGGGTTAAATTTATTTGAAAGATAGCAATACATAATAGTTTTAGATACTTCAAACTATCTCAATTAGGTTTTCGTTTTTTCTTCAATTAGATTACTGTATAGTTTGGAAAGATTAGATTCAATAAACAGGCCGAAACGTAAGATGATTTCCATGTCCATATTCCTACGTAAATTCATTCCCACTGATATAATCATACTACGTAAATTGAGTCCCGGGGTTTCAATATAGTTCTCAGCAAATTCTTAGAAATGGGAGTATTAAGATTAACGTCATTACAATATTTGAATTCTATATCAACAAAGTTAGATTAGTAGATTAGCTTGACTTAGGTCAGGTTACCTTAGGTTAGGTTATGTTAGGTTAGGTTCCTGGAAAGAACGAGCCTCTTCTCTTGTACGGAGCTTGAAACCGCATTCAGGCCAGTTCCCAGGTGGTGGATGGGGGAATGCTCAAGGCCCTGTTGTCAGCAGGGTCGAGGGTAAGAGTGAAACGCTCCCGAGGACCAACAGGCACCCAGACCATGGATGGATTATGGACACCAAATTACAAGTTCCTGAGAAGAAGGTGATGGATAGATTGTGATTGACATGGATGATAAATATGTTCCAGTTGAACAGAGTAAGTTATCCCATCAAAGATAACTCACTGAAACAACGTAGGAAGTTATCCAATCAAGATAAATTACTAAGACACAGGAATCATAATATTGTTGATTCTCAAACAAACCGAAACAACATAGGAAGTTATCCCATCGAGATGAATGACTAACGACACAAAAACCATAAAACTGGGCTTAACCATATTATTGAGACAAAAATTTAGACAAACAGTGCTATACAGACAAACGCAATACAAATCAACAGCAAACGTTAACATCAACGTAAACAGAAAATGATACAGATAAAGAAACGCGATAGAGACGCAGTTCATATCCTGAAGTAATGCGATAAGCGCTTCCGGGGTGTGGATGAAGATAGGAGAGGTTTTAGCAGGTATGCTGTGAAATAGAGTGAGTCCTGCACTACCAGTGGTGATAGATTGAGGCTCCTGGTGTGTACAGAGCATTTCCTCTCCACAGAAAAAAAAGCCTATGTTAGGTTAGGTTAGATTATGTTAGGTTACTTCACAAACAAAGGGGGTAGTGTAATATATACAAATGACTTACCTGATTGTCTACTTTACAAACGAAGGGGGTAGTGTAGTATATACAAATGACTTACCTGATTGTCTGCTGGAAAGTTCTGAACAGTTTGCAGTTTCTCCGTCTGATGCACTTGATGTGAGGGTTTTTGAAACTCTATCAAGTATTTGAGTACTAGTAAATATCCAAACCTCCATGACTGCCTATCATGCTTATGTCCAGTCTACTCTCAAATATGGAATAGTTTCTTGAGGCAACTCGAGCGACCTTCAGAAAGTGTTCGCTCTTCAAAAAAGATGTGTTAGATGTATATTCAAGTTACTTCAGAGAGAAAGCTGTAAACAGTATTTTGTAGGGACTGTAATACTCACCTTACATAGTTTATATATTTATGAGGTAATGATCTTTGTTCATTTGTTTGTTTATTCAAAGACTACTTACAGAAACACGATCATAGCACAAGATATGAAAGCAACTATAAGTGCAACAAATTGAACTATACGTATCTACAAAAAAACTTTGAGTTCATTATCCTTAAAATATTCAATAAATTAATTGCCTTTATCACGGCAAGAACTACTCAAATCTTGAAAAACAAGTTAAAGAAAATACTCATTCATAAAGCATGCTATACGCTCAATGATCATTTAACTGGTATAGATATTCTTTGGAATGTTTCTCATGTTCCATACCTGTAGACTAATTTTACTAATTTTAATTATTGAATTTTTCATTTTATTGCAGTATTATATTTTATATATATTTCAACTATTTAACTATTATCTGACGTGTTCTACTCCACTTGAGGGCATATCTGTAAACTTGAACGAATGAACGATCTATCTATCTATTCCTATGTGTTTGCTCAATTTGAAATGCCAGCACTCTTTCTTATATTGGCACCGCTATGTAGACTATCTCGTCGCTTGCTCTACAGGTAGTAAGTACCCTTCAACTGGATTCAGTTCTTACCTATAATAATAGCTTACATACAAATGGAAAGGAGCAATGTGTTGACATACTGATGGAACCAGATCAGAAAAATATTTGAAGACCTGATTATTTGGGCCCAAAACCAAATACTCAGAACCCATGAATGAATATACCAGAATGTGCCGAGCGGAAGTGAGATTGAGACATGTGCACACATCATCCAGGATCATTGATACAAAAAGAAGGGCATAGTCATCATGATCGATAGTAATAGCCATAAAGTCATAAAATGCTGTGTTCAAACCGTATTAACTCAAGAATGGTTCTCATCTGTAGAGCGAAACTAAATACCTTCGAGAGGCAGAACCGAATTACCCTCCACTTGGTCCCAATACATGCAGGAATTGAGAGGAATGAATAAGTGGACGCCTTCGCTCGAATCCTTCTGCTCTATAGAATGGCAAACTATACAGAAAAACTTCAGAACTGATAACAAAGAAATCTGCACCAAACACCGGATAATTTTTTTTTCCACCGATTACAATATTTCCCTTATACTAATTATAGTCAGAAAAGTGGGAAAGGCTTCTTCTGCCTAGAAAGTTTCGAAGTACTCTTTTTCTGATCTTCTTTTATTTTTTTTGAAATGGTGAGCATTCATTTGAAATTTTCCACCTCATAACTTTCGTGTTTAAGAATTTTCAAGTGAAATGCAATGAAAAGCGGGTATTTCCTCCGTATACCTTCACATCTAATGGGGGATTAAGCTTTCGAACTAGAGAGAATGTCCAAGATGAATAGTCTCGGCATACGAATAAAATAAATTGAACCAATATCTCGAAGCTCTATTTGTAGTGTTGCATCTATTTTCATTTTAAAAAATGTTACCAGGTGACTAGAATTTATAATTATGTGTGTTACTACTACTTTTCAGTTCGATTATTTCTCAAGAAAGTAGGTTCAAAGTTCATCTTCCATCTCAATCAGTACAAAAAGAAGAAGTTCTTATTTTATAAATGAGTAGTTTCATTTCCAGTATATACCAGTGGGAAGCTATAGTTATTTCTCAATAACCAGATTAGTTCATGAAGAATATTCAGAAAATGCAATAACAGGAATATCAGGAATCCTGTGTATTAGAATAAAACTGATCGTTACTGGAAAATTATACTTATTTTTCAATAACCAGATTAATTCAAGAAGATTATTCAGAATATGTAATAACAGGAATACCAGGAATCCTGTGTATTAGAATAAAACGGATCCTTCAAAACAATAGCCTGTTGCTGTTCTCGATAAATTTTTGATAATTAATGTAAATATTACAACAGAAGAAGCAAAAGATCAAAGTAAGATTAAAATTGAGTTAACTTGGAAAAATGTTTATTTTCATCCTGCGCCTTTCATCGATTAAACGTTCGTGCTTTACGGACATAATAATTATGAGATTATTTGTAAATCTTTGGCTCTTAACATAAGACATGTTTTAGAGGAGGATTCATTTCTTGGAACGTAATTTCGAAGACATTCAGTAATATTATTCCTATAATCCTGAAGATTTAAGAGGCTACAGTACATATATTCTGCATTAAAGCAAACCAATGAAAATACTGAAGCAATGCAAGAGCTCCGATTTATTGTCGGAGAAACATTAAGCGTCTTTCATTGCGTTCCGCACATTAAGGATCCGTTGTTTCCGGTACATACGGAACAGAAACACTGGTCAACGTAAATAACCTCTATACCGGTTAATTCATTTTCAAATGAACAAACTTCTAGGATTGATAGACCTTCTAAAGATAATGCCAATTTGTTACATGGAATTTTTCATTTCGGGGCCATTTAAATGAGTATTTTTTAATGTAAACGTTTTTTTAATTTTTCCAAGCCATCCAACATTTCTCACGAAATTTGGTGCACAGTATAAACACAAAAGGTGTCATAGGTATCATACGTATCAGTGTGAGCTCTCTGTGGCAACCAGTGGCGGAGATATGGTTAGTTGTTTGAATTAATTTGGCCAAAAAGCTATAGCACCCTGTATAATGCAAGATTTACGGATATTTTTGAATGTATCCCTTAGTTGCAAGAAAAAAGTGCCTCTCTTTTTTCAATTCATAACCGTGCTTCTATAGCGAGTTACTTTCATGAGTAAAGTGAGAGTCAAGTCGGCTTTGTGGGCTTCACATATTATCAGATACTACCCTCTATATCTCTTTACATGTCTCTCTTGTAAACCAATACAATGCGCCTGGCAGGCTCTTACTCACAGGAATCTCCTATACGCCGCTGATTCAAAGTCAATCTATATGTAAAAGGCAAATGACACTGACTAACTCGTAACGAAATCTTCGAATTCTATAAAGCCGTCCGACTTATATAATCATGTAGAATGTTCACGACAGGAAGGTCCATTGATCGATTATTATTACATTTCAGACTAATTATGCAAGACCACTTAACCCAATAACAAGACATCAGCTAAAGTTTACATGACAGACTCACACATCTAAGGATATGTCTTCTTTAAAATTCTTGGCTTCCGGATAGATACCGCGTCACAACAGAACAAATTGAGGCCAACGTTTCGCCAACCATTACATGAGGAATCTTCAGGGCAGACTTGAGTCTTGAACTGAAACTGATTATTATGGTTTCTATAGCAACTCCGTTCTGGTACCTGACCCTGCCGTTGTGTGACCATGTGCGAAGTGGAATTTTCGAGGATGGATTTTCAAATGATTTGGAAAATAATATTCTGTTCTTGTGGTAATGTCTACATTGTTGAAAGTCGTACAGTAGCTACCCGTGTGGGAGAACATGAGTGCTGTACAAGACTTTGTGACACCAGTAGATCTGCACTTGCAGTTTGACACTAATCATCAAATCCTTTTCATAAATACTAAAATCGTAGCCCTAGCCCCAATCGATCAATGAATCAGAACGGGGCGCACAAGTCCAGAGTACTTAGACTGCTTGATTGGGTCTATTGTGCGCCCCTTGATACAAGACTCAGTACAGCAGGCCCGAGGAGCGGCGAAAGTTGAATTCTGCATGGATAGATGTCTCTTACGTTCCCATGCAGCATGTATGCGCTGCCGAAGTGTTGTAGCCTGAAAGGAGCCGATGCTGGACATTCTACAAGTATGTAAGAGGCGGTTTCGTCCACATCTCCGCATCTACTATAATAATCCGGTCAATTTAGACATAAAAATAGTGGTCAAATAACAAAAATTCCCGGAGAGCCAAATATTGGTGGAGATCTGGGGTTTACCATTACAAATAAAGTTTTGAACATCCCCATCGATCCTATGTGTGCTACAAAAGTTTTTTGGGGTCAAAGGTCAAAATTTGAGATTTTTTGGATTTTTCTCGAAAACGGTAAGTCTTATCAAAAAAACCTCAAACCGAAGTTGTGGATCTTAAAATTCTCTACAAAAATGGTCTTCATGATTTTTTTCCTAAGAGTTACCATTCCTGAGATATCGCCAATATTTGGCTCTCCGGAATTTTTGTTATTTTAAATGTCTATATTGACCGGACTATAACCTGAGTTAATCAACGATGGCTATTAAATGTATATGAGGAATCCTGTCACCAGTTTTAGCCAGCTTCTGCTTATAGAGTAGGGTTTTCTAGCGATTGGTCGAGAAGTTCGCGATGTGTAGCTTCGCCTGCCTCACACCGGGGGCCCTGTGATAAACCGATAGCCACAGCCTATGCAGTAGTTCTCTAAATAAGTGGTAATTACACCTACCGAGTACCTCGGCCAAGGTACTCGATGGAGGAGTAGGTGATTACACTTCTGCCAGAGCTGGCATGAGACAGACCGCGTCGTTTGTGGACGGTTTTCAAGGTGGACACGTCAACAACATGGCACCACGACGAAAAATGTAGAAACTATTAAAAAAAAAGTTCAAACGCTGTGTCAATTTGCTTATACCAGCACTATTGGAGGAGGATGAAACCGAATATGGAGAAGACCCTGAATGTTGAGAAGAGACAAGTGAGGAAGTTCAACACTATTGAGGGAATTAGAAGAGGAAGACCTCCAAGAATTCAAATCCTTTATGAAGATGAATTTAGAACAGTTCGAGGGCTTACTTGATGGGATAGCTCCTACAATTCAAAAACAAGACTATCACAGCAACAGATAAACTGCAAATTACTTTATGTCTGCGCGAGCAGACTCCGGCATCTCTACTTGCCAGTTCTGGGCCTATCCGTGAACCACATCAGCTCTCCCAGTCCGTCCTCTGGGCTATGAGGACGTCTAGTGTTTGAAACCTGACCGCAGACAGTATCGCATCCTGCTTCAGCCCTAGCTCCAAACTTCTATCAGCAAAAAATTCTTGAAGCGATAGAAATCCTAAAACATCCAAATAATCTAAGCATTTCCAACATTTAGTTTTTACGAAGAGTGGGAATTAGTTTGCAGTTTGGATACAATATAAGATATGTGAACGCAGTGAACAAAATATGGCTCAACGGAAATCGCAGATGAGAGCTAGAAGAAGCAGGTTGATCGAGATGAAATGAATATTTCCGTCAGCACATCTTGTATAACATAAATATCGTACACATGGTATTCTTCGTATTTACCATTACAGTTGACAACATATTGTTACCTAGTTTTGAACTTTGTTGTTTGAGCTGACGAAATCTTTCTCGCTAAAGTTCTGCAGTTTCGAGTTTATGCCTACTTTCCCTTAACATTGTGTCCGGAATTAGAGTTCATGTTTCTACATATTCATCTCCATGGCTGATAACATTCGCAGTTTCTTTGAGGGAAATTGAAATCTACGTTTCCTTTGTTATCCCGGCTATTTATTTATGGAATTATTTTCCACGTTCCACAGAACGTACATGACTTGAGGTTCTACTTGAAATTCATTCTACCCCGTTTGCATAATAGCAATGAAGAAACGATACAATCTTACTCAAGCCGCTGCTACCCGAAGCATAATTATATGTTAGAAGAACATTTAATACGATGTAATAATTAAAGCACTTCTATTCCCTCAGTAAGAGGAATATGAACTAATGATTTATTCTTTACATCTCTCCCAAAATTCATCCCACACTTACTTGAGAATGCTATTGTTCAAATAAATGGAATATTTCAAAAAAAATTAACCTCCTAAGCTCTCACAAAATAGAATTAATTATAGACAAAACACTACTATGTTGATATCACAGTTATTTGTGACTCGAAATTCAGCGTTATTACGTCATCTTCAGACGGTATAAATATACTTATCATTGGGTGGCAGAAGATGGTAAGTTATTCATGAACTAAGAGGATTATTACAATGGGATTACATGGACGTTTTTCACATTCTACTAATGAAAAACTACATTACATAGCCATAACCATTAAGACGGACGGCATGATATTCGTTACAAACTGATAACGGGAAAGGAAACTTCCTCTGGTAAGAAAAGAAAGGATGATCGGATGTTGATCATTAAGACGTTGTTTGTGAAAGAAAATATTAGTGAAAGCGGAAACCCCAAAATAGTGTACGAAAATTATATGTTTTCTAAACATCGATCTTCAACAAATGGGAATGCATCAAATGGCCTAAATGTAATGTTTATGTGTATACGATTAGGGAATCGGATAGTTTCGCTGTAGCAACATTAGAAAATAAACATCGATCACGAACTCGAAGAAAAAATTGCTGGACAAGTTCTTAGTGTTGCCTACAAAATAAAAGGGGAAGAAGAACCTACAGAAACCAACTGGAATATTGCATAATGAATTAGCTCCAAAAGGTTTTCCCTCAGATTTTTCTTCAAAAACATTGACTTCCCGGGACTTGAGATGCGTGAAAGAAAATAAGTACAATAGACGTCGCAAAACATTGCCAACTTTGTCTCGCTCTGCCAACGAAGCTCACATTTATCTGCAAAAACCTTCCTACAAAATGTCCAGAGAGGAAAATTCTGTTCTGGGGAATCGAATCAAATATACGTTTATTGATCAAATAATAATAATAACACTATACATTGTGTAAATAAGCATTGGGAAACCCACAGAAGCAACAGGTGTTGCTTGTACGTGGGGGGAGACATGTAAATAATTAATAATAATTAACATAATTAAAAATAGTGAAAGTTAACAATTTCAGAATATAAATCTATGTAACAAAAAAAACATATAAAAGTAAAAGATTCAAAATTGTACAATAAATATATATAGAACAATCAAACACATTGGAGATATCAAATTAATCACTCTTGGTGCAAATAAAATAAATTAGGATTACTGTTGAACAATCACACGAACTTTTAGTTTTTAAATGGCATTATCAAATATTTGAACAATTCTTCCACGTGGTTGACTTCTTATCAATTCATCTACGGCTTTTTTTAGTTGTGAAAGTGATTTTAGGGAATGTATGCTATCTAGGGAGTTGAGTACAGTTGGTCCCAGAAAATTATAGGACCTCTGACCTACATTGGGAGCATGTGGTATCATATATTTATTTTTATGGCGTGTGATATGATCATGGCTCGACCGACTGAGTTTTCCCTTCTCCTTAAATTGGTTCAGAATAAGTATCTTATAAAATAATTGTCTCAGGTCGAGCATCCCAGATTCTTCATATAACTTGTCACTACTAAAGAGGAGAGGTTTGTGTAACATTAGTTTTAAGAATTTCTCTGTATCACGTTTAATGGACGCGGATAAGTTTTGGATACCCCTCCCCATCCTATTAGGCAGTATGTTAAATGACTTTGTACGACACTATAATAAACTATTTTGTTTTGCCCCAGTTCCAATCTGTTCTTGAGTTGGCGGAACTTATATAGAATGCTTCTTAATTTTTTTACTAAATAATTTATATGGAACCCCATCTCAAATGAAAATCTATTAAAACTCCTGAATATTTCATATTTGTTGTTGAAGGTATTTTGAACGCACTTTGAATAGTTATAAATTCGTAGTGTGGCAAGGAAGATTTATAATTACAGAAAGGTAAGAAAAAAGTTTTGTTGAAATTCAAAGAAAGTTGATTGTTATCAAACCAATCTTTAATCATTTCCAGATCCTTTTCTGCTTGTTCTTTGACCTCAAGCCAGGTTTCACCGGAAATTAAAACCACAGTGTCATCTGCAAAACTAGTTAACTCTCCGGACGATCCTATAGAAAATAATTGGTTCACATATATACAGAATAGTACTGGACCTAAAACCGTTCCTTGTGGTACTCCACATTCAATTTTCCTTCCAGTAATCTTAGTATTTTTAATTCTTACAATTGGTTTCCGGTCTGTTAGATATGACTGTAATAAGTTGAATGCGTTCCCTCTTATTCCAATGTTCTCTAGAGTAGTTAATAGAATAGAGTGGTTAACTGTGTCAAATGCTTTCGATAAGTCAATTAATGAATTCAGAAAAGGAATTGTAATTTTTAGCTGCCAAACGAATTTGAAATTTTCATGTAAGTTGAGTTTTATATACATGGATGGCCCATTCCAATACTGCACAACATTTTTCAAACAACTGTCCACCATACATGGTCACATAAAAGGACACTATATACTGCTAGTGTTTAGTTTACTGAAACACAAAGCAGAAGAAATTGCCAGTTCATAAAGTGTGGGATAACGTTACAATTATTGGTTGCCGTTTCCATCTTACTCAGTCTTGGAGGCGTGAAAAAAATTGGGGTTAAGTGGTGAATATAAAATTAAAAATTGTGAAACTGGAAAGTGGCTTCGTTAATGTTTTGGTATGGTATTTTTAAATACAAATCTGGTAAGCGATTTTTTCGTTTTTGAGCTACTTCCGATAAAGCCAAGTGACGATAAGTACACGGTTTTAGCTGATTATTTGATGGTTTAATTTATTCCGACGAAGCCACTTATCCACCCCACATTTGGGCTGAAGCTTCTTCAACTCTAAATAGAATCACGAACCTCGCGAATACAAATAACTCTTTTTATCATAGTTCACCGAATATTTTTTATTTCATGGATGTTTTGTTAAAGTTTCAAATAATCAGTCACAATTCGGAGACACCAGAAAAATGGATAAATTAGATAATTTCGTAATTTTTGTTGAAAATAGCTAGAAAATTTCACTCGGAAGTCATTTGAAATTGGATATGAAACAAATGATTTACAGTCACGGATAAATTCCCTGACTCTTGATAGCAGTGCCAATTCCAACAAAAATTACGAAATTATCTAATTTATCCATTTTTCTGACATGAAATTGGCCAATTTCTAGCGACCGCGGTGTAAAATTGTACATCTAACTTCGGAATCGTGATCAGCGACCTCGAAAACCTTCGAGTGAAATGTTTTAGTCATTTTCAACAAAAATTACGAAATTATTAAATTTGGCTATTTTTCAGACATATAATTGGCCAATTTCTAGATACTGCGGTCGAAAATGATAAATCCAACTTCGGAATCGTGATCAGCGACCCCGAAAACCCCCGACTGGAGTTTTCCAGCCAATTTTGGCAATACTTACCAATTTTACAAATCTTACAATAAATTTTCCCATGAAAATTGGCGAATTTCCGGTTTAACAGGTGAAAAATGGTTGAGCGACTAGATCTTAAAGTTCAATATCGTTCAGTATCCGTCCAGGAATGATTTGCAAAAAAAATTAAGTTGATTGGTCTGTTTGGAAAAAATTCCGAGCTTTCACATTTAACGTCTAATTTGACCCGACTAAAGGTTCTTATTGTACTTTAGAATTTTGAAACCAATAATTATCTTCGTGACGAATTTTAGACGACAGAATGCCATTTGACGAATATCGTACACGAATTGTATGTTTACCTGCGTACTGTCACGAATTTTGAATCTCTCATTAAGGCGTAGGGTATTGTTTTTGTTTTAGTGAATTTCCAAAGATTCCAGCAAGTTCAGCTTCGATCCTTTATCAGCTATATGTGAAATATGTAAACTGTCTCTTCCAGGGAAAGAATGATTATTATCGAAAATATGATCTGCAAATCTGGAACCGGTTTTAATGAGCATCATGTTTATCCTACATAAAAGAATAAGCACTCCTCACAAGTCACCTTATCAACTCAAGATTTATCAATTTTCTCGGTTTTGTCTTTGTTATTGAATAATATATGACCTAACTTGGGAATGGATGTCAATGCAATATTCTACATGATGTTGATTTTTTCAGTGATTTCTCCAAAATAAGTTGAGCTATCAAATCTCTTCCCTTTTTAAATTTTAATTTTTGGGCATATATCGGAGTAAATGATGTTGGTTGTTTACGGTGATAATTCAATCATTATTTGGGATGAATAACCATAATTTGCTCAATTATTTTTATTTCCTGCTGAGAATGTCATTGTAATGGTAATGAATTCGTTGAATGGGAGTCAGCCATTTTATGTGATCTAATACTAAAGGAATCTGATGAGATAATATCCGAGTAAGTTTAATTACGATACATATTGAAAGAAATTAAGCAATTCAAACAACAGCACCTGCTAAATCCCGGGATAAGTACCAAAATAAGCGATTTGAAATGAGACGGATTGAATATTTTCTCCCTTTATCGTACTAGTGCTATAAAGTATCTCTTAATGAAAGTCATATCATTGTTTTAATGTTGGCCATTACATATTGGTAGTAGGTAAATTACATTCAGGATTAGAAACAATTGGTATTATTTGTAGCAGAGCTACTAATTTTGTTGTATCTTACAGTTTATCGAATGTAATGGTTATTTGTATCCAAACACATTGAAAACCTGTTCTACCTGGCAGCTCTGTATCACCTTCAGCTATGAAGTCCCTTCTTACAGCGAACAGCCCTTGGTCCATATGGTGTTTGATAACATTAAATCAATGGTAGTCCTTATGTAGGGTCATGAGGTTGAGGTTTTTTCTTAAATTTCCACCTTAAGTAAACAAAAGCTGTAGTTCAAATGATATCGATGCATAAAGCATCATGTTCCAAACGTTTTCTTTGTCATAGCTTCAACTACCTCGATGAGCGGTTAGTCTGTAAGAACACGTGACATACAAGAGTTTCCTAATTACTGGGACTGAATTTGACAGGGCCACTGTACTCTTATCTCTCATCTCCACATAGTCCTTATCAGGAGCACGTCACAAGCCGGCCAAAGCCTACGATGGAACAGTCGAGCGTTCATATCCCAGCTCCCAGCTATCTCATCCCATATATACATGGCATGTTTGTAAGGAAAATAAATTTACAAGGACTACCCGTTTATCTCGACAACTATCTGCATATTGCCGTAATCGGGACTGGGGCTTCCTATTCGCACTAATATTTACTGATTTATACGCGAACCATTTAATTCGAAACCATAGTTCACTCAAATTAATGTGGTAAACACGCGATACGCACTTCGCAGCATCCATGATAAGAGAATTGTTCTGATGTCAGACAACAGGGTACCTGTAATTTTATATACAGAGTATTTTTTGGAGCTGGTACAAATGGTGGTTGATTTTAGATCATAGCAACCTTGAAAACACCTAACTTCTTTGATTATACTTCAATGTCTTGGAAGAATTGGTGAAAATAATCTGCTAGTTTTGAAGATTTTCATTTCTTTTTCATGTAATATTGATTCTTGATCTAAGTATGGATTACACTGGGTGTTTCACTTTTTTCGTTCATAACTTCGGAAAACGATAGGACTTCTAAAAATAATCGGGGTCTTCCATTTGAAAATTTCCTCTAAATAACTTCGTTCCCGAGATACAGGGAGGGTGTTGAAGTTTTGAAAAATTATTACATTTTCGTCATTAACTTCTAAACAAATGAAGATTTTTAGTTCAAACTTGGTAAACTTCAGTTTTACTGGATGAGAAATTTTTTGATTACTTAATGTTCTTGTACAGTAGCGTAGTTATGGGGTTATACCCATTTAAACCCCTCAAACTTTTACACCAAAGATCGAAAATTATCATTATATACAAATTTAAAAACTTGATTCATTTTCTATAAAAAGTATTCCTTTACATAAAATTCAGTTTTTCTTATTATATTATCGATAGTATAACTAACAAGCCTATCTTCCAGGAAGGAATCAAAAATATGCTGATATTGAAATCTTTCTATATCCTTGAAGAATTTGCGACTATTGCATAAACACCTAACTTCGATTGTGCATTTACATCCCTTGTATGTCTCCATTTTTATTTTTTTCATAAATGTATTGTATTTTGTATTTTTATCTTTGAAATTTATTACATAGTATTGCCAATAGGCAACTAAATGTAATGTTTAAGTTGCCATATACAAGTTTTACATAGCTACAAATGACTAATAAAAAATTTGAAATTATGTGAACAACAATACAACACAATCGTCATAATTCGACTCGAGCTTTCTTATCTTGTATTTTTGGATTTTGAGTTATTTACATAATAACACAATTTATTCAAAGTTTTAATGGTTACGTTTTCGTTTCGATTTTTCAGCAACTTTCACATAATGAAGCATTTTCAATTGAAATTAGTGCGCTTTGTGCTCGATACAATTAGTTTTAAGAAATCCCGTTTTAGACATTGATACGTATTCTGATGATGGTCGAAACGAAACGTACGTAAAGATGAAAATAATAGGCATATGTGTTAGTGTGACCTATTTCCCGAAAATTTTATTTATAATTAATACCTGAGTCAAGAATCATTATTAAAAATTAATCTATGCATTATACAATAGCTCGTACAATTTCCCTGTATTCTGATAATGATGTAACAAGGGTTATGTACAGGTTATTTCCAATATTTAAAAAAACAAAATCATATTTAGAAAATTTAAGTTTGATGTAAGATTAAAATATCTAAAGCAAAGTAATAAGAACTCATTGGGGTTCGCCACATGTTTTCTGTTTCTCATCAATAACACATTTTATCGTGGGAAATATTGAATGAATTTCTTAAAATGAACACAAAATTAGTTTTACACTCGCTTCATCGTGGGTGATATGATACCATAGCTGATAGGGTCAAAAGAGTTGCAATGAATTCACAAAAGTTTGTTTGTAAAGGAAGCCATAAGCCTGCCAAGAATAATAACCGATATAGGACGAGAAACTGATGGTTAGCTACATGATAAATCTTAATGTGACCCATCTGGAGATCATCAAAATTTTACTTAAATATAGTTTTGATTATAGTTGGAATAATATGTATATTCAAATCAGTTAGCAATATTCAGAAAAAGACAGATAAGTTTAGAAATCACCACCCTGAAAACATTCTGAATGAGAGGTCACAAGAAAGAGGAAAAGAAAGTTATCTTACTGCTTATTGGTTTAATCATTGTTCCAAATTTACTAGCGAAATTATTGGTACAAAATTAAAATCAGGATCACTATAAGTAAAATCATTGGAGGATCCTTCCCTAATTGCAGAAAAAGGACGCATCATAAATATCAACAAATTGCGGAAAAACCTTCAGTTATATTTTCTAACTTGAATTAGTCTCTTGAAAAATCACGCGGCACTTTGGCATTTTTAATTGAATTAATTTTAATAGATTTTACATAATAGATTATTCAGAGTGTTTTTGGTAAGAGTGTGTTTTCGCTGAAATCAGAGTTTCGGTTTAATTCAAATCAGTTTTATTCAAGTTCAAGTCAATGATACATTTAATCAATACATAGCTTTTCAATCCCCTAGGTTGGGATATTATTTCAATAATTGTAGTTTCATTTCTTTAGTTCAGTTAACTTAGATTCTCTAGGTTATTTTATTTAACTTTAGGTTTCATTATTAGTTTATTCCCATTACTAATTTTATCATATTAGTAATGATGCTAATGAAGTTAATTATAATATTCTTTTTAATATCTTTAATTATCCTATACATATTCTATTTTATTATTATCATTATCTTTTGATTGTTGCTTATTAAATATTTTATCGTTGTTGAGTTCGAGTTTCTCTGATTAAAACTAGCGTTTATCCCTCCATTTACTTTCCAGTGTTTAAATTCATAAGTGTCTAGTGAAATGAAAAGGGGTAAATGTCAAAGATATTTTTCACGTTTGTTCTGACTATTAAATGATTGAGATCAAACTCCAACGTGTCATGGTTTTCTAAATTGAATGACCACACTGCAAATAAATAAATATTAGTGAATAGGAATAATGTAAATTCCTTAAGTAAAGTTTTATAGAGTTTAATAGAGAGAGTACCATGTTACAATGATAATTAATTTAGAAATCAACAATGAAATGTATGACCTCAATTCGGTACCAGTTATCTCACTCACATACTCACATATGAAGATATGACAAATCTTCATCAAACTCCATAACTATTTGCATATTAGTGGAACATAATTCAATCCATTTCTTTTGAGAATTCCATGTATCATCTACATTTGATTCACGCTCCAAATTATCTCCATCTACCAAGTAAGGGTGCCAAGTAGCTCAGTGGTAAAAGGATAGATCTTCTAATCACTATAGCTTCCAGTCGCGGGTTCAAATCTCAGCAACTGCGGAATTTTTCCGATGACAACATACAATGAGCCGTCAGGCCTAAATATTATCGAGACTGCCTTAGTTGCAGAATCGATCCTACCATACGAGGTGGATTGTTTAGCGGGTATATCTGAGGTTATTAAATTCGGAGGCTTTCCTTCAAGAGTAAAATCACGAAAGCATAGTCAGTTACTTGTTATTGAGAACGTTTGCCTAATTTCTGAACTCCCACACTACCTTGTGATATGTTACAGGCCCATAAGGTACCCATAAAGGGGTTCAACTACCTCCCAACAGAAAAAACAGGAAACAGGTAGAATGTTAGTCATTATATTTGACAATAACAATATAAGTACTCGTATTGCTTCTCTGATGTAAGATCAATGTCGAAGTCTAGAATATAAAGATCTTTTATTTCCAGTTTAAGGATGCAAAGTTATTTCGAAGGGTACAATTTTCACGTTTCACTCACGGCTAATATTCAAGTGAAATCAAACATTGCTTAACTAGATCATATAATCCAGAATAAAGTTGAAGTTGGTGATCCCGATATAGATTTTATAGCTTCATCATATCTTTCTTCTTATTTCGTTCTAGTTAAACTATAGTAAATCCACTAGGAGAGAGAACGAGAAACATCCGCTTACAATATAACTGTAAAATAGTACTGGGAAAATTTACGGAAAGTGGTTGTCCGTTTATTCCGTGAAGCTTGTGAGTTCATCTCTTTGCTTTTGTTCCAAAGGAGAACAAAATAAAATAAGCGAAACTGCATATCTCAAGCGTGATTTAATTATACTGAAAACTGTCATATTAGAGGAAGCGTAGTCTCTTGCTCTATATTGGTGCATTAATATCTAGGAAGGTTCATTAATGTACACAAAAGAGAATAAATCATATTTAAAAACTGTACGTCATTACATTCCTCGGCAGTAAATTAGTCATTTTCAACAATTAGGTAACTAAATTTACTATTTGATACATCTTAATCCTCTTCTGGTCGATAAGGAAAGTCAAATGGATCCTTATGTGACTTATTATACTTCACAAATGTGTCTGTATCCACAACTTTCTGAGACATTACAGAACAGGTTCCAGCAATTCATCAACTCTCTGTATTTTTCAAAATTTCATAAGGGGTATTTCTGGAGTCTAAGTTCTTGAATGAGTTAGGCAGGTCACCTATTCATCGAAGCACTTAGTCCTTGTTAGAACACTTCAGTGTGTTCTCTCAGCTGTGCAGCCATGAACGACAGCACACTCCCTAATGCTGGCCATGCCAATACCCTCTGTGTACACAAGGCCTGGGCATTGCAACTACGTAGTTATGACGTGATAACTAAAAGCTTGGAGTAGAGACGTAGTGTACGACAATACCGTACAGTCGTTATGACTCATAGCTAGTATCGAGTGTCACAGGTGATGAATATAAAAGTTTTACCCAGATTTACCTGTTTCTTGTCGTGAATTATATTCTGCTCCTGTTCTTAAAGTGTCCTAGTGATATTGGAACGTGTTTTTACCTGTAAATAAGCGAGTGTTACGACTGAATAAAGTGCGTTGCAAAATGTCTGCCTATCGAATGCTTATGTTAGTTCTACCATTGTCTTGTGTCGTAGGTACGTGTAGTTTACTAAAGTATATTAATTAATTATGTCGAATAAATCTTCTGGCCGCAAGAGAAATTGCAACAATGAGCCTAAAAGTCAAATATTTGATTTTTGTGATGATAATAAGCTCCGGAAACAATGAATATTGGCTGACGCTCTGAAATATTTCAACCTCTCTATATACTACTATATAGAATTTGCATATTGCAGTTTTCCTAGACTGATTTGGTAACTTCAATAATAGAGTAAGATTCTCGTCGTGGTGCAGTTAGTGTAAATTTAGATAAACCTCGTCTTAAGCCAACTGATACTTGCAATCTTACTAATTGTCGGGAATATTTACCTTTTGAACATTTGAAATGATATATTCAATTGGGTGATTGAAATCTTGATCAATTTGTTGAAATAATTTACGTTTAAAATAATTATGTCACTGTCACACTGACATCATCAATAACCTACAAATTTCATACCTATTTATTTCAGTTATAAAACAATAATGAACTACAAATTACGAAATAACGGTTTTAGTAACAAGAAAAGCCAAATTACAGTAATAATTGTTGGAAATATCCCCCGTTTTGTTCGATGCACAAGTTGACGCGCATCCTCATGCTAAAAAACATGTTTCTAAAAGTGCGAAATTTCGCAATTTTATACGAATATTATAACACTCAGAAGATTATAGCGCTTCTGACTACGGGATTTTCACGTGGCCTATCGAAATTAGAAGGTTCGAATTGTATAAAAACACAATTGCATGAACGCCAGACGTCCCATGTAATCAGCTACGAACGAAATCAATTTGACAAATTGCCCGAGGAGATCGCTACGCTTCAGTTAGAGTTTATATGTTTTACCTCGATCTTGTTAATTTGGGGCCGTTTTGTGCCCCGTGCGGCCGGCGCTAGCTGTAATAAAGTATTTTCGGCTATAGGCCGCTATCTTTTACTCGCTTCGTGTATATTTTAGTAGCCAGAAAATTCCCTTTGGTACGTCGCACTACAGACGCTCGTAGCTGAGAGTACCTGTTTCTATTTGAATTAAATTTTCGTATTTAAACGACATTTTGGGACCCGAGACTATGCTATTAAGTTGACCCGGTTCATAATCTAACGACATGGATCGAAAATCACACTCCAAATGTCGCCTTAAAGTCGTAGGAGGGAGCACTATTTTGCACTTTTCTAACTTGCGAGCTACGCTCTCCTCACGTGCACGTCATTCGATTCACGGAAAATTAACCAATTCAAAACGGTTTTCAACCCGGATTGTGGGCTTTGCGACCTTGTAAAAGGTTCAAAGCTTACATTTCGACCATTTTCCACAACCACCCTTAACCAAGATAATTTTTAATTTGTAGTTCATTATTGTTTCACAACTGAAATAAATAGGTATGAAATTTGTAGGTTATTGATGATGTCAGTGTGACAGTGACATAATTATTTCAAACGTAAAGTAAGACACACGTTTTAGATTACACAACCACCCTTGACCAAGATAATGTTTGATATCCCGGCACATTGATTTGGTGCGGCCCACAATCATTCATACTAATAACTGATGACCGCATTATCTAATTAATCTTATCTACTGCCTGTTTGACACTATTTTGCCCAGGGCTAGTCTTTCCGATTGACTGTATTACGTGATGTCGTTTGCTGAGATTGGAACCATATTTGCAATTTTAATTAAGATTTCTTGTATAGATAAGAGCGCCAGTCGACATTGAAGATTTATTCTAGCATTATCATCAGTCCTACATCTTCTCATTTACTTAATTGAACATCCATAAATTTCTATTAGCCTGAATGCAAGCTGCTATACACTAAAAGCGCTTCGTCTCTTTGATATTTGCATTTACGAAACGAGTTACAAACTCACATTTCTTGAAAAGCTAATCCTAAAACCTTGACGTTCTAAACACATTCGCCGCCGCCGATATGTAAGTTAGCATTAAGACTGAAGTCATCAAAGCGTCGGTGAAATAAGTCTACGTAATCAATTAATGCAGTCAACGTATAGGTTATGCCTATTAGATAAGAAATTCCGTCAATATATCTGATATAAGCTTTATTAAATGGTTATAAAATAGAAATTATTCAAGATAATAGGAGCACAAATTGCGAATAGGTCAGATGATCGAACAGGTTAAACTGCTGATTAAGGGTAATGAATGGATCATTGATCATAAAATCTTCCTAATAAATATTTTCCATAAAAGTTCACCACAAGATGAGAGCTAATTTGCTACAACCAAAACCTCATGGCTTATCAGATTTCAGAAATCGTTCAGTTTGCATACAATTTAACATTTCCTCATTAGTGAAATAGCCCATTCAGTCTCTGTAGTATTTTATATACATGGAAAGGTGTACCTCAGGCAAAGTTAACCAACATTACCCTTTCAACGACGCTCTACCCGTATAACTATGTTAGACATGAGAACTTGAACGCTACTACATCCCATCAAAGTGGATGAATGCAACTCCATTATATGCAGAAATTGGCATCGAACAGAAATGCTTTCAGACTCGACGTGTCTCGATTATTATGTAACTAAACCTCATTTAATGTTGATAATTCGTTGAAAGTTTCTACAGGCATCGGCTGTAATAGGCTTGCTAATAATGAAACTTCTAAACCACTTAGAATTCGGAGCAAATACAATTACAAAATGAGTGAAATTGATGGAAGGTGTGATGCTTTCAACGGTATCTCATATAAGTCTCTTATCATATTCGAATATTCCAATCACAATTGATTGGATAATGAATATCTAATGTACTTAGAAAAATAGAAAAAATCAAATGATCCGTGGACCATTAACTGACCTCACCCTCCTTCTGTTAGTACAATTGACCCCTTCCGGACACTGCTACAGATTAAATGTATGATTGAGATATACATATAGTACAGTCATTTTATGGATTGGTCGTACTTTTTTTTCCGGCTCAAGGTTTGAAAATACAGGAAGTTGGGAAATTTTCCGTAGATTACGAGAAAAATAGTGGCTGAAAACCTCCAATGAAGCAAAATGTCTTAATTTATATATATATACGATTTCCCGTGTTTTTCCGGGAAAGAACACTTATATCTTCGAAAATAAGCATTTTAAAAGGAAAAGTTTCAATCAAAAGTTGTTCAGCATTAAATTTTACATAGGAATTGACTATTCTGAATTTAATTTTCATCGAATTTTCCAAGCATTGGATGGGAAAACAAAATATTTTCGAATAAGAACTATATATGAGAAAAAATTACATTTGGCTGGTACATATGGTATGGTAATTTCATATTGCGGTATTATATCGTTACTCTAAATGAATATAATTAAGAATTTTCCAATATTTGCCCTAATTTTCCGGGTTAGGAAAATTTTTATTTTTTTTCAATCTTAGTGTAAGATATGTCGATTTTTAGGTTTTATAGAGCTCTGATAACGATTTTTCAGTTCATTTTGTCGTGAAAAGTCATTGAAAACGTACATAGGGGAAATGGTAAACTTTTTTTTTTATTATTATGGCGTGTGACAGATCAATTCGTATATTTTTTAGGGTTCTGAAAATATTAAAAACGAGGTTGTTAGAATCAAATTGTTTTTCACTTGAACGATTTTTTAATCAAATATATCAATAAAATAATTGTTTACACGAAATACACAACAGCTCAGCTGTAAATATTTTATAATAACGTTTAACGTATACAATAACAGAGCACATGTGGCGTTATTTTGGCCATCATATGATTGAACGCTTGCGCACAAATTCATTGCAGTGGTGCTACAGATAGTCCAGCGCATCGAAAGATTTAACGCAGTGGTGCTCGATCGAGAATTTCGAACGCGCGGGAGAATTAAAAAAAAAAATTTTATAATTTATTATAATTTGTTTTTCCTTATTGCTCTACATACTAACGAAAACAATTGAATTTCGTGACAAAATCAACTGAAAAAACGTTTTCCGAACTCTAAAAAACATAGGAATTGATCTGTCACACGCCATAATCAAAAAAAAAATTTAAAAAGTTTCCCATTTTCCGATGACTCAAATGACTTTTCACGACAAAATGAACTGAAAATCGTTATCAGAGCTCTATAAATTGACATATCATACACTAAGATTGAGAAAAATAAAATAAAATTCTCCCAACCCAGAAAATTAGGACAAATATTGGAAAATTCTCAATTATAATCATTTACAGTAACGATATATACCCCAATATAAAATTATCATACCACATTTACCAGCCAAATGCAATTTTTTCTCATATATAGTTCTTATTCGAAAATATTTTGTTTTCACATCCAATGCTTGGAAAATTCGATGAAAATTGAATTCAATTCCTATGTAAAATTTAATGCTGAACAACTTTTGTTGGAAACTTTTCCTCCTAAAATGCTTATTTTCGAAGATATAAGTGTTCTTTCTCGGAAAAACACGAAAAATCGTATATATATATAAATTAAGACATTTTCCTTCATTGGAGGTTTTCAGCCACTATTTTTTTCGTAATCTACGGAAAATTCCCTAACTTTCTGTATTATCAAACCTTAAGTCGGAAAAAAGTACCAAATCTCAAAAAAATCCATAGAATGACTGTACTAATACACTAGATATATAATATATACATAAAAAATTAAAATCTGATCCTACTTTATCAATACAAAATAACATGAATAAATTAATAAATAATTGGCACAAAAATAAGATAATCCCTATTGAATTGAAAAATAAATTAATTTGCTATAATGGGCTAGCACCTTATATCTATGGGCTTCCGAAACTACATAAAATTGATATACCTCTAAGACCCATTATTAGTAATATAGGAGCGCCTACTTACAATTTATCAAAATTTTTATCAAAATCAATAAAATCAGTAATGTAATAGGAAATAATGAATTTTATGTGAAAGACTCATGGCATTTTAATGAATTTATAAAAAATTAATCCGTACCCGTAAACCATCAACTAATTTCCTTGGACGTTGTTTCTTTATTTACAAATATACCAGTCGATTTGGCATTGAATAGCATCAAAAAACGTTGGGCAGAGATTAAAAACCACACACCTCTAGATCAATCGGAATTTATAAATGCTGTGAAATTTTGTTTAGATTGCACTTATTTTCAGTACGGTGAACAATATTTTGGACAAATATTCGGCACAGCAATGGGTTCTCCTATTTCTGCTACCATTGCTAACCTCGTTATGGAATGCCTGGAGGAATTTGTTATAAGTTCATTAGATCTTCGGCCCGTATTTTTTAAACGGTATGTAGATGATTGCCTTATGTGTGTTCCCAATGACAAAATTCAGTACGTGATTAATAAATTTAACAATTTCCACTGTAAACTTCAATTTACCTGTGAAATAGAAGTGAACAAAAACATAAATTTCTTAGATATGAACATTAGGCATGATGCAGATGGAGAAATAAAAACTTCGTGGTTTACTAAAGAAGTTTGGTCTCAACGCTACCTTCACTTCAATTCCGTTGCACCAACTTGTTATAAAAAATGCGTCATAAACAGTCTTACAGACCGCGCGGTTAAATTGTCCCACCCAGAGGACCGTCCCAAAAATCTAAAAATTGTTCGTAATACACTGGAATTGAATGGCTACTCAGAAACTTTTTTCAATCCTATTATTAAAGAGAGAATAAACAAAATTTATAATGGATCGTCATATAAAAATAACGTAAAAGGTAATACAGACAATTATATAACTTTACCATACATTCCGGAGACCTCAGAGAAAATTAAGAAATGTTTGAAAAAGTATGATATAAATGTAGCTCATAAACCTACTAACTGTGTTGGGAAATATTTCTCAAATCTGAAACCTGTAATTCCTAAAGATAAACAAACCCAAACAGTATACAAATTAAATTGTTTAGATTGTGATGGGACCTATACTCTCAACAATATTTACAAAAAAGAATGTATGGCCATAAGTATAGCACAAGAAACAAAAACTTCCACCGCGCTTGCTAAACATTGCTTTGATTATAACCATCAATTTGATTACAAGAATGTTAATATTTTAACTCAGGAAACCAATTATTATAAAAAATCTATCCTGGAGATGATTCACATAAAACGTGACTCCAAGTCTATAAAGCATAGGAGTGACTTTCAAACACTAAGTCATATTTATACTAATTTAATTAATTAATATTCTTGCAAATTCCTACGTACGTTCTTATAATGTAAAAGTTTACGTTAGGTAGAATTATCTAAAGTATTTCTCAGAGGCCAGAGACCTTCTTTTATCACCTAATAAATTATGACATCTGGCGCTTAAATGAACACTTGAGATGGTCTCGTCTGTTAGCAAAGAGGATAGAACTCTTTGTCTGTTAGTCTCTGGCAGACATTTATGAAATGTGTTCGTATTAATTGATGATTCTACTTAATAGTGGATTTTTAATTTTTACGCTGCAACGTTGCTGTGTGATAGTTCCGATTTCATGTTTCCGTTCGTTTCGGGACGTTGGCATTTAAACGAAATTTGTGCGATAAGGACGCTTTGTGTTATTACAGTATTTCTAAGTAATCAGGTTATTGTATTAGTAAGTCTTCTGATGATGGTCGTGAGACCGAAACGTACGTAAAGACGAGGGTAAATATAAAAATATATGTGTTAATGTTACCTATTTCCCGAGAATTTTGTATTAATAACGATTATTTCAACTCGCTTATATCTGCAACTGTGCGAATGCTCAATAATTCGATACTTCATTCCATTCTGGAGAATAGAACAAATAGTGCATGTCACAGAGTTCCTACTAGACAGTTGTGTAAAATAATTGGCCCTTACATACTTACAGCAACCAACGTATCTTTATTATGTGCCCGTCAGCCAGAAATAAATGTTTGTAATATAATAAAAGACACAAGAAAAGAGAAGTTTTCATTATTTCCTGACATGTTGAAAATAAGATGGAAAGGCTTCTATATTAACCCCATCAATAATCCTTTTTCTACAGGACATGATTCATAAATCCAATATACTACAATAAGAGGATTCTCATAAAATATATCAGAAACACGTTTAGGAAATAATTCCTTTATCCTGCCTACGCTCGCAGGGTATTGTGTGAAAAGGGAGAAAAGGAAACTTGATTCATCTGTTAGGTACCTACTTCTGCATCACGCGCGAACCCTTATCAATCTTAAAAATTTAAAACTTCAAAGCACTACGTTTTGTAAGACAACAAATTGCTTTGGGATGGTTAGTAACGTAAATTATAATGTACACGAATGATTCATTCGTTTCTTGCATGAAATGAATGCAGGCTTGACCAGTATCGCATGGAATTCATATTCTGCTGGGCGATAATTATTTTTCAGTATTCACCAGGAAATAGATTTGTGATAATGGAATGATGGAATTCATTGCTTATGAAGTGTTGTAACATTCCCAGAAATAAATTTCTTGGAAATATTTCCGGAAATATTGGAAATAGATGGAAATATTGGGAACAAATTAAAAACTAAGAAACTGAAAAGATTTTAAAAAAAATCATCCAAAAAATAGAACGCAAAATACATGAACACAAATAAAAACTTAAATATCAAACAATAAAGTCAAATTTGTTAAAAAACAATCATATACTGGAAACAAATCGAGCAAGTCATCACCATCTTCAATTTTAAATTCGACATCAATGCCTTCTTCATGCCAGTCAACTTCCTCTAAATCTACAACAAGGACAAGAATAAATATTGATCTATTGCTACTTCCTATTTTTTTTTACAATTTTTCGTTGTGGTACACTTATAGCAGTTTCTGTTCCTTTTTTTGCATGAATGTGACTATAAGACTGCGCTCAGTGGCTGATGTAGATGTCCAGGGTTCCATCAAAATCCGTGGCACTACTTTTATAATGAAGATGATGAACAAAGACCTTTCCACCAGGAGACTAGGCAGTCAAAACTACTCCTGAATATAAAATTATTGGCAAACAATTTGCCGCTTCTACAACGGTAATTTGTTATTGCGTCAATTACTTCTTGTTCTGTTATAATATTGAGTGTACTTTTTGCTATGTTAAGTATGCATTCTATGGCTACAAGAATTTCTGCTGAATCAGAATCCTCGCGGGCTCGAGAAATTCATGTACTTCACGTACTTTTCTACTTTGATGTTTGTACTGCATACAATTATGAAAGATAGATATTAACATTTGTTAAATATCGTTTCAAACGAATTTCATTTCCTTTCAATATTCCCAATATTCCCAGTATTTTCATTTCCACTTATAACATCACCTATATATGAGATTTCAGAATAACCACTTAACTCTCTTTCCCGCCCCTTGCGCATCACCGGGGGGCTCAAAATATTTTCAACTCTGTGCAATGAGCATCACCAATACCCCATAGTTTATGCTAAATTACAATTAAAATATTTTCCAATTGAGTAGATAGCAGAAATTAGTAGGAATCCTCATACCTCATTGAAAAATATTTCATAGTTCTTCTGTGCTTGTTATAAATTTTACGAAAGTGAACGGGAGATTTTTGATAGTATGATCTGTTGAACGAATCTATTCCAATACTTAGTTGCATGATTATATGTTCAAAATACTGTATCAAAACTTTCTACAGATGAAGTCGAATAACCCGGTATATTCTCATTTAATAAGTGCGATAAGAAATCGACGCAGATGAGAATAGCATGTATCCCCAACCTGAAACGAAATGGGCGTTATTTATAGAGCCCATGTCAGTACCCCTTAACTAAAAACAAAGACCAGTATTTCACTAGAGATGGGCAAAACTGTTATTTCTAAATAGAAATACCATAATCAAAATAACAAGTGCTATTACTGATATTTCTGTCTCAAATCTCAAAATAACTGTTTTAAATAATAGGTGCAAAATAGCAGTTGCTATTTGATATTATACGAAATATGCTACAGTCGCGGAGTTGCTTTTATGAAACAACTGTTAGTGAATAACAACAGATTTCTGAGCAGCAACCTGTCTCTAATTCTTACTAACTGACAAATCGACATGTGCAATGCACACTCCCCTTTCCCTATCGCACAACACAAGTTCTACATCTGTTTATCTTATTAGCAATATGATGTGTATGGTTCTCTCTCATACACTCATATGTTTCCTATACACCGCTCGATCTGACTCAATATGTATATGTTTTCTCACATATTTGATAGCTAGTAATACCATTTATGAAGATAGAATCAACAATTTATTCGAAGTGGAACAAAGTTTACATGAATCCAATGGCTGTGAGCTTCAAAAACCTTATACATCTTGAACTATCCAATAAATAATGATAATAATATTTGCATTGATCCGTTATCTATTCTTTAACATTATAACTATCTAATACTTATCATTTATTAATTATAGTAAGTTATAACATTGAGTCATAGAATCTTACCTTCCACTCCAAGCTATAGTAATAATAACGCTGCGCATATGCCCAATGGGTTAAGACAGAGTGAGTGCGTGAGCAGAAAACACGAAAGACTTCGATCAGTACGCTCACTCTGTCTTAATTAAATTAGTGGAAATCAAACTGTTATATTCATTTTATTTGTTTTATCCACTGTGCTACGTGCAAATGAGAACGGCAGGGAACATGTTGTTATACTATTTCTCCCTATAATCAGCCAAATAGTTAGCGCTCCAAACGATGCATGAAACAGAGCGAATAGCGTCGAGTATTTCGACGAACCGCTCTGCTCAATAACTCGTAAACGACTGAAAGAACTACTTCAAATTTCCAAGTAAATTTCGAGCATCAGAATATCTAGTTTGTGTCAAAATTTCAAGTGATTTGCATTCACCATTTGGAAGCTACACGAAGACATAATTTGTGCCATATATCTCGATTTGAGAGAAGACTCCGTTCGCTGACCCTCTCTCCGTCTTAATAAGGCCATTCAATATTCACCCAATAATTCTGTACTATTCTAGTTATGTTCCATTATTGCTGGAATTGCACAATGTCTCTAACACTATAAAGTTCATCAAACGACCCTCATTTCGTGGCTTTCTTATTGATTTACTAATGTATGAGCAACCCATCCATTACCAATCCTCAATCTATTAAGTGTTATTTCAAATTTACGGCTTGCGGGGAGGCTTGTATTACATCTCGTCTGCGTTGCTATTCCGTGACCATGGATTTCTTCCTGTGATATATTACATCATTAACTCTACGACTTGTTTCATTAGCGAATCTATTAGCTGTCTCCTGTCCTGCCATCTCAGGTCGTCAACACTTTATTTTTTGAAATCAACACTCAGACCATATCGGCTAAAAATAAGCAACTAAAGCTGAAGCCCTGGACGATTACTAATTAATAATTAATTAATATCTATTACACATCAGAAAATAATAAACGAGATCACTAATAACCCTAAAAATAATACAACAGCACAAATAAAGAAAATTGTTAATGATAACACAATCATAAGCAATCCTCAGCAAATTGCAGAAGTTTTCAATAACTATTTCACGGATATAGGAGAAAAACTTACTGCTAATTGCAACACCAAGACTGAAAACTCTGCACACTCAATCACAAATGAAAGTAGTAAGAATAGAGCATCTATGTTCTTAGAACCAGTAGACTATGTAGAGATTGGAGAAAATATAACTAACTTGAGAACTTCAACTACTCCAGGCAAGGATGGTATGTATATGAGAATTTTGAAACTTTCCAAAATCTCACAGAAGGAAACCCTTAAAACATATAATGGATACAATATTTGAAACCCCTATCATTCCAACACAATTCAAAGAGAGTATCATAGAGAGCGTTGCAAACTACGGTCCAATATCATTAATGTACAAAATATCAAAAATAATGGAAAAATGTTCAAACAGTAGAATCAATGCATTTCTACAAAAAAAATCGATGCTATCACATAATCAGTTTGGCTTATTCCGTACAGACATAAGTGCAATAGATTCTTTACAGAAGTAGCCTCTGAGGGGGGGGAGAATTTAGTGGAAGTGAAACAAGACGTACCAATGTACATTATGTCTACCCAGAAATAAGTGTGCGTCGTAGATAGTTCGCCGTCGGAGTCTACACTCTATGACTACCCGGAAGTAAGCCCTGAAGGGGATGTATGTTCGAGAGTCGTAATATCCACTGTACATGCTGTGTCTACCCGGATGTAAAGTGGTATTGCTGACGAGGTAATTAAAATTCTAACACGCCTCGATTACCCGGAAGTGAGAATTATAATTGCCAAATTTATGTTTGGGTAGTATATAAGTGCCTGGCATTGACGTACAATTACCGATGAGGCCATTGTCGGGAATTTGCATGTACTAACCTGGAAGAGTGCAGAATAAATGAACCCGAAAGATTACTGATATTACGCAGGTGTAGTGGTGTATTGCGGAGGAACCACTTTAACTCAAATACCTGCTTTCACTTGCTCTGGTGAAGTATCTCATGCACGATAAGTAATTTGATAATAGTAATTAGTGCATGAATAGCCCTTTTTCAATAATAGTCGCATAACTATTTGTTTTCAAGGCTATAATAAGCAAATAGTCTGCTTGAACCGCTTTCTTCGCGATTAATGGTTCTGAGCTTCGTTATGCTTCTCCCGGATCGAGATAAATTATTATTACATCGACTGAGTCAAATATTAATCAATATTGGAGCTTCCTGCATAATGATAAACTTATTTTTGGGAAATTCCGTGTTTTTTTACCCTGGGACAAGGCTATCAATAGATAGCGCTGTGATACGCTTTGTGGTGAGGGCCCTAGCAGAAGCCATCGAAGAGGAGTAAACCTTAACATAAATTTGGTTTAAGAGGAATTAACACAAAGTCAATTTGATTCAGATCTGATAGATTTGGAGGAGTGTAAAAATTGCCAAAAAGTAACAAGGTACGTCACAATACATATGTGCTAGTGTGACCTATTTCCCAAGATTGTACATATAAGTTATAAATTGATATTATTTCTCATTTCAATTACAGTTGGAAGCAGTATTAAGTGTTTGAAATTCAATATATGTTATGAATTGAATTTATTCCTTATTCCAATTAAAGAAACAAATATTAGGAACCCGTGCGTGAATAATATTATTGATAGCAAAAATTTATTGCAAACCTTTCTAGAACACTAAAGAACATAATTTACAAGTATAAGATGAACTTACAATAACAATAATCACAAAAGACAAATATCTTGTAATTTATAGAAATATACAATATTAATTAACATAATTGAACGTAATTTTTTTCACAAAAATATATTGAATGCTACAAATACTGAATTCACGACAATTATTGTTCCGACACACTGTTACTGACCCATCATTATGTTGACGGTACACTTAACCGACATACAGCGTGGTAAAAGAACACATCTTTTGACGCCATCTATGAATAGATGTCTAAGGAATCAAACAATGTACCACTTTGACTAATAGATTTCTCCAACATTCCCCGTAAGTTCGAAAGTTCGAGAAATCTGTTCGTTGGTACATTGTTCAACCCCTTGGTGGGACATCTAGTCTAAGATGGCGTTAAATAGTGTGTGTACCTTCATCAGATCGATGCTGATGCTGATGAGCTTTATGAGAAGAACTAAACAGCTGTCTGGAACTATCAGTTTGTAATATTATTGATCGATATAGACTAATGAGACCTTATCATTGTTGATTCGGCAAAAGCCAAATGAAAACAAATGAATGTATTCAAACTTTCATTCGTATATCGATTTTTACTATGATTAATTACGTACATAGTAAAAATGAATCATACAAGAGCCTTCAAAACTCTCATAATAATGTGTATTCAAAAGTCTATTATAAAAAAATTAAAATGGAAAAGTGCAAGTCAATATTGTTCGTCCGTAACTAATTAACATTTGGTGGAAAGCTCTTGGTACCTTGAATACCATCTGAACATATTATTTCCAGATCACAGTGGAAACTGATACAAAGGGCTGTTAGGAATTCTATTCGGAACAATTTTGGGACATCGTTTTTCAACGTTTGATTTGAGTTTAACAAAGGATCCTATGCAAGCCAGACGTTCCATATATTCATGCATCACATTACATCAAAATAACAGGAAATAAATTGACACACGGCCTTAAAGTTCGTATCCCCATCAATTTAGAACTTCCGTCAGGAATACAAACTATGTTCGACAGGAGTATTCGGGAGAGTGGAAGAAAAGCCTCCTAATTCAAGTCTACCGGGAATTTCGTTGAAAGACGACAATGATCTGCCTCAAGGAGTTTTAGAATTCCTCAGTTTCTATGAACACGATTTGATTCAACTTACAACTCCTCCTTAACATCTTCTTAAAACTTATGACTAAATTTATTGGTTCTGTTTCATTGAATCAACTAATATGCTTCAACAAATTGATACGGAGCAAATATGTAGAATTTATTTATTGGACAAACATGTTCCTACATGGTTGAGTTCAGTATTGTTTTTATTGATGATTAATTTAAATAAATAAGTCCGGATGAGACAGGCCCTGACATCCATGCTATAATAGCGATAGCTTTATATTCATCAGGGTACGTTATCGTTTTATATAAATTTACGGAAGGTATCGTTCTTGCGGAATTGATTATTTCCAGGCAGGGAAATCGTTTCGTAATTGTGTGTAGGAATGTTAAAGCAGGTATGTAGTAGCTATTAATTTTCTGCCATTTTGGGCATTCTTATTTATAGTCCGAAATTGAACGACAACCTTATAGTCTTTTGAATATTGTAATAATTACATTTGGTATGATATAGAGTTACCGATTGCCTGGATATTTTTTGGCAAATTTTCGACGACTTGCTTGCGGAGAGTTCCACCACAATCCCTCACCTCATTTTTCACAATCATCCTTTGTTTTATCCTAACTTCATATGTTACTTTCATCCGTTTTTCCTGAATCCATATCTTAAATCAAATATTATATAGTTCAATCAGCTATCAGAATCAGTCTCGTAACGTTTCATTTCGGTTTCCAACCTAAAAATATGTGCTTCTCGGGTTGATGCAGGAAATTTTTATGTGCCCTAGAGTTATCGGCAGAGGGAGATGCGTTGGGAGAGAATCCTGTATTTAATTATGAACCTGTAAATCTTTTCTCCAAACCTAGTTATTCTCTTGGTTACAGAATATGTATCAGTAATAGTTGTTCTTATCCTTTTCACATTGATAGGATTGAAGTTCCGATTCTTAGATTATACGAGTAATTTACCTCAGCCTACATATACCTTTCTTTATCGAATTTTATTTGTTCCATAAAACTTCTTTGAAATATTTTATTTGTAACTAGTAATATTTGTTTATATCAGATTTTCATTTACATATTACCGATTATTATAACTTGGATCAGTTAATTCCTAGTTAAACAATGCTGATGCATTGTTAAAGGTAACAAATACAGTGACAATATTAATTTGTTGTTTTGCTTTGAGTGTTTCCTTCGCTTTGCATTTCTGTTTGTTTCGTATTGTATTTTTTTAGAGATATTCAATTAAACTACCCGTCTAAAAGTATCTCACGAAGGTAAATCAGGCTAAACTAAATTCTTGAAAAAAGGATATTGACGTACTTTTTTCTGACAATCTATATTTTTATTCTCTATGCTAAAATGAAACCAAAGCTATCTTATAAAGTGTTTTACAATTTAGGAATGACGTTAGAAAACATGAAATTACACAACATACTCCCACTTTATTTTGTGGAAACAAAATAATTTTCTAATTTTAGTTTTCACTTTTCCAAACAATCATTCTTTTGCTGTATGTGGTTTCCCTTGACTTTTGCCAATAATCCATCAGAACCAGACACTGGTTCATCAACCTCCAGTTTATATAAACGTTGGACAGGTCTTAACATCTTACCACCATCAGTGGTTTTAATCCATGCCACACGATTAATTCCATCTCGACCAGGAATGAATTCCAAAATGATTGCCATAGGCCAATCCAGCCTTTTTTTATTATCGGAGCCTACCAACACTACGTCACCAACTTTAGGCTCTTCGTAGGTTTTCTCTTTACTTCTTTGTATCAATATGCCCAAGTATTCACTTCGAAATCGATTTCTTAATTCTTGCCTCAATTGAAAGAGTTTCTTATATCTCTTGCGAAGTTCTGGTGCCTCCAACGATTCAATTTCAGGAATACCTGTTTCAATATTATCCCGAAGAAACATTGCAGGAGTTAGAGCAATCAAATCTTCTGGGTCTTCCGTGATATAAGTTAAAGGTCTTGCATTCAAAATCGCTTCAGCTTCACACAAACAAGTTTCCAATTCAACATAATTTAGTTTTCCATGACCAAGCATTCTTGGTAATAAACCCTTGAGACTCCGAATTAACCTTTCCCAAAATCCACCCCACCATGGTCCAGATGGAGGGTTAAATATCCATTTTATCTGTTTAAGTTGAGTCTGAGCTTCAACTTCAATCCAGTCAATTTTCCTAAACAAATTTTCTGTTCCAACGAAGTTCGTTCCATTATCACTATACATCACAATAGGCCTTCCTCTCCTACTGATGAATCTCGTTAATGATAACAGGAAGTCCAATGTTCCCATAGACTTAACTAGTTCTAAGTGTACACAACGGTAAACTGCACATGTATATAGAACAATCCATACCTTCATCTGTCCTTTTAGAAATAACGGTCCAGCTAAATCAACACCAACAATTTCGAAAGCTTTGGCATTTTTCACTCTATTTTCCGGTAATGGCGCAGCAGGTACTTCTACAGATTTAGCAGAGAATCTTCTACAAATTACACAAGACTTGACAATTTTTCTTACTACTCTTCGTCCTTGAAGAATCCAATATCGTTCTCGCAGTTTCGCCATTAGAAATTGAATCCCACCATGTCCATATTTCTCATGATAAGTTCTTATTAATTGCTCCACCATCACGTGTGAGTTTGGCAACAAAACAGGCATTCTAAATTCTTTGGTATCTTGACGATTAATTAGTTTCGTCTTCACTTTAAAAAGACCGTCTTCTTTAAAAACTTTAATCCCTTCAATTATTCCTCCCACCTTCGAAAATACCGATTTTTGAACCATAGTCCACAGTAACATTTCAGCTTGGTGTATTTCTTCAAAAGTTAACTGTCCATTTTGAAAGGAATTATTTCTACATTTATTTATAAACCTATGGATCCATCCAATCACACGAATATTTTTCCAAATCTTTGAAAATTTAAACAAATTCATGTCATTTTGATCTAAATTTATCATTGATATGAAAGAAGTTTTTTTCTTTTCGATATCAACAGCATTTTCATCAATAACTCCATCTCCAGAGGGCCAGTATTCCATTGGTTTCTTCAACCAGTTAGGTCCCTCCCACCATTTAGAATATAGAAGTTCTTTTGGTGTACATCCTCTAGAAGGAAGATCAGCAGGGTTCAATATTCCTGGTACATATCTCCAGGTTTCAACATCCGTGAGATTGCATATTTCCTTAACTCTGTTTCCCACAAAAGTTCCCCAATTATCATTCCTCTTAATCCATGTTAGTGCAGTCGTTGAATCCGTCCAGCAATGTACTGAAAGTTGCTGTATTCCAAAAGCTAATTTTACATTATTTACTAATCTAGATCCAATGGTACATCCTAGTAACTCCAACCTAGGTATTGTAATCTTTTTAATTGGAGCTACTCTTGATTTAGCTTGAACCAACTGAACTATTATATTTCCTGCTTGCATCTGAAAACATATGTAGCTGTGAAGATTCCATATATTCTCCTGTAATACTTCTAGGAATACAAATCTGTTGAATATTTTTCAATTCCTTACACCAATTCAAAAACTTGAGTTTAATTTGTTCCGAAAGCTCCACATTCCAGCTTAATTTACCCGCCCAAGCATCTTGCATAATCAGCTTAGGTTGTACCATTGTAGGACAAGTAAATTCTATCGGATCAAATATTTTTTGTATATAGGCTAAAACAGTCCTCTTTGTAATTGCTTCTGGTAATTCAATCTCTGTGACGTCACATGATAGAGTATCATTTTCTTTGTCCCAAACCAATCCCAATACTGAGGTGGGTGAATTTACAACAAATTCATTGGATTCTTCTTTGTGAGTATGTTCCCATTGCCTAAGCTCGAACATACCTTCCGCCATAATTTTTGTGGCTTGCCTTTTAAACTGCTCATATTCTGATAAATTATCCACTGAAGTAGTACAATTATCAACATACAAAGATTTTAATAATTTTTGAGCACAAAGTTCATGTTTTTCAACATTTATTAGATGATACTCTAATACAGCTGCCAATAAGAAAGGACTACTGTTGACTCCAAAAACAACTCTTCGATGTCTAAATACTCGCAGCTCTTCCTTAGATTCTTCCCACCACAAAAATCGCACATAGTCTCTATCTTCCTCTTGAATTTCAATCATTTGGAAAGCCTTTCTTATATCTGATGTTACTCCAATCTTTTTCTCACGAAATCTCAATAAAACTGTGGGAATTAATTCCAAAAGGTTAGGACCCTTATATAAGCAATCGTTTAAAGATGGATTTCGTGTATTTTTACAAGACGCATCGAATACTGGTCGAATTGGAGTTGTTTGACTTTCCATTTTAATTACAGCACGATGAGGTAGATAAAAACATTTAATACTTGTATCATTTTCTACCTTCTCAATTATTCCCTCATCTAGCCAGTCCATAAATACTTTATTATATGTCTCATACATTTTCATATTTTTCAACTTCATGGTAGTATTATGAAGCCTCTTCTCAGCTATATTGCGGTTATTAGGTAACTGCTTCATTCCCTCAATCCAAGGTAATCCTACTGAATACCTTCCATCTTCTTTTCTCTTCAATGTTTCATTAAAATAAGTTTTTGCCAATTGTTCTTCTTCATGTTTATTTTTCATTTCAATTGGATCGTTGATACCAATAGTTTCCAGGTTCCACAGTTCTGCAATTTTAGTACTATCCAGACACATCAATGTAATATTATCACCTAAGGAAGGTTCTGATTTCCTCATTTCTCCCATCAATGTCCAACCCAACTTTGTACCAATAGCTGTAAGCCCATTTTTTAATCGATACGTCTTTCCAGTAATCAAATGACCATAATTATCTGAACCAATAAGGAGTTCAATTTCGGGCATATCGTATCCCAAGTCTGTTATGTAAATCTTCTCTCCCTTTAATTCATTCATCCATGTACCCTTTTCCATTCTAGGAATACCATTACATATCTTTTCATTATCCATAACCTTCAATTTTGTATAAAAATTTCCCATGATACTCTTAACACCAACATGATATCTATTATGCTGTTTAACTTCTCTAGTTTCACCAAATAATTCATGATTGATTTCAACCTCTTCATTCGAAATTATTCCAAGATCGAGAGCGGTTTTTTTCAAAATATATGAGCACTGAGATCCTGTATCTATGAGCGCTCGCACAACCTTATGTTTATTTCCATTCAAAAGTTTCACTAATAAAGTTTGTAAGATAATCTCTTTTGAGCAATTAAGATTTGATATAACTGATTCCAATAAATTATTCTTAATTTCAGACTCTGTCTTTGGACACATGATAGTAAAATGTTTGCGACAACAAATTATACATTTTACTGGAGTTCTGCAAACGGATGATTTATGTCCTTTCTTCAGACATGAGAAACAACACTTCTTAGATCTAACTACTTTATGTTTATTTTTGATTGTTAATTGCTGAGCTTTTAAACAATCTTGACTAGCATGACTTTTTTCACAAAAAATGCAGTTTTCTATGCCTTTCCCAGAAAATAATCCAGTGCCTGTAAAACATTCTTCAGATTTTTGAAAATTCTTCACATTCCTCTTTGTAGTTGATATTTCAACACCATCTGATATACCAGCTTTAACAAATTCCAATCGTTCCGCACCTTGCACTTCTTTTTCCAGAAATCTCATAAGATTATTGAGACGATGACCAGTCGTTCAAAGTCTTCATCATAGCCAGATAAAGTACTTCTCTGCCATACTTCAATTATTTCTTCTGGTAAACTAGATTCCACCAATGGGTATAAGAAAACTGCACTATTATTGGGTTCAACGCCTAAAGATTCCAAAGCTCTAAGATGCGACTCAAGCTCATCATACATCGAACCGATAGCTTTCTTGTTCTTAGATCTGGCGTTTGATATTACCATCCCCAATAATTTTCTAACATATAACTCGACTAAAATATGTTTATTACCGAATCTTTTCTTGAGGGCTTCAATAACTTTTGGATAATTGTCAGATGTTACCGGGTAACTATTTACTAGCTTATAAGCTCGAGTATCCGGCTTTATACATTGCATTAAGTATTGAAATTTGTCACATTGATCCAATTCTCCATCATCATTTATTTTTGAAAATTGAGACCACCAAGACAACCAACTAGAATATTCACCATCAAATTTCTTTATTTCAATCTTTGGTAATTTATACTTTGTTCTGTTCATTTGAGTATCAGCATTTGACACTATTGACACTACTTCACCATCAATCATATCATGTTGTATAGTAGTAATTGAATTTAATTCAATATTGACTCGGACAATTATTTCAGCAATCTTACAGTTATATTCGTCAACTAATTTCATTTCTTCTTCCAACACGGGGTCCTCTACGTCTGCATCAAGAAGTAGGTCTATGATTTGTTTATTATAGTCAAGTAAATTATCTTTCAATTCTTCCAACTGTAATGATCTAGCTTTAAAAATGATAGATGATGGTGTATCCTTAGATAATTCCTCCATTAACTCTTGTATTATCTTTAAGATTGAATTTCTTGTCAATTTTCTTATTTTGACAAGTCTCTCCATCTTTTGAAGTTCAAAAATTTCACCCGAGTTTACCACTTCTATCACGTCGGGGTCACCAAATTTTAGAGATATTCAATTAAACTACCCGTCTAAAAGTATCTCACGAAGGTAAATCAGGCTAAACTAAATTCTTGAAAAAAGGATATTGACGTACTTTTTTCTGACAATCTATATTTTTATTCTCTATGCTAAAATGAAACCAAAGCTATCTTATAAAGTATTTTACAATTTAGGAATGACGTTAGAAAACATGAAATTACACAACATATTTTGTATAGGGTTAAGCGGCTAAGACGTTTCTTGCCTCTTTCCCGTACGAGTATATAGAATTATCTGGCCAAGCTATATAGTATGCAGTTCACAAGCTGCAACAAATACAAAGGAGGGTAACATTTCTGGCAGAATTAATTAAATTTTCAGATTATCTGTTTTGCTGATCCTCACAAATTTTTGCATTCAGTTCAATTAATAATTTACCTAAATTCAATTTCCTCCTTAGTCAAATTTCACTTTATCATCATTCATTGCTCATCTCAACCTATAATTTTATTTGTAAACTATTTAATTTTGTTGAATAATTATCCAATTAGTGAATAAATCCATTTTGTTGTTGAGTTGAACTACTATTTCTTCATTGTTCATATTCAACAACATCTATCTAACACCATCGTAATGCCGGAAATACTTGATTGGGGCTGTTTGTCTTATCTTATGAATAAAGCTGTTGGCGCTTCGGGTACAACTTTGAATCGGGAATCGAAGGGTACGTTTCAATACGATAGACGATAGAGATATTTCATAACGAGCTAGTTGGGCAAATAAGAAGTTTGAAACTGACGAGTTAATGACTTTTTAACCAGGAACCTTACAGTGTCAAAGCAATTTCGAATCTATGCTGTCCTTATTGCACATGAAAAAATACTACAATTCGTGCTACAAGTGTGATTTATCCGTTGTGGTGAAATATTATCAGAAACCACTGAGAAACGTAAGGCATACTTATTAAATTTTATATTATACAGTGAAATAATTTCTAATTTTTTGCTTGATCTTTTTCTAGTTCATTATAAACGCCTTTCCTTTAATCCTGGAAATACAAGAGCATCGATCATGTAGTGAACTATTCTGACGAAATTTATGCAGTCTTGTCTGTAAATTACATTGATCTACCGAACGCCACTGGAGATTCCCGAATAATCTAATACACTGTATGTATGGAAATGTTTGAGAACCATTCACTTCGGAGGAACTAGACATTTCCAGCTTATTTTGGAACCACAAAATTATGTATAAATAGTAATAACGACAGTTAGAAGTTTAGTTGCAATCAGGAGTTAGACTAGTGCAGTACAATCAGCATCTAGACACGCAACATAGAAGTCTGTGAGAGTGACAGTTCATCGTGATTGTTAGTGACAATTGATTTTTAAACAGTGAACAAGTGATGGTTATACGAAGGCATGGTGAAAAGTACCTGGAAAATTAAACAAGAAATGATTTATTTGGTCAAAATTTGTTTATTTCTCGAAATAATTTCTTTTTAGTCCGATATGCTGATAATGTTTTTCTAATTCCTCGATCCTTTCCAAATAATACGATTTCAGCAATCCTGAAGAACCAATTCGTGGCGCAATTCATGCAATTTTGCCATTGCGACTGCGGAACTGTACGCCAGTGCGTTGACTCGATGGAAGAGCACTTTTTTCTTTGGCAAATGCGGCCACTTTCGCTTCAAATCGGCGTCGAATCAATCCAATTGCACTGTATAACATACGCCGGTGATCGTTTTGCCTTTTTCAAGGTAATCGATATGGATGATAGTCCCACTTTGGCCTTTTTCGGCTTCGATTCGCCAGAACATGTTCACTGTTTCGACTGTTCTTTGGTCTCCGGTGTTTTGTGATGGACCCATGTTTCGTCCACGATTACAAAACGGTGCAAAAAATCCTTCTTTTCGCTCTCGATCATCGCCACCCATATGGCAAATAGCTTTTTCATATCCAAAAATGTATGCAAAATGTTCCGCACCCGTTCGGTTGAGATACTTCAACTCGCCGATCGTCCAATATCGTACCATGGATTTTATTGACGATTTCTGACGTTGTAACCTCAACTTGACGACCAGAACGTTCGGGGTCTTTTGTGGTTATACTACCACAACGAAAATCAGTAGGCCACTTGTGAATCGTTGCAATCAATAGTGAAGAACCCCATAATGTTTAACAAGCGATGCTTTGGTTTGCGTAACGTTTTTTCCACCCAAGAAATAATGTTTAATCAAGACAGGAAATTCCCTTTTTTCCTTGTTTATAAAATTCTTCAAGGCTGCTTGCTTTCGATGGGTGGAAAATTATGTCGCCTAGCTCTTGTAATTTTATTCAGTAATTATTTAATCGAGTATAACGGTAGGTATGTTGACCAGATTGTATGTATGCCCTGTATAACAAGGCAATAATCACAACTCGGCTTATAAGCTATGGACTTTTTCAACTCCTTTGTCTTTGAATTATTATCAAATCTTTATAAATTGTTCGAAGCTCAAATATCTGAAACTCGAAATCTATTTCAGATTTGTATCTTTTCTGGAACAAACGAGAAGACATGGATAGATGTAGGGATGAATTTGCTTTTTGTGAGATGGAGGTGAAAGTAACAGTAATCCTGAACCCTGAAACAGCAATCCTTATATTACCGACTGAGTCGAAATATGAGGGTGAGCTGTTAATTCGTGAGATAGTTCAAGGAACGGCCGACAAAAACCCTCTTTGCCGTTTTTGTGTGTTCGTAGGAAGGTTAGGATGGCGTGGAGATAATAACCTAGTAGATGATGCATGTCTGCTAGTGGCACAGCCCTGTAATAACTCATGTCGACGGAGACGGGACAGACGAGGCCATCACCTCTTGCACGTGACGGGGCCAACGTCACACTCTGACAGACACCTCATTGCTGCTATGCGTGACTGGTCGCACAACAGGAATCCCTCTATACAGATTACAGCTACGAAAACTTACGGTTTATCCCCTGCTACGTCGGGAGCATAAATAAATGATGGAAACGTAAGAAAGTTATTTCTCTCGTGGTCGTTCTGAAACCTCACGTACAAAAATGTTGGTTTTACTAATCTTATTCAGCAGTTGTCGTTATTAATCATTAACTTCTTCCGGTATACTGTTTCCCCAGCCAATCAACATGGAGCATCAATGAAAGAAATTTTGTTGGATTCTTGTTGGCCAATTTACAAAAATCACGGATTTACTTAACCGATTGTGAGTCATATTTTTTTTTTTAGTAATTTAGTAATTTATTGGTGCTAATATACAAATAGTATTTACACAAGTCCACAATAAAACATAATAGTATATAAATAAAAGATATTAATATAGCAAAACTAAGAATCCAGTTGCTTACATTAAATAAAATCAAACATATAATGACTAATTGACTAAAAAAACCATAGTGATATCGGTTTTGATACATGGAAAATACATGAACCACAAACATTAAAAATATATACAAAGATAAAACAGCTCTTTAATCAAGTGCTAGCTCATTGGTGCCCAAAAATTCGTCAATTGAGTAATATGACATTTTTATCAGAAAATGTTTCAATTTAGATTTAAACATTTTGTGGGGAAGAGTTTTGATAGAAGAAGGTAATTTATTAAAAAACTTGAAACATAAAAAATTGAAGCCATCTTGAGCTTTGGTTAATCTTGTGAACGGAATTCTGATATCATCACAATGTCTTGTACTATATTTATGAATATCTCGTACATGAATAGCATATTTAGATTCATTTTATGCATGAAGTATGCATTCAAGAATAAACAGACAAGGATATGTGAGAATGCTTAATTCAGAATAACTATTCCTACAGTTAGCTCTGTAACCTAAATCACATATTATTCTAATCGCTCCACGTTGAAGCTTAAAAATTATATTAGCACCTGAAGAGTGACCCCATAGTACAATGGCATACCTCATATGGGATTCACACAAGGAAAAATAAGCTATTCTAAGAACCTGCTTCGAGACAACTTCTGCAAGACTACGTAAAACATATAAATTTTTACTTATTTTAGTTGCCATTTGGTTGATGTGGTGATTCCAGTTAAGGTTTTTGTCAACCCAGATTCCTAAAAGACTTATAGGCCTACTGTTATCATCAGGTATATAAGATTATTTCTTCAACGTAAAAATTAATTTTTGAGTTTTGTTTTCATTCATTTGTAAAGCATTTGAGTTGAACCAAACCAAGGCCTTTGATAGAACTGTTTCACTTTTTCTTAGTTCCTCCTGTAGATCGTTGTCAACTACCTGCATTACATTGTCATCAGCAAACGACACACAAGTTGAAGATGGTAAGTATTTTGGAAAGTCATTAACATATATTAAGGAGAGTATGGGTCCAAGAATGGAACCCTGTGGTACTCCTATTTTCAACTCTTTTATATTGGAAGCTTTATTATTGTAGTAAACAGATTGAAAACGATTAGTCAGATATGACCTTATTAGAGACAGGCTAGAGCCACTTAAACCATATGCAGAGAGTTTTTGTAGTAAGATGGTGTGGTTGACACAATCAAAAGCCTTGGATAGATCAATGAATAGTGCAACTGAATATTGACCATTTTCAAAGCAATCCAGTGTTGTTTTAACAAATTCTTGAAGTGCATTGCACGTTGAGCGATTTTTCCTAAAGCCATACTGATGTTCATAAAATAAAGAGTTAGTTTCAAAATAATCAACAACTCTCTTGTCAATAACATTTTCAAATATTTTGGATAACACCGGTAGTATCGATATCGGTCTATAATTCGATAAGTTCTCTTGCTTACCTTTTTCATACACTGGTATAATTTTGGCATATTTGAGACAGTCAGGAAATAAATTTTCCTGCAAACATGATTAATTTAGTTACAGGAATCATAAGATTATTAATATTTTTTTTCAAGAGAGTTGTCGATAATCCAAAAAAATCTTTGAATTTGCTACTCTTCAATTCAAGAATAGTGTCACGAATTTCAATAAACGTAACTTCCTTGAAGGAAAAGTCACAGTTTAACTTTAATGAAGGCATGAGATTTATTGCGGTAAGACCTTCGGTATTATGACATTGTTTGAGGGACTGATATAAAGTATGTATTAAATGCATCCGCATTAAGTACACTGTTAAAATTGTTACATTTAGTGGTATTAATTCGTTTTTTATTAATAATATTCCAAGCAGTTCTTGATTTGTTACTGGATTCAGTTAAGAGTTTATCATGGGCTGTTATGCGGGCTTTTTTCAGAGCAGTTTTATATTTAATTTTGAAATTATTTCGAGCTAGTTTTAGTTCTGAAGTTGGATGTTTGATATACATATCATTTATTAGTTCAAGCTTACTCCTCATATGTTTCAAAGAATTAGTAAACCATTTGATATTGGCATCTCGTGCCTTACTTACAAAGATTTTTCTCAGGAGAAGAGATTAAATGAGCATCAATCAGCTTCTGTTGAAACAATTCGACACAATTATTAGTTGAAAGGTTATTGTCAGTAACAAAATCTCATAGCTCTTTATCCAAAATTTGATAGAATATATTAAATCCATGTTTTGTTAATGGTCTACATTTATTGCTGATAAAGTTTGAATTTGACTCACCTGAGATCTCAATTTCAATTTTTTGTCCGTCATGGTCCGAAAGTAAGAAATCCATTACACAAGAGTTATAAGTGTTTAAAGAGAAATTAATAAAAGTATTATCAAGGCAGTTTTCAAGTCTAGTTGCATCAATAATACTTTTGTGAAACCCAAATGCATGCAATAAGTTTAATAATGAATTAGCTTCTCTATCATCATTTTTATTAAAATGTACATTGAAGTTTCCAGTCAAGACTATATTTTCAACGTTATTTGAATGTAGTCGAGACAGTATTCATAATTCTATGTGGCTAAAATTATATTCTCGGTTTAAAGAATATTTTGGCCGAATAAAGAAAAATTATAATTCTTAATGATTCTTGAGCCAGGTATGAATTATGTAAAAATTCTCGGGAAATAGGTCACACTAAAACATGTACTTATTATTTCTGTCTTTACGTAGGTTTCGGTCTCGCGACCATAATCAGAAGACGTATAAATGTCTAAAACGGGATAAGTTCACAATAATTTTATCAGCACAAAGCGCCCTTATCGCTCTAATTTCAATTAATAATGCCTACGTCTCCGAAACGAACAGCAACACGCATAATCGAAACTGTAGCACATTAATGGTTCAATATATGTATATGTATCAAGAACCCACTGCTCAGCAATTTTCTTATGATATACGAACTCATGTCAAACAAAGTCTGTATACGACTGAAAACAAAAAATATAACGCTCAAGTAACCACTTTGGAACCAGATGTTAAAGATTTATAAGGTAATAGAAAAAGGTTGTCAAACCTTATTAGAAATATTGCTATTTGAACATTACACCTAGAATAGTTTAACATTATAAAGACGCATGTAGGAATATGCAAGGGTTTATATTAATTAAATTAGTATAAATCTGACTCAATGACTGAATATCTGTTCTATGATTTACAGACTTGGAGTCACGTTTTATGCGAATCATCTCCAGAATAGATCTTTTATAATAATTGGTTTCCTTTCTCATCTAGAGCCACTATACCATCCAATGAGGCCAGAGGAGCGAGACAGGGTTAGGTTGACGCAATTAATGGAGATCTGG